>JANLCG010000021.1:1200000-1800000 GCA_026119515.1 Ascochyta koolunga
AAGGACGACAAGCCCAGGGACTCGCACACCCACAAGGAAACGCACGTCGACATCGACATCCGGCGCGAGGCCCCCGCCAAGCACACGGAGCACGTCGAGCGTGAAGTCTGGGTCGAGCGCGACCACGCCCCCGCCGTGTTGAGGAGCGTGACGTCTACATCGAGCGCGACAGCCGCGGCCCTCCGCGCTACGAGGAGCACCGCGATGTCTACGTTGAGGAGCGCGGCCCGCGCCGCTTCGACGACCGCCGCGACCAGTACCAGCGCGACCTCGATTTTGAGCGCTACGACCCTGCCGACCCACGCTACCAGCAGCAGTCCACCGAACGCTTGGAGCAGCGTGACGCATATGAGCGCCACGGCCCGCACCCGGACGACCGCCGCTATGAGCCCGCCCCTCTCGGCCGCCGCCCCGAGTCCTTTGAGGACCGCGTCCCCGAGCGCGACAGCTGGATGCAGAGCGCCGCTCACCGCGCATATGGCGCGCCGCAATACCACCGTAGGTTCCAAGGCGACGCCGGCTTTGGCGACGCACCCGTACTGAACCCGCAACCAGTGCCCCCAACGAGCAGTACGCTGAGCGCGAGGTAAGAAGAGCCCTCCCTCGCTCCAGAATCTGAACGCGAGGACCTCGCGTCATGAAAAGGTGGCTGCTGATGATGATGTGCCGCTAGGTCTGGGTCGAGCAGAAGGAAGACTTCCGCTTCGATGAGTATGGGAATAGGTTGCCGGACCGCTACTTTCAGTCCGCCCACGCCCCTGTGCCCCGCCCGTTTAGGAGCAGGATGTAGATGTAGCTAGCCGCATCTGTATCCGCAGACTGGGAGATTGAGTAGGATATCATGCAAGTGCATATTAGTTAATGAGTTCTGATTTTTCTGTATATGCCCCCCACAGCCACCTCGTAGTTGTAGCGTAGTTGCCACCTATATCCTATCCCCCTTGCTGTTGATTTTTCCTCAACTGCTGTGCTTTGATGTATTCATGTAGAAGTGGTTACTTTGATATACACGAGTAGTTGCTTCACTACACAGTGCCACGCCTCGTCCACCAGGTGTCATTCAAATGTCTAACTACCCCCACCGCTAGTGTGAGGAACACTTGATATACCAACCATGTTTCGGTGTTAATGGTGCATTTTTCCTCTTCTCAGCAGGCCAAGGGTCGCCTGCCTCAAGCAAGCGGAATAAGTCTACTAGGCTCACGGAATAGGAATCTTCAAACTCGGCTACATGTGAAGCAATGCTGCTTTTCGTGCGAGGGGGTTTACAGCCCAGCTAGGTAGCTGTTTAAGTCATGACTACGTACACTAGCCAGCCCGTCTACGACTGCAACGTCTACGACTGCAACGTCTCCAGCAAACTCGACCTAAATCCCTCCTGCCCAACGCCCCTACCAATGAGCACTAATTTCGCCTCCTCGTTTTCGTGGTCCGGCGCGTTCGCTTCATTGACGTCGTATAGATTGCGCACGCCCTGCAGCAGCAGCACGCGGCCGTCGGTAACGGGGATCCTGCCCTTCAGGCGGTGGATCTCGAAGGCCTCGTGCACGGTGTCGTGGGGCAGCGTTTCGTCCCAGAGGATTGTGCGCAGGAAGAGATCGAAAGGATCAAGCTGGTCGGGGCGCAGCGCGGGGAAGGAGATGGTTGATGTTGTGATGGTGGGGTCGAGGTGGCTGTGGCCTTTGCTTGCGAATGTTAGGTCGGCGGCGGTCACATCGGCGTAGGCGTTGATGTCAAGGAGGAAGCCTTCTAGTTGTGGGACTTGGGAGTTTGTGGTTGTTTTTATCCGTGCTAGGCCGTTGATGGAGCGGATGCGGTCGACTACTTGGGCAAGTTCTGAGGCGCTGACTAGGTCGGTTTTGTTGATTAGGATGACGTCTGCATGGCTGATTTGCAGATGGGCGGTTGTGAGGAGTGGGCCATGGTGGTCGTGTGTGTGCTTCCTCTTCTGCACCTCCTCTTCGCCGTCGCCGTAGCCTTCGTCCAGGCTCTTTAGGATATTCTTTGCGTCAACCAGTGTCACAATTCCGTCGAGGAAGATGGTGCTGCCGAGTCCGTCGTCGAGCCAGAAGGTGGGTGCTAGGTTGCCGGGGTCGGCTAGTCCGGTCGTCTCGAGGAGGATGTAGTCGAAGAGGCCGCCTTGGTCCATGAGATTTTCGATGGCGGCGACGCCCACGTCCTTCGCCGAGCAGCATATGCATCCGTTTGCAAGGGGGACAAATGGCGGAGGTTTTGCTTCTGTGGAATTCGAGTCGGACACTGTAAGCTGTTTTTCAATGTCGATTGCTGATGTCGTCAGTATATGGACCAAGGTGTGATGTAGAGGCCACATGTACAGTCGCCAAACTCATTCAAAATAACAGCAATCTTTTTGCCGTGCTGGGCCGTGAGGATGTAGTTGAGGAGAGTGGTTTTGCCAGCACCCAGATACCCTGTCACTATGGTGAGGGGAACTTTTGTTGTTGGCAGGGCGTTGGGATCCTCGACAAGAGTTGGAACCTCATCACCGTCTCCCACCAGTATTTCTGGCTCGACGAGGGCTGGTACTTGGTCGTCTGAAGCCTCGAGATCCATGGCTTTTGCTCCGAGCTCTTTTTGGGGTCTGGTGAGGATATGGTACCACGATGATTGCAGTTGTAGAAGGTGGTCTAGCTTTGCTACCAATTAGTATAACGACGAGATAATCTCCAGTCTCTTAACCTATCACAGTGAGGCTAGAAGATCCTCAATAGAGGCGCTTTTTGTTCAAGGACCCCCACAAAGTGAAATTCGTAGATGCAAGGCAAGGTGACTATAGCGGCAGAAGACAGACTTGATCTCACCCCAAAAGACTCTGCCAAACTACAAGCTGACTGACTCACCGCGAAGATGTGAAGATGTAGAAGAGTGACGTATGTTGTTCTAGAAAAAGAAGCCATTTGGTGAGCCCCATCATAGCTAACTTGACCGAGCTAGCGCGCGTGGGGAAGCACCGACAGGGTTGTCCCTACGCTGCATCACAAGCTCGCGGAGGGAAACTTGACAGCTCACCATAACACGCCCACCTCCCATATCCAGGCCTGCCCGCCCCTGTCGCCATAGACACGGGCACTATCCACATGGCCGCGACAGCAATGGCATCGCCAGCTTCTCCTCGCCTGCCCAGTCCCCCGCCCATCGCCGAAGACCAGCTGTCGCCTGTGCCAGCCTCTCCCGAGCAGCAGAAGTTCTTCAGCAACCTCGACCATGCCGCCGCGCGTCGGATACGGCCAGGGACCAAGGCGGAGGACATGGCTGAGGGGCCGCCGCTGGTAGAGCTGTCCGAGGTGCGCGCCCACAAGGTAACCGAACACGTCAGGAGAGCACATGCTAAGAAGACGCGCAGATGGACTCGGCCTTCCAGCTCACCGAACACCTCAAGGCCCTGCACAACTTCTTCACACACCCAATCGGCGCGAACAGCATGGTCCCAGTGGACAGGGACATGGCGCTGAAGCTGGCACAACCACCGGAGAACGTGGACAAGACGCTGTGGCTGTACGAGCTGTGCCGTTTCCTCACGCAAAAGGCCAACTTGATCATCGTCGCCCTCTTCTCCGACACTCCCCCATGCTCGTCAATCACCTGTCCGGAGATGCGTGCGTCTGAGTGGCAGTATCTGTGCGCTGTACACGATCCACCCAAGTCCTGCTGTGCTATCGACTACTGCTGCCACACTCTAGACTGGGCTGCCAACACCCTCACATCGCCAAAGCACTTCCCCTCGCGACTCGCTCTCGGCACCGATCAGTCCACGCAACACTCGCAGATCCGTCAGTTGACCAACATCTTCAGACGAGTGTACAGGATATTCGCGCACGCATGGTTCCAGCACCGAGAGATGTTCTGGAAGATTGAGGGCCGCACAGGGCTGTATGTTCTCTTCAAGACGGTGTGTGATGTCTACGGCTTGATACCCGAGGACAACTACACCATCCCTCCAGAGGCCGAGGGCATTGAGCCGTCCACAGAGAGCACGTCGTCCATACCACCTTTGATACTCAAGCGAGGGCCATCCGACTCTGGGGTGCAAGAGAAGGAGAGCTCTGCAATCATCGAAGGGCTCTCAGAACACACACTTTCAACCGCCGGTACAACAAAGCGCCATCGGCATTCGCCTTCCGTCGGCGCAACATCTGTCACGACAGTTGTGGAGGAAGCCGAAGAAGAGGAGGATTCATTGACAAAGGGAAGCTCGCGGCCGGCTACACTCGTCTTCGAGCCAACACCCGAGGAGACTGAAGAAGCCGAAACTGAGCAGCCCGAGGAGCCAACACAAGCAGAGAGTGAACCTGAACCTACTGAAGCGGCGTCACAGGACCTCCCTGCTGATGACGAAACCGAAGAATCAAAAACAGAGGCCAAAGACGAGGCTGAATCCGAGGCTGAACCTGAGGCTGAGGCTGAGCCCAAGGCTGAGCCCAAGGCTGCAGCCAAAGACGAAGACAATGCAACCGAAGAAGCGGCTGCAGCAGACACCTCTGCCGCTTCAGATTTCCTGGCGCTGGCTCCTGAAGAGCATCAGACTACCAAGGACGAGAGCGAGGCACCTGTAGAGTCGACGGAGAAGTCGGAGAAGAGAGAAGCACCAACAGAGGCGGAAGCGGAGAAAGACGAAGCAGCTCCGGAAGCAGCGGATGAAGCCGGTAAGGCTGACGAGTCCAAGGAGAAAAAGGAGGCGGATGCATGATGACAATACTACGATGCGTGATGAACGGCTTGCAATGCGGTCCTTCGACTTCTTTCTAATGTGTATTTATAGCGTAACAGCGCATGATGGTGCAGATTTGGCGAACTGCCAAGATGACCAGTTGTAATGAACAGCGACACCTTTTTCTCGCATTCGCATAGAGGTCGAAACGCATCAATCGTGCACCGAATGCATGGCGTCATGCTATCTCAATGGAGGCTGGAGGCTGGAGGCTGATAGGCATGCAGGCATGCAGGCATGCAAGCAAGCGCGAGTTGCAACACACTAAAAGCAAAGTGCCAAGGTGAGATCTGGTGCAGCTGACTGGCCAATGGAAATGCTTGAATGGCCATCACGTGTGTTGGGATGCTGGGATGTTGTGGTTTTAGACGAGAGTTGGGCTCCATGTTAGTTGAGAGATTAAGCAGAGAAAGACGAATACGGGCAAGGTCGAGATGAATAGGCTGCGTTTATGTGCTCCAGGCGGGCAGACAAGATCGGAAGGACCATCTGTTGAACTGTGACAGATGGACGAGGGCCAGCATCGCTGACGGTTAAGGGCGCTGAAACTCGATGCGGCACTATGGTACGAAGCACGGTGCAAGCCACGTGCGTGACAGCTGGGCGTTGATGTTTCAGGTCGGTCGAAATGGCGAGTGCAGCCACCAAGTGTTGGATACTCAAGGGTGCTTGTTGTCAGTGTAGTGTGGGCAGTACTAGTGTGGTCAGTATTAGTGTGGTCAGTGTCGTCGTTGTTGTTTCAAGCTTGATTACGAAATGTCTTCTCGGTAGTGCGTGGAGCGCTCGTCACACCCCACGCAAAGCAAGGAAGCAGTGCCCAGACGCTTCTCCGCATTCTGGTGCCGTGCTTGATGCAGGCCGAGCGCGACCTCGAGGCCTGAGTCGCGCAAACTCCTGCAGCACATGTCGTGTGCATGTTACAGGTTGCATGTCACTGCGAACACGCGGAAGGAATGCTTACGGCGGCTTCCACCATCTGAGCATCTTCGCTGCCCGCTGAGGCCCCTCAGTTTCCCCGAATTGCCAATTCTAGTCTCTGCCTCAGCACACGGGTGACTTTGAGCCTGGGTGACTTTGAGCCTGGGTGACTTTGAGCCTGGGTGACTTTGAGCCTGGGTGGCTTTGTGACTTTGTGACTTGGTGACTTTGTGACTTGGTGACTTGGTGACTTGGTGACTTGGTGACTTGGTGACTTGGTGACTTGGTGACTTGGTGACTTGGTGACTTGGTAACTTGGTGACTTGGTGACTTGGTCTGATGGTCGTTATCAGCGCGGCTACTGCGGGACGCTACGCTCTCGCACCGACTCCCATAGCCCTCCCGCTCGCTGACATGCTGACTGACATGGACCCACGCCGCCGTCTCTCTCCTAGCAGCTTGCCACACGAGTCCCCTCCCCCACGCCCCAGGTGACTTTGTACTGAATCGGCAGGATCTCGAACAAGCCTCGTCCCGTTGGCCGTGGTGGTGCCGCCTCCACTGCCCGTCGACCCTCTGCAGATCACTGTGTATAGTTACACGAGCACCCCTCGTCGCGCCGCTGCTCTGCCCTCGACCGAGTGCACGCCGCCATTCCGCGCCTTGCAGCTGCCAGCCCTCTATTCTCCCTCCACCCCTGGCCTCTTGTGCGCGACACCACCCGGAGCTCCTCCCGCGAAGCATGCCCACCGCCCTCCCCACGCTCTAGCAGCTTTGACGAAACAACGACTCCCTGGCCAGAGCGGGCACGCGACCGTGCAACAAAGCCCACTTTTTCCCCAGGGCCGCGCATAGCTCCACTGCCACCACCACCTACGCCTGCGCATGCACGACTCGTCCATGGCGCAGGTCCTGCACATGCCAGCAGCCCCGAGCTGCCCAAGCCCCAATTCGAGCAGAAGATGGACGCCCCCAGCGACCGGGAGCCGCCCATGCCAGCATCGCCAGACAGTGGCGAGGCAAGAGGACGCCGCCGCGACAGAGAGGACTCGGGCGATGACGGCGCTGACGGCGAGGCGGGCGGCTCGAGGAAGAGGAGGAGAAGCAGGAAGGGGCTAGACAAGAAGTTCGAGTGCCCGCACGAGGGCTGTGGAAAGAGCTACTCACGCGCCGAGCATCTGTACAGGCACCAGCTGAACCGTACGTTGGCTGGTCCTCGCGGATGCACATGATAACACGGCCAGAGACTGACACGCCGCAGACAACCCCAAGCAGATCTACAACTGCGACTTTCCGGACTGCCATCGGTAATTCCATCGTGCCAAAGACTCAGGGCATCATGCTAACTCTCCAGGTCGTTCGTCCGCCAGGACCTTTGCGCGCGCCACAAGGAACGCCATACTGCACGCGGAAGCCAGCTCCTGCGCAAGGACACCTTCAACATGCACAACCTGAACCCCATTGTCACAGCAGCACTCGGCCCAAAGAGCACCCCCGCTACAAAGCCGCTCAGCGCCAAGGGCCAAACTCAGCTGCAATCACCACCATCAGCAATATCGAGCATTGCAACAGGAAGCCAGTTGTCGCCTCCCAACTTCCACACTCCTGCCCCCAGTATCGCGAGGCAAGACTCACTGAACAGGATAGGAAGCGTAGGCAGTGAAGACACCTACCGCAGCGGCTCAGACGCTAAGCCCTATGACATGCAGACCCAGGGTTCTGGTAATTTCGCACCACCACCACGTCCGGCCGCTTTGGGTAACTACAGTGGGGGTCGAAATTCGCTCCACAACTCCCCACATGTGGGTAACAACACATTTCAACGGCCCGAACTGCGCGCATCGACCTCGAATCTCTCGTCGTACGGCACAGCAAGCTCGCCCTACAACTCGGCAGTCACACCAACCCAGTCGTACACCCCTTCAGCAGCCTCAACGACATACCAAAACAACTCAAGTGGGTTTCAATCCCAGCAAAACTTTCCTTCTTTCCCTTCCTTACCTCCGCCAGAATACCCTCAGCCGACAGGCACGCCTGTATCACAAGGTCAAGACACCCAGTACTATAATAGTACAACTGGACAAACCCCGATGAATGGTGTCGAGTCAACAGCGCAGTTGGATGCACGTATGAATGGTGTTAGCGATGCCATGATGGACCAGACACCATCATATGCTATTCCAATGTTCGGCGGTGAAGGCTACAGTCGTTCTCCGTTCGCCATGGCCGATGACTTCGCCGCATGGCTTTTCAACGACAATCAAAGCTTGCCTGGAGGGGGCTCGCCGATGGGTTATCCAGCCGGAGTAGTGCCCGCAGCTGGGGCCTCATCTTCAATCGGAACCCTACAAGCACCTTACTTCAGCTATGATCCATCAATCGGGAGCTACACGAACACCCAACCTCCACCGGCGAACCCAATGGCCGTACACAGCATGCTGGACACCTCATTACCGGAAATAGCGCTGTCCGAGGAAAAGCGCAGAGACTTGATAGACCTCATCATTGGCCGTTTCAACGAGACCGACCATGCGCCTGTCAAGAAGCAGAAAGAAGACATTCTCGAGGGCAACAAAGACGAGGACCACCATGTTCTTAGCCTACAAATGATGCAGACTTACATCAGCTCATACTGGAGACACTTCCACCCCCAGCTTCCAATCCTGCACAAGCCCACCTTCAACGCTAGCACTTGCCCTGATCTTCTCTTACTTGCCATCATGTGCCTTGGCGCATCATGCTTGGAGAAGTCCTACGGCCACAAGACGACACAGGCGTGCGCCAACCTAGCAAACTTCATGGCTTGGCACCTGCGTTGGGAAATGTTCATGGATGCCGACTTCCGTCCACCAGCTAAACTCTGGATCTTCCAGGGCTTGTTGCTGCTAGAGTCTTTCGAGAAAATGTACTCGACACGACCGCTGCACGAGCGGGCGCATATTCATCATGCTACAACCTTGACGTTGATGCGAAGAGGTAGCTCTCTAATTGGACGATCGGCAATGGACTCACCACCGAGCATCAAGGACGGAAGAAGCAGCTCGCAAGGCGGAATTGACACCCCAGATGAGTGGTGGAAACAGTGGATCACGAATGAGGCTACTAGGAGAGCAGCGTTTGCGGCTTTTGTCATGGACAGCATACACGCGACAATGTTTGGCCACAGCGCGGTCATGGTTGCACACGAGATGCGCCTACCGCTACCCTGCGACGAAGCCCTCTGGTCTGCCACGAGCAGCAGCGAGGTTGGCCGTGTCGAGGCAAGCTTACACTCGAATGGTGTCAAGCAAACCTCGTTCCTCGACGGTTTGAAGAAGACGCTCAATGGCCAAAGTGTGCGCACAAACTCCTTCGGACGCACAATCCTGATGGCTGGCCTCCTTAGTGTATCATGGCACATGAACCAGCGAGATCTTCAAGTCAGCTCGCTGGGAGTTACTCATGCGCTTGGTGGACGTGACAAATGGCGGGGATCCTTGACTCGTGCCTTTGATTTCTGGAAACAAGACTTTGACAGCTCGCTTGCCAGGCCAAACGACCTGTCTGCACCCAATGCATATGCATATTCGAACGGCCTAGAAGATGACAATGTGTTTGAAGCACGCACCGTCTTACACCACCTAGCGCACATGGCGATGCATGTCGACATTGTCGACTGCCAAATATATGCTGGTGCACCCAGGCTCCTCGGCCGATCCATTACACCACAAGACTACAACGGTGCCCAACGACGCATGAAAGACATCTGGGCACCCACAGCCCGCGCTCGCGACGCAACCTTCTACGCCCTCCGATTCCTCTCCAACGTCATCGTCTCCGGACAACACAGCCTCAACCAGTCTGCGGGCATGTCTATCAGCTACTCGGCACGCGACGATGTACTGCTCAACCGACCTTGGGTCCTGTACTTTGCCACGCTCATCGTATGGTCGTACGGCTTCGCACTCGACGGCCCGATCAAGCAGCCCTACCAGCTCACTACGTATGACGAGAAGGTCCGTGACATGAGTGGCTACCTGAAGCGCGTCGGTGGCGTCAGGGCGCCAGATGACCTTGCGAAGCTGACGGATCGCAACGCATGCCTCGGCCTGTTGATCGTCATGCGCGACATGTTCAGGAAGACGCGGTGGGAATTGTTGCACGAGGCAAGTACGTTGTTGACAAAGTGCATCGAGATGCTGGTGCCCGGTGCTGGAAGCATGTGAGCGACGGCGGCCACTTGATGAACGTACTTGGGCACACAATCGACCGGACACCATCTTTTTCTTATTTTCATATCTATCATATGTTTGGAAAGCAAGCGCTGGAGTTTGGGAAAGCATATGTTGAGACACTTTCACTTTCGCTTTCACTTCATTTACCGGGGCATCGACCGACTCATTGTCAACCTGCTTTATACCCACCCCACGTATGGCGCGATTTCAATTTCGTCCACACGGCACTACATTCTAAGATAGCTTGATTATAAACTTTCTATTCATCACCTTTACATTGCGTTGTCTTGTTGTACTGCATTGGGTGATTTCGATGTCTGATGATTCCTGATATTTGATCTGAGACGCCTCGACATTATCACACGTCTTCTTCTCTTCAGTTCTACGCCGAGTCTCGCGCACGCTGCCGTCCAGTTGTCCCGCACGTTAAAGAATTTATCTTCAGGCAGTCGAAGAATAGCGCACAAATGTCGCGTGGAACGGAACGCCACTTCCTATGTTCAGGAGATTCTACCAGTCTTCCGTGCTTTCTATACCCCCTACACTGACGAGGGCTAGACTCTGTTAAATCGCTAGTCATATCCCTAACTATCCGCCTGCTCTGCCCTAGCATGCCATGCAGATAGACGGGTGTGTTGCATCTTCCGCTATTGTGAAGCCTTTTTTTTTTTTTTTTTTTTTTGACAAAAGTAGGTTCGGTACATGGAGAGTTTGTTACAGGTAAACGCTATTACAACTCCAGTGCTGGTCTTGCCCATCTGCCTGCCCGCGTTGTTTACAGAAGTTCAAACTTTTTTGACGCGGCACACAGGGTGGGTAGTCAAAGGCTCGGTAGTATAAATGTCCTGAGACACCTGCTCAGATATCTTGGTTGACCACTTCTTGAAGCTTTGAATGGCGGTCCTTAGCTCAGATCAACACCAACACGGAAGAGACACTTGGGGCCTTGGATACGGGGTAGTGCTGGATCAGAGCAGGTACGGATATCTAGGACACTTGGAGCTTTGGACGGGGGTTTTTGCGCTGGGTTAGAGCGAATGAGCAAGAGCGTTCTAGATACGCAGGGGTTAGAGTAGACGAGAATGAACGCATAGTTCCGAGGCTGTAGTACGCAGAAGACAAAACGGTTTCTACTACACTTAAACTTGGCATAAGCGTGGAAAAGCTTTCAATACGAACTACAAGGCTCTGTTGGTACTAACGATAATAATAAAATAACCTTTATTACGAGAAGCGATAGACACAGAGGCAAGATACTTCTATTCGGGAGCTGTCTCTGCTAGGATCCATAATTCTGAGCGGTTAACAGTATTCACGCGATTGTAGAGTCCGTGACTTCAGTGAGGTTGTGGCATGAGCTGCACTGCGCAAGGCTGTATGTTCAGAGTAAGCGACATCTTGTAGAGAGCAACATGTGATCATTCCTCACGTTAACCCAGGCGAATGCCAAATATCAGCGCTTAATTTGCGTGGCAGTGACTATCACCAGCAGAGTTGGAGTGCCTTGTGACTATGCATTTTGTAGCTTGGTTCGGTCTAGAATCCCCTTGGAAAGGCATGCTGACTCTTTCACGCAGTCGTGTGTACGAAGGAGCTCATGTTTAACGTTGCATGACACATGATACCGAAGTAGGCTTATTCAGTGCGACATCAGATACTAGCTCCTGCGTGAGGTAACAACGCATCGTTCACCGAAGATAAGTACACTGTAGCTGGATGTACCAGCCTTTGTGTGTGCGTTGTACGCTCAGAGCCTCGACCACTCCCTGCCCGCGGCCTTCAATCCTGCCTCTCCATCAACAAGCACACACCAGCCCTCTCCACCTCTTCCACCATCGCCAGCAATCGCAGCCTTGAAGTTGTTCTGTGCATACTCCAATACGTCATCATTAAAACTGCCCGGCTGCAGCCACACGGCAGGTACACCAGCCTCTTTAGCTTCTTTCAGTAGCTGTTTTGTGACAGCAGGCGGTGTAATTACGGAGAGCGAGTATGACGACGCTGGCGCATCTGAAAGCGCGGTCGGCGATGGGACGGTGGTGTGGTCGCTGCCGAGGACGGAGATGGTGGGGGAGCGGGGGTTGATGGGCGTTGCGGGGAGGGAGTGCTGGAGATACCAGGCAAATACTGGTTGTACATGTCAGTACAAGTCTCAACTTTCTACACGGCAGAGCGCTCTGGAATAGGAAGCGCTACTACAATGCTGCCACATACCTCTGTGCCCAAACTTGGCGGGGTCAGAAGAAGCACCTGCCACAGCGAAACGTGGTGATGAAAAGAACGTTTTGAGCGCTGCTTCCATATCTGCGTCACGCTTCTGACCTCTTGTTGTTGGCATGTCTGTGTTGTTGTATGTGTAGAACTTTTGACCAGAGAAGCGCAATGCTGGGCCACGAGTGAACCGAGGCACGCGTCACGTCATCGCTACGCGCCTCGCGTGCTATGTTGTGATAGCGAGATATGACAAGTGGACCTCATGTGTACCAATGATTGCAACCACACAGCAGAAGAAAACATCATGCATTGAACGTGTCATATTAGACTAGACTGAACTGCATGTCACATCTATCTACCTGAATTCAGCAAAGGCAAGCTCGTACGCCAAACCAAGCGTTAGCTTTGCGTGCTGGAGCATGTGATCGAAGCTCAGATACTCGATCTTGTCCTCAGTAGTGTGAATCTTGTTATCCGAGTATTTGAAGTCAGACTCGATGACGAAAGCAGACGGGTAGCCAGCCTTGGATGCGCTGGCGTGGTCTGAGCAAGCGTAGCCACACTTGGTCAGAACGTAAGGAATGTCGCAGTACTCAGTGATGACCTGCTTTATGAACTCGGTGAGACCAGGGTCAACGAAATCGGTAATGACACCGACGGACTCTGGTTCGCCGTTGTCCAGCGTCTTTTGCACGTAGCCGGTCATGTCTTGCTGCAGCATAGCCTTGATATCACGACGCTCCTTTTGGTATGACTGGAAGATAGCCTGGCTTCCTAATAATCCACCTTCCTCAGCTGAGTACCAGTGGAACTCGATCGTGTTCTCTGCCTGGCCCTTCAGTATCTGCTCCGACTGGAGAAGCACTCGCAGTGCCTCTAAGATAGTAACAGTGCCGCTACCGTCATCATCTGCACCAGGCGCAGCGAGGATGGACGGAAGGAACAAGTTAATGCTGTCTTGGTGTGCACCAATGACTATGGTCTTGTTGCTCCTGCCTGGGATAGTGGCAATGATGCTGGACTGGCCCCAAGGGTGGGGGAACGCCTTCACGAAAGCATCCTCAGCACCTGCATCTTTCAGGGTGCCATCTACTTGCTTAAGCAGCCATGCTGAAGACTGCACGCCGTACTGTGACTTGTAGTAACGAGTGTGAAACGAAGTAAACGTCTCGAGGTGGCTGCGCATGTTGCTCTTGTTGAGTTCCTTCAAGAGAGGAGCCACAGTCTTTTTGTGAGCGGGTTTCGAGGGGAAAGTGACCTTCTCGGCAGCGATCTCACGGCTAAGAGTACTGAGGTCATCGCTGTGCGTGATGTCGAAAAAGTTGATGTTTTGCTGCAACTGTCAGTACTTTCTGCTCTCACGATTCCTCATCTCGGCTAACAAAGGACTTACACGACGTAAAGCCCACTTCTCGTCCTCAGTTACCCATCGCGTCTCACCAGGAGATAGCTCGATTAGGTACTGGTCCGGCTCATCGATCGTCACTTGAGGGTTCTGAAGGACGATCTGTGGGCCTTTGGGGGTAGCGATAGCTGCAGCAAGAGCTACAGCCGATAGAGACAGCAATACTGAGGACTTCATGATTGCTAAAGGCAATTGTTGTAGTTGAGGTGGATGTTGGTTGATGTTGCGACGGTGCCTGGATCCGGCACGGCGATTAGATACCGAGCCGAGCTGCTCCGAATGGGTATAGGCGCATGTCGTCATCGATCACAGTCACGCCTCGCGTCTTTCTATTGCCGTATTGCTCAAAAAAATTATAAGCGTTTCTTCATTATTGCTGCAGTCTTGACTCTATGTTCACAACTTCAAACAGTGACATTCGACCTTGGGCATCATCAAATGTACCCTTCTGTCTGCAATTAAACTACGCAAGAATACACTCGTGACTTCCTATTTTGCTGTATACCTTCTGGTCACCAGCCTTTAAATCGAGTTCCATGACCAACCTCATTGTGCTCAGTAGATTAATTATCAAACTTCAAACCGCTGCTCCTTACACACATTATCTCAAAGTGCCTACCAACTCACTGCGATAATCAGTCCAACTGGTAGCCCAATGGTGTGAGAGATATTGCGCCCTTACTTCTTGCTAGCTACCTGGTATATTAGGCTGTTCCTCTTCAATTGCTTGCGCGGTCGGGGCTGCAACCTCAACTGGACAGCGGCAGTTTTTGAAAGCCTCGATAGCACGCCTTATCACATGTGGATTTCGTATCTGCAGCCTCTCCTTGGTAAAGGACTCCTCGACTTTGTAGGAACGGCGATCTTCTTTGAAAGCCTCGACAGCGCGCCGTGCTACATCTTCCGGATCTCGTTTTCTGAAGCGCACTAAGACTACTTTGCGGACATCGATTTGCACCGCTTGACAAGCTTCCTGCAGCCGATGAGCAAGCTGTTTGATCTGTTCTGAAGAAAGAACCATTTGTGAAAGAGAAAACCTGAGCGTTACTGAGTTCTCTGCTCTGGCTGAATAGCGTTTCAAGGCGTACCCACTCGGCCCGTCGTAGAGGCACATCGACATCTCTGAAAACATTAGGCATCACACGAGCCATATTTTCTTTCTGGTCGTTCGTTAAATTGCCAGCCTTGATCCAGAAGTTTAATCCGATCAACAATCTGATAGTCGGACGGGCTGGTAACACTGCCTAATCTTATACTTCGTCCATCGTGTTTATGCAGCTGGTCCCATATTAGTGCTGGTCCAAAAGGTCCGTGACTGTTGATCCTTTCCAACAGTTCCATCACTGAGAAGGAACCCTCGTCAACCTCTTACAAAAGCTCTTCAAGCGATACGCACAAAGCCGTTGTAAAGGATCGTTTTCCATGTCCTGGTATCAAACCCTCAGCCGAGGAAGCTGCTAATAGTTGGTAAATCCTGTTGCGCACCCCATAGTCTCCAACATCGGTTTTCGAGGGTGTCATGTTCGAAATATCGTTGTGAGTTCCGAGGTCTTCATCCACCACGCCCGGACTCGTGGTTTTCAGAGTTATTCTGGTGGCTCCCATGCTGTCTTCATTTGGGTTCGATATCAACACACTTTTAGTGACATTCGGAAGATCCAGATCCCGATGCTCAGGAGCTAGAGCTGCTGAACTCGCAAAGCAACAGTCCAGGATTGACAACACATCACACGAGACACTGAGCAACGGTCTCTTAGCAATGTCCCAAAATGCTTTGAGGTACTTGCTGCTGGTATGATCAAATCTTTGATTTATCAGCTAAGCGCTAAATGAATACCAAAAAGTCTTACGCAGCCAAATTGAGATGATTATGGCCATACCGGTCGATGACAAGATTTCCGTCACCACTATAGTACAGTATCAGCAACATGTCATCGTCGGCATGTTGTCGAACGTGGTTCAGAATAACCGAGTTCAAAGCCAATTGCGGATCAGACTGCTCCTTCAGGTACTCTATCGTACAGTTGTAGTTGTAGCCCAGAGAAAGAATCGTTTGTAGCCTATTGACCTACAAGCCAGAGTAAGTAAAATAACTTTCATGCTTGATATGGCAAATTATACTTCCTCAGTACGTCCTTGGGAATGGTCTGTACTCTCGTCCCAACGGAGAAGCAATACTTCCACTTTTCGATACCGTGCCGGGATAAAGCACAGCTTGTTGGTCATTCCCTCAAATGCGGCGATCATCTCTGCCTCTCTGTCCTGCCTTGAGTTTGCAATTCAATCTTCTGGATGAAGTATATGGTCATTGCGCTCTACGTAAGGCACATCCTCAGGATGTTCGCTGTTAGTTTTATAGATGTATTTGGATTGCGCCATTATCCAGCGCTGGACTACCATCCAGTTAGGCTCAGTGGCCTGATCGAGGGGCCCTTCAAGACCTACAAACACTGATTCAATTTCCGGATGATCTGTTGCATCTAGGTTGGTTGTAGAGTCATGAAGAAGGCTGGGGAAATCAAGTTCGTTCTTGGTAATACCTTTCGACTAGCAATGGTTTCATGAGAGCCGCTGTGACCTTGATTGTTTGGATTTTTTCATCAGTCTCATCGGCTTTGTCAATAAGAATGAACAGTGCAATCGACTCCAAGTGTTCCGCTAGGTGGTCTTGAAGATCGGCCAGTTGTCGAACATCAGGGCAGAGTGGACATGGTGTATTTTCGGCACCATCAATTGATCGCTCATACATATTTAAAAAGGTGGGGAGGTATTTTTGTGTCACAGATGAGGGGTGAAAATCCGTCATGTGTGTCTTGAACATATCCGAGGTTACGAATCTCTCGTTGGCATGCTCTTCGCATACCCACCGCCGCCGATGCACCTGGAGCTCGTGATGTTTCCATTCGTGGCGCGTTAAGTATTGCTTTTCCGGCGTCTGACAACTCGTAAACGTACATATGTACGGTCGTAAATCTCTAAATACGTGGCGTCTGATATTGGTTAACTGTCTGATTTCAAGCACCGCAGGAATGCTGAGGCTCACTTCCATTCTGATCGACTACGCATCCTAGATGCTAGCAATATTGCACCACAGTATGGGCACTCGAAAGAATCTCCTAGGAACGCAACTCTTGGCAGAGGTGGCACTCGATTTGATCGCTTGTTACCTACTGTCGATGGAGAATACGACGTGAAAGCAGGGCCGATTTCGGTCTGTGCGCCCAAGAAGTCTGAGCTAGCAAATACAGAGTATACCCTGGCCGATTTGGATTCATGTGTTCCCTTAGATGGGATCGGCTTCGCAAGTGTCTCTTCGTTAGGATTTCTGAAAGTCGTTTCCACAACATGATCTGGTCCCTGAGGATACCCTCCTGTTGTGTCAAGATGACCAGTAATTCTGATTCCCTGTTCTGCATGGTTTGACCAATACAACAACTGTCTTCTGCGTTTATTATTGGCATTGGCTAACCTGTGTATCAGGATATTCTGAACCATGGAGAACTCCGTGGACGTGGCATATGCCCTAAAACCGCCAACAGTCATCACTGTATCTTCCGCTTCGACGGTTCTGTACTGCTGGTTCCAAGAGCGAAGCTTCTCTGCAACGTAGTTAAGATCGAATCTGACATATGTGCTGACCTCCGGATCCACCCTGCTCAGGCCTGTCGAAGGTAGGTAACTTCGTTCGTAACCTGGTCTCCTTATCATGGCAGAGACTTCATACAGTGAGTCGAAAACTTTCGATGAGTGCGTCAGTACCTCGGACAGGTTGGGTAGGCGATTTCCATCATCGTCGTCGGAACTTTCAGTCAAACTTTGATCTTCGCTAGGCCCGGTCTCTTGATCATATGTTGTGTCTGCAATACGGTTGCCTTGTAGTATCAGCATGAGTATTATTTCGAACTACTTCTACTTACACAATTGCAACTGAAATTGCAGCTTAGTCAAGATGCTAAAAAATGTGTCTCGCATATCTTCATCTTTTTGCAGTATATTATCTAAAGAGCTGCGAGACTCAGCAAGCATCTCAGCTTGGGACTCATCACCCCATATCATGAGCCTCCCGGTCAGATCAAGGACTTTAGCTATACTCTTACTTTCCCGACGCACGCCATACTTGGTATGGCGACGGAGAACCGCTATCAGTCTGCGCAAAGATGCGAAACACGTATTGTAAAGGTCGTATATCGAAGATTTATCAGCTTGAGGTTGGATCATATCAGTTTGTTTTGACATGCTCATTCGTATGTGATTGCAAGCGAATCACTGGTAGGAGGGAAGGGAACCAGAGAATGCGAAGTGACATAAACTGCCCATCAGTGTCTACTGGGCTTTTAACCCCGCATATGCTGTCACATCACGTACAAGGTCCAGAGGTTAACTGTAAGCGATCTCGGCAACCTTGTGTGATCGGCCCCTCTTCAACATTGTTCCACCACCACCACTGTCGCCACCATACAGCAACGCTAATTTCAACATGGAGGCTGCCGACGCTGGTCTTGATGCTGTTCTAATTATTTAATACGCACTTGATCAGTACAGAGACGCGTGGGATATGACCAAAGATGTCTGGCATTGGCAGGCTTCGATCGAGGAGTTGCGAGTTAAAGTGCTTCTTCAGGGCTGACAGCTGCGCACAACACCCATAAAATTCGCACTCGAAACAACAGATTAAACAAATACGTCACATATGGAAGCAGATTCTCAAAAGCATGCGCCAGATGAATGTGAACAATATATCGAGGCTGTATGACGGATGGACAAAACACTGAGCTCTCTGGCTCGGTATATTTTTCCTGCCGCAAATGGCGCTGTAATTTCTGGACCAAAGGCTTGTTTTATTTGACCCCCATACACCCTTTAACTAGCGTCCTTCAGTCAAACGAGACCTTTCTTCCTGACTGCTCTTTGCACAGCCAGGTTGGTCCGATGCAAAACCCTCGAGAATGAGTTGAGAGTGGCGGGGAGTACGGCGAATTATGAAAAAAGAGCGTCAAGCTCAAACAATTTCAATTTTATGTACTTTGAATCAGGTACTGCGATGTGGACTCGAAACACTTTGCACTTCGGTTGGTCAAGGCCAACGAAAAATCGATGCAATCCGTGCTGTCTTTAACGAAGGAAGAACTAAAATCACTCGAGCCAATATCTGGACTTTACACGACGCCATTATGGCCAGTTGGGGCTGCTCATGTTCCGATGTATATCAAGGCAACCTTCAGCTCAACTGGCATAGTTTTGAGGTGCCGGAAACGAGCGTCTTTTCTTTTAATGTTTCCGAAATCGAAAGCACCAGAGCTAGGAAATACAATTCTGATGGCCGATTGGGACGTTTTGGCTGTTGGTGTGACCGATCTAGATGACAGGCCTAAAGGAGATACCAAGATGTTTCCTGATCAGATACCAGTTCAGCAACCTCAACCAAAAACAGAACGGTAAAGTTTCTCAGTTTGATCGACTCAAAAACAGGTTAAAAAGTGCCACATCAGATTTGTCGTATGACCTGAATAATCAATAAAGAATACATTGTTGGGTTAGTACATGTGTGCATGACTTCTTGACCGCACCCAATCTCAGCTCAAGAACATACCTAAAGTCGCTCCCTGAAAGCCTATATTATCTCACCATCATCGAAAGATGACCACACACAGAAGCGCTTCTTCAAAAAAATTAAATCACATAATGTACAATCCATGAGTATTGTAGGCCTATCCAAAAACTAAGATAGAATTTCCAGCAAATGAAGCTATGTACTCGTTACAAATGAGGAATGACTGGGTATATTTGGGCAAACTGATTAAAATGAGATAGAAGAAATGAAGCAGTGAACATTAACAAGCACAAAAACCATGGGAGGGGTACCATTACACGACCATAAAGGCGGTCAAGCACCAGAGACTTGATGCGAATGTTACCCTCCTGGAGAGACGATGCAGCGTTTTCATATCGAAAGTCTACGCTGTTTTGATTAAAAGACATCATAGTCTTCGATGTGTTACCCAGCATCATACTATTACCATGATATTCTGACGTCCGGTCCGGTGAAATCGACCAACGGTGGTTCTTTGGCACTGGAACGGCTGTGTTGTTGTGCGTGCTGCTTCGAGAACTGTGGCGCTCCCTGAAGATATCGACAACGTTACGAAGGCGTTGACCAGGTTCGTTGTTGTCCATTTTTAGCCAGTCAATTCGACGTAACGGGATGTTGGCATCTTGTGAAGCCTTGACCAGGCGTTGAGCCCAAGCTTCAATCTTCACCCGTGTAATATCTTTCGTCTGCAGCGAAAAACGTAGCTTTACTCCAGCCTCCTCCAGTGGGCTTAAATTGAAGTTCTCAGCATCCTGTTGTGTTTCTTCTTTAGACCGACCATCGATAAGCGTCAACTGTACATGGCGTCCATCATCTTTGTGCAAACGGTCATGCAGCCTGGCCTGACTTCCACTGTTCCTGGTGATTTCCTCCAAAAGCCGGGTCGTTAGGATGCGTTGATCGGGGTCCGTAGCGCACAATCTGTCTAAAGTATTGATCAGACTTCTTGTGAAGGAGTTTTTCCCTGGCGCTGGTGTTCTGCCACCCTTGGGGCATGCAGCAAGTAAATCATAAATCCTGCGGCTATGATGACGACCCTTTTGAGCGTCGCTCGCGAAACAACAATCGAGTATGGTTAGAACGTCTCCTTCAATGTCTTCGTCCATTAGTGGGGCTTCTGCCTTGTGCCAATAGGCCACAGCTGGACTGTTTCCTTCTTGCTGTTCGTCCTCATTACGCCGCCTGAGTCTTAATTAGTGACAGAACGTCGGGGCTAGTATAGACAACTTACGCTGCTAAAATAAGTTTCTTTTCTCCATCAAGGCCGTCTAGTATACCATGCCCGGTATAGTATATGATCATGAGCCTGTTTTGCCCGTCATGGGCACCAATATGCTCAGAGATAGCACTATTGAGAGCATACTGGGGCTTCCGAACCTTGGGGTTCAAACATACTTCAGTACTAGTTGAGAATCCGAAGCGAGCAAATACACGTTTCAGGTCTTGGATCTGGTAATTTTCAGCAAATTTTTTCAAGCATCACTCAAGCCTATCGAAATATGCAACCGAGGCGTTGGAGTGACTCACCTCCTCATTATGGCCCTCATGGTAATCATCGATCTCAGCGTCCCATCTGATTATGAGCGGAGCTACTTGCACATAGCTATTGGGTATCTTCAACTCCTTCTTGATTGCATTCTCAAACCAGGCTTGCCGCTCCGTTTCTTGTTTTCTTTCATCATCGGTGGGTGAGATTGTGAAGCCCTCGCCCTGGGAAAGCTCCAGGTCAGGCTTAGCTGTTTCCTGTGGAATAAGTTCGATTTGGGCTTTTGCAGCAGTTTCAATGGCTATACTGTGAGAATGAGGCTGTTGTGTCGCCATTGTGTTTGAATGCGGTAGGACACCCATTGCAGGCGTAGCCTTGCTGCTTATCTGTTCGAACGGCCAGCTCATGATATCACCGGCTTACCCATCGAAGGACCTCTTAATTTGGAGGCTATGGTCTGATTTGGGGGCCGGCATCACTTAGCGCTGCACCATTTTATTGCGAGTTGCCTTTTTGCCTACTGTGTCGTGACACCCCGCGTGAACGGCCCCCACACCCTGTAGAGCTCCGCCCGTTCAGCACCCTCCATCTCTGCTGCGCCGGCTCGCGTCAGCCACCGAACCGGTGGGGCTCTAAAGCTGGACATAAACTTCAGAGTGCGCAATTGGCGTTCGACTCCGCGTACTGATAAAGAGTGTGCAGAAAGCCTGCACCTCAACTCGCAGAATTTGAGCGTCTTCAGCCTTTTGCTCATTCAGACCGTCACCACCTTATCCAGGGCAACACTTGTTTACTTAAAGGCTGAAAAGCGCCCTTACCTGAACCTATAAGGCGGACATGAATATGGCGCACGAAATCGAAGCCAAAGCGCGGGAAACCCTACCAACAGCAGTTGAGGTATGAGGAAACACTCTTCGTTCGGACTCATACAGTCTAGATATCATCTGACGGGCTCGTTTCCAGGGGACTCTCAAGCGGTCTTATGACTACGGCAAGAAGACCAAATCTCACTTTGTGGGGGTGGCACACCTGAGCTAGTAAGACAAGCTAAGAAATCCCACAGAAACCCTACTGATGCTCTTAACTTAGCCGGAAATTGAGTTTGAAGCAGACGAAGCGGTTGAGATGAAAGTCTACACGGTACTAAATGGTCGCCAGGCTGAGACATGGAAGGAATTCACGATCCGCGGAGCGCCGCTATACGACCACAGTATTAGTATGTGGACATACCAGCTGAACAAGGATGGGGCGGAGTATGAGGGAGGCAAACGCTTTCCTGAAGAGAAGCTGAAAGCCGTAAAGTCCTGACCGGTTTGCAGGCTGACAGGTGCTTATGCGGGTGAGCGTGGTGGCATTCACTGGCGTGTACGTCTTGCAATATAAGTGGTCAGCCTCGCCTGCTGTGCATCATCCGGCTACACACACCCAACATGGGTCTTGAAGAGGGGCCGACACAGACTGAAAGTTATTATACATAGGGGAATATTCCCATGAATATCTATAGCAATTTCATAAAGTGCTGCGGTAATTTGTTCATCATCGGGGCTTCAACCCGTCTTATTCCCTGATATGCAAAATGAGATGGTTCTCAAGAAAGAAAGTTGAAGATGTAGAGCAGGCTGTGCTTCAAAGTCCGGTGGCCTCCACACATTCCGAGAAGACCTTTGTTGCCGAGAGTCGATCGAGCATTGCAGTGGAAACAAAATCGAAAGGTGTGGTAACTTCTTACGGATAATCAAATTGCTAATAAGCGCAAGGTCCTGATAATCTCGATGGAGTGGCCCAGAAAAAAGCTGAGAAACGCAAGAAGAAAGAACAAGCAGCCATTGCGAGAAGAGAAACATCCAAGACTGTGACCATACCATGTATGTTGATACAGCTAGATCCTTGGTAGACTTCCTGCTGATCAAATCCCGACAGTGGAGGAATACCCAAAGGGCTATCCACAACTGGCCGCTTTCCAGTCCAGCGAGCCCAGCTTCTCCATGTATCGGTCTTTTGATTATCTCCATTCCCGCGTCATCTTGAACATGCAAAGCGAGCTCCGCGATCTCGAATCCCAGCTCAAGGATCTCGACGACGCAGATCTTTTAGTGAACAAGAAACGCCTCACTTCTTTTCGAAAGGCTGGGAATGACCGTACCAAATTGCTTTCGGAGATTGGTGAGAAATTGGTCCGTTATGACGACGTCCTGATGAGAGCAAGAGATCTGAATGCATTCCAACGACCAAGTAACAGGGACTACGGGAGCTTGAGACGTTGGTTTTACTTCAAGGCTCCACTTGTAACTCGTGATACAGACTTCATTAAGAGAAGAGAGGACCTTGTTACTCTCAGGCAAGGACGAGAGTGGGCCGGGTTCGATGGCTGGATCGAATCGTCAATCAAGAAGCTACCAACAGGTCTTGCAGAGGTATACTTTCTGTATAGACTGCGAAAATGCTTTTGAGTACTGACTACTTTCAGAAATTGTTTACTACGCCTGAGTTGCGTGCGAAAACTAAAGACCCACTAATGCGGTATTACTCTCCAGAGCGAGTCGAGAAACTCGTCGGCATTCTTATCACGCTCATAATTTTCATTCTGTTAGTCCTCCCAGTGGTTGCAATGTACAAGCTGACTTCGGTCGGTAACCGTAACTCGACCATCGATGCCGTGGGTCTCCTTGTCGTTTTCACATTGCTCTTCTCAGCGGCCATGTCGTTGTTGACAAAAGCTAAAAGACACGAGCTCTTCGCAGCATCCGCAGCATACTGCGCAGTGCTGGTTGTTTTTATTAGCAACTTCAGCAATGACAGTAATGGAGGTGGTGGAGGAAGAGGTACATGACTTGCAAGCGTAACAGTCCAGCTCAGACATCGTCTTTACCTTTCCAACGCGGATAGTACACATACAGTGATCTCTCTAATGGTGCGATATCAGGTTGAGGTCTTGCGTAAGCCATATAGCACGACAAGAAATTATTTTGCAGCACAGTCCCCACGCAATGTGCAATCCCCTCCATACAGTGTGCATCAATTGTGTCGAGAAGCCATGAAAAGAAGAACAGCTCATGCATTGATTAAACTGCAATTTTGAAAAAATCATGACCTAAAAATCTCCATGGCAAAAGCTGTAAAAATTGAAAATCACGGCATTCACTGCAACAAAAGTGTTTCAGCTTGGCATTGCAGCACTACACCACAGCAACTACGTCACCAGACCAATACTCACATAAACACAAAACACCGCAATTACTGAGGAACACCTTGTGCTTATTATAGGAGGAAACAACAACATCGGCTAAGAAACGATCAAAACGCTGTACGCCTCGAGCGGCGCCTACACGCTGGTAATGTGCAGCAGATCACCCTAGAAAATCAGCACCGTCATCTCAACCCTCAAGAGCGGAATTTCAGCCTCCGAGTCCGAAATTGTACCAATTCATCTCGACATCAAAGACGACAAGTCAATCCAAGACGCGTACGAACAAGTCAAGTCTTCGTATCGGAGGATCGAAACGTTGACCAACAACGCCGGTGTGCACTCTCAATCCCATCTCCTAACGTCCCAAACACCAAATACCAAGTACATCCACATGTAACACCCAATAACCCTGCAGAAGCCTCCTTCGACTCGCTAACAAGCAGCAACCATACCCCCGCCACATTCCCTCGGCCTAGAACAAACCTGACTTGCTAAACGAAGCCTCCTCCCAAATCGTCACCCTAGTCATGATCCCCGTCCTCATCGCCTCAGCAACACCATACCTAGTATTCATAGCCTCGCACCTATCCTCCCTAGACACCATCACAGTCTCCTCTTCCCCCGCAATAATACCAAGAAAACACCTCCTCCTCACCAAAACCTAACCCTCCCCACACCCAACAAACCCAATGCAAAGGATATTCACCCCCAGCGACCTAAATACCGCGCAAATCCCCATCCACGTCCAACATCACCCACTGAACATCCTTAAAAACAATCATCTAGATCAGGCACTAGAACCAGATAGTGTAAGAGTAGTAGTGTGGGTTCTAGGTTTCTAGCTACGGGGCTCGAGAGGGAAGGGGTATGGGGCCTGAGTTTATAACGTGGATAAGTGCTGGGGAGTCTGCAGTTGGGGGTGAGTTGGTTAGGAATCTGGTGCTTGGGAAGAGGGATGAGAATGCGGGGAGGGTTGTAGATAGGGATGGTGTGCGGCCTTAGTAGATCGCACTTTTGCTCTGCTTGTCATGCATATTAGAGGCAGACAAAGGAAGAAACATGGTCATCTTTTATCTCTGCTGGTATTTTTCTGAACGTGTAGTACAGAGCATATCAAGACGTCTCAGTCCTGGGAAGAGCGAAAGTAGGTATGATACAGTCTGCCATCAAAATGTACATTAAAGTGTACAAGAGCGAGTGAGACTTTCAAGCTATCATGAACATGTCTTTCATTTCATCATATATCATAAACTTCTACAAACGAAACGCCGCTGCTTTGAGGTAAAATTTGTGCTAAATGGGTATGTGCAGAAATGAAGTGAAATGCGCCAACATTGAGCAAAGCTGAGTGGAATACGTCAAAGTAAACACCAAAAGATCGAAAACATGTGACCACATGTCAAACACTCAGGCAGAAATGCAGTAGGCGTATCCAGCCCAAAGATTGGTGCAATCTGAGTTGAGTTGTGTGTTAAGCTTGCGGAGTGTGGCGAAATCAACGGGCGCGGAAGTGCAGGAATCACCAGACTGAGGGGTGAAGTAGTCGGTGCATTCAGCTGCGGCGCCGTCAATGACATGATCAGGCACAGAAGACTTGGTGTCAGTTTTGGGGTTGTTGACCTCAGCCACTGCGACACTGGCTGGAGCAGGTACAGTAGGATAGGCAGCAGGAGTGTTTGGTGTGGGAGCCGGATCCTTTGGAACAGTGTTGCCCTCGGCAACGGTGCCCTGGGTACGCGAGAGAGTAGCAACGATGGCGCTGTCGCACGGACTCCAGTTAAAAGGCGTTGTGAGACGGTTGGCGATGTCAGAAGCATAGCATGGCGTAGGCCCAATGCCAAGGTTGTTGTCTGTGATCCTGCCAGCATTGTACAGTCGAGCGGCTTTGTACCATTTGCTGTCGTCAGAAGTACCGGCATCTGCAAGGCACTGCTTTAAGGTCGTCTCAAGCCCGTCACCGTCAGTGCCATCGTGGATCATGAGGCGGATGGTACCCGCAAAGCATGGGCTGATCGGATTGCCGTTGGGGTTGCAAGATCCTTTGCCTTGAGCGCTCTGCATCAGACCTGGGTTGTCGTGGGACCAGCGGGTAGTGGGGGCTCGTACACAGCCCTTGGACTCCTGCATCACGATGGCAAGGATGAACTCCTAAATCTTGTCAGAACGGATCTATAGCTGAGCAGTTTGAAGGGCGACCTACCCCGGGGATGCCAGTTGCGCTAGACTCGCCAGCGATGCTGTCTTTCATGGTTTGTGTCTCAGCATCACTGTTGTTCTCGCCCCAACCTTCGACCTGACAGGAGTTTTGAATAGTCTTGAGGTTGGCTTCCCTACATGGCCGTTAGTGAACCCCAGTCAGGGAAAAGGAATAGAACCTACCAGGCATCGTCAAAGCTCAGCCACGATTTCCGGGACGGCCAGCCAGTGGCCATAGTTCCATCTCCGCCAAACATGATATACGTGTCTCGGGCAATTATAGCGCGAGCAACGACATTGCTGCGAATTGGCGCGGCAAACGAAAGTGCGAAGATGCTGCAAGCAGCGACGAAGGAAGCTGAGGCAACCATGACGGCTGTTGACTCGAGCAAGAAAAGGTAGAGAGCGTTCAGGAGCAAAAAAAAAGTAATGAAAGTGGTAGCAGAGGAACTGGCCTCACGCAGTGTAGATTGAAAGAGTGTAGAGAGCGTGGAGCGGTGGAGAGAGAATGTACGGCTAATCGTACCTTTTATGTTACCATACAGTGAAGTGGGGCTCCTTCTGGTGGGCGTCTGCACCTGCAGTTGCCCATGGGCGTACCTGACAGATGGTGGGAGCCGCCATATCGAGCATCCCTGCGACATGTAGGTGTCAAACCACATCCGTGTCTGGTATTACCCCTCTCGGTAGACGTGCATGGGTGAAACAGAGTCGCACAATCATGAGGACCACCGCAAAAAGGGTGGCTTTGATCACACAGACATTCGTCGCTGTGTTCGAGCCCGAACTCGATTGGAGTCGCCAGATATGAATATCTGAAAGTTGGTGCATGCAGGAACTTAAACCTAAAACGTTGTCGTTGTAGATCCAACGGCTGGTTGTGCAGCCACCAGTAAGCCTCATGATAGGCGGTATAGTCGCAACCAACCGCTGGAAGTACGGGATGAAGACATCACGAGAGATACCATCTTTGTCGCCTAGGAAGCGGAGAAGCTTCCTAAAACAGAGGTTGAGGCTCTGAGCAGCTGTGAGGATGGGCGCCACGCCCGGCGCCAGAAGCAAGTCGAGGCGAATTGACGCAGTGTGCGCTGAAACTTTCATGCGGCGCAGCCAACACCACAGCTCAGCGCGTACCTGTCATGCTAGAAGCGGAGGATAGCGCTTGGACCGAGCAAGGATATCTGAATCCTCACAGAAACTCTGCTGCGCTTTGTTCTTCGAAACAAGCAGGAGGCCAGGTCGAGGCGAAGACGGCGTCTCCGCAAGGGCAGGAGCACGGCGGGACCTAGATGCGCATAGTGAGACCTGCGCTGCATGCGCACAATGCCTTCCAACGCCATATCCCACGCAGTGTGAATAGCAAACTTATAGACAAAAACACTTGGGCTGCGGGTCGTTGTGAGCAGCGTTGTTCCACACATGCAGGTGATTTCTGCATGAGAGATCTACCAATGAGCGGAAGCCGCACGCCAGGTACAGCGCTTCGGGTGGCACCCGGCACGGGATGTCGTGACCAAAGGATTTAGATTTTAGTTGTATCTGCGAGTAGCGAGACGAATTCTAGAGTCGACAAAAGACGATGCGGGGTTGATGGTGCGAGGGTATTCGAGAGCACGAAAGAGGAGAACGTAGTCTCAATTTCGTCATTCTATCACCTTCCAACCAACGCATTCTCCATCTCTGGATACTCCCTCCGCAGATTCACCAACGGCAGAAACATCTGCTTCTTAACCCCGCGTCCCTCTTCCTCGGCCTTGGCCTGCTCGCCTGCCCACTGCCACATCTGGCTCCACGGCACCCATTCCCATTTTGCGCATTTGTGCGGTTCCATTGCCTGCAGGTGGCGTGTTAGTATCGTCGCTGTCACGTAGTTTTTGATGCTGCTTACTCGAGCAACTTTGTTTTCTCCTGTGATCTCTGCAGTAACGAAAATGGTAACATAGTGCCTCCCTTCGCCAAAAACGTCGTTCGTCGCGACCAGAAATTTGATTTTACCAATTTCAAGGCCCGTCTCTTCGAGGCTCTCCCTTGCTGCTGTCTCGGCAAAGGATTCGCCGTACTCGAGATGGCCGCCTGGGCATTGGAAGGTTCCTATACAATGTCAGAGTAGATCGTCATGCTTAAAAACAGCGGTAGGTTATTTATCTGTATAGAGAAGCGGGGATATGTACGGAAAGGTGAGGCTGGACGTACCGGCACCATGGCTTCCAGCTCGCTCGCCCATGATGATATTGCCGGCGCCGTCGTGAATGACGACGCCTACGCCGATTTTGGGACGCTCTGCTTCAGACATGATGATATAGTACGGTGAGAATGTAGATACTGGAAAAATTAAGTGAATGAGATGTAAAGCTCTGCAAGCAGCAGTTTGAGTGAATTGTTCACGATGTAAGATTCCTAGCTGCGCTAGTGCCGTATGCGAAATAGTTCAGCCTCGACAGGCTGCCTTTTTGGAATATAGGGCGTTTCTGCAAGCCAGCCTGTGTTGGAAAGGAAATCGCTTTTGTTGCCCATGTATAACTGCCAGAGATCCGCAAATATGTCTCCTATAGCCCACAAAATAAACCTTGAATTAGGCAATTGCCGTCCTCCCTCGAACTCGCCCAAACGTCAAGAAGTCCATAAGCTTCCCGTGCATGCAGCCGTATTCAAAACGAAAAATAAGTTGTGTTCAGCCACATAGGCTTTTGGCGTTATCGAGACCGCCTGGGATGCTTCAATTCTTTGCCACGGTTGATCGTTGCGCTCTCACTTAGGATTGTCAGCGCGAGCCTGGAGTCCGACGAGCATGTTGTAGAAGTCCAACTTCCAGTCGATACATTCAAGATACTCCCACCAGAGGCGCAAGGCGGGTGGGTCATCAGCATCAGCCTAGAAACAGTCAGTTTCACCCTACACTTCTCAGATGCGAGCAACTCACAGCATCGAAAGCGTTAAGAATGAAGTCTTGCTTGATCATAGCAGTCTTCATGCTGGCCTCACGCTCCCACTCAGCAAGCTCCTCTATGTATCGCTTCACTTCCTTGACCATCTTCTGGTCGTGCTTGTCTTCGTCAGCCGAACGGACGGTGATATCGTCACTGTTGACAGCTAATAGAGAGCCCTCGTACTCAGGTTTCGGAAAGAAGTGCTTCTTAAGTTCACGGGTGACCCAGTCCTCACGGAGCTTAGCTGTTAGCTCGTGTGCAATGTGATGTTTGACGTGTTGAGGCACTCGAGCTCTCATGGTGTCGTTGTCAAGCTTGTCTGACCATCGTGTTTGCGAGTAGTTGCCGAAGTAGGCATAGCGGCCTGGTGCTACCTGGACGAACATGGGTACGTTGGTGTAGGAGTTGGTACCTTCAGGTAGGTTGTCAAACTCCTCTTCAGGAGCTGTGTTAAAGAACGCGGTCAGTTTGGCACCATGATCTCCAGGTGCTTTCGGAAGATACGGCTCGTTTGTTGGGTCCAGCATGTAGTAAGTGCGGTTCTGCAACAGACACGGACCAGATGTGTTGATGTACCTTAGACCAGGAGACCAGCTGATACCACTAAACAGATTCTGCAACATGTCGAATGTGAAGGTAGACATATTCTGCAGAATGGGTACCTTCTCACGGATACTGACGGGCAGCGACGCCAGTGTGGTGAGGTAATAAGGGTTCCACTTGTTCAATGAGAGGGATTCGACTTCAGCGATGACAGCGTCACCCTGGACAGTCGTGGTGTAGGATAAAGGGGAACTGGGAGCAGCTGCAGGGACCGTTGTCTGCCGGACAATGGTGTCAACTGGTCCGTCTGTGATAAGAGGCTCGTGGTTGTGCTTTGCCATATCCACTGGTAGCTTGGGAGTGCTGCTGGCCAAATTAGCAAGAGCTGCTGCTAAGTGAGAAATGGACCTACGAATTGCCGCTGGCCGTATCAGGCTGCTTTACATGACAAAGATGTGGCGCTACGGACCTCATACCCGATCCGTGACTGGCGACACTTGCAGCTCTCATGTGTGGAGGTAAGCTATGAGGCTTTGGTGTACTCTGACTGTTCACCTTCTGCTCGTCAGCATCACTGCTTACTGAGTTGCGAACCTCACAGCTCAATTGGTCGTGCTCCTGCTTGAACTGCATGGCAGTCTGACGCAATGAGGCAGGGTCGATGCCCTGGGGGAGTGGGCGTGTATGGGCTGACCGTCTTGCCTCATTCTACCGAAGGAGTTGCAGAGATCATGATAACGGTCTTTGAGGTTGTCGACTTCACCGCGCAAATCGGCATACTCTTCTTCTAAGTTGCTGACCCGCGCCTCAATATAAGGTGACGGAGGCGTGCTGCTTCCTTGTGGACGGGTCATAGGGTCGCCGTTCGGTCTGACGTTGCGAGCGCTGGGATTGAAGCTTCGATGGTTTATTATGGGCGCCAGATGCTGTCAGCGACAATTGAGTGCTAGAATTTGTTGTAGATGTTTGGTGGAGTCAAATAGCCAAGAGCTGTTGGAGGATTGTGTCAGCTACAAGTGGAAGTGACCGAGTCAATGTAGCAGGATTGAGGTAAACAACATACATATGTGTGAAGTAGCTGCCTAGAGTCGACGTGTCAGGTGTCAAAGTGAGAACAGTAGTAGTTTTGTGGCACCAGACTGATGTGATGCAGAGTCCCTACTGGATGGTGGACTGCTGTGCTGCGGTGGTTGTCAATCGTAAGAGACGTGACGTTATATGCACTGTTGATTTGCGTTTGTGGTTTGTGGAAGGATGGAGAGATGTTTTGGCAAATGATGATTGAGTTTATATAGACCACCGGTGCAGCGTCGCTGTGCTGCGGTGAGGCAATAGTCCAGACGCTCAAGTAAGAGAGTGACTGCCAGATGGTGAGATGAGGCACAGTTGGCGCCGACTTCTGGGCTCGAAATGACTAAATTAAAACAAGCGACCAACTGTTTTATTTGGGAAAGATACGAATACGCTGTCAGTTCTTCAAATGACATGCGTTCTTCAAGCTGTGGTACATTTGGGCTGCATTCAGGGTGGCTTTTTGCAGCCTATCAAGGTGGGTCTCAGCAGGAGATTGACTGGAGGTTATTTTCTCGTTGACGCTTCTCGTTGAGCATTCTCGTTAGCACAGGTTGGTGTTGTGGTTTGTTACAACCCTTGGCGAATGCGGTCTCACAGCTGCTGGCTTAGATGATAGGGCGGGGGTTGGAGTAGCGCCGAAGCATCTCAACATGTCTTCCACACACGATAGCTCTTGCCGGACCATCTCGACTCGACTCTAAGGAACATGCCTTTGGAGTCAGCTCTGCCTCTTTTCTAGCTTACCAGGTGCGTGTCTGCGTCGTCGAGGCATCGATAACATGGCTCCTTTTCACAGGTGACGTCGAGGGCGAATCTTTCTGCATTCACCGACCGCGCAGCTAGAATTCGACTGCAACCATTGAAGTCGACAGTGCCCATCCATGTGGTCAGCTCCCGTGGTTGCACTCATCGTGTCATCACGTTTGAGGGGGCCGCCAAGACGGGCGGGATTGGAGGACCTCGACGCGCACGCGACAATGTGCACCCATCCCACGGAGTTGGAAGCGCGCCGGCACGGAGCGCAAGAAGAAGGAGAAGGTCTTCGGCAGCCCGCAATGTCTACAACGAACATGCACGCGTCTTCGGTACGGTGGGTGCGGTGAGTGCGGTGAGAGTTGATTGCAGGGGGAGCAGGGGCGGTGGCATTCGGTTCCTGACGCGCCATTTCGGCAAGCGCGCTGAACCCTGAGCGTGGGAAGAGAAACGTCATGCTAGTCTGTGCCCACTCGTGCATTATTCCTTTTGCGCGCTTCTCCTCCCCACACAGGACGATCTCGATAGGCGTACACGAGCAGAGTGCGTACACGGCCCGCGACACGTTCTACGACATCTATGCGCTGCTTTTTTCCTTTAGAATCCCCCATTACTCGCTCTTCTGACCTGCACGATGCCGCCGAAGCGCAATGCCGAGGATGTCCAGACACTCAAGGAGAAACTCCAGAACACAAACGCCCGCGGACGCCGCACGGGAGGCACGCAGGCTACCAACGGGAGCAGTCTGAAGGAGGTCGACAATGCATCTATCCCCAGCGGCCAGACGTCGAATGATGTCGACACGTCGAATGTTAGTAGTCACCGCCTCCCTTCTGCTGCGCTTATACAGTAGCATGCCTTGGGCTCCTCCACCCGTCCACCTCTCCCATGCGTACCATGTGCTGACAGCAGTCGCCCGCGTAGATGAAATGGACGTCACAGGACCCCGCCGTCCTGCAGGGCTACCGACGAGCCTACCGCCTCGACACCCCCTCGACCTTCAAGAACCCGCTCAGCCACGTCGTCCTCGGCCAAGGCATCGGCCGCATGTCGCCCACCATGGCGCGCGCAAAGTCGAAACGAAGAGTGCACAAGGACCAGCTCGCAATGGCTGTGAGGAAGAACTTCAACGCTCTTGGCGTCACCGAAAGCGACGTCATCGTCGACTGGCTGTACAAGACGAAACACCAGGGTGCGTACAGGCTGCCCCTCAACATGGCGCACTCCAACCACTGACAAACCCACCAGACAAAGAGTTCCGCGTACGATTTACGCCACAACGCAAATGAGTTCGACTGCGCTCACACCACGCACACACCCACCACGAAAACACACACACACACCCACACCCACACACACACCCACACCCACACACACACACACACACACACCCACACATACCTTTGCTTCACTTCGAACCTTTTCGCCGATACCCAGTCGCGGCACAATCGCCAGCGACAACTAGATATAATGAGCATGAGCATGAGCATTTTGGGAGGCGTTCAGGATACAGGCACGCCCGCGGACGGGTGACACATGCCACGGGCTAGAGTGTATCGCCCTTTGGCGCGTGGGAGCTGAATACGTCAATGATGACTACACATATAACGCGGCATAACAGCTTGCAGACGATACAGGCATGGATAACTATGTTATAATGAATATTTGGTATTACAACAAACATCTGTAAGACTCGGGAGGCGTACCGAGGGCTATTCATTCCGCCGTGCCACTCGAGCTTCAATTGGCACCAACAACCTCACGCAACTTGATCGAATTTCCCTCAAATTGCGTATATCCAACACCAACGCCGTGTTTGTAAACATCGATAACAGTAAATCCACCCCAGCAGCGCTGCGCCAGAACCGCGTTGCTCTCGAAGGTGCTGGAAGACGCGCCCACTTGCCGAGGGCCAAAGCTCGTCGCGCGTCATTGGTCGCAGGGGACCGACCGCTCAAAAAGTTCATCCACTCCGTCGACATCGACATCCAAGTCGTCCATACAGCATTCGCATCCGCATTCTGCAGCATCACCACGTTCTTTTCCAGCGCTTCTTTCCACTTCTCACCATGAGTTTTGTCGGTCCCATGCCGCTGAAGGCGGTCGCTCCTGCTCGCATAGTGTCCGCCTCTCGCCAATGCCAGAGACGGAACATGTCGCATGCGAGAACGCAGATGAAGAGGCCGGCAATGGCTGCGCAGACACAGATGCAGAATATGCCGTCACGACGAGTATGTCCTATTCATAACACAGCCCTGTGGCATTGAACACATGACTGATCGGATGGCCAGTTCTTCCACGCATCACCGACCTCATACGCAATGACAGATCCATACAAGACGCTCGGTGTTGACAAGAGCGCCACGGCTGCCGACATCAAAAAGGCATACTACGGCCTCGCAAAGAAGTACCACCCCGACACAAACAAGGAGCCTACGGCAAAGGAAAAGTTCGCCGCCGCCCAGTCTGCATACGAGGTTTTATCCGACAAGGAGAAGAAGGCCGCCTATGATTCTTACGGCTCGTCTGCCTTTGACCAGAATGGCGGATTCAACCCTGGCGCCGGCGCCGGCGGCGCCGGGCCTGGAGGCAACCCGTTTGGCGGAGGATTTGGAGGTTTCGGTGGTTTCGGCGGCGCACAAGGCGGTTTCGGCGGCCAGGGAGGCTTCCAGGACATCAACTTCGAGGACTTGTTCGGCGCATTTGCTGGTGGAAGAAGGCCAAGAGGAGGTGGTGGAAGGAGGAACCCATTCCAGGAAGAGATCATGGTGGGCGACAACATTGAGGTACAAACAAACATATCATTTCTGGATGCAGCAAAGGGCGTCAAGAAGGAAATCCACATTACGCCGATGGTGGAGTGCGGGACATGCAAAGGCAATGGCATGAAGGCTGGCGCCAAGAAGGCCGAGTGCAAGGGCTGCGGCGGTACCGGACAAAGGGTCACGAGCATGGGCGGCTTCCACATGAGCGCAACATGTTCACAGTGTGGAGGCTCAGGTTTTGCGATCCCTCGCGGATCGTCCTGCGGAACCTGCGGCGGCGACGGAGCAGTCAAGGAGCGTAAGACGATACAGATCGACATTCCCGGCGGCGTCGAAGACGGCATGCGCCTGCGCGTCAACGGTGAGGGCGATGCAGCGCTCACGGGGCAGGCCATGTCCGGCGGCACAGTGCGCGGCCAGAAGGGTGATCTTTACGTGCTCATCCGCGTAGCAAGCGATAGCAAGTTCAAGCGCAACGGCTCCGATATCCTACACACTGCCACGATTCCCTTCACAACCGCCGTCCTTGGTGGAGAGATCAAGGTTCCAACCCTGGATGGAGAGGCCATGGTCAAGGTCCCCACCGGTTCAGGAACAGGTGACAAGATCACCCTCTCAGGCATGGGTATGAAGGTGCTCTCCACTGGACGCCGTGGCGCTGGCAAGGGTGACCTGAAGGTCGAGTTCAAGGTCAACATGCCCAAGTACCTTTCTGTGAACCAGCGGACGATTCTCGAGATGCTAGCCGATGAGATGGGCGACAAGAGCGCGAAGAGGATCATGAATCTGGGCAAGTTCAAGGAAGATGCGCAGGCGGCAGCCGAGAAGCCGTCGACTGCATCGACAGCGGACGAGCACAAGAATGAGGGTTTTTTGAAGAGCGCGTGGCACAACCTCACCGGGCAACACAACCACCTGAAGAAGGATGAGTCGACAAGCGAAAAGAAGGACGATGAGAAGAAGGGCTCTGGTTCAGCCTAAGGGTGAACCAGGCTCTGTATATTTGACATGTTGTACAAGACTTAAATGGCGCATATGGCGGGTGTCGACTGTCCGCACACGGACGTTTGCAAGCATTTCTGGCGTTGAGTTGCGGTCAAGATGTATAGAAGTATCTACTGTAGTCGTTGGCCTCTCGACTCTGGCTTGTATAGTATAGTACAGTATAGTATAGTATAGGAACCATGTAATAGCGAACTGCATCAACTCGAAAGATCGCCTGGATAGATTTGTCTCGGCGCTTCCCAATCTCCCTCCTACCTCGTGACTGTCATTGTCGTCTCCAGGGCGCCTACTGAGGTCAAGTCCAGTCCAGGGCTCAGGACATGCCCGTTCGCACCACCCACAACGCTCCGCACCGAGCGCTTCGGCGAAGCCATGCTGCGGTCTCTCGACGACATGATTGGTCGGGGCGAGGCGCACGGCTGGGATCACCCAACCTTGGGCCTGAGGGCTAGTGAAAGTGTGAGTAACTCAAGAGGGCATGTACAGAAGAGCTGATGGTGTTGAGCGCCTAGACTGTGCGAGTGGGCGTTTGTAGATTGCATAGTCTGCGTGCCGGCGTGCTTATGCGTGTGCCTGCAGTGGCCCATGTAAGTAGCGACCGACGGGTGTTGTGGAACCCCGCCTGAGCACTTGCACGGGAGCTCCAACACTACGACTTGACTCTGACCTCACCGCCACTACCTATTACGATCGCTATATTTCGAGGCCGTCCGTCGCCATCTCGTACGGGAGGAGTGAAGTAGCACCGTCCCAGCGCATGCAGTGCCACGAGACGCACGCCAGCTGGTGAACAGCACGACTTGGCCACGCTATCCTGGTAACCTCCGTCATCCCGCTCCACTTGCCTGTTGATTGATGCCCTCGACGCGACCCACGCCTGCGCGACTGCCATAGTATTATCCATTCTTCACCACGTGCAGTACTTCTTCTACTCAATTGCACCTGTCGCTCCATCATACCGCTCACAAAATCCAATCCAACTGCAGCGCTTGCTGCGCCAGGCAGCATCATGGCCACCCAAATACCCATGATCTCGGTGCCGCTGAAACAAACCAACGAGATCGACTGGATCCAGCCATTGAAGAGTTACATACGCCAGACCTACGGCGATGACCCTGAACGCTATGCCGAGGAGTGCGCAACCCTCAACCGGTTAAGGCAGGATATGCGGGGTGCAGGGAAAGACAGCGCCGCGGGGAGAGACCTGCTCTACAGATACTACGGCCAGCTGGAGCTGCTAGATCTCAGATTCCCAGTCGACGAGAACCACATCAAGATCAGCTTCACATGGTGCGTTCATAACGGTGGAGTGGACCAGGGCATGCACTGACGTGACCAGGTTCGATGCATTCACACACAAGCCCACCTCCCAGTACTCTCTCGCCTACGAAAAAGCTAGCATCATATTCAACATCTCTGCCGTCCTGTCCTGCCACGCAGCGCACCAGAACCGCCACGAGGACGTCGGGCTCAAGACAGCCTACCACTCCTTCCAGGCCTCGGCCGGCATGTTCACATACATCAACGAGAACTTCCTGCACGCCCCTAGTCAGGACCTGGGAAGGGAGACAGTCAAGTGTCTGATCAGCATCATGCTTGCCCAGGCGCAAGAGGTGTTTCTGGAGAAGCAGGTGGTTGACGGGAAGAAGGTTGGCTTGCTGGCAAAGCTGGCGAGTCAAGCAGCCTTCTTGTACACGCAGGCTACCGAGGGCGCCCAGGAGAACGTTACGAATGCTGTGTTTGAAAAAGTCTGGTTGTTGGTTTGCCAGGTGAGTACTCCTGATAAAGGCAGCGTGCTTAATGTTGACGTGAAACAGATCAAAGCGAACTACATGGCTTCAGTAGCGCAGTACTACCAAGCGCTCGCCGACGACGACGCCAACTCGCACGGGGTAGCTATCTGCCGACTGCAGGTCGCAGAGACGAGCGCAAAGGATGCAAACCGCGCGGCCAACAGCTTCCCCAACTCGGCACCCGCGAACTCGAACCTGACATCAGAAACGCATGGCATTCTGGCCGAGATGACGAAGAAGCATCTCTCCAATGTCCAGGAGAAGCTGGTCGAGTTCATGAAGGACAACGACTTCATCTACCACCAGGGTATCCCAAACGAGGCTTCACTAACAGTGATCCCGAAGCTGCCCGCGGCGAAAGCGATACCTGTCAGCGAACTCTACCAAGGCCAGGATGTACAGAGAATCATTGGGCCTGACATCTTCCAAAAGATCGTACCGCTAGCCGTCACTGAATCCGCAAGTTTGTACGACGAGGAGAAGGCGAAGCTGATCCGTGCCGAGAGCGAACGGGTGGAAGTTGCGAATGATGAAATGGCAGCCAGTCTCGACTACCTAAAGCTCCCTGATAGCTTGAACGTGCTGCGCGGAGGCATGGACCAGGATATGATGGTCGACTCGGACTTCCGGAGGTGGTGTGAGGATCTAGCTGGCCACCAGTCGTTTTCTTCGGCTTTCGACCAGCTGGACCGCGAAAAATCGGAGATTGCTGGTACGTTGGATGCGAGCATGAAGCAGTTGGACATGGAGGAGAGCGTGTGCGAGAAGATGCGGTCGAAGTACGGCCCTGAGTGGACCCAGCAGCCCAGCTCAAGACTTACGGCGACGTTGCGAAGCGATATTAGAAACTACCGTGGAGCGGTAGATGAGGCAAGCACGAGCGATGCCCAGCTATACAATACCTTCCGGCAATGCGAGGCGGACTTTGACGAGATGCGATCGGCCGGCGAGACTGACGAGGCGGATGTGCTGTACCAGAGGGCTATGATCAAGGCTGGTGCTCAGAAAGGGAAGAGTCCAAGACCTGCGGAAGGCAATCTCATCGACGACGACTTCGACGATGGGCCAACTGTGGCAGATCAGATCGCGGCTGTCGAGGACCTGTTGCGGAAGCTGAACTTGGTCAAGAAAGAGCGGGCCCAGATACTGCTCGATCTGAAGGGCAAGGTACGTGCATGTTCATGTTGCACACATGTAGATGCTGACTTGTGCAGGTCCACTCGGATGACATCTCGAACGTTCTCATTCTTAACAAGAAGGCGATTGCGAACCAAGAGTCGCAGCTCTTCAAAGCTGAGCTCGAGAAGTTCCGACCACACCAGAACCGCATCCTGCAAGCCAACCACAAGCAAGCCTCTCTACTCAAGGAGCTCACACGGACCTACTCGGACCTACTGAAAGATAAACGTGTAAGGTCTGAGCAAAGCAAGTACGAAGCCTTCTCAAGACAGCGGAACACTGTCATGACCAAGTATCGGAGGGTCAACCAGAGCTTCAATGACCTCGTAGCTGGCCTCAACCGCGCTCAGCAGTTCTACTCGGAGATGAAGGAGACGGTTTCGAGCCTACAAAAGAACGTCGAGACCTTTGTCAACAACCGGAGATCCGAGGGCGGACAACTCCTCGCCCGCATCGAGCAGAGCAAGTCGCAAGGCGCAGACCACGAACAACAGCGCCTGAAAGACCTCATGGAGCGCATGTCGATGGAGCCGTCGGGGTCCCCTGTCTCAGCCGGCAGCGGACGTAAGAAGTCAGTACCACCACCGCTGTCCTCAACACCCGGATACCCCAGCACTTCAGCCGCAGGTCATGCGCAATACAACCCCGCGGCCTCACCACCCGTAACACCGCGCTACCCACCCACAACGCAACAGCCCTTCATGTCCCCGCAGCAATCCTACGGCGGCACAACGTCGAACTCCTTCCAGCCCCCACCGCCTCGCCGCGAATCATACCAGCAATACCCCCAACACCAGCATCAAACATCACAATCCTACAACCCCGCCCAACACCAATACAACCCGGCCTCTCCCCCGCACACCAACAGTTCTTCTCTCCCCCACCAGCCCAACACCAGCAGCAACAGCCGTGGGGCCAGCCGCCTCAACAGCCGCAACAGCAGTGGGGCCAAACCGTGCCGCAGGGCTATGTTCCGCCGCCGCCGCCACCCGGTCCGCCGCCTCAGCATGATTATGCTCATTTCTCGCAGGGCGTGTATCCAGCTGGTGCCGGTGGATATGCGCAGGCGAGACCTGTGCAGCAACAGGGGCAGCAGCAAGGGCAGGGGGAATGATCCGTGGGCGGGGCTGAGTGGGTGGAAGTAGAGTTATAGAGTTTGGGTATAGGTGGAGGTGTATTGAGAGGAAAGGGATGTCGACGTGAGAGTGTAAGTAGATGGTTGGATATACGTGTGCGTGCGCGTGTATACAGACACCAAATGAGCGAGCGAATGAGCGACGAAGTCAGCAAATAAGTGAGCAAACAAGCAAACCAAGTAGGTGAAGCTGGATCTACACACTCCTGTCCATCCTCCTCCTACTCATCCTCTGTGGATTCAGTTTGAATGTACTGATGTTGGCACTGAAATTCACATATCTACATGTATATATACACCCATGTCTACATCTACATCCTATCCCTCCCCTTGCATATCCGCGAATCCACCACATCCACCCTCACCACACCCACCTCCCCCTTTCCTCCCCAGCTTCTAGACAACAGCAAAGTAGCAGATAACACCAATAGACCTAACGCAGCGATGGACCATGCAGTGATTGGCAATCGGAAGCCAGAATACACCCGTGTAGATTGTACAAAGTTATCATCTAAGAAGGCTGGCTGGCCGTCAGCCTGGATACAAGCGGGGAAGAGCTTGGCTAGAGCGGTTATCTATCTCAATCTGCGTGAGTCGCTGGATTGGATACCACCACATAGGCACGGCTCAGCGACTGTCCACAGCTCATCACAGTAAGTCTAGACTCTGTATCTCTGCGTATTTTGTTTATTGTAGCAGAGGATATAGAAATTGGGCTTCCACACCGACGATCGTCCTCGTCTGACGCCGAGTGGCTTGTCTTGTGGCATTACCGCCATGCGGGAGTGTGGCCTATCTCTGGGGCCTGGCGCCTGGCAAGCCAGAGGGCGCGGCTTGCATACAGACAGGAACTACATCTCTTGGTGCACTGCCTCGTGGCTGGTCGGTTGCTGTGGGATTGCTCGCCGGTGGTGCGTGGTTTGTGGCGCATGCTGGGGGCGAGTAGGGAGTGGTGGTGGTGGACGGTAGATGGGGTGTTGGAGACATTCATCTCGGAAATATCAAACTAGAAACACTGAAGAAAAACATCAACCTAGCAATGTCGACGCAGAAATATCGACCTAGAATTATCGACCCAAAAACATCATCAGAAACATGAACCTGCGATGAGGGCTGAAGGCGGTGTCGAGTCTTCGTGGAGGCGGGTCTGGCGATCCACCTCAAAGACGGGGTTCCTGCCTGGGGTGTTGGCAGGTAGCGCAAAGCCGACCTTTGATCGACAAAGGTGGCATCTTGTGTTGCAGATCAACAGGAGCAGACGAGCATAGCATGTCTAGCGTTTTGTTTGTACGATGTCGGGAGCGACTCTGTCGGATGGTCCGCGCGGTCGAGAAGCGATTCATTCCGCAGGGCTGAAACGGCGGGACGTGCCCTGTGGCCAGCAAGCCTTGGAAATGGTGGCGCCGGCGGTAATCATAATAGCTGGCCTGAGACTTGCGACCGACAGCACAACATTGAAAACCGCTTGCAGCTGGCTGGCTCCAGGTACGCCCATGAGACGTGTCACGCAAAGCGACTTGGCGCGCTGCCCAGTGTGAGAGATGCACCGAGGCATGAATAGACGGATGAAGTTTGACGGGGAGCCGTACAACGCTTTGAAAGTGCAATTTCACGCTGCAAAAATGATGTCTTGGCAACTGTCGACGTAAGTCGCATACGATAGCACGTTGAGAGACTTGTATGCATTGGACACCTATGCTTGATCAAGTTAGCCATGCATCGGAGTAAATCAGAGTTGTAGATACGCCGTAGCCGCTGCTTGGCTTGCGTCAGCGCACGATAACTGAATCCTCCGCAAGATGTGCATGTGTCGCGTGACAGGCTGGGCGAGATGCTGGAGAGGCGGGAGCCGTGAATTGAGGAGAGGCAGCAGCCGTGAATTGAGGAGAGACGACAGCAGGACTCGCAACCCCACACGGCGCGCAAATGCTTCAGCAACGATCAAGCCGCCGGACCTGGCGCGGCGCTCCTTCAAACGTTGAGCTTGACGCGTGGACCATGCCAAGGACAGAAAGAATCGGGACACAGGGATGAGCAGGAACCGCATCGAACAACACCCATTAGCTTGTGCTGCTCCACTTATCTCACCTCTCCTTTAACTGCGGTCACTTGATTTGCTTCTTTGCACGTTATTTGGCTCACCACCGGAACCGACGGGCCAGACACAAGACTTTCCTTTTGCATCCGGGCATACCGCAGCAATATCTCGACGGCGAACCACAGCGCCGACTCGTTCAACATTGTCGATCTTAACGTCTAACGGAGGCTGTGCTCATCTGGACGTATCCCCCATGATCATTACCTGATTGCTCGTCAACACTGCAGACCTCCTACTTTGGTCACACGACACATACACAACATCGCCTATCCCTTCGCACAGCTTCCTCTCGAAGCAATGAATGCAACAGCCATGGCCAACGAGCCGCAATGGAGTAGCAAGCCTGCATGGAAGCTCCCGGGCTGGGCCGAGCCAATTGTAAGTGTCTCGTCTGAACTGACTTGGGACGGTTCGCTGACGGTATGCAGATGGTAGCGAGTATTCTCTTTGGTGCCATGGCCTTGACGCGGCGACGGAACTACAGGATATTCGACCGGTCGACGGACAGCAATGTTGGATACCTGGACAACGACTCGCAAGGCTCCTCTGATGCACTCCTCTCCTATCCCTCCGACGACGACACAAGCCTCAGCGATGTGAACACAACCAAGTATCCGCCCAAGGTACGGAAGTGGTGCTGCACCAAGGTGGTCATGCCCAACACGACGCGCTTCCGGAACAACATCCACAGTCGCATCCTGCAGCGCTTCCCGTTTCTGATTGAGATGTTCTACTGGATCATCAACTACGCCTTCTACCGCATGACCTCGGTCCTCTCCACCAAGCTGTTTGCAGGAAGGGGGATCTGGGACGTGGCGCAAGAGCATGGAATCGCCGTCTTGGAGGCTGAAAGGCACGGCATGCTGAGCTTCCTGTTCCCCATCCGCGAGCAGAGCGTGCAGCAGTGGTTCATGCATGGCCATCAGGATGCGTTGACGGTGTTGAACAAGTGCTATGCTCTGATCCACATTCCCGGCACGGTTGGGTGAGTACATGGTCTGCAGCGGAACGCGCCCCGGCTAACGATTGGCAGCTTCATCTGCTGGTACTACTATGTTGCGCCTTCCTTTGACACGTTTGCCATCGCGCGCCGAACAATGACGTTGACTAATTTCTGCGCTTTTGTCACCTTTGTCCTGTACCCGTGCATGCCGCCGCGCCTGCTCCCCGCGGAATACGGCTTCCTCGACACGGTGCATCACGACAACGCGCAGAGCGTGTGGATGAGCGGCAAGTACGTGAACCAGCTGGCGGCGATGCCATCGATGCACTTTGGGTACTCATTCTCCATCGGCATGACGCTGATCTACCACTCGGGGCTATTCCGCCGCACGCTGGAGCACGGCGAGGTGCGCAAGACGGCCTTTTGGAAGCTGTTCTACCTGGTTGTCGGCCTGGGGTACCCGTCGTTCATTCTGACCACAATTGTCGCAACGGCTAACCACTACATCATGGACGCCATGGTCGCGATGGTGTTTGTCTTCCTGTCCTTCTGCTGCAACAAAGTCTTTTACGTCTTCATCCCACTCGAGGACATGCTGCTGTACGTTATCCGCGCCGACAAGCCCATCCCCACCACCGGAGACCGATTTCACGAGCGAGGCGGACGTCTGTAGATGGCAGGTGGTTGGTGGTTTTCTAACGTCTGGCGGCGTCGACGTTGGTGTAGGCGGGTGTTGATGTACTCGGGCATCTATTGATTTTTTTACACTTTGGCTTCATTTGGCGGCATTGGACTTGGCGTTGGCTAGGGCGACTCTATATCCCATGGGTTTTGCATACAGGCATGCTGTAGATAGGTTGGCGGCACTTTGTGCAATATCATGACTACTCCCTCTACTCGGAGCTCCCTGGTTAGCTGTATATTCCTATTCGGCCAGCCATGCTTACCATGAATCACGTTTGCTTGCAGAGAGGTGTACCAGAGAGGTGTACAGAGAGGTGTACCAGAGAGGTGTACAGAGAGGTGTACCAGAGAGGTGCACGAGTGAGGTCTGCAAGTGAGATTGCCAATGTAGACTTGCAGGTGCACGCGCTAATCCCTTTCGGAGCTGTCCGTGGTCCTCTCACGCAACCATCACCTCAACTGTAAGTCGCCCCAACCGGCTCATCACGTGCTGAAATACATTCCTTGACTGCAATTGGGTTTGTCGGCCACATTATCTTCATCTGCCGAATCGCGCTCATCCGCCGAATCGCGCCACCTTTTGTTTACGCACGACCTATTGTTTACGCGCGACCTATTGCTTACGTGCGACCTATTGTTTACGCAGGCCAGAGCTGACGCAACAGACGATAGCTAGCTGTTCGAGCTCCCGTAACGAGGACCGGAGCTCTACATTCCTTCTCCCTCCCACGCTCTCTTTGCACAGCAACACACGCACTCGCTATGGCGGATTCGGAGCAGCCCACGCCCGTCGAGGGCACGCCGGCTGATGTGGAGATGGGCGAGGAAGTGGCGGCGGACGCGGGCGCTGTGGAGGAGGAGACGGAGTTGACGCAGCTCGAGCCGGAGACGCCCAAGCTGGTGCTGTTTGCTGAGTAGGTGCGCGGTTTTGTGCGTGTACCGCTCGCGGGGATGCGATTCGATTCCTTGGAGAGTGAATGCGACGTGCAACGCGACTGACTCCGGCCCAGTTTGATGAGAAGCCCCATCGTCGAGGTGGTGGCTGGGAGCGGAGAGGCCAAGACGACGTATTCTGCCCACGAGGCCGTCATCGTCAAGTCGCCTGAGTTCGCCAAGCAGGTCGAGCAGTTTGCGCCTGGCCATGTATGTCCAGCGCCTCTCTACCGCCACGTGTGCGCACGCTGACCGCACGCTGACCGCACGCAGGCCCGCCAGATCATCTTCGCCGACTGCGACGTCGACGCCATGGGCTCCGTCATCGAGTACCTGTACACCGGCGAGTATTTCCCCAAGAAGACGTCATCGGCGCGCGACGCACCGCTGGAGAAAGACCCACGCCAGCCCGTGCCCGACGACAACGGCGCTGGCCTGCTGGTGCATGCGCGCATCTACACACTCGCCGAGCGCCTGGGGCTGCCCGACCTCAAATCCCTCGCCCACAGCAAGATCCACCGCACCGCCTCCACCGCAAAGGGCGAGCTCGCCTACGCCCGCTTCGTATACAAGGAGTCCAACCCGGACGACACCACGATCCGCAAGCCGGTCGCCGCCTTCTGGGCCTCGCGCAGTTTCAGCCTGCGCCACGACGCGGAGCCAGAGTTCAAGGCCATGTGTCTCGAGTTCCCGCAGTTCTCCTACGACGTCCTGCAGCTCGTGCTTGATCAGCAGGAGAAGAGCCGGGGCCGCGGTGGCGCTGCTGCTGCTGACGACGGGCCGGGACGCGGTGGACCGAGTGTTGTACCAGGGAGTACCAGGAAGAGGGCGCGTGTGAGTCAGATCTAGATGCAATCCCCGCGTTGCGTTGCGTTGCGTTGCGTTGCGCTGTGCCGTGTTGCATTCACTTACCCTGCCCGCTCGAGCCACGCGTGGCAGTGCGTGTGCCTCGCCGACGTCTGACGTGTCTGGCCTGGGCTGAGCATAGGTTTCGGAGGGAAACTGCACGTGGCGTGGAATTTGCAGATACTAAGGGTTACACAGGTTAATGCAAGTGTTGATATATGAGTTTGTACAACTCTGCGTATAGGGAGGGGGTGTAAAACTCATTACTTTCTACTTCTGAATATAGTTTAACATGGATATAATTAAATATAGATAGATATTGTAAACATCGTTCAACACTATTGAAAACAATTCACTGTGATAAAACATGTTTAAACACATCTAAACACAAATCAGAAATGGTTCTACACAAACACCATTTAGCACGAGTGTTATCTCTCGCGCTGGGATGATACGTGTATGCATGCATGTAACTACTATGTACCATATACTATTCATCTACATGTAATTACTATCTACCGACTTTCATGAGCACTAGTATTAGCATTGGTATTCGCATCACTACTACTATCACGTCCACAGGCAAGACCAAGACCCAGCACGCCCGAGGCAGCATCCAAGAATCCACGATCCCATTCCCTGCTGGCCGTTAGTCGTCAGCCCAAAGCCAGCAATTGCAAGCGACGAGGCGTTGAGCGTGGCTTTCTTGGACGGTCGAGATGGTTACGTAGGGGTCCGGCGCGTACAGGTCCAAATGTTGTGTTGGCGCCATAGGTAAGTGTTCTGCACATGTTCTATGCACAACGGGTGAAGGTCGACAAGTCTTTCCAAGCCTCGGAACGTTGTCAGAAGCAGCCATCTGTTTTGGTGTTGCAGGCTGGAGGCGGGTTGCTTATCCGAGTTACGCTCCAAAGGATGGCATCAACTTGCCAGTGGGTTAGCAAAGCGGGGTGACGTCAGTGCGCTATAGCGACCGCTCAACGCAGGGACGGGATAGTGCGATCTTGATCTGACACGGCGCTACAGAACTAACGACATGCTGTTGAGGAGCACTGCGGCCTGTTCATGTATCGACGGATCATCGTGCGTCAGTTGGTTGAATGCAGATCATCTCGAGTCTTGATGAGGAACGGTGGCGTCTTCACTCGGCTAGGTCGTGGTAGGCAGAGGCAAGTTTGCATGTGCAAAAACGTGCGATAAGAGCTCAACAACAACACCTGTAGAGCAGCAAGAACCACGTGGTAGAGACCAAGGCCACTCATCTGCCGCGATGACCATCTGCCGCGGTGACAGAAACATAGTTTCTGGTTGACCCATGCACTTATTAGTCTGGCCGTTGCTTAGATCTGGAATACACGTACTCCGTAGAGCTGCGTGGAACTGCGCTACTCCAGGATACGGACATCATTCCCATGGTCCGGCTATGGTGGCCTGTGAGGGTTCATCCGAGCTCGTGTGGTGCGAACCACTACTCTTTGCGTTCAGGAGTGTTCGCAGCGCAGCATTCCGACATGCTCTCTAGTCGCAGGGGAGGGTCAGATGGGAGCAGGAGGTCGAGCTGGTTGGAGGACAAGGTCAGGCTGCGGTTGTGACACGGTCACCCACAATGCATCCGGCGTCGATGGGCTGCAGGTTGTGCGATCTCCAGGAGTGAGCTCCCGGTGCCGCGCTGCACATTGGCGTTCTGCGTGCCGTGAGGGTGTACCGCAGGAAAATGCCGCTGGCCGGTCGACCATCGAATGTGGTGCCAAGTCAGAAGAAGCGTGCATTAGCCCGGCGCTGGTGCGTAGTCATCAACTCTCGTCAGGCTCTGGCGGCCTGGCGGCCGAGCAGAATGGATCATAGTCTCTGCTCTTGCAGCCATGGTCGGAGAGTGGAGAAACCGCCCGACACACAGCCCTGGTGGTGATGGGCATTTTGTGCATGGGAGCATCTAGCCCGCCATGTCCAATCTCCCGCCCTGTGGTGGTGTGCACATCGACTCTCCACATGGAACCACCTGCAACCCACTCCAGTCCCCAGCGTGTCTGTCTGTGTCTGGTGTTTGTTGTTTCGTCTACAGTCCCTGTCAGGACCCTGCAGTTGAGCCGCTGCTCTCCCCCGCAATGAACATGTCGCTATGCGGACCTCCCTCCGCTGCACTATCCACATGCAAAGCGTCGCCCTTTTAAACCCCAATTAACCGCCAATCACGCCTTCAACCTCTCCTTGCCAGCCATTTCCCTCTCTTGCATGCGCCGAGTAATACCTTTGCCGAGGATACACATTGCCCCCGGCCCGTCTTGCCAGCTGGGTCTAGCCCTTTTCTGCACTGCACGAGACCTGTCTTGGGCTTCATTTCCTCTTGATGCAGCTCTGCAGCCTTCCACGTAAACGTTCCCCCATCGTGGCTCGCCAGCACAGCTGTAATTTTCTCACCGCGTTTGGCTCCGGCTCCATGGCGCGTCGGCAGTAAAGGCAACTAAATCAGCCCCAATACGCTACCGCATGGCCTCCGCTGCTACAGTAGGTAGGCATCCGTGCTTCGGAAACGATCGTGAGGTATCGTCGGTCATCTTTTTCGAGACAAGACGGGAAGCCTCTTAGCGTCACTTGACCTCTCACACGCCAAAACCCCCAACGTCTGTCTTTTCCTCCACCGAATACTATATACCTCAGACCTTCACCATCAGCCGCCCTCAAGCCGTTTCCTGACCGGAATCGCCTGCTACCAGACCCTGTGTAACAACACTTTATCGTCTAGACCCATTATAGCCGGACTATTGCAACCCATCCACGCCTAATCTAAATTGCGTGTCAACACCAACATCAACATCAACATCAGTTCTATTTGAATCACAACAAACATCCATTGCCACACGAAAACGAGCATCCACCGACGCCAACCTACAAAGTCTAATCGACACGAAAGTTTTCAAGAATTTGCTTGTATTCACCTTCCTCTTGCGAAACACATCGGTCAACTCCGGCAACAACACCTACTCACATGGTCCAAATGCTCCAAGTCTGCAACCCTACGCCTCATACTTTCCCTCAAGTACACCCTGAGCACTTGATCTACCGGGTACGAGAAGTACCATCCACAAGAACAATGGAGCCACCCTCCGCACCCAATCCAGCTGGCGATGCTGGTGTCCTGCCAGAGTTTGGGAGTCTGACCCTGCAAGAAGCACCGTCTCCGCCTGCAAGCGAGGAAGAGTTGGATGTCTGCACTATGCCGAGAGAATCAGCGATGAAGCTGATTGCTCGGGCAATTGTTGCCATGGCGAACGCAGCGGGAGATGTGCCTGCAACACCACCATTGACACGGACCATTTCGAAAGACAACCTCGCTGCATTCAAAGGCCATCGTCGTACAGCTTCCAGGCCTGCGACACCCATTCCTGTCGAGAAGGAAAACCATCAGCCAACACAGCTTTCGCCAGCAGAAGCGGAACATGACGAACCCACCATCACGCACGACATCGGCGCCGGTGCATTGCCAGAGCACCTTCAACGGGCAAACATGGCAAGAAAGTTCTTCTCGAAAACCGTCCCCAAAGTGGGCGTCGAAGAGTACATGAACCGCATCCAGAAGTACTGCCCACTCTCAACAGCTGTATGGCTCGCCGCTGGCTCCTACATTCTCCGACTTTGCGTCATCGACAAGGTGGTCCCTCTGACGTACCGCACAATGCACCGTCTTATCCTCGCATGTGCACTGGTGGCTATGAAGGCGCTCGAGGATCACCGCTGGCCACAGAAACGTTTTGCTGCGGTTGGAGGCGTGGACGAGGGTGCACTATGTCGATTGGAGCTCTGCGTCGAGTTTTTGCTGTCCTTCAACGTCCAGATCTTCTCCCCAGAGAAACTGAAGGACTTGACAATCGCCTTGCAGAAGGCGGGGCAAGCAGCCACCATCACGAGTCGGCTGCCAACGAGCTTCAACTTGAAGCTAGGCAACCCCAAGCTTCGACGAGAAGTGGTTGCTTGATCTTTGCGAAGCGTTTCCTTGGCACATGTCATTTGTCGATTATCTAGGATATCCCATTGAGCATGCGACAGCGTTGAAGTAACAAAAAAGCGGCATTTTATTTTCTTGTGCATGATAGGTTACGAGGTGGCTTTGTTCACGTTGAAGGTTTTGGGAGCTGGCAATGGACCATGCGCTTTCCCACATGGCAGCGAACGCACAGGTTGGATACCCTAAAAGAGCTACCTACACATACCAGGACTCGCCCAGAATACCGAACTACGGGTACTTGTGAATGGGTACCTATGATAGCGTACTTTTGAATGAGTTCCTGTGCCAACTCTAGGCTCTCGAGTCAAATGTGTTAGATGCGTGGTAAAAGTGAGATGGATCTGCAGCCTGCGGTGCATTGCTCTTTAATTCCTTAGCACACATTGAAGCTTTTCAGGGTGCTTGACCCCACCCACATGCTGAACACGCGCGTCGTACAGCAGGAATGCACATCCCTGCCTCATGAGCGCTAGGCGATCATCGCTGCCGCTATCGTGCCCCTGGCGGCAAGCCACCGTCTAGAATTCAAGCTCAAGGTTCACGACATTGACTGCCTCCACGATACCCCAACGCGCTGCAATTCCCTCTACGATACCCCGCGACCCGCCACGATACCGCAATTCCCGTCCAAGTCGCGTAGTTGGTGCGCGCCTCGCTCTACACCCCCTCGCACCCCCTCGCACCACAATCCACCGCCCCACACCACACCACCCTCGCAATGACGCGGTTACTCTTGCCCTTCACTGCGCTCGCTGCGTTCGCGCCTCTTGTGAGCGCAGGAATCAAGTTCAAAAGTCCGGCTGCCGGCGCCAAGCTGACGGCTGGCACCGCGATCGAGATTGAATGGGAGGAAGGCGGTTCGGGGCCCAGCATCAGTGACCTGACAACATATCAAGTCATCCTGGTCGGTGGCGGACAGAAGCCCGAGCAGCAGCAGGTCGTCAAGGTCCTCACAACAGCCGGCAACTTTGCCCTTGGCGGAAACAAGGCTTCGGCTTTGGTAGAGACTGGACTGCCGGGAGCGAGCACACCAGATAATGCCTAGTACGTGGCTCCTTTGCCCTGGATGCACACCTGAAGCACCTACAGCACATTTATAGCACACCTCAACACTCCACTGACACCATCGCAACAGCTTTATCAAGATGATCGCCGTCGGCAAGACGGGCGGTGAACTCACAACCTATTCCGACCGTTTCTCCTACTCTGGCATGACAGGCACATGGGGGCTGAAGTGAAGAAGGCGCTTGACGATCTCGATGGCACCGACGGGCCGGCCACTGTTGATGGCACTACGAGTGCCGGTAATGCGCCCGGTGCAGACGGCGACTACGGTGTAGCCTACACAATGCAGACGGGTCCTACACGATATGCGCCCATGCAGCCAGTACCGCCGACCAAGATCACGGCGAAGAACACAAAGCCGTTGTACCCCACAAGCAGCGTCAGCATAGCGACCACCAACCTGCCCATCCCCAACATACAGACGACAATTACGCAGAGTCAGACCTTCTCTGTCAGCAGCGTCGAGAACACCGTGAGTCCTCTTGAGGTAGGCAGCTGAATGTATACTGACTATCTCCAAGGTCCCTGCTGCCCCTCACCCTACCGACGACATGCAGAAATTCCTGAACAGGTGGAAGGACTAGATTAGCACGTCGAGACAGACATACAAGTAGACGGGCGGGATGACATCCGTGATTGCGCCGTCTATGCATGCACCTGAAATGTTTACGAATTTGATAGCGTTAGTACATCCTGACACGTCCTGATTGATCCCCACTGCCCATGACCACGCGTGCTGTGGCTATTACTACAGCTCCTGTTACTATGCATTGACCATGTTTGCTGCTTCGCACCTGCCTCTTGAAGCGGCCGAGGCTACCCGCCCATGCCAGACTCGAGCTGTCCCCCACCACCCCACCTGTCATTCCGCACCCAAACAGCCACATGGGCAGCTGCCGGAAGCTCGCGCGCGTTCTCTGGCAACCGTTCTTACACTGTGGAAGAAGCTTCTCGCCTCGCTCCAATCGATTCTACAACTCACAAAAATTTGCCGAGCGATTCAGCACGCCCCGTGGACTTGCTTCAGTTGTCAGGATGGGCATCGCCGAAAACTACGATGAGGTTTTGAAGGGCAAGTACCCGGCCAAGGAGCACGCGAGAAAGGTCGCAAAGTGGATTGTCGAGAAGGGTGGTGACAAGAACGGAACCATCTACCTCGAGGCGCAGAAGCAGAAGTTAAACGAGGACAACGATGGAGAGGCCCCATTCAGGTGAGATATTTCGAGCGCATGGTTGTATCAGGTGACACTCACAACTTCATCAAGACAACGACGCTACTTCTACTACCTCAGCGGATGCGAGCTGCCAGACTCGTACCTCACATACGAGATCAGCACCGACAAGCTCACACTTTTCATCCCCGGTGTTGAGCCTGATGAGGTCATCTGGTCCGGACTCCCCATGAGCCCTGAGGAAGCAAAGGCAAAGTATGATATCGACGACTGCAAGATAACAGCCGACGTCAACTCTCACCTGGCAAGCTCCACCGATACCTCGCAGTCGACCATCTACGCCATTCCCAATCAAATCTCGGACCACATCACCTTCCTCAACTTCAAGGAGAAGGAGCTAAAGGAGCTCAAGCCGGCGATTGAATACTGCCGTGTCACCAAGACTGACTATGAAATTGCGCTCATCCGCAAAGCCAATGCTATCTCGACCGTTGCGCATGTCAATGTCATGAAGGCCGCTGCTAAGGCCCAGAACGAGTGTGAGCTCGAAGCCGTCTTCTTGAAGTCTTGCGTCGAGCGCAACGCAAAGAACCAGGCCTACCACTCTATTGTGGCAGCCGGCGAGAACGGCGCAACTCTACACTACGTCAACAACGCTGCACCTATTAACAAGCAAAATCTGTTGCTCTTGGATGCTGGGTGCGAGGTCGACTGCTACGCATCTGACATCACCCGCACCTTCCCTATTAGGGGCCACTTCAACGAGGAGAGCCGTGCAATCTACGACATCGTTCTCAACATGCAGAAGCAATGCATTGACGCGCTCAAGGCCGGTGCCATTTGGGATTCGATACACGAGCTCGCCCACAAAATCGCCATTGCCGGTCTTCTTAAATTGGGCATCCTCAAGGGCGATGCAGATGAGATCTTCCGCGCGCGAACCAGCGTAGCTTTCTTCCCTCACGGTTTGGGCCACTACCTTGGTATGGACACACACGATACTGGCGGCAATGCGAACTACGCGGACAAGGACAGCATGTTCCGTTACTTGAGGGTCAGAGGAACATTACCTGCAAGGAGCGTGATCACAGTTGAGCCGGGCATCTACTTCTGCAGGTTCATCATTGAGCCGTACTTGAAGAACGAGGAGCAGAAGAAGTACATCGACGAGAAGGTCCTGGAGAAATACTGGAGTGTTGGTGGCGTGAGGATCGAAGGTGAGTTTTGAATGGCCTTTAGGACTGAGCATGGCAAGGCTAACAGCATGCAGACAACCTTCTTGTCACAGAGAATGGCAGCGAGAACCTGACACCGACACCAAAGGAAGTCGACGAAATTACTCAGCTTATCAAGGCCGGTCAGTAGGTCACAGCGACACAATGCGCTCATACTCAGTGGCAATGACAAAGCAATATAACAAAATATCTTCCACCATTCCCCGTCTTTCGCATCTTGTTTTTAAGTGTATGTAGCCGTTCTGGTATACTTTCGTTTTCGCCAAGTAATAACCGGCGGCTTCCTATCCCTGCTTCCGCCACCCCTTCAATCTATCTATATTGAGCCAGGTCACACTGAAATTGTAGATATTATGTTTCGCCTCTCCCATGGCACTTCAAAATCTCCGAATGGTATGCTGTTTTGTGCACCATGTCGTACCCCGAGTTTGGGACCCGCTTTCCACTATAGCCATAGCCCTTCATCTACTTCGAAGCGGAATTTCATGCCCGTAACGGATTCAGCGTTATGGTTCGTGAGATATAAGCTCACGTTGGCCTAGACCGAGTGACTGGTATTGCACTCCAAGATTTTCTCCAAGATGTATATCACTAGATTAGCAGGTCTTGCAGGCTTTCTGGTCAGCTTAGTAAACGCCCAAACAACAACACTGCAAGCCGAGTCGGCAACACTGTCTGGTGTCACTGTCGCCACTGCAGTCGCTGGATACTCTGGTGCGCCTGATAAATCAGCCTGGTTGCATGTCTTCTAACAGATTATAGGTACCGGGTATGTCGAAGGTTTCGACGATGGAACAGACAAGATCACCTTCACCGTCCCCGCCACAACCTCGCAGCTCTACGACCTGAAGCTTGTGTACAATGGCCCTTACGGCGATAAATATACGAACGTAGTCCTCAACGGCGCTGGCGGGTCCCCAGTTTCCCTCCCTGCCACCACAACATGGACAACCATCCCAGCAGGCCAGGTTTTGCTCAACGCCGGCTCCAACACCATCGAGATCCAAAACAACTGGGGCTGGTACCTCATCGACTCCATCATCCTGTCCCCGAGCCCCAAGCGTGGTGCACACAAGATTACCACGACTGCCGTGTCACCGAATGCTAACGCGGACGCGAAGGCGCTGTTGAAGTACCTCGGAAGCATCTACGGCAAGAACATCCTCTCTGGACAACAAGACCAAGCCTCTCTCGACTGGGTGACTTCTAACGTCGGCAAGACGCCCGCGATCCTCGGACTCGACCTGATGGACTACACCGAGAGCCGAATCAGCAGAGGAGCAAGCTCAACCGACGTGGACAAGGCCATCGCCTTTAACAAAAAGGCGGAATCGTCACATTCGTATGGCACTGGGGCGCTCCAACTGGCCTATACGACAACGCAACTCAGCCCTGGTACAGCGGCTTCTACACGGCGGCAACTGACTTCAACATCGAGACAGCGCTGAAAGACACCACGAACGCAAACTACACGCTGCTAATCAAGGACATCGACACCATCGCCGTACAGCTGAAGAAACTGCAGGATAACGGCGTCCCCGTGCTCTTTAGGCCGCTGCACGAAGCAGAGGGGAAATGGTTCTGGGTACGCACTCATAGTGTTCGGTGTTTGGTTTGAGGTCTCTTGCTAACGTAAAGAAAGTGGGGCGCTCAAGGACCTGAGCCAGCGAAGAAATTGTACAAGATCGTTTTCGACCGCCTAACGCGCGTGCACAAGCTGCAGAATCTCGTGTGGGTCTGGAATTCAGTTGCGAAGGACTGGTGCGTCAACCCCCTCCCTTGCACAATCTCCACTCCACTCTACTCTATAAAGAAAAAGTAAAATAAAAAAAAGAGAAACAATGACATCAAAACTAAAAGTAAAGCATTTTCTAACCCCTCCCCTAGGTACCCAGGCAACTCGTATGTCGACATCGTCAGTGCCGACACGTACGCGCAAGGCGATCACGGCCCTATCAGCGCTACCTACAACAACCTGCTCACCCTCACCGGTGACACGAAAATCATCGCTGCCGCCGAACTCGGCAGCATCATGGAACCCGCACAGCTTAAGGCGTATCAGGCCGATTGGGTATGGTTCTGCCTCTGGAGTGGCGATTATGTCAGTGCCGGCGTTTGGAACTCGCTGGCATTGCTGAAGAGCGTTTATAATAATGCGTATGTGCTTACTTTAGATGAGATTCAGGGGTGGCGGAAGAAGTAGGGGAGGCGAGGAAGGGGGTGGGGGAGCTGGGGGATAAATTCTGCACGAGACGAAAATGACCTTGCGGGTATTAGAACGCAGATTGTATTGTCTCTTCCAATTTTTGCATAATCGGTAACTGTGCTGTATTCTCTGCTCGTCTACCCTAGGTTTTATCTCAACGGATTCAACGTGTCAATGTGTTGCCAATTTCCTAGAACTATAATCATAGCAATAACGATAAATATACTTATAACTACAGCCAAAATATCTCGTCTCATCTCCTAAACACTATCCACTATCCACTATCCCCCAACGTCCACATCCTATCTCCCCAACACCCCTAAGATGCATGAAATGAGGTTCCAAACTTATACTTGTTAGGAAGGTAATACACGCCACTAGCTATAGATAGACAAGGGTAGAGTTAGAGATATATATAGAGCTGATAGAATGTCGACATATATAGTCTAGAAGGGTGTTATGTTGCATAAGACATAACACGTTAGCAGTAAGAGATACTTAGCTAGAACAATACTTGTGTATTTAAGCTAGAGGCTTAAGGCGCGCTTATAGGTTTCTGTGGTACTCTATAGAGTTAGTAGAGCTATGTGACGCTTGTAGGTAGCTTCAGAAGAAAGGAGGTGTGCCCGAGGCATCCTACACAAAATCTGTTTCGGTAGTAAGAAACATCGCTTACTACGAATCATGGGCTACTACGAGGGCTTGTGGCAAAGTAGCTCCCGAAGGCCTCAAGTTGCATGGATTGACCCACCTCAATTTTGGGGAGTCAAATGTTTCAACGCAGGAGAATGTAACTGACGTGGTTGTGACAAGCATTTGCCTTTTTCCATCCAATGACTTTCGAAATCGCACCCATGGACGATAACACGGCGAAATTATATTCTAGATTTACCGCTGTCAGAAAGAAATATCCGAAATTACAAACATGGATTGCGATCGGTGGATGGTCTTTCAACGACGACACAAACACACCGAACACATGTACTGCTTTTAATGACATGGAGGTGTCCCCTGCAAATCGCAAAAAAATTTGCAGATTCCTGGTCAAATTCATGCAAACTTATGGCTTCGACGGAGCAAACTTTTATTGAAATATACAGGCGCCGAAGATCGTGGTGGCAGAGCAGGAGACGGTGATAACTTCGTTGAGTTGGTGAAGGATTTAAAGATTGACTTTGGATCGAAGCACGGCATTTCGGTCACTTTGCCTGCCAGTTATTGGTATCTGCGGCATTTCAAGATGAAGGAGATGGAGCCTTACCTCGATTGGTAAGCAAAGTCATTCGTAAGATGCAACGCAGCGATACTCACGCCGAGCAGGCACAACGTCATGACTTACGGTATGCACAAGCGGATAGGCACTGGGAACGGGTTGCCGACCATGTTCGCAAGCGTGAAGCAGGCACATTGAGACGCTGAGGAGGTGAACCAAAGGCTCGATTGGATTTTTGGTCCATAATTGTCGCAGCAGGGACACGCCTATATGCAGGCTACAATCTAGGAAAAGAGCATATGTACGTATGTACACTTTTGCCCTTTCTTGGCCGCATCAGTTTCTAATCTACAGCATCCGAAACGAAGTAAACCTGGTACTGATATTTCTACTGCAAGTAATTAAAATATTCAAACGAGGGCCCAAAATGGCCGTTACTTATCGCATTTATCGAACTTAAACTAGCTGCAGGTACCCTGAGCATTAGTTACAATTCCCAAATAGAAGTTGAAAGGAGAGGAGACTTACCAGCCCGCACTGCAGTTGTTTCCACAGAGGCCGTCCTTACCATAGCAATAGCCATATACTGGGTTACAAACATAGGCCTTGGTACCACCACAAATACCATCTGTGTTGTTACCAAAAAGCTATAGCTGCTCTACGGTAGGCGCCTGTACATGCACCTTGGTACAGTTACCGGATTGGCATTTTCCAATGCCACAGAAATCCGCAGTCGATCCACAGACTCCGTCATTGCTGCAGCAGGATCCCTATTTACCACCGCATTTCAGGTTTCCATGCTGCGTTCCGCATTATACGTCGATGGCGTATTTGTCTGCACCGCGGCACGCATCTTCGTAGCAAGCACCTTCCTGGAACTCGGCTCTGCGTATCGAGGTTAGCACGGAGATGGCTATGCGTTAGAGTATATTACTCGGTGTTGCCACATATACACGTCGTGGAATTAGATCATGAGCTTCCTCCCGTCACGTCAAGAAGTGTACAAACAAGTTGCTGTACTTTGTCATGGTGTTATATCACCAGTTAGGAGCGTGACTCAGCTTTGTACATGAACAATCAATCTGTCCCCACCGCATACGTCTTCCTGATCTCTTCGTTTCACCGCATGAATCCCCCACCAACCTGAGAGCTTCCTCTTATAAAATCAAATCAGTTGTTCCACCAGCCCTGAAAAATTACTATCAAGTATCTCCTACGATAGATCCAGTACTGTGCTGCAATATCGCAGCTGCTAAAAGTCAGGCGCACACAGTCTGTCACAAGCATATGCTAACATATCATGATGAAGGAAGCAGTTCAACACCCGCTTATCCGTGTGCTATGACAGCTAAGGGATTTTGTCAGTTCAGCATGTTACCATCGGTTCTTCTGATGCGCCTGTGAATAATCATACGGAATAGCAAAGGCCTGCGGTACTGCATATCAATATTGACGGTAGACGAAGCTGATCACCACCACGAGTAGTGTTTACTTGCCTTCTGATAATGTCTAAATCAACAAAAGCAACTGAAGGTAATGCCCCAGCAGTCAACCGTGGTTGGTTGTTGGCTACCTTGAGTTGAGATAGACCCATGCTGACGTTTTTTTGCGACGGATTAGAACAGAATTCGCACACTCAGGTATGTGTAACAGTGCATTGCGGACTAAAATCGACGACCTCAATAACACTGATCTTGAATTTGTGGAGAATGGTAGCACTGCAGCACATCCGAGTTGAACAATGACCAAGAAGACATAAATGGCGTCACGCCCTCAGACTGTGTAGACTGGCATCAGATCACGTAGTCTCGCTCCATCTTCCACAATGATCTTTTTAAGGTTACAACGATATTGAACACCATCACGGATACTCGTGGCCGGTCTTCGGAAATTTCTGTGTATTTCTGCTTGCGCTAGCATCCTTGAGCAATTCCCATCAAGTCAAGCTCTACGCTGTATTAGCATGCAACTCTACCAGAGTGGGCGGTGTCGAGATTCGTCTTGATGATACCTGCTATGCCGGAGGCAGCTGGTCAGGAACCGCGTTCTCAGCTCTTATATCGCACATGACTGAAGCCCACAATACAATCGTCGCCTTTTAGAGTGGCGACGATTGCTTTGTCGATAACGCTGTCACTGCTTCCAACAGTGGCTGCTTGACAGTTGGAGCCTGAGGCAACCAGTTCAGATCTTTCAAAATTATTGCATGAACCCATAGGCCACCGCACTCTGTTATCATATAGAATGACTCTCGATTAGCGTAGCTCTGCAGAGATAGTAGTCGTCAATGGTAGGACTAATCTACCTAAACACTCAATATCTCATATACGACACGGTGACTATCAAGAAGTCAAGTACGGGCTTTTGCGCATGCGTCAGGTTGCTTACAATGCATTCGTCGCAGTTCCTTTCAAAGAGTGGAATTCCACTATCGAGCCAGCTACGATAACTCTCCACTTCAGACTCATATCCGAACATCAAGAAGAAGTTTTTATCTACGCCTCGGCCATCTATCCAACACGGAGGTGATGGGTTAGACTCTTCCATGATTCACGCGCCTCTTTTCATCTAACTAGGGAACCTACTAATCGTTCGGTACTATCTGTATCGTTATTGCCCTATCCAACTCCGTCTCTTCCCCTAGTAAAGGAAGGGGACCAAGAGACGCCATGTATCAGAAAGATATAGTTAAGGTTATTTCTCTAATGACTGTAGGTTCTATCTCCGATGTTATTTCTTTTGTGGTCGCTCTCCACCAACTAGCGGCCTCAAAGCTAGTATAGGCACCATACTTAATGCCGCTGCTGCTAGTGCTAGAGCTAGCAAAGCAGACAAGCTACATATACTATACTATTATTTACTATAACACAATGCTAACTAAATTCGTAAGAATAGCATTATGAATGATAAAAACAACTTAACCAAGAAAGTTTTAAATGTGTTTTGTCATATTGCGTGGCCTACCATACTTGGATAGACGTTACTGGTCTAAAAGCGCCGAAGTATCGGCTTTGCTGTGAAGACCTGAGGCTTAGCCTTGTATGCTGAATTATCTTACAACTTGAGACAGAAGCAGTAAAACTGATCTGACACGGCGAGACATTGTCCTTGCTCTCGGACAACTTATCAGACACTGTACATAGCCTGCGCGTGTAAGCCACACCCTGCTAGCTCGCCTTTTCTCATAGGTCTAGCACGCAGTTTGTTATATCACGGTGAGCATGCTGAATCCAGGATCGACGGAGACATTTGGCACACTCCAATATATCTGCGCGAAGACGTCGTCGGAAGTGACGTCATAGCGCCCTTGGTGACAGTGTGGGGAAAACTATATCTTCAATACGCTTTCAAATAGTGGTAGCCGGTTTCTCAGGGGCTGAATACTGCCATGTGAGGGCTTTGGGATGCCTGATGTATAAGAGACAAGTGCACTAGAGCCCCGCAGCGCCTAGTATCCGATACATCTTCACAGCCACTGGACCCCACACTTCTTTCTAACTACTTACACTTCATCATACGTCATCTCCTGACACATGTTCCGAATACTCCACATCTCAGCAACCCTTTAGCTTTGTCCCCAACGTGAACAGCGATCATGACTCGAATAGTCAGAGAACAAGGCGAATAATTGGTGAATGCAGCTGGTGAATACGAGCAGGTAAGAATGGATGCAAGTGGGAGCGAACAAGTGTTTGAGTGGTTGAGGCTCCTACAGCCTTCAAGCTTGTTCAGTGAAAACCCGCTACTGCCGAGTGGAAGGTTGCCTTGCCCGGAAACCTCGGATGCTTGGCATCGGATTCAATGCAATGGCTCACACGTCAACTAAAAAACTGCGTAGCATTAGTAAGACTTCAAGACAGCAATAAATAAAATGTGTTTGTTCCTTCAATATTTCTTCTCACGCATGCGATGAATCTTGATTGTCAGTTTGATGCAAACCAACGTGATACAAACACTATCTAGGACATACCGGCATTCGGCGACACGACCAGATACATCGAGATCACTGCACACACTCAGCATACCTTCAAGTACCAACTTCCCACTAAGATGTTTGAGCTTGCAAAGAACTATTCCTCTTACCACCTCATCCCACAGTCTTCCGACCTCGCTTTTTCACCTCCGGAATCCTACTTCTTCATCAGCGACTTTCTAATCATCTCATGCGGCGTCCTCTACACGCTATGTTATCTCTTCTACATGACCCGAACATACAGTGACCGCTTTCTCGCCGGCTCTGTACTGTTTCTCTCTCAGACTATGGCGTACGAACTGTACTACGCATACGTGTGCACGACGGCAACGTGGCAGCGAGCCTGCTTCTTCGTGTGGTTTATGTTTGATGTGAGTTTTGTTGCTGTGGCCCTGAAGAGGGCCTACAGGAGGGAAGAGAGGGGCAAGACGGTTTGGAGGTTGATATGGATGACCGTGCTGGGCATTGCGTTTTTGTGGGGTGTTGGACAAGTGTGGCCAGATGAGAGAGAGCAGTTGACTGCGTTCTGGACGGGAGTGTATTTGGAGTTGCCGATTGGTTGGGGGCAGGTATATTATCTGCTGAAGAGGGAGATACGAAAGGACAGAGTCTGGAGATTTGGTGAGTGTTCTGACGACTCATGACTCGATCGACGACGTTGACCAATGCGAATAGGATTACGAGATACCTCGGCTGCATCTGCGCGTTCTTGGTTTTCATCTGGCGATACCTAAACGCGCCAGATAACTGGTCGTATGTTGGCAGTTTCTGGAGTGTTGCTGGTATGGTCGCCACGCTGCTCCCAGAAACCGTCTACCCATTTGTCTATGTATGGGCACACAAGAAAGAACGCGGGGTCGAAAGGACCAAGGCGGAATAGATTCTGAACACCCCTTGGCTAGTCGACGCGAAGTCTGTCACCCGTGTCGAGTCGATGCTGGAGCTATCGAATCGAAGCCATGCGCACTAGCCCGTGCTGCGGATATTCGGCCGGGTTTGTTCATTTCGAAAACTTTCACGAGACGACTTAGGACGACAAACCGCGACTTCCAAGCCGGGAGAACGGAGAGAAATGGCTCTGGTGATTCAGCACAGGGTCAATGGAAGCCGGCAACTCGTGACCCCATTGCGAGACGTTGAAGACTTGCATGCAAAGGCGCCCGCTGTCGATTCGGAATGCGCCGCAGAATCATGACCCTGCTCACTCCAATAGCTGCAGAGGCCTGTAAAAGCTGAAGGACATGGATCATCACTGGAGATTGGACAAGCTTCGCGCCAGGGACTGACTGGCCTCGGCGAGAGCGGAGATCAGGGCCTTTTGCTATGTTTGTGCCACGATTGTTTGATGGGTCGGAGCTGGTGCCGCTGCCCAACATCACAGTACGCCAATCATGTCTCACAATCGCCGCGTTAGCAGCCATCTCCAGCCACAGCGCAGGTGCATTGGTCGCGCCTGCCATGGTCGAATGCGACCAAACCTGTCGGTAGTGACGTGAAGTCTGAAAACATCGTTTGATTAGCTCTGTTGACCATAGTCTGTCCGCTCCCGCTTTATCTCTCTCCTCCTGTAAACATCTGCCAACATCTTTCAACGCACTGACTCTAGCGTCGTCGCAATGGCACAACAGGGCGAAGCAGCGGGTTACTACAGCGGCGCACCACAGCAGCCGCAACAGACCTACTATCAGGGTCAGGAATATGGACAGCAGCAACCTATGAATTATAGCCAGCAACCTCCGCAGTATAACAACAACCACGCTCCTCCCCAGGGTCCACCACCCCCACAGCACCCACCGGCGCAACAGAACGGCTACGCGCAGATGGACTACGGCGAGAAGCCAAATTTTGACCAAGCCTTCAAGATTGAAAAACCAAAGTATAATGACTGGTGGGCTGGCCTGCTGCTCATTGCAGTTTTCTTAGGATATGTCGCTGTCTCGGTCCTTTCGATTAGAGGATATGGTGAGCTCGGCAGCCATTCATCTAGTTTACATGAGTACTGATAGCTGCCAGCGCAAAACATCGACTTCAATGGCGGAATCTACGGCGGCCAAAATGACTTTGGTTTGGATTCTAACACTGTCATCCTGTTCGCTTTCGTACTCAGTATGGCCACCATCCTCAGCTACGCGTACATGTGGGCAGCGCGCGCCTTTACAAAGCAGTTCATCTGGATTACCGGCATCCTCAACATCGTCTTCGGATTCGTCACAGCACTTTACATGCTCTCGCGCCGCTACTGGTCCGGCGGTATCGTTTTCCTCCTGTTCAGCGTCTTCTACGTGATCTGCTTCATCAGCTGGATTCCTCGCATTCCCTTCAGCGTCCTGATGCTGCAGACTGCGATCGACGTTTCCAAGAAGTTCGGGCATGTATATGTCGTCTCCCTCATTGGAGGTCTCATCGCTATGGCATTCAGCGCCTGGTTTTCTGTGACCCTCGTAGCCATCTACGCAAATTATCATCCTGGCAACAACCCGGCGTGTAATAACGGTACTGGAAGCTGCAGCAATGGCAAGGTAATTGGTCTGATCGCGTTCGTCACCTTCGCCATGTACTGGTTTTCTGAGTAAGTGTCAGACCTCAGTTTGATGAAAGACGCATACTAACGTTCTCAGATGGCTCAAGAATACCATCCATGTTACCATTTCCGGTGTGTACGGCGCGTGGTACTTCAACCCGGACAACGAGAAGTTCCCCAAGGGTGCCACTCGCGGTGCGCTGAAGCGTGCCTTGACTTATAGCTTCGGTAGCATCAGTCTTGGGAGCCTGCTTGTCGCTGTCATCCAGTTCCTGCGACAAATTTGCTCGGCTGCCCAGCGATCAGCTGCTGGTGACGGTAACATGGTCGGCTCTATCCTGTTCTGCGTTCTCGGTTGCCTCATTGGCATTCTTAACTGGGCGGTCGAATTCTTGAACCGCTATGCATTCTCTTACATTGCGCTTTACGGTAAGTCGTATATTGCGGCTGCCAAGGACACCTGGAAGTAAGTACATTGCCGAGAATGGTATGCTTTTTAAACGCTAACGCGGCGCAGGATGATCAAAGACCGCGGTATTGACGCACTGGTCAACGAATGCCTCATCGGCCCGGTCCTTTCCATGGGCGCGACCTTCATCGCATACGCATGTGCGCTACTTGCATACTTGTACCTGGTCTTCACATCGCCGGCTTACAATACCGACGGCGGATACACTCCCCGTCGTGGTCGCATTTGCCTTCCTTATCGGTCTGCAAATTTGCAATATTTTTACTACTCCTTTGAGCAGTGGCATCGACACGATCTTTGTCGCAATGGCTTGGGATCCTGAGGTCCTTATGCGCGCACATCCTGACCTTTATCATCGAATGATTGCAGTGTACCCGCACGTGCAGCAGGCTATTCACGCGTAAATTTTGCAAGTGGAGACAATGCAGTGGTTGTAATGGGTGGGGCTGATGGTATGTAATGAGATTTATCAAGACCAGATCGCGATACACGGTGCGTACGGTAGCATTGATCAGTCGATGACGATCGTTCACAAGCCTCAAGAGACGTTGCACCTGGATGTGCCTCTGAAGAAAATACGCTTGGCCCACTTGGCATCAGCTAGTGGAGGGAACGGACAGTATGCTCGCTATGAACCATGACGTCGTTTACTCCACCAGGGCGTGAGGAAGGGCTGGGAAGCCGGACCGCGATCGAGCACAGCGTCAGGAATTGCCGTGGGTTGCGGTAGGACTACCACAATGGCATGTTCGGAGCGCGCCCCTCCACGGCCGGGAGGAACTTTCAAGGTGAGCAGTTGGGCAGCAGGACAGTAGTACAGCGGATTCGTCTGCTTTTTTCTCTTTCAGCCGCAGTGCATAAGGCAAATCTCAAGGCGCCCATTTCATCTCACTATGTATTCAATCTGTCGAATCTCACGCATTGCTTTTGCAGGCAATTGTTCCCCCTAGCCGCCAATCGGGTGTTCGCTGCAGCGTCATCGCGGGGTGCGTCGCCAGCTCACTCCCCCAACATTCACCTTTACTCGCCGTTAGCCTCGCTCTGTCACCTGCACTGCGCTGCAACACCCCGGTCATACACAGCCCCGCGTAGCAAGCGTCTGGCCAACTGAGTCCACAGTTTTACTGCTTCTTACTTCACTGCCTTTGCACTACCTGCCACAGCGTCGGTGGCCCTAGCTCCTACCATAAATACCCCTCATCAACAACGCCTTCCCCTCTGATCGTCAACAAACACAACACCACTTTCCCTTCACCACCCTCCAAAGGTTTCACCAACTCGTGAGCAGTGCGTCTCACCCTCCACACTACCTCTATAAATACCTAATTGACCTCCATCTTTAGCTCAACTCACCTTACCCCACCTACTTCACCTCACTCAACTACTCATCTGCACATCATGAGCTACGAGAAGAAGGCCGTTCACTTCGGCGGTGGAAACATCGGCCGTGGCTTTGTCGCCGAGTTCCTGCACAACTCTGGCTACGAGGTCATCTTCGTCGATGTCATGGACAGCATCATCGAGCAGCTCCAGAAGACACCTTCCTACACCGTCACCGAGATTGGTGACGATAGCGAGCGCACCTTCACCATCGACCACTACCGGGCCATCAACTCCAAGCACGAAATGGACAAGGTCGTGCACGAGATTGCTACTGCCGATGTTGTAACATGTGCCGTTGGCCCCAACATCCTCAAGTTCGTCGCCGAGCCAGTAGCCAAAGCCATCGAGGCCCGCAAGCTCGACTACCCCATTGCCGTCATTGCCTGCGAGAACGCCATCAACGCCACAACCACATGGAAGGGCTTCATCGAGGGCAAGCTGAGCGACGAGACCCTGAAGAACATCGACAAGAAGGCCCGCTATGCCAATTCGGCTATTGACCGCATTGTGCCACAGCAAGACAAGGACGCTGGTCTCAACGTCAAAATTGAAAAGTTCTTCGAGTGGTGCGTCGAGCAAAAGCCCTTCGAGAACGGCGGCAAGAAGCCCGTCATTGAGGGTGTCCACTATGTCGACGACCTCGAGCCTTACATCGAGCGCAAGCTCTTCACTGTCAACACATCGCACGCTACCGCTGCCTACTACGGATATAATCGCAAGATTCCTTACATCCATGAGGTCCTCCGCAACAAGGAGCTCCACGACGTCGTCCGCGCCGCCGTCAAGGAGACTGCTCACTTGATTGTCAACAAGCACGGCATTTCGACAGAAGAGCAGGAAGACTACGTTGAAAAGATCGTGAAGCGTATCTCGAACCCTACCCTCAAGGACAACGTTGAGCGTGTCGGTCGTGCTCCTCTCCGCAAGCTCTCCCGCAAGGAGCGCTTCATCGGCCCTGCTGCCCAGTTGGCTGAGAAGGGCGAGAAGGTCGATGCCCTCCTCGGCGCTATCGAGATGGCATACCGCTTCCAGAACGTCGAGGGCGACGAGGAGTCTGCTGAGCTCGCCAAGATCCTCAAGAGCCAGTCTGCAGAGGACGTCGTCAACCAGGTCAACGGTCTCGATAGGACGCACCCTCTCTTCGAGAAGATTGTACCCATCGTCAAGAAGGTGCAGGACAGCACCAAGGACAGCTCTTCTTTGTAGCTCTAGGAAGGGCAGCGAGTGCATGAAGAACGACAAGGTGTGATTTATTCCGGCGAATGGAGCAAAAAGGTACTGAGTGATGGTTCAACTTAGCGGGTCTTTCCTAGCTTCCCAAGATACTCCCACAGCGATCCCAATTAGCGGGCTGTGACACGAATGATGCATGATTGATGAACTCTATCTTTGCTCCCTGTTGCTGTGGTATTCATGAGGTTCCCTGCCGTGTCCGCATCCGACTCTTCAACATGAGGATGCAGATTTTCCTCACATTCCTCACGCTCCTTGAAACCCGACGCTCTGGAACCCAGACTCGTGTGAAACTGCTGTTCGTCGTTTCGACTCAATTGCAGATGATATGTCGGTCACAGTAAAGACGGCTCGATGTATACTTTATTCGAAGTGCAGAGTATCCGCTGTATCTTTTTCGATAGGCTGGGGTTGAGGTCAACTTAAGGGCAATTGCTTGTGTGTGGAATGAAGGGTTATTTAGGTTGAATTTAGTGGAGTCGAGATGAGTTGTGTAGATTTGTTTCACCGGACTTGCTTAGCTCTATGTTGCTGCAGCCAATAGAAAATGCAGAATGCAAGAGGGGCATCTAGATCCTTTTTTAGAAGTTAAGAAGATATAGCAGTGTATTAAGATTGAAACATGAACACTTACTACGCGAGTAAGTAGTGGACACAAGAGAAGATTGCAGTAGAAGTAAGGGATAGTTTAGTGTCAAGACAGCTTGGTACTGCAGAGATTTGGTAGATTATTTTCTCTATGTTTATTTTTCTTTCCATGTTTTAGAAGAGCGCTAGTCCAACGTCTTGTAATACGAGTTTCTAATGATGCTGTGACTGCGCTATAGGTAAAAAGTCTTCCCTGTCTACATTTACATCTACTTTCAGACATTATCTGGAAACGAAAAGCACCAGAACATATCGATCTTTAAACTTTAATGCAGCTCAACAACTACACACAGCCAAGAAGCCACGTCTGTATTAATTGTTTTTGAGTGGGAAGGGCTATTCATGACTTCCAATGGCAGGAATTTGGCGCAGGGTTTATAAACAGTATGGTGCTGTGCCATGCATGATATTTATCTTTTGTTGTTGTTTTTTTGCTCTTAGCGTAGGTAAGGAGGACAAGGGGCAGAAAAAGGAGAAGGTGAAGGAGAAGGAGAAGGAGAAGAAGAAGAAGGAGGAGAAGGAGAAGAAGAAGGAGAAGGAGAAGAAGGGAGCAAACATGTCCTGTTGACAGGATATTTTCAGAATACAAGAACGCGAGCAGGCGACACTTCAGCCTAGGCGTGTTCGATATCGCGAAGGGTGTTAAGAGTAACTAACCAAACTTACACAAGAAACGCAAACAAGCCGTAGTCTCCATCTATCTGTATTTAAGGCTATAGAAGACTTCGAAAGCAGTCTGCACCATAGAAGGCTTCGATTTGTTTTTGTTTTGTGTGGCCAGAACAAGTCGTTAAACAAAGTCCATGTACGACTCCCTTTACACTGAGAGAGACAGACAGACAGACAGACAGACAGACCGGTGCAGTCCATAGTCTATGGGACTAAATTTCTCATGAAAGAAAAGAAGAGCAGAGGAAATGATATACGGTTACTTAACTGCGTTTTTGTTTTCGTTTTTAGGGTTGATTTTGATTGCACTCGTCTAGCCACCTGTTTCCAATCGAGAAAGACACAGACAGAGAAAATTAACATCGCATCAGCGTAATTGCGTTTTCATGTTTGTTCTGTTTCTTGTTTGCCATTTCATTTGCGGTGCAATTGCCCTGCACTGCAAGGTTATCCATTTCGAAATCCCCTATTCCTAAAGGCTTCCCAAGCCTAGAGAGGGAAAAGAAGGTCATGTTCAGCGTCTCCTTCATTCCGTTTCTTTTCGAAGGAGGAGACTTAGGTGGCACGGACAGGAGTTTTCAACCTCAAATTTTAGCCATCTAAAATACAAAGTTTTTGTGTATGGGAGAGGTGATTCATATATATGTGTGAATACGGCATAGATCAAGATGCATTATTCGCTCGCTCCGACCTGTGCAATGGGAATGAAGTAGTATAGCACGGCTATTTAGGCAGGTACAATGTGTATACACAACCTGAGCCCACGCGTTCACCAATGCTATGCTCCCACGTCTTGTTAACACCTACCTCGCCTTCCCATTCTTGTTCGCATGCCCATCCGCATCTCGCTCCGCGCTAACGCTCCTGTGTTCCGAGAACGCGACGCCACGGATGGTCCATTCGCTGTAGATCTCCAAGCCGGAGACAAACACGCCCAGCAAGCTTGTAATGACGAAGTGGCTGATGGTGGTGCCGATGTCGAGCCAGCTCCCCTCATCTTTCACCATGAAGAAGAAACTGAGCGTCATGACGTCGCTGACTGCCATGACTACCATGAACAGTGCGTTCGGTGCGACGCCCAAGCGGCGGTTCAGGAGCCCGAAGTTGGCAGATAGAGCGGCGAAGGGGACCATGAGCTTTAGCATGAGGAGTGCGGCCTGGCTGAAGGGGTCGAAGACGGGGATCAGTCGATACACAGCGTCGAGCGAGAAGGATGATACGGAGGCGATGTTCGAGGCGCTGAAGAAGGCGGATTGGATGAAGAAGAAGAAAAACAGCGCGATGCGCGCGTCGGATAGAGTGAGGGGGCGATATTCGGTGGTCCGGGTGGGAAGTGGGGGTCGGTCTTCTGTTGCGGCGACGGCAGGCTCCACAGACTGACGCGGCTCGGGGATGGCCTTAGGAATGCTGGCCGTGTGGAGGTATACTTGGTGTTCCAGACGCATCCAACTGAAGAGGCAGAGGCAGAAGGCGAAATAGAAGAGGCCCTCATAGGAGATGCTGAGGATGATGAAGGTCGGCGCGAATTGCAAGAACATAACCACGAGGCGGTGAATGTAGTGGTTGTTTGGGTACAGACCATGGAGGTTCGGCAGGAACAGCGAGCCCACTAATCACGTCAGCAATTGTTCAAACAGTGTGGATGTTCGGCTTACCAAGTGTCCCCCATCCCACTATCAGGACTCCAAGGGGTAGACCCTGCCTGGCTTGGACGTAGTAGATGCTGCTCTTAGTGACAATCATTGACAGAAGCACAAGGCCAAGCTGAGGGAATTAGCGAGTAACGCGGGTTCACGAGCCGTTGTCTTACCTGGACGCCCATGATCAGCCGGGAGTTGAAGTTGGTTTTCGCCTCAGCTGAGCCATCTTGAGGCTTTGCACTGGCAATAATCTTCTCCTCGAAGACGAGGTACAGTGCACCGACAACGAACATGAGCGCACCACCAAGTATACTACGGGGGTAATGTCAGTGTGGTCTGTTTTTGGGAGACTAATACGTACATCAGGCTGGTATTTTCAGCTTTGTTCGCTGGCAGCAGGGTGAATGTACTCATCATCATGCAAGATACTATCCACGTCACGACTGTACCCATATTCTTTTTCGCAAAACTTTGGCCGTAAAAGAGAGGCCAAGTGGTAGCAAGTAAATAGCAGACCGTATAGATCTCTCTATGGAAGTAGCTTTGCACCTATTGAGTGTTAGTATGGGCTATCTATTTGCTTGACATGCGCTTACCAGAGCTTGGAGCAGGCCAAAGAAGCCGAGCGTTGCCAGCACAAGCTTGGCCTTGTCTGCTTGAGTGTTGACTTGGCTAAAGAGCACTTTGCCTCCTTTGATAAGCGAAGATCTTCGTGCGTAGACCTCCTCCCAAAAGAGCACCGGGAAAAAGGCGTAGGCATAGTACCATACAGGCGATCGTTGCTTGAGTAGGACCGAGTATAGTACAACTAAGACGGAAGAGAAAATGGTGATGTTCTGCGTCGTCCTCTGCGCCTTTGATTCCTCATTCAGGACATGCAGATCCATGACTGTCGTGATTGCGAATGCGATCCAACCCAGGTAGCCAAGCGTGACCAGTGCACGAAGGAAAAGCCAGTCGTATGTTTGCAAGTATCGCAGTCCGTCAAGTCCGAGATCAATGAGGTTATACGTCTGGTCGACTGCCTCTTCGTGCTTACCGGCGTCGATAGCTTTCTGTATTTCTGAGACTCGGTGCTTGACAGAGTGTTGTTCGTCACTGAGCCCGGGGAACGGCTTGTAGTAGAGGGCATGCGCGCGCTTAACTTCTTCCTTCACGCGATACATTTCCAGTATCTGCTTCGCGTTGACCAAGAGCGCTTCTGCCTTCGCCTTGTCACCTTTGTCAAGGTAGGCCATTGGCAGTACCCCGACCGAATTTGTGGGGAATGCAAGGCCAACGAGGTAGGCCATGAGGGCCGCAACGTCAGCCTGATCGACGTCGTTTCGCTGGATGTGATCAAGGTTCCAGTCATGCGAGAAGCCATCCTCATGACCTTGTGCCTTTGTGCCCATGGTGCGGACAGGCTTCGCAACGCCAGCACCCCAGGCGATGAGGGGAGTACGTGTGTTGTCTGGGTTGCCGTCTCCATGACTACCCCAATCGCTCATGCCGTGGTCCGCTGTGAATACAAAAGCCGTCTGGTCATCATCGTAGAATTCCTCGATCAACCGAGTAATCTCTTTTACGCCGTGGTCCACAATCTGAATGTTGTGCAGGTACTGCCACGAATACGGACGATGCGCATGGCCTGCTGTGTCAAGTCCCAGCAAGTGCAAAAAGAAGACATTCTTATCCTTGCGCAGCTCAGCATTCAGCGTCGCATTCGTCTTCGCATCCTCGAACAGCCCTTTCACGCGCCCAAAGACCCACTCGTCCAGCGCCCAGGCGTCTTTTGAGAAATCCTCAAACTCATGCCCGTAGCAGTATGCGTCAACCCTCCCAGGGACCGCACCTGTCTCGAACATGGGCAAAATGTCCGGACTGCCCCAACTCCATGTGTGCCGGCTCCGATTGAAGACGCTGTCGAAGTTGACAGGATTCAACTTCCACCCAGTAGCTACCGCAGACACATCTTCGTACAGTCCTGCAATGAGCGCGACGTGACCGGGGCGCGACTCGGTAGGCACGCGGGTGTGGGAGACACCGAACGTGCCGCTTTCGAGTACTTTCGACCGTAGGAAGGGTGCGAGGGGACGCGGGGCCTTGGCGTAGTCTGCGAGGAGCTTTGGGGTGTCTGACGTGGTCGCATTGGGGTTGGGATTTGGGAAGGACTGAAATGCCTTGTCGGCGCGAAGACCGTCACCTGCACAAGAGATCAGCTGCTGCCATCTCTGCACAATATCAACACGTACCGACAAAGAGCACTAGCCGTTTTGCGGGAGCTTCCTGCGTCTCCACACGGTGCTCGCGCATGCCATGCACAATGGGGCTCACAAAGTAGATGGAGAAGCAAGAAAATATGTAGACTAAATGGAAGGTTACTGCGACTAGCAGAAACGCATACCGCCTAAGCTGCGACATTGTGAGACTGACGGGAAGGAACAAGCATGTTCTCTGTTGGATTGACATATGATACAGCAAGTACCTCGATGGGCCCAGATCCCTGCCAAGACCTCAGTCTAAACACGGCAAAGTCACGAGGTGAAACACCACGGCCACGACGAGAAGGCGATATCGCCCGAATTGCGCCCCGGTAAGGACTGTGAACGAGGAACAGAGTTCTCCAGGAAGGAGTCATGTGTGTTGACGCAACCTAGTACCCCAATGGCTAAACGCTCGCGCCGTAAGCCATAAAGGTCGTCCCTGTTCACTGCCAAGACTCCTACTGATGACGACGACTGTGCTTTGTAACACTTTCGAGCTTGTCATACTTTCGAGCTGCTACGCGAATCTGTGTGCACTAGTCGAAAAGGGGTTTGGTTGGAGGCCAGACCAGAGAAGAGGTTCACATAGCACATGAATTGTGCAAGTGGTGAGGGTGCGTGGGGTTGTAGCTCGAGTAACAATCGCCCAAAACGGTAACCAGCGCTCCCTTCTCCGCAAAACACTCGAGCTCGAACACATTTTGCACAGCTCAAGTGCAAAAACACATGCTAGTAATAATCTGGTATTTCAAAACCGACCACTCGCTACTCATCCGCTCTGCCAAACTCCACAGTCGGCTATGCCTCAACGTTGAACTGTCCGTCCCTCAGGCCTTCAACGACCAGCTCGTGGCCTTCTGCGCGCTTGTAGATGTCCTTGATATCGTCTGCGGGATGTTAGCTGAATATAGAAGGGTACCGATAGATGGCTACTGACCTGTTGTGGTCTCGAAGTGGCTGGTAGCGTCGTAGCTCTTGGAGAGGAAAATATTGTCATTGTTGCCACTCTCGAGAGGCTCGTAGAGTGGGATGGGCTGGCCCATGAACTGCTCCTCAATCTTGCCGAGGCGGTCAAGACCGGGCTGGAGCTCGAGGTGGTGGTTGGCATCGCTCTCGGCAATGGTTGATACGATGGCGATGTAGTAACCCTTGGGGCAGACGTTGTGGGCAGATGAAACGACGGCAACATAGATGTCTGCAGCTCATGTTAGTGTCACCCACATGATCTGCGACGAGCCCACTTACCGTTCTTGCGTCCGACCTGCGACTGAGGAATGATCAGCTGCAGAGAGTCGGAGTTATCTGTGTTGGGGACGGGGTGGTTAAGAATGCAAATGGCCTTCAGCAGGTGGCCAGTAACACGCGCCTTGCCAGGGAAGTATGAAGGGTCCGCGAGGATCTTCTTCGCCTTGGTCTCGAACTTCATGCCAGGGCCAGTATCGTCCTTCTCCTTCATCGTGGCCTTGATACCGATGACCTTGTCGCCGTCGTAAAGGAACTCATCCACGTCGGTGTTCAGCATGTAGGTACCTCCATAGATGGCCGACAGACGGGCGAAACCCTGAGGAAGCTCTCCCAAGCCGTACAGGGGTAGATGTACGGAGACTTGCCGTACCGTGCCATGGAGTTGACGTACAGGCGGATTCGCTCAATAGCCTCGTTCGCGGCACCCTTTGTGTTGATGTAGTCATCTGTCTGGTAGAGGGCCATGGAGTGACCGATGAAGTCACGGGTGGTTGCTTCGAGTCCGAACTTGTCGTATACGTCCTTCATGGTGCAGTTCGTCACGTCAAGACCTGGGTATGCACTTAGCCACTGTTCGAAACGCACAGATTTGGTATTGGTACTCACCCTTGTGTGTTGCCGGGTCGTCGGTCTTGTATGCGCCAACCCACTCGAGGAAGTTGCGAGCCCTTCGCTTCTCGAAGAGGCCCATCAGCGGCGAGCGGAGCGCCTCACCAGCATCTGAAGGCACCTTGGCAACGGTAGCCTTCGCGGCACTGCCCTGCTGAACGTAGCTGCCGGCGATCTGCTTGAACTCGAGGTACTTGGTGACATCGGTGGAGACAAGGATGTTGGTGAGTTCACCGTTGGCCATAAGGAGCTTGGGCACAAGGTCGATGTTCCAGTCGTTGACGCGGCCATACTTCTTCCATGGCTCGCCTTCAGTCTGTCCGTACTTCTTGAAGAGAGCCTCGATGTTGAGGGAGGCGGCCTCGCTGTGGCGGGTTAGCTATGGTGCATGGCATTGGTGGCTGTCGACCATGCTCACCCTCCGTAGTGGTCGTTGCGGTCAATGTGAAGGACCTTCTTGCCCTTTACACTGAGAACACTGGAGGCTTGTCAGCGCATGCACAGGCAGATCAAGCATGTGTGTTACCCTGAAAGGACGCATTCTGTGAGACCTGCGTAGTGTTAGCCCTCTCCAGCGGGACTGGCGGGGTAGACGAGAACCCACCTGTTCCCAGGACCACGACGTCGTACTCGGGCGCGATCTCGTCCATGACTGCGGTGTATGGTGAGAGCTAGTGTGTGTGTGTTTGTGTGTGTTGTCTGCTCGGGCGTGGGAATGCAGAGGTGGATGGCGGTGAGCAGGTTGATGTGGGGTACCAGAGCTGCCTTGACTCGTGTTATGCAAGTGGCGCTGAGGCTCGTTCGTGCAGCACCTCCCAAACACGCCTGGCACAAGACAGTTATCCACAGCTCCATCTGTAGTTATGCCAAAGCACAGACTTCTTCATCAAAACTATGTGCTCGCCCTGCCAGATATTTTACAAATGCTTCATGCCCTCTGAAGAGCCTTGATGAGCCTGTGGCGTTCCCGTGTCCCCTTTTGAGCCGGGACAAGTATTGTACACGGTCTAATACATTGCTATAACAACGCCATGACATATCCCCTTCATCGTTTGCACGCGCCGCTGTGTGCATAGTCGTGCACCCTGTAGATGCGACGACCCTACTGTCTGCGAATGCTGTGTCCGTCACCACCTGGCAGCCTTTGACCCAAGGCTCCAAGGCCAGATTGTCATATCTGTTTTGAAGCTGCGCTGAGCTTCTCCGTTGGTTGACTTGCGCTGTCTTTGGCGAGGTCGGCAGCCGGTGCTTCTTCCTCCTCAAACGCCTCGGGTTCTAAGGGGTCCTGTTGCATCGTGTTAGCCGGCTTCCACACCAACTCTACAAAAGAATGATACTTACGTAGGGCAGTTGGGTATACTGCGGCCCGTCTGTCCTGCTGAGATCGATGGATGGGTCGCGACTTGCGAGTGCAAGCGCCTCCTGGTAGGCTTGTGTGCGCTCGGCCAGTGTATCAACGATGGCCTTCATGGTTCTCTGCACAACCTTGTCCCTCGCCTTGCCCTCGTAGTCGCCGTAGATAGCCTGTAGACGCGCACGCTCGAGCTTTTCGGTTGCAAGGCGGTTGCGCTCCTTCACGCAGACCCACCACAGCTGGTGCAGTGAGTCCCAGTCCTTGCTGCGCAGCTCTCCCACTGTCCATTCCCGGCCATGTTGGGAGAGCTCTAAGGGGGTGGAGAGCAGGTTCTGGTCCTTGAAGAAGTCCCAGAGCCCGTGGTCCTGGGTCCCTGTGGGCTTCTCCTCAATCTTCACAGGCGTCGGCAATTGCTGGTTCGCAAAGTCCTTCTGCCGAACGGAGAGCGTCTGTCTTGGGCGGAGACCGGTCTGTCTGACAGCAGATACACCGCGGTTGCTGTTGTTGTCTTTTTCAGCAGCGTCGGCGATGTCGAGAAGCGGGCGCATCGTATCGACGGGGCGAGGAACGAGAGGACGGCACCGGCGTGTGACGATGCCAGGCTTGGCCGCAGCATGCGCGATGTGGATGTGCATGTGGACGCCATTGCGAGGGTTGGCCGTTGACCGTTAACCGTTGACTGCGGACGCAAAGGGCGCGGCTGTGCTCGAAGTTGCGCACCAGTGGTTGGTGGCCTGTGCTCGAACGTGGCTCACACATCACCTGCATCCGCCAGGTACGCTAGCAGCTAAGCAGCACCTCCGCCCTTAAAAGAAGCCTAAGGCCCGCCCACTCCCACTCTCCTCATCCCAAACCCCGCCCTCTTCAGGTCGACACCGAGAGGGCTTTTCCTCAGCTTCAATTTTCCCTGACGAATACCTAGACTTCACCAGCGGGTATCAAGACCCGCTCTTTGACATTTCGCAATGCAATATACCGCAGCCAACATGCAGTTCGTCCCAAGCCAATCCACCGTCGCTTTCTTCTGTAAGCGACCCGAGTAGCTTTACAGTTTATGACAAGGACTAAGTGCGTATAGCACCGCGACAACTGGGAACATCTGCCAAGCCACCATGGACAGCCGCCCATTAGTTGGGACCAGGCCTTGACTTTTACCACTGCCGATTCAAGCGGTGCTCTTCTTGATACCTCACTTCCCTTGGTTTCCACTTCCTCGTTCTCCGCACTGATTACTACCGACGGGACCTTCTACGACACTGCAAACTGGAACTCCTTTTCCCTCCCACCTGCTGGCACTGAGCAGTTCTCTGGCAATGCTCTTCAACACGGCCTCACTCCTGGAGCGACCTCACTTGCCATGACCACCGAAGAGCAGATTAATCTTTTGGCTATGGCCTCTACTACGCAAACATCAATCGACACAAGCATGTCTACTCCCATGGAGCCTAGTAAGGAACCTACTTATCGCCTTCACGCTCTGAACTAACAAACCCAGATCGTTCTCAGTCCGGTTCTTCCTCGACAAGCCTTCCCAACCGGAACTCTTACTCACCAGAACGCTCACCACAGGCTAAATTGTCAAGTTCGACCAAGAGCAGCCCACCGACTGAATGTTCCTCTCGGGTCGAGAAGCGCAAAGCGAACACGCTCGCAGCTCGCCGGTATCGACAGAAACGCGTCGACCAAATGTCTGGACTCGAAGCGGAGCTCAAAGAAGTGAAGGCCGAGCGTGACGACATGAAGGTTCGTTGTGCTAAGCTCGAGGGCGAAGTCGAGGCTCTTCGCGCGCTCCTTCGTTCGCAGAAGTAATCTGGTCTCCATTGTTAGCCTGATGCTTTTTGTATTTTCTTTCTCTGAGCGTTGGTAAATGTCTCTTTTCAGACGATGTCGGAAGATGGTACGATCATGGCGCGCCTGTTCAGGGCGGCATCAAATCGGCAAATGTAGGCTTTAATCGTTGAGGCTGCTGGGTGTTGAAGTTATCGGTACTTACTCAGTCACTGTCGGCGCTGTCTTGCGTATATCTAGTGACGAGTCTACAATGCTCCTCTTTATTACACACTTCACCATACTGCAACATCACAATTGCTCACGCTGGCTCACTTGCACCCATGCCTAAGCTGGCAGTCTGAGGTGGAGGGCATTGTCGGATTGATCATGCAGGCTCACGATGAGTCGAATTGAGCCTCACTCTTTCAACATAGACGGTCCACTGCAATCATGCATTCAACACGAGTAGGCATACATGAACTGTTGTATCAATTTTGGTGTTGCCCCTTCCGAACCTCTGTGGCTGCAACTCGACTTCAGAGCTACTTTCTTCGTACCATCGACTGCGCCCGTTCAGCATGGTACCAAACGTCCGCTGACGTCGTATCGGAGTGAGCCAAAATGAGTCATTCTCGCTCACGCCGCTAGCCCCTGTCTAGCGCGGCCGCGAACCATTGATTGAGCGATCCCAACATCACATCACGATTTGAGGCCATTCGAGGTTCGCTGGCGGTATTGTGTTCGACCAAGTGCCGAGGTTTCGATTGATTGCGCTTGCCTTCAAGTGGGCACCCATTCGTCTTCCTGCGATGCATATCAGCTGCTCACAACAATTTCTTACTTTCTACCCTCACCACCACCCTCGCAAGCCAGGCAGTAAGCCAACGACTCTTTGCCGACCGAGAATACTATCCGTACCGAATCTGAACAGATATTGCGCTCTTCGTGTTGCTTTGCTCTTCTACCAACATGACAGCAATGCTCTGCGTGTTGTGTATGTGAAGCATAGGTCAGCCACCACCAACCCAGAACGTGTACTGTGTACAGCGAGCTTCCGTTCTCGATACGGCGCTTCCAGGTTCCAACTCCTCCATTACGGCATCTCATTAACAGGCATCGAAACACCTTGAATCCTGGCCGCCATTTGAGGATTCCGTCAGGATGTCGTCCCATGCCTCCTCTCTCGTACATCAGCACGCGCAGCTGTTTGTCACCCTGATGTGGTGCTCAAAGGCCGACATGCACAGCGCTGATTGGTGATGCAAAGGAGCTAGCGAAGATGACAGCCGTGTTTCAGCCTAATATCTCAAACGCTTACCTCACTTCCTTGGATCCTGAGCATCTCCAGAGCAGGTGTGAACGACGCAATTGAAACAGACATACAGGTTCAACACACAGATTCGATCATTCGTGGAAAGATGTGCGGTCCCAATACTCAAGCGATACATTCAGCGTGAGGATTTGGTTGCGCACTGTTCAACGTGCTGTCGTATTAACTATATTACGCGACATTATAGGCTTCGAGAACCTGCAGCAGACGCCTTTTCACTTTGAGAAACCGGTTGCGACCAGCCCAGGCTTGATTCCCCGCTCCCGTTCGCTAGATGCGGATCTCCGCCCGAGTATGTGCTCGCTTGAAAATCTTCTTTTCAGGACCGAGAACCAGTCGCATGAAAGCAATGTCCTGTTGCGTGCTCGCGTGTTTGCCACTATATGGGTACTTGTCGCAGAACGCGGTCGATGGCGTGCGGGTGCAGAATCTGGGGAAGCGTGCCGGCCCGACAGACAGCTGTCAGTGGGATAGGAGGTGGTCTTAGTTGTTCTCATTATTGGCCTTTCCGCGCATCTTTTTGATTGCTCTTTCTTGTGTTACAGTCAGTCCGGATGTGCTTTTGGCGATCATCATCTTTCCTTTCAACCAGCGTCTGCACAACATGTACCTGCGCCCGGGCTTCATCGTGGTGATTGTGGGGTGCGTCTTGACAGGATTGTCAAGCCTGGTGGTAGCAGTAGGTACAACATGCCAAGCGCAAGATCAGGCTCTGACATGAACAAACAGCTACGCTACTACTGTCGCTACTATCTGGTTGGCACTGTGACAGCGACAGACCATCTTATGCTCACTGCTCTGGTATGATGTCTACTCCCGTGCTTGCGGCACTTGCTGACGGTCAAGGTGCTTACCTGGGGTAACCTGGTGGTGAACTATTACATGGATGAGACAAGCAGCCATACGCGGCCAAGCTACTACCGCATACCGGTAAAAGACGTCGGCCAAGTTTTGGTTGCGTGTGCTAACGTCTGCGCAGGAGAAGCGGCCGCTGATGAGAGAACATGTCAAAGGTATCATGATCACGTGGTGGGTGTACCGCATGTCGTACGTGGCGGCACTCTGCTTCGTCAAACTCAGCATCCTCTCTTTCTTTAAGAGCATCGCATCGCATCGCACGCTGTGGCACATCGTCAATGGGACGATTGTCTTTGTCGGCGTGTACTCGCTTGGGGCGACCATCGCAGCGGCATTCCAGTGCAGGAAGCCATCCGACGCATGGAACACCGACGCCTACTTTGCGCAGTTCGACACGACACCGAATCCAAATGCGCCCAAAACACAATGCTACGATCCGACAATCTACTTCATGTTCACCGCCGCTCTGAACTTATTCAGCGACGTCGTCATCCTCCTGATCCCGATCCCCACCCTACTAAGTCTCAGCGTACCACTACGCCAGCGGCTGGCGCTTGTAGGGATATTCTCTGTAGGTATGCTCGCCATCGTGGCATCCTCAGTGCGTATGCGGGTAATGACGCTCTGGGCGGGGTCGCCGTGGAACAGCGCCATCTATGGCTCCGACCTGCTACTCTGGGGCCAAGTAGAAACCAACAGCGGTATCATCTCCGCATCCGTGCCCTTCCTGCGGCTGCTATTCAAGCGCAAAGAGCGTATCCAACGACTCGCGTCTGGCCGCAAAGTCATCGAGATTGTCAGACCGCGCGCAGACAACAAACCGCAGCTTGAGCCGCTGGAAATGGATACTGTAATGCTGTTCCCGCGGACGGCGCACGAGCCTGAGCAGGAACATGAACGCGGGATGGAGAGTGAGAAGGACAGGGCAAGGCAGACGCGGTGGACGCCGTTCATCACCGTGCCAGCGAGCTTGGGTGAGCGCAGTTGGGATAGTACGGGTGCGCTGCCTACGAGTCCCAAGACGCTGGCGTGAGATCCTGGCTTGTCATGTGTCGTGTTATGCTGTACGATTAATGAAGTCATGACTGTACCTGAATACTGTCCAGCTCAGCTGAAGCTACCCTTCGCTGTGTCTGATGTTGTGCGCACCTCGCTCAGCCGAAGCTACCCTCACGGAATGCATGTCGTGACGGGAGTCGGATAAAGAGAGCCGAACTCGGCTACACCTACTCCGACGACCGGGCGCTAGATGTCCATCAAACGTCGAGAAGCGCAGCAGGTGAGCTTTCGCTGGTGTGCCGTGTTTGTTTTTGTGGATTATTTTTTTTGCTAATTAGCTAGTTGGAGAGAGGATTGTTAAGGGCTGCTGCTTTGTTGCTTTGTCGCTGTCCTGCGCTGTCCTACGCTGACGATCGCTGGTTGATACTCGCTGCCCAGTAAATACGGCACTCGCTGCTCAATAAATACGAGACTCGCTGCTCAACAATCGCTCGTCTATCTCCCACCAGCAGCGCAGACACGACGTGCGTACATGCAGCACAGCAAGCGAGAGACCGCGCGCCACAGGAGGAAGTCGTCATGGGGGAACCACAGCCGCAGCCACAGAAGCCAACCAGCATCGCCATTGGCGACGAGCCCGTCGTGCTGAAGAATGCGCTCGCAAAACCACACACACCCGGTCTGGCGCCAGTACCAGACGCTCCCCGCGAGTGGAACACGAACCAACTCGGACTGCGTCTCGGCAGCGATGCGCTGGCCGCGGGCGCTGCAGGCCTGCTCGTTGCGCCGATTATTACCATGATTGATAAGGGCATCATGGAGAATGCGAGCGGGCGGAACACGCTGGGGAACAGCTTGAAGGCGAGCGCAAAGGAACTGTTGCTCAAACCGCATCGGTTTTTGGCGGGAAAGCCGTTTGTGTTGGTTTTCGTGCGTCTTGACCTCTCTCACTCTCACGCGCGCTGCAAGCAACTTGAAAGATGACAGCTAATATCTACTACAGAGTCTCTACTTCGGCACCTACCTGACCGCCAACTGCATCGACACGCTTGCCTCAACGCGCACGCACACGCCCTTCGCCAGCACAACGGCCGGAACGACAAAGTTCCTTGCAACCAGCTCCTCGAACCTCGCCGTATGTCTCTACAAAGACAACCAATTCACAAAGCTCTTCAGCGCTGCATCCAGCGGTCCCAAACGCGCCGTTCCCATCCCCACATTCGCTCTCTTCACGCTCCGCGACTGCCTCACCATCTTCGCCTCGTTCAACCTCCCGCCACTGCTCGCACCGCGCCTGGAAGCACATATGAGCGACGAAGTGAGGAAATATGTCGGTGCTGCTAGCGTCGCCCAGTTTGTTACCCCCGCGGCTATTCAGGTCGTCAGTACGCCGCTGCATTTGCTGGGACTGGATTTGTATAATCGTCCTGGTGTGAAAATGGGAGGCAAGGACGGGAGGCTGGGGCAGGTCGTGGCGAATTGGGGGATGAGTACGTTGGCGCGGATGGGGAGGATTATTCCTGCGTTTGGCGTGGGTGGGGTTGTGAATATGAAGGTTAGGCAGACATTGATGGAGAGGTTGGACGGTGGGGAGCTGAAGTGAGGTAGGCTGAGGTGGCTAGCTGTGCTGCATGCGGATTGAGATCCTGGTGTGCTGCATGCCTATCAGGATGCTAGTCTATGTATAGATCCTAAACAGCGGAAAGGGAGCGGGGAGAGGGGAGACGAGCAAGGAGGCGGACGACACTTGTGGCATTTGCTTTGGTTCTGCATTCACGACGGCGTTTGGTGGAAAGTATGTTGTTTATACGTAGCATGGCGTTTGGATCATAGATTTGTTTAGATCAGATGCCGTCAGATCATTGAGTCGCTGGATCATTGATATACATGGTATACATGGTACACATGGTACAGATAGTATAGATGTACATATACCCATCCCCCTCCCTCACGCCTCTCACATCACCTAACCCATCCACTCTTCCACCTTGCTCACACCGACAAACGAATCACGTCATCAAAATGTGCACAAATATGTCTGTCTCGCTCTCTCTGCTCGAAATTTTGCCATTTTGCAACCCAGGACCAAAGTTTCAGCGCCAGAGCAGGTACCAAACGTTCCGATCTCGATGAACCATGTCTGTCGTCTTTTGCTTTTGCGTTCTACTAAAGCTTTCTGTTGCGGCCAAAAATAGGGCAAAAATGTACATACATTCGTACCCTAGTTTTCGGCCTATATACAGGCGTATATATCCTGCAACACACCCCCTCACTTCATGCGGGTAAGCAGGAGGTGGATATATTACAATATACGCTTACTGCCTGATCCTTTAGAACGGCAATGGCAATAGCAGCCGAATCCGATCTAGAGATGGTACAGTACCACGTTGTCAGAGCTTTCCTACACGCCCACAGGCATCACCACCCTGTAGTGACCTGTGATCTCCCAGATGGTTACAAGATACCCTAGGAGATGCGTACGCCTCAAACGAGCACTATATAGGCTAAAAGACTTACCCTCCTATAGTATAAGAAGCTCTCTCAGACGCTCAAAGCCACAGGGCTTATGGCGTCCAAAGAGGAACCCTGCATGTTCTGTAGCAGAGATCGTTAGATACTGCTGCTTTTATACGTAGATGATATATTGCTCATGTATCACGCCGCCCGCACCTTAGAAGCTCACCACATTACTAGCACGATCTCCGCAGCCTATACAATAGAATATCAAGGCCTAGTACAGTGGTTTCTCAACGCCAGCGTACCTAGGAACAGGGAATAGCGCACTACCACGCTAATTTATATATGTATATTAACAAAATTGCCAGGAAGTTTAACCTGGCTAACACAGCTCTCTTCCTACGTACGCCGCTCCTAATAAAAGACCTTATCAAGAGCACTAGGGAAGCTACCAAGCAGGAGATTAAGAGCTATTAAGAACAAGTAGGATTATCGCTGTACACAGCAATTATGCTGCAAGGGCACAGGTATACATTAAGAGCAGAGAGAATAGAGTACTATAATAGAGAAAGCTCTATGGCCTTGGACCTAATCTGAACAGAGGCTACCTCACTAACGAGCTCATCAACAATATCGGTGATAAGGTCATTAGTGGTCACCTTGAAGCGCGCGGTGAGGAGCGCGTGTGTCTTTATTAGCCTTCAATAATGCGATTGCATGTCGCATGTTATCTTAAAGCTAAGAAAGTATCTACACCATTTAGTAAACTAAAGTATATACAAGGTCTTTGCCTGCCATTTCACTATTCTTCACACTACTATTTTTTATTTCTTTACCAAAATCTGTGCGCGATCAACTAATGCTTCTTCTGGCCTCTCTGTCTTCAAATTGATTGCAATACGCGCCATGTTCCGAGTTTACTTTTTCTCGTGACGACACTTCAGAACACATGGAATGGCAGTTCCATGTTTACCTCTTCCTAGAGTTCTTCTTTGGGATGACGTGTTCGCCGTAGAAAGTTATTAAAGATGATGTCTCTCAACCACACACAGTTTCTTCACTTCAACATCCTAGGCATGCTAGGTCATGCTTGTGTCTAAATCTATCGAGCGAAGCAGCTATGTCGCTGATGTATTTGCTTTTGTCTTCCAAAAAAAGGGTGTCGTTCGACCCTATGCTGGGTTGTTCTGCGTCTAGCAAACCTGGAGCTTGAGTTCGATATCTCCATTTGTAAACCTGAGTGCCCACTTATTCATTTTTCCTCCCCAAGACACCTCTTAGGAAAATAAATACCCAGTGCATTGCATAGGCAGTTCCCTGGCGTGATTAAAACAATGTTCAACACTGGGCATGTCTTTCCTCTGTGCCGGGTGAGACATCACATTTACCTGATGAGGGGAAAGTTCCAAAGAAACTGTTTGATGGAATTTTTTTGGTCTGCCGTCTAAAACCCAAACCAAACAATTGCCATATACTGCATCTTCCTCTTCTTAGACGCGAAATCGCGAATGGGCACTTGATGTTGCCGCAACGCTCACAGTGAAGTCGGCACAGAACTTCTCTGTATTCCATGATACTCGGATTTTCCCAGGAACTGCCATGATGTTCATGTGCTGTTAGTAGTTGATAACAGAAGTTGCGTTCGGTGGGTGTGTGTAAGCTGGTTTAGTGAACTTGTCCCTGCTGTGAAGTGAGCTGTGTTGTCGCCTGGGGGTGTTTTGTTTTGTTTGTTTTATAAAATATGCCACAACTGGTGATAGGATGTTCATGCTCAGATTGAAGCCTATCCATAGAAAACGGAGTGAGCTTATGCATACCCTCCCCCGCCCCAAGCTGCCCGCAGCGCATCGATGATGGATCGCGTAGGCCAAGCATGTTCTTCCTCCAGAGTGTTCAAAAATTTGACAATCGCGCCTTGCTCTTCCAAGTCATCGAAGAACTCACCCCCGATGCTGATACCGATCGCTGCTACCGTCATGCTGGCTTGGAAGCGTTTGTTGGCGAGTGCGAGACCGCAGAGGTATTTGATTGATTCGCGAAGCTGACGCTCGAGGGCGAAGTTGCTGGCGCTAGATCCGATACCGATGCGTTGGCGCAGCGGGTTGTATACTGCGAGTAGCATGCGGCCAAGTTCTAAGTGCTGCATGGCTATGATGTGGGCGTCGTTGAGATGCCATATAACGGGGAAGTGGTCTCCTTTTTCTGGTCTTGCAGGACAGTGGTATAGTGGGTGGAAGTAAGCAGGTGGGTTGGCAGTCCAGCGGTCATCGAAGTCCTTCAGGGTCTGCCATTTTTCGTGGGCAAGACTGTGCTTAGGTGTTTGGGTGCTAGAGCCGAAGCAAAACCTCGCGACATCTGCGCACCACAGAATAAGCCGGTTCGCCCATGTGAAATCGTCGGTGGGCCCAAGCGTCAAGTAGACCATGTTGTCTGCAAGTGGAAGACGGAAAGGTCGGCGATACAGTAGAACGGACCAGATTTCTTGTCGAAGAGCGATCAGGCAAGCAGACATTCTAATACCTTCTGCCAGTATCAGGTCTCCACGCTCGTCTCGATGCTTCTTGTCAATGTTATCTAGGGAGTATATCGACACGTCATGGTGCTTAGACATGACCGTCTGAACGACGCCTTGGTAGACCTCTGTATCGAGGCCAGTTAAGGAAGCTAATAAAAGTCAGGAGATCAAGATATGCTTGTGTGGCTCACTAAAAACTTACTGTCTAGCTGTTCATATGTGCGTAGGATTGTAGTGGCGGCAAGAGCATCCGCTCTCGCCTCGGCATTAGGTTTATCTTCTGGTATGCTTGCAAAGTCCATGAGCAAACTTAGACAAGCATTGTGGTAATAAATTGCCGTGTTTACATCAAGCTCGGGCAAGGGGATGTTGTCGAAGTGCAGTACCGGTGGTTTAGATGCCTGGCAGTACCACCAGCTGGTCAACAGGCGAGACGATACAGTACAGATAGCGTACAACAACACCGGGCTATTCAGCGCTCGGTGTGGTAGTGTGAGTGTGTAGTGGGCATCGCGATCAGTGTCGTCGAACTAGCGGCGCATCGAGTTAATAAGGGCACAGTATAGAAGTGCTGAGATCGAGATGCTTACTGCGTGGGCCAGCTTGGCCGTGAAGTGTCTAATTAGACACGCCTCTTGAAGGCCGATAGGAAGGGCGCCCGGTATACCAGTTCCTGTAAGGTGATGATAAGTACCTGTAGCCTAGTCTGCGAACAGCTTTGATATGCGAACCTACCTGGTGTAGATGTAGGCGATGGGGTGACAGCGATGATTTTCGTGGGAGATAGGCTCACGACGGCATGAGCAAGAGACTCAGATGGTGCAGGATTCTCTTCCTGTGCTCGGTGATGTATGGTGTCTATATGCACAGTGAGCGCCGAATACGCTGGTGATGGTGCGGAAGGGGATCTATCGCTCGTCACGATAGAACATGAGCCCGAAGCCTGCTCAGTGTGTCTCTGGGGCGCCGGTGGTGAGTGCAGCTGATCAGCTTTAGTAGATGTCACCGGCCCATTCGACGCCTTCGCTTCCACTGCCGTCTCATCAAGGAAAGATAACGTTGACGAAGGTTGCAGCCATGGTTGATGCACAGTAAAGCCAGGTACCTTCTTGGGCTTCACTATATTTCTGAAGCGAAGTTGCTTGGTCGCCTTGATGCAAGGTATATTACCACGCTTGCAGTTAGAGCACGGCTCCTTGCGGTCCTCGATATCACCTGTGCAATATGAGCCATGTCCGTGACCTCAGTCTTGAAGGTTGAGAACTTGCATCTGAGGTGGCGGTCCCTGCATGCTTCACAAGGCTGGGGTCGCCGCTTAGGCGTGGGCATTATTCGCTAAGATGGCAACATTAGTTTATCGCTTCAAGACACTCTTTTCCAAGTGGTGTTAGAGGTGTAATGGCATAGTAATGGCGGCACAATGACTGGAGATGGAAATGGAAGCGTTTCGCCGAAGAAGCGCGTACCTAGCCAAATTAGGCATGTGCTGCCCCTCTCTGCTGCCGCCTCGATTTGGCTACACACTGAGAGGCATTATGAACTTGTCTCAGCGGTTGCCGAGCTGAAGGGTTGCCGAATACATTCGATGATGGCATCTTGCTGCCGTGAGGATCTTACGTGGTAGGGCCGATTTGCTTTCCTATTGCAGCAGACAGACTCCAAGCGTTCCTTCCTTGGACAGCTCGACTATTGCACTGTCAGTAATTACATTTTCCGTGATTCTAGTCGTTGTTCTCGTATTTACAGGCACTCGAAACAGCAATATCCTGCCGAAACCTTCACATCAACCACAGATGGTACCCTATTAACAAAACCCTACAGCTAGGAAGCAGCCGCACAGTCCCCAGATCGCGTCTAACGGCATATCCTGGCCATAATGTATATATTCATAACATGCTCGAATCGCCGAGTGTGGAGTGGCATTTCAGCAAGAGCTCGTCCGGAGACTCGACAACAAGCATCAGAGGAAGCTGTGGAATATGGCAGCATACATCAGTTAGCACGGTATCATGCAGGGCAAGTCGGTATTCTGTGCCAGAATCAGCATCTCCATGGTGATGATGGCAGGTGCCAGATTTAGAAGCAGCAGTCTGTGCTTGCAGGTTGACCCCTGCGCGAGCTGTAGGTCTGTGTGATGTGTGGTGGGGATGTGTCGTCTGAGCAACAGATCGCCGGAGAGGGAGGTCGTAGCTCGTGCAGGAGTTTACAGGTTGGGGACTATGTACAGGACCCTATTCATGCTGCAAGAGATTGCGCGATAGCATGACGACGCATGGTGCCAAGTCCAAAGGCAACGCGTGGTGTGATGACGGAAGGAGCGGCCCATGAGAATACATACAAAGTAGTAGGTGCCAGGTGAGGTGGCAGCGCGCAGGCGCCATTGGTGGAGCCACGGGAGGCTGGACGGCGGGTCGGCAGGAGCGGAGTGCTAGCTTCATCCATGGCTAGGCTATCAACCAACTTTTGGACACGCAGAGAGGAGAGACACAAGACAAGAGCATACATTCGCATCAATACGTTCTGTCTTGCTGCATAGAAGCCAGTCCATACGCTCGCTGCCATTCGTTACTTGCCATCGTCGCTCACCAGCCTGCTGCCGCCCGCACGGCCGCTCGTGCAACCTGATCACCCGTGCAACGGCTGCAGCAGCTATTCGCGAGCAAACCCCAGCCTCGCGGATAAGAGCTTGACGCCCCAGCCACAGCTTGACCATTATTTGCATTATTCGGACCAGCTCGCTCGCCCCAACCACTTTTGCAGTGCTTGTACGAGAAGCGAGATTGCGCCAGCTCCCGCTCGCCATATATTGACACGCTCGTTCTGGGGTCGCCGCAGCTCCTTTCTTCTTTTCCACTATGTTCTTCAAGCGCCGATCGTCCCGCGCCAACAGCTACGTTGAACACGACGGCAATCCGCGCTCGCAATCTTTCGACGAATTCTCAGAGAAGCGCCCCGACTCCAGCCGCAAAGAGCAGCAGCCCGTGCCCAGCCAGGACCACGACGTCGACATGTACCCCCGCCAGGCCCAGCCCCAGGACCAGAGCTTCCCCACAAGGGGCATGTCCAACAGCAGCCACGGCGGCATGCCACCCACCATGGGCGCTCCTGTGCCCGCCATGAATAACATCAAGCCCGAGCCCATGCCCGACCTGCTGGCCGCTGCCTTCAACCAGGCTGTGCGGCCCTACACGGACAAGATCGAGCAGCTTGAGAGCCAGTTGGCCGACATGCAGTCGTGGGTCGAGCAGCTCGAGGCCCAGCGCGCAGAGGTCCACAGCTGGATTGACAAGCGCGGCCTGCGTCCTGGTACGTTTATATTACCCACACACATACACACGCACACACACACACCCAACTCTACCCTTGACCCTAACACCCCCACCCCCACCCCCACACAGCTAACACCCCCAGACGTCCCCTCGTCCATCGCCAAAATCATGGACACAACAACCCCCGACGCTGCCCACACGCTCAACGCACAGCTCGATCGCAAAATCACCATTGTCAACTTCGACCTCCACCGTCTGCAGGACGACCTCAACGACTCCATCTCCTCGTCGCACTTTGCCTCGTCCATGCTCAAGTTCCTGCCCGACATCCAGCGCCTGACGCTGCTCCCTCAGGGCCCCAAGTACGCCTTCGACCTCATTCTGAAGCTCGGCGGCAACCTCAACTCGCACGGCGGTCTCGACAGTGCTGACAACTCCGACATTGCCGCCCGCCGTGACTTCTACAGCCGCCTCGACGTCGCCATGGTCGACGTCGTCCAGCGCCGCTTCGGCGAGGGCGAGGAGTGGAACGTCCAGCGCGAGATCAAGCGCATCGAGAAGACGGCCTCGTACCTCAAGACCTACGGTGTCGAGCCCTACTTCCCCAGACGCGCGAGGTCATGGCCAGGGAGATGGAGTTCCAGCCCACCGGCGCCCCCAATGGCCAGGGGACTCCTCCCCGGTACCATTAGTCGTCCCGAGCGTGCTGAGGAGGCGTTGTGCTGATGTTGTGTAGCTTGGGTGAAGAGGGGAGTGAGAAGCCGGTGCCGCGCCATTTTGATAGCACAGCATACGAGGAGGATATGTTCGGGAGACTGTGTCCGTTTCCAAATGACTGGCACCTTACTGGTCCGGTGAAGCGGGACCCCATCGTGCCACTGATCCTCAGTATCTTCGCATACGGGCGAGGAGAGCACATCGACAGACCAGCGACGCCGGGGCGAAATCGCAAAATGGAGGTCACATCAAGTCAGGGCAAGAGAAAGCACACTGGTCCCGCTGAATCCTACAACATTCCTATCTACGTCGAAGGCATGTCAACCTGGAGCAACGGCCATAATCTGATACACCAAGAGCCTTAGCGAGGTGACCAGGTCAGGGCGCGCACATCTGACTGGGTTGATAAAGATTACCAGGAGTATGGGGTCCGTCACCTGCAAGGATATCTGGAGATGCTGGAGATGCCAGAGTCTGAGTAGTTCTCTGGCGGGTCGCCAGGCACGCGTGAACACACCAGCGTCGCTAAAAGTTCCGCTGAGACCTCTTCGAGGCCTTCGACGGCCAGACCTCTGTGGACTTCCGCTGTTTGGCGTCTGCATCTCGAGCAGAGAAGAGATTCGACTCAACCTGCAGAGTCTTGGGTCAGATCAGGTCGCAATCGTTCTTTCAGCGACGGCTGTGTTTCTGCACCGCACTTCACAAACGTTGCACCACCTGGTACAAGACAACGATTTTTTATGTCCATGCCGGGTTTGGGATCGTTACTAGATTCCCGCAACAATAACCGTCCGGTGATGGTTTCTGAAGAAACTGCAATCGAGGTGGAATCATCTCCCTTGACCACACAGCCAGCTACCGCATCTGATGATGGTGGCGATCTGACCACCGCTCCTGCTTCGAACTTCTCTTCGCCCACTATACCACGTGTGGATCCTGGCGTGACTCCACCCAACGTCCTGATGAAGCGCTCAATACAGCAAATACCGCCACACCCCACAGCTCTCCCAGCAACACCTAGTTCTACACAACACAGCACACTTGCTCAACACGACATATTACACAACAAAACCGTCATATACGACACGCTTTCCATTATCATTCGGCCTTCTCTTCCCAGGCCCACACGTAACGCAACACACGGCTGCCACGACTGTACTTAATACGACACGAATTTCTTTTTTCCATTACTTGACAAACGGGGTGGGGTTCAGATTGGCGGCTGCGATACCATTGCGATGGCGTTGAGGACCGGGATACTATTCGGTGGGTCTGGATACGCTATGAGTAAATTGACCTGGAGGTCAACGGACTTTGGGGTGGATAAACTTGTGTAGCGTGAATATAATTAAGACTAATAATGGCATCAATGGGATTACTGCGCCACTATGAACCTACTTGCGGAACATGTCGTTCTCCTTTGTGCCCTTGATCCACATTGCATCCCTCCTGCTGAGCTCCACAGCGCTCCTCTTCCTAGTCGCCTCCGGTGGCGCAGCAGCCGTGATGTTGCCGCAGTCGGGCGTCTGCAGTTTCTGGCCGAACTGGTCAACGGCCCAGATCAAGACACCGTTGCTCCACCCAAAGCCCTCGACAACGGTATATTCGCCACCGCCGCCGCGTGCGTTGATGGCTTCGTCCGAGTACTTCTCGAATATCGTGCCGTTGCCCTCTGCGCCTGGAAGCTGCGTGTCCCCGGCAGTGGCACCGCCCGTCGAGCGCCATGTACAGTACAGCGAGTCGGTGTAGCGCTGTGCGAGGCGGAGCGCAAGGTCTTGGGTCCAGACGTAGTCTTCTGCTGTCTGCTCATTAGAGTCCTCGCGCACCTCGAGAGGCGTGTTGAGCAGCCCTTGAATAACAATGTATTGCAGTGGCGGCCAGACGTTGGGCTCGTCCCACTGCTGTCCCGTGAACAGGTTGGTGGCAGACAAGGCGCCAGCTGCGCTGTCAAGCGCCTCCTCAACTCTGGCAAAGACGCGGCGGAGCGCGGTGGCATCGCCTTTGATGCTTTCTGGTGCTGCGCCGGTCCAGAAGGGATACAGCTGGCTCAGCTGGAACCCAACCTGATAGCCTGCCGGTGCGCCGGCGAGTGAGAGAGGCGTGCTCGTGTTGTCGGCAAGGGTATAGATGTTCTGCGCTCTGGAGGTGAGGTTGTAGTCGAAGTAGCTATAGTGCTCGGAATTCCATAAGATGGCGGTCATGGCTTCGCTGCGGTTTGCAGCTAGCTCGGCCCACTGGCGTGCAGCGCTGTAGTTGCCTTCACGGCGGTGGAACTCCGCGATGGTGATCTCGTTATAGTACAGAATTGCATTCAGCTCGACGGGGATAGTATTGATGACATTGAGAGATCTCAGGGAAAGAAGTTGTCGTTGACGGCGTCTGAGGGGTTCTTTAGCCAGCGTGAACTGTAGTCCCATCCAGTTTCGGCTCCAGAAGCGAGGTTTGCATATAGTGCTGCTCGCTGGGTATCATTAAGCGGCTGACTGGCATTGAACTGCTCTCCTTCCTCATTGAAATAGGTCTGGTTGTTTGCCGTGATGTAGTCCTCACGGTAAGACTCGGGCCGCGGCTGAGTGTTCGAGACATTGTAATGATGCAGAGTGTAGTTCTTGTTACCACGCTCAAGGGTGACGGAGCGATTGTTCACCCAGAATTCGTACTCCAACTCGAGTACGGGAATCGCACGCTCGAGAAGAGTATAGTTTTGCGTGTACTCGACATAAATGCGAACCATCTGGGTAAGCAGCGGTGGCTGCGATCGGTTCTCGTAGTACCTTCGCGCTCCGTTGGGAACAAAGCCAATCTCCTCAACGAGATCCATGAAGTTCTCGATGATATTCTCAGCGATCTGAGTGAAGGATCCCTTGGTGCGCAACAGGCCCTCGACGACCCAAAAAGAGTCCCAGTAGTAAGGCTCGCGGAAACGACCACCAGCTACCACGAAAGTACGATTAATAGGAATGAACGAGTTCACGCATTCTGTACAGTTCGAGTTACCAGTTCCGACATATCGTCGTGTCAGATCTGGCCAGATGTCGATGACCTGGCGGGTGAAGTCTACAATGACGGAGCTGTTGACATTATTCAGGAAATCAGGGTCGGTCTCCAGCTGATCTGTGGGCACAGGTTCGAGCTCTGAGCCAGCTTCACCAAAGTAAGTGGTCAAGAAGTCGTTCAGCTCGGTGTTATTCTGGATTGGCCTGGTCAGGTTGTTAAATGCTGCGAGGACTTCATCCAATGGGCGGATAGTCGGCCTAGATGTTGTGAGCCGGACACTATCAATGATTTAGTCTAAGCGCTTCTTACAGGTCAACAAAGGTCTTCGAATCTGAGAAGGGGCGAGCAAGCTCAATCTCACGAAGCAAATCACCATAGCAGTAGATGGGTGAGTCGCAGGGTGCAATGACCGAGCCGTTCTGGTATAAAGCTGTTGCTAATTGCGCACCAGCGAGGAGGGCGAAGGAACGCATGCTGGTTCAAGCAAGAGAAACCTGGGGAAAGTAACTGTGCAGACGAAGGCTCATTGCCTCGACTATGTACTTACGCCATGTATGCTCCCGGTCGTTGTACCGCACGCGTGAAAGAAACCTGCCGTAGCTGATGCCCATGTGCACAGACAAGTCTGCGATACGTATGTGGCTGGTCATTGTGCTGGGGGCAAGCGCAGTCATACCTTGGCGGTTCATCCGGAAAGGTGTTGTGGACCTTCGCGTGCAGGTTGGTGTGTCGAATGCATGGCGGAGAAGCGAAACCCCGCAGTACCTCGGACGACAATCTATGTAGCGTGATGTCATTTCCGTCAGTTACCGTACAGAAGGCCACGCACACTCGAGCGCCTTCTAACTTGTGCTCTCCTAGAGCTGGGTTGAAAACTGTCTCACCGCCTTAAGGATTCGAGTTTGAGTTCACTGTCTTCTCTCCACCATCTGGTGCACGGACTCTTTTCAAGACTGTCGCGTCCAGTGCTTGGCAAGTAAAGTACAATACTTCATAGTGTCGATAGCCAACAAAGTTCGCGCTAGCGATCGTCAGATCCGGTCGTTCCATGGAAAACGGCCTGTCAGCCGCAGTACCGAACGCTGCGAGCAGCCAACGTCATGTCTCTTGATCTGTGTTACTAGTCTCCATTCCTCCAACTTGCGCCGGTTGCACACCTGTAGAAACTTCTGGACCGTCACACGACGAACGATGCATTCACCGGAGAAACGGCTCGCACGTGGTTCCTGGGTTGGAATGCAAATATCTTCGACCCGCATACCAGGACGTGATTCCGGTTACTCAAGATCTACCGAAGAAAAGGGTTTTGCCCTGCAGCAAGCACTGGTCTCGACCCCAGTCTGTGCAACGACTAAGGGTAACCAGACTAAAGCTATCGTCGAGCACTTCACTGCCACAAGTTACCAAACGACGTTCGTATTCTAGGTGTACTTTCCGAAGACGGTATCATTCATTAGTTTTGTAACACCTCTCCAGCTCAAAGAATGTAGTACCCATAGATATTTTATAAGTCTAACCGGCAATAGGCAAGATCGAGCATTACTCATGCATTCAGCTCTTGAGCTTGCTCGAAAGCCAAAGATGTCCCCCTATCAAGTCCAAGTCATCTTTGTAGCTTCAGTTACAATGACAAGTATCCATCATCCGGTCTGGGCAAGGACCGAAGACTCAATTCAAGAATAAGCACATGTTACTCAATTCGTTCAGTTCCAGATGATCTCGATCTTCTCGCCTTTGACTTTGGAGTTGAACCACTCATAGATCTCAACGTCACCTTCTCGCACCACCTGTGCGCCGTCGAGAACTTTGCTGCTAGCCAATCTCTGTGTTGCAAGATGCAGCTCCAAAGTTGCCAAGTTCCTGGCTATGCATGCTCGACTGCCCGCACCGAAAGCGAACCAGTACTTCGACATGTCTTCGGTCGCGTCCAGCCAACGTTCTGGTATGAACCTTCGTGGCTCATAGAAAATCTCCGGGTTGAAGTGGAGCTCATAGCCAGAGCATCCAACTATCGAGTTTGCAGGGAAGAATGTACCTTTGAACATCCAGCCACCCGCTGGTACTACATGAGGCAAACGTGTGGGGTTCGCCATGCTGATACGTAGGCTTTCTTTGACCACTGCCGTAAGGTAAGGCAAAGCCTGGGCGCCTTCAGTTTCTGCACCGAGTGCTGCGTTGCTGTCCACCTCTCGTTTTAATCTCTCGTATTTGTCGGGATGCATCACGAGACCTCTTATAATAGTGGCCAGATTCATTCCAGTGGAGTCTGTTCCTGCGAAAAGTAGATCCTTGCACTGCGCTTCTACTTCTGATTTGCTAATACCTGCGGCCATCAAGCGGCCCGGATACGTTTGCGACCTGGTAGAAGTGGACGAGACCAGGTTGTTGACGAATTTGTCTACGAGCGTCATGCTCGCCTCCGTTTCTTGATCGGCCATCCATTTCCCTATAGCCCACTCCAGCCAAATGAAGACTGTCGTTGGCAAATAAAAGAAGCGTCCAACGGCCACGAACGCGTCGACGAATGCGCTCACACTCAGAGTAGGCCCACTCTCGCTTACTCCATCATAGTTCTCGCGGAACAAGTGGGTGGACACTGCGTCGACAGCCAACGCTCTCGTCAAGTTCAACACGTTTACTGGCTTCTTCGAGCGAGCATCTTCTCCCAATCTCTCCACCATCCGAACAACACATCCTGAAATTGCATCCTGGTTTTCTCTCAAGCTCTTGGTCGAAAACAGCGGCACCACAGCCTTGGCCCTTGAAGCTCTGTAGTCGTGGCTTGTAGTCGAGAAGATCGTTTTGTGACCATCAATATCAAAGTTGGCATAACAAGGTGCCTTTGGAAATCCTCCTTTTGTTACATAGATTGGCTGGACGGCATCCGCATCGCTGATGTCAACTTCGTTGGGCGCCACGCGGACGTATGGACCGTATTGGGCATGAAGACGGTGAATGCTGCTGGCTTCGTCGCCGATATATGCATGATAGTGAAGCCACAGGGAAGTTGTACTGGAAAGGAACGGCCCGGGAATGTGTGATAGCGGATGGAAGTGGGTGCGGTATATTGTACGGGCTAAGATCAGCAGGATGATAGACGTTGCTATCGACGTCAATGGACGCGTAAGTAACTGGCTCAGGATGAGGTCGAGCAGTGCCATCGTAACAATATGGGAGTCCTTGAGAGCATGTGCTGTGGTGTAGATGTTATCTTTCTAGCTGATGTGTAGTCGCTTGTTGAGTCACTAAGCCGGAGGTGCAGAAGTGGGGCACTAGCGCTGATAAGAATCGAAGATCTGAGGATCTGTCTATCTGTTGACCACAACTTCTCTACAAGGGGGTGCCTAAACGGGCGAGAATATGATTTTACCACACCGGGGCTTTTTCCCTTGTAAAAGATCACTAGATGCTCAATGCAAGCAAGCTCGTATTCTCGCCCATTTAGGCACCCCCTTGTAACCGCCTATATACGTGCCGAGGTGCGAAGGCCACCGGCATCGTAGGCCTTTGAAAATACCATACCTCCTTCGGTGTGGTTTCGAGTGGCGTCCGGAGCGGACACATAGTTGACGTTATTGTTTACATTTTTGTTTGGGCCCCTGTTACGCGCGTGTAAATGTTCAAGCTGCATCATTCTCACCCCAGCTTGTATACTGAGGCTCTCTGATGTAAATCCCTAAGCTAAATGTTTGGTCAGTTACTAGGTATGTGCACTAGCACTTGAACTTCTTTGGTTGGCTCTATTCCAAGGAAGAGTCGCTTGTTCGGGGTCCATGTCCAGTAATCATTATCCAAAGTTGCAACAAGATTGCTGATGAAGAACAGTTTCACGGTGGGTTGAACCTCGCTAACTGTCAGGGAAAGAAATAATCATTGGGCACCATAACGTTCGGGTAGAAGGTCTCTGGCTCTGTATCTGGTCGAGTGTTCACTGACTGCCCAGCGTCGTATCCAAACTGCCTGCATATTTTACTAAAGCCATACCTACCCCGAATTACGGAAGGCCTCGCAGGCTTCTTGAGAGGTCATAAAGTTCAAACAGAACGTACCGTAGACTGTTTAGGATTCGTCTTGGCTGTGGGGACCATGCACATGTTCGATAGGTCATACTCCGCAGGCATCGGCAAAACCGCCGCACTCTCAGATACCTGCTAGTCCACCGGTAAGCCTTGACGCCATCAGGAAACGAGGCTCTAGAACAATATACCCCGCAAGTTCTCAAGTGACTCCTCTATTGAAACTTTCGTGTCTTTATAGCAGTGTTGCAGGTTATGCTGTCGGATTAGCGGTTATCACGCAAGGCACGCTGGTATTCCATCGGATGAAGGCTTGCGAAAGCTTCTCGTGTTCGTAACAATTGGAACTCCGGGATTTAACAGGGCCTATTGGAAAAACCAAGGCTGCACCAATGATTCCCTTATCTGAAAGCATCTTTGTGGAGACTTATTTTTGTAGCATATAGCAAAGCAACTGCATCGGCTATGAACTGTGCAGTCGCACGGGGGACACATATTTTCGAGTCTATGCATAGGTATTTTTCGACTTCAAATTTCGCGATAATGTACAGGTTTCCGTTGATGCTTATGTGTCGCGCAACTGAGCGCGTGGAGTCACATACGCGGCTCGTTTTCTAATAGAGCGTGCCAATTTAGTTGAGCTGCTCTACCCTAGTAACGCTGGTTCTAAGCAGCCCTAAAACTAGCCAAACGCTTGTTAAGCAAGATCACGTAACCTACACATTTCATTTATATTTAAGCAACACGTTCTATATAGAAAAATAGACACTAATTAAATTAATTAATTACTTAAGTATAGTCCTGTAAGCTCTATTATAGTTATAAGCCTAGCTTCCTAAGCATAGTAGATCTCCCTGCGCACTCAGCAAACAAGCTTATTACACTTAGCTTAACTGCTCTAATTACCTAATTATCTTTCTATCCCCTACTAAACGCTACTATAGGCAAGCTTATTAACTACAATAAGTAAGCTCTCTTAGGTGTCCCTATAGGACTCTATTAGCTTAAAACAAGATCTAATTAGCCTAATTAGTATATCTAACTTACGTAGCATGCTAAGCTTTGTAACGTATAGGATATAGTAGATCTAGACGCTAAAGACGCCCTAGGTATATATAAAGGAGCGCCTAAACTACCTATTATAGGCTTGCTCTCTACTTAACTACTAGTGTGCCGGTGCACAGGGTAGCTGCCTTGGCAGACACCCAGATGCTAGGTATATAAGATCGATCCATCTGCCCAACACTCCTTACCACCACCACCACCACTACTACTACTACTACTATCAACTACAATAACATACTAATCTACTACTTACTACTATATATACTTCCTTCCTCTTCCTACCCCCTACATGCTAACGGGTTGCTCTACCTCTTACTGGAACACTAGCTTAATCTACCTAAAGCTAGAGCACCTAACCTAATAAGCCTCTAATAGGCTAAACAAGCGTAGAGAACTATAATAAGGAGCTCCTTAGATACAAGATTAGAGTAAGTAAGTAGGCTGCTAAGGTAGAGCGCCTTTAGAAGATCTAGAACTAGGTTAATATAATAGTATTACTATTAATCCTCTTACTGTGCTGGTGCACAGGGTAGCTGCCTTGGCAGACACCCAGATGCTAGGTATATAAGATCAATCCATCTGCCCAACACTCCTTACCACCACCACCACTACCACTACTACCACCACCACCACCACTACTACTACCTACAACTGCAATAACATACCAATCTACTACTTACTACTATATATACTTCCTTCCTCTTCCTACCCCCTACATGCTAACGGGTTGCTCTACCTCTCTTCCACAAAATGGTGACCTAACCAGGGGGCAACGGTATAGCATGTAGGGGGTCACTCCTCAGTTCCAGTACCAGTACTACTACCAGACAGAGGTATTTGTTACTGCTATCAGTATCACCTGGATACCTCAACCCTACCGGATAGTCCAGATAGCCTGGATGCCTTAACCCTACCGGATAGTCCAGATAGCCTAGATACCTCAACCCTACCGGATAGTCCGGATAGCCTGGATACCTCAGGCTCAAATAAGCCAGGGGAGGGGGCTTAGCACCCCTATTAGTCTCTGATAGTGACCATCTGTGGGTCACTCTCAGTCTCCATATCGATAGGTGACCATCTGTGGGTCACCTCCTCCAGCACTCAGTCTCAGTATCAATGGGTGGCCATCTGTGGGCCACTCTCAGTCTCAGCTCTCAGTCAGTATCGATAGGTGACCATCCGTGGGTCACCTCCTTCAGCACTCTCAGTCAGTATCGATAGGTGACCATCCGTGGGTCACCTCCTCTATCACTCTCAGTCTCAGTATCAATGGGTGGCCATCTGTGGGCCACTCTCAGTCTCAATATCGATAGGTGACCATCCGTGGGTCACCTCCTTCAGCACTCTCAGTCAGTATCGATAGGTGACCATCCGTGGGTCACCTCCTCTATCACTCTCAGTCTCAGTATCAATGGGTGGCCATCTGTGGGCCACTCTCAGTCTCAGTATCGATAGGTGACCATCTGTGGGTCACCTCCTTCATCACTCTCAGTCTCAGTATCAATGGGTGGCCATCTGTGGGCCACTCTCAGTCTCAGCTCTCAGTCAGTATCGATAGGTGACCATCCGTGGGTCACCTCCTTCAGCACTCTCAGTCTCAGTATCGATAGGTGACCATCCGTGGGTCACCTCCTCCAGCACCCCTATCAGTCTCTGATAGTGACTATCTGTCACCCTATCCAGTACCTAGTCTCTTGGTATCTACCTTGCCACCACTTTCAGCACCCCTTTCAGCACTCTACCTAGCCAGTATCATTGTTAGCATCAGCATTAGTATCAGAGTTATTAGGACCAATATCAGGACCAGTATCAGCGTCAGTTTAGTATTAGGACTAGGATCAGAGTTAGTATAAGAGTCAGTATTAGGATTATTATAGGTTATCTTAGAGCAGCATGATGGGGCCATGCTGTTAAGGGTGGGGAGGTATGTGCCAGTGCACAGGGTAGCTGCCTTGGCAGACACCCAGATGCTAGGTATATAAGATCAATCCATCTGCCCAACACTCCTTACCACCACCACCACTACCACTACTACCACTACCACCACCACTACTACTACCTACAACTGCAATAACATACCAATCTACTACTTACTACTATATATACTTCCTTCCTCTTCCTACCCCCTACATGCTAACGGGTTGCTCTACCTCTCTTCTACATTACTAGTAATAGTAAAGCTTGTTACTAATAACACTACAACGCTGCAATTGCTTGTGCAAGTACTAAAAGAGGAGCTTGCTCTAACAGATGTTAGCACCTAGAACTAGGTTAGGGTAGAGTACTAACAGCATCTTAGAGTAGCTAAATAATCAAGAGCTGCTCTATAAGACTGGTATAATAGGTAGTTATACCTCTATAGAAGAGCTAAGTTATATAAGCTTCTAGAGGTTAATAGGGCGCTTACTGTGCAGGATTTCTTAGATGCCTTAAGTTATAGGATTGCCCTAGATTAGGCTTATACTATAAACTAAAGGATTATCTAGGATAGTATCCTAGGGCTTAATTTACTTAATTTAGATAAAGTAAGTAGGGTCTTTAGTAGTTTAATGTATAAGCACACTATAAGAGTAGGAAAAGATAACCTAGGAGTATTTGTAACATTTAGAAGCTAAACAGATACTACTTAAGCTCCTGCTACTAACTCTAAGAGCTTAAGTAGGTACTCCTGCCCTTATAAACAAAAAGGAGAGACTTATAAGTAGAAACTAACTAACTGCTAACGCCTAGAGATAGTAGTTAGAGAGAGCTCCTTACTGCCTATCTATATAAGCAAAAGCTATTGCAAGGATACTCTCTAGAGGCTTAAGAGCTAAGAGTATACAGATACTAGGAAGGCAATTAAGTAGCTTAATTAGACCCTAAAAGCTCTATTAGCAATAACAGCTCTACTAGCAAAAGGTATCCTACCTAAAGTTAAGTTTCCTAGCAATATACAGGCTGCTCTAATTAATCTAAAAATAATGCAACTAAGTAACCTAGCTAAGAAACCTAGGGTTTACAACCTTATAGATTTTAACGCTTATCTACTCTTAGAGAGTACAATTTTAGATAATAGAGCAGCTACACACTTAGTTAACAGCGCAGATTAGCTTATACCTAGGTTATTTTGCCTAGCTAACTCTATTAATACTGTAGAGGTAGGCATATAAGCGTTTCTAGTAGTAGGATAAGGAGCTTATTTGTTTAAAAACGCGTTATATAGAAAGCGCAGCCTATATATAGAAGACCTGCTCCTTAAGGATATAGTAGTAGTAGAAGGTTTCTATATTAATATTATTTCTAAGGCATGCCTCTAAGAGAAAGGAGTTTAGTACTTAGGGCTAGATAGCTCGCTCTAAGTAGGGTATATTAATAATCTAAATAGGAGTGTTGTATGTGCTACTCTTAAGCGCGCTTATAACCTTACTTTCTTTAAATATAAGCTACTATCCTACTACCCTCTAACCCTTAACGCAGTAATAAAATAATTATATATCGCGCAACTAAGCGCGTAGAGTTACATACGCGGCTCGTTTTCCAATAGAGCGTGCTAATTTGGTTAAGCTGCTCTACCCTAGTAACGCTGGTTCTAAGCAGCCTTAATACTAACTAAACGCTTGTTAAGCGAGATTACGTAACCTACATATTTTATTTATATTTAAGCAACACGTTCTATATAGAAAAATAGATACTAATTAACTTAATTAATTACTTAAGTATAGTCCTATAAGCTCTATTACAGTTATAAGCCTAGCTTCCTAAGTACAGTAGATCTCCCTACGCACTTAGCAAACAAGCTTGTTAGACTTAGCTTAACTGCTCTAATTATCTAATTATCTTTCTATCCCCTACTAAACGCTACTATAGGCAAGCTTATTAACTATAATAAGCAAGCTCTCTTAGGTGTCCCTATAGGACCTTATTAGCTTAAAATAAGATCTAATTAGCCTAATTAGTATATCTAACTTACGTAGCATGCTAAGCTTTGTAACGTATAGGATATAGTAGATCTAGACGCTAAAGACGCCCTAGGTATACACAAAGGAGCGCCTAAACTACCTATTATAGGCTTGCTCCCTACTTAACTACTAGCTTAATCTACCTAAAGCTAGAGCACCTAACCTAACAAGCCTCTAACAGGCTAAACAACAAGCGTTAAGAACTATAACAAGGAGCTCCTTAGATACAAGATTAGAGCAAGTAAGTAGGCTGCTAAGGCAGAGCGCCTTTAGAAGATCTAGAACTAAGTTAATATAACAGTATTGCTATTAATCCTCTTACTAGTAATAGTAAAGCTTGTTACTAATAACACTACAACGCTGCAATTGCTTATACAAGCACTAAAAGAGGAGCTCGCTCTAACAGATGTTAGTACCTAGAACTAGGTTAGGGCAGAGTACTAATAGCATCTTAGAGCAGCTAAATAGTTAAGAGCTGCTCTACAAGACTGGTACAACAGGTAGTTATACCTCTATAGAAGAGCTAAGTTATACAAGCTTCTAGAGGTTAATAGGGCGCTTACTGTGCAGGATTTCTTAGATGCCTTAAGTTATAGGATTGCCCTAGATTAGGCTTGTACTATAAACTAAAGGATTATCTAGGATAGTATCCTAGGGCTTAATTTACTTAATTTAGATAAAGTAAGTAGGGTCTTTAGTAGTTTAATGCATAAGCACACTATAAGAGCAGGAAAAGATAACCTAGGAGTATTTATAACGTTTAGAAGCTAAACAGATACTACTTAAGCTCCTGCTACTAACTCTAAGAGCTTAAGTAGGTACTCCTGCCCTTATAAACAAAAAGGAGAGACTTATAAGTAGAAACTAACTAACTACTAACGCCTAGAGACAGTAGTTAGAGGGAGCTCCTTACTGCCTATCTATATAAGCAAAAGCTATTGCAAGGATACTCTCTAGAGGCTTAAGAGCTAAGAGTATACAGATACTAGGAAGGCAATTAAGTAGCTTAATTAGACCCTAAAAGCTCTATTAGCAATAACAGCTCTACTAGCAAAAGGTATCCTACCTAAAGTTAAGTTTCCTAGCAATATACAGGCTGCTCTAATTAATCTAAAAATAATACAACTAAGTAACCTAGCTAAGAAACCTAGGGTTTACAACCTTATAGATTTTAACGCTTATCTACTCTTAGAGAGTACAATTTTAGATAATAGAGCAGCTACACACTTGGTTAACAGCGCAGATTAGCTTATACCTAGGTTATTTTGCCTAGCTAACTCTATTAATACTGTAGAGGTAGGCATATAAGCGTTTCTAGTAGTAGGACAAGGAGCTTATTTATTTAAAAACGTGTTACACAGAAAGCGCAGCCTGTATATAGAAGACCTGCTCCTTAAGGATATAGTAGTAGTAGAAGGTTTCTACGTTAATATTATTTCTAAGGCACGCCTCTAAGAGAAAGGAGTTTAGTACTTAGGGCTAGACAGCTTGCTCTAAGTAGGGTATATTAATAATCTAAATAGGAGCGTTATATATGCTATTCTTAAGCGCGCTTACAACCTTACTTTCTTTAAATATAAGCTACTATCTTACTACCCTCTAACCCTTAACGTAGTAACAAAATAATTATATAAGTCTTACCTATAAAGCTCTGCTAAACACCTCTAGCACACTAGAGCAGGTTATCTAGGCCTAGAAGCTCTAAAAGCACTAGTATAACAAGTGCGCAGCGTACACATTAACAGCACACTCTAAAAAGATTATAAGGTCTACTTAACAACCTACACTAAGCAAGTTATATCTTAACAGAAATAGGAAAAACCTACTAAACCCTTTTAGAGAATTAGCTAGGATCTGTTTAATATACCTATAGAAAAGAGTAGCAAATTATATATACTTTTAATTAAGGAGTACTATAGTAGGAAGCTCTTTACATACTTACTGCTAGAGAAGACTTAAGTAGAGATACTGTAGGTACTTATAAGTTTCTTAAGCTAGGTACGTACCTAGTACAAGCTCTATATCTGCAAGATAAGTTAAGACAATAATACTGCTACTCTCCTATAGCAAGGAGCTCCTAATACAAGCGCTAGGCAATTAATAAGGGAATAGATATTAAGCGTATACCTCTATATACCTACAAGCTAAACAGGGCAGCAGAAAGAGTAGGGCAGGAAATAATTACTAAATCTATTAAAATAAGGAGCAGTGCAAACCTACCTAAGAAGCTCTAGCTAGAGGTTGTAGCAGCAGTAATATAGCTCTATAATATAAGTCTAACTTACTTAAACAAGCTGCAGAGCCTAAACAAAGAGCTTAATTACTAGTTTACTTACTATTTCTACTAGTATAAACCTAAGCAGGTAAGAGCACTAACAGCTAATCTAAGACCTAATTAGAGCAGGATATACGCCTATAGCTGCAGAGCGTATCCCCTAAACAGGGAATAAGTAGCTAGGCGTAATTAGAGAAGCTTTAAAGTAACTCTAAGAGGTTATATTAGATACTTAGTAGGGTACTAAGCTTCTAACATATACTAGATATAGGTCTCTAAACTAAACTAGGTAATTATAACGCGTAACATAACCTTTAATAAGGAGCTCTTTTATAATAAATTAGATAAGTTTTTAGCCCTTACAGTCTAAGAAGTAGAAGTAGTTGTAGATATTCTATATAAACCTAATAAGATAGAGGTAGAAGAAGTAATAGAGCTCCCCCTTAAACAAAGAGACCTATTGCTTAGCTTGTCTACTAAGTACTAGCTTAGGGGTAACACTTAGGGAGAACCTTAATTGCTAGAAGGCTAGTCTAGTAGAGAGGGAGCCCCTAGGATAGATACTGCACGCGCAGCAAGCTTAGCTAGTAAGTGTGACAGGCTAGGCCCTAGACTAGTGCCTCAGCGCACGGAAGGCCTTGGGCGCTCCAGCCAATTACGCTCTAACTATGTAGACCCTTGGCAGAACTCTAAGATTTCACAAAATCTCCGCACAGGTCCTCTAAGACCTCTAGACTAGAGCCTGCCTTACCGCCACAAGGGCTACTAGAGGCCTGCAGACCCTTTAGACAGCCTCTAATATACTCCTGCTAGGTAGTATTTATATGCGAAGCACTGCACCTGTAGATAGGCATTAAATTTATCTAGTTCTTACTTGCACACAGCCCTTAGCAGCTAGCTCCTTACAATTAAATTTAATTACTCTTTTTCTTCTACTAACACGTACTAAAAGGCACTACTTAGGATAGATAAAACTATTAACAACGCTGCAAGGCGCCTGTTAAATTACAGAATTAAGTTATGCAACAGAAGCAACTTAAGAACAGACATCTATAGTAGAGTACAACACTAAGCTATTACGACCCTCCTAGAGGATTAGCAGGAAGATGCTCTAAACAGAGCCCTAACAAACTTAGTAACCTACCTGCTATAGGCACAACTACTAGAAAATGTATTAGCACTACTAAGCGCTAAACTACTAGTCCTAGCAAGCGCCCTAGCAAAGTCCTAAGATAACTTGCTTAAGGAATATATTGCTAGCTTAGTAGAGGCCTAGTTACAGTAACTTATAAGTTAACAGAACTTAAACATTAACACCCTGTCTACTACAGCAGCGCCTAACAATAGACGCTACTATTCCCCCTAATTAACTAAACTCCTAGACGTAGGGAAGTTTAATAGAAACAGACAAGCATACTAGACGTTTAAATTACAGATAATTAACAAACTTGCATTACTAGAAGACTACTCTAGCATTAGAGTAGCCTATATGTTTAACTATCTAGAGGGACAAGCTGCACACGTAGGTCTTTTGTAGAAAGAACAGAACCTAAATAAGACAATAGATAACTTCTAGAAATTCCTAGACAAATAGTATAAGGACTCTTTATTTAAAGAACAATTGTGTTAGAAGCTCTAGACTATTATAATAAGGAAACATAACTACTCTCTAGAAACTTTTAACGTAGAGTTTATTTAGCTAGCGTATAACGCATTAGAAGAGAAAAACACACAAAACCTTAAAACAAGATATCTGTTAGCACTCTGCCTAGATCTCTAAGAGAAAATAATATTAGTAGACATCCTAGAAGAATAGGACCTCTAGACTCTTATAGCAAGAGTCTCTAAGGTAGACGTTAATATATAGCAAGTACAAAGTTACTTTAGTAGGAACTTTAATAGAAGTAACAAGAAACCTAACAATAGTAATAAAATAGATTAGGAAGCTACTAAAGCCTACGCAGGTTACATAGAACCAGACAACTGTAGAAGAGCAGAATAGCAACCCTTAGAAATAATAGAAAAACGCAGGTCTAATAACCTATGTATACGTTGCAGGAAGGATAGCTACTATGTAAACTAATGTAAACTTAGGCTAGCAAGGAGACCTGACAGCATCTAGGCAAAAGCTGCAGTAACAACTAACACTCCTAAGGAAATCTCTAGATTAGAGATATTAGACTTAGAAAACTAGCTACTCCTGTCTATAGACGCAGACAGGGGTTAAGAAACAAGAAAGTAAAGAAAAATAAATCCTTTAGGGAATTCTACTAGCAATAGCTAGATAGCAAACTAATATCCCTCTACATACTAGTAGACGAAACAGCTGTAGCACATACACTAATTAATACTAGTTGCCTAACCTATAGAATTATCTCCTCTAGATTTGTAAAGAAACATAAGCTGTTACGCACCTAATCTTATAAGAGAAAGATAACTAGCGTTGCTAGAAAGACGTTATAGATTACAGAAGTGACTAAGTTTAACCTAGATATAGACAGATATAAAGAAACTATGTAGGCCTATGTCCTAGAGAACAAAGAAGAATACAACCTTATACTAGGACGGCCCTAGATAGACTAACACAACGTAACATTAGCACTAGCAAAAAGTCTATGTTTATACACTTATCTAAAACACAAGTAAGAAGCTAAGAAGGAATTAAACCTAGCTAGGTTGCATAATAGGCTAGCCTAGCCCTATTTTAGGCCCTACGAAAACAGTCTTATAGAGACCTAAGCACTATAATCTTCTCTGCTTTAATAGCAGACATTTAGAAGGCTCTTAAAAAAAAGAGTTAGTAGACCTACAAACAGTCCTACTAGACTATTTAAAAAGCAAATATTAAACTTTCCTAAAAATAGAAGCTAACAAGCTTGCTCCCTACTAAGGTCTAGATATTAACCACTCTATAGAGTTAATAGAAGAGGATAGGAAACTAGCTACTATCTCCTAGGGCCTACTTTACAACATGTCTAGAGAGGAACTCTTAGTGCTTAGACAGTAACTAACTAGTTACCTAGACAAAGGATTTATACAGGTTAGTAAGTTAAGCGTATTAGCCCTAGTCCTCTTTACAAAGAAGCTAGGTAGAGGACTTAGGTTCTGCGTAGACTACTAAGCACTAAATGCTATTACTAAGAAGGACTAATATCCCCTCCTGTTAATACACAAGACGCTGTCTTAAATCTTAAAAGCAAAGTAGTTTACTAAAGTAGACGTAGTCTAAGCCTTTTATAAAATCTGTATAGCAGACAGAGACAAGTAGAAAACTGCCTTCTAGACCTGATTTAGCCTCTACAAATAGTTAGTAACACTATTTAGGTTAGTAAACGCCCCTAGCACGTTCTAACAGTACATTAATTAGACGCTCTAGGAATACCTTAACAAATAGTGCTCTGCTTATATTAACAACGTTCTAGTCTACTTAAGCAGGAGTTAGAGGGAACACAAACAGAAGGTACTTGAGATTGTATAGAAACTAGGCAAGGCTGGCCTACATCTAGACGTAGGGAAGAGTAAGTTCTCTATTAAGTCTACTAAATACCTTAGGTTTATTATTAAAGCTAGGAAAGGCATTAGGATAGACCCTAAGAAGGTTGCGGCGATTAAAGCATAGGAAGCCCCTAGGACAGTAAAAGGCATCTAAAGTTTCCTTGGCTTTGCTAACTTCTACTAACAGTTTATTAATAGATTTTTGTTAATAGCAGAACCCTTAACAAAGTTAACTAGGAAGAACTCTAACTTTAAATAGGGACCTGCCTAACACAAAGCCTTTAAATTAATAAAAGAAGCTTTTATTGCAGAACCTGCCCTAACTAACTTTAACCTAGATCTAAAGACAGTCCTAGAGTGTAACGCGTCTAGATAGGCTACTAGAGGAGTGCTATCCTAATTTAGCAAGGACAGCACCCTTTAAACAGTAGCCTACTTCTCTACTAAGAATTCTAAAGCAGAGGTAAACTATATAATTTACAACAAAGAAATGTTAGCAGTTATTAAGTGCTTATAGGAATAGAACACTAAGTTAAAACAGGTTAAGGAGTTTATAGTAGTTACTAACTACAAGAATCTAGAGTACTTCTGTAAAACTAGACTCCTTACAGAACGCCATGTCTAATAGTTAAGCCTCCTTAGTTAGTTTAACCTAACCTTTATGTACTAGCTAGGGAAAACTAACTACTAAGCGGACGCCCTGTCCTAGAGAGAGGAGGACATGCCTAATAGAACAGACAATAACTAGAAAAGAACGTAACACTTCTAACTACTCTGCCTGTTTGCTATAGTAACATAGCTGCCTTTAGAGGAAGGGGAGGCAGGAGCTATAGTGTCCTTCTCTGCCTACCTCTAAAGCGCTAACACTCTCTAACTAGCTAAACTAACAATGCACAGCCATCTAATTACTACTTATTTACAGAGACAATAGAGGCTAGCATTAACAATATAGGAACAGAACAGTAAAACAACAGTAACTCCTGCTAAGGAGCAAGACTAAGCAACTGCTAACAAATAGGCCCCTACACACACCTACGACAAAAACCTCTATAATAACATAGACGCGTTTAAGACACTATAGACTTAGACTACCTAAGCAGACAAAACTTACTAAATAGCAATAGAAGCTATATAAGCAGGCGCTTGAAAGTTTCCCCTGTAGATTAACCTAAAAGTCTCTCTAACAGAATGCTTACTAGACAAGAAAGGTTAGCTGCATTACAGAGGAAGGAAGTAGGTACCTAACTTAGAAGCTTTAAAAGGACAGATTATAAACAATATCTACTACTTGCCTATAATAGGACACCTAGGGTGAGGGAATATATACGCTATCCTATTACAATTATATTTCTAGCTAGGTATGTCCTTAGCACTCTAACGTTACGTCTCTAACTACAATATTTGTAGAAGGACTAAACTATAGAGAGAATTAAAACAAGGCCTATTAAAACTACTTCTGTTACTAAGTTGTATATAGAAAGAAATCTCTATAGATTTCATTACTAACCTACTAGACAGCATAGGGAATAGTAATCTAATAGTTGTTACTAACTAACTCTCTAAAGACGTAATCCTAATTCCCCTTCTAAATATATCTATAGAAACAGTCTCTAACGCGTTTATCTCCTGCGTAGTTATGTACTACTAGACACTAGACGCTATAGTCTCTAATTAAGGATTACAGTTCCTAAGCGATTTCTAGGGAACAATATGCTAAAAGCTACAGATTACCTAACAGTTGTCTACTACTTTTTATCTACAAACAGACAGCAGCACTAAACGCATAAACTTAGTTGTAGAAGCCTACCTCTAAGCCTACATAGACTAGACCCAGAACAACTAGGCACGTTAGATACTAGCAGCACAAATCGCTATTAAAGGACAAGTAGCAAGTTCTATAGGCGTTAGCCCCTTTTTTATCTAGCACGGATATGATGTAGACGCTGTCTAGGAGGACCTAGACCTAGCTGCTAAAAGCCTCTATTGGAACGCTAGGGAACTAGCAAAGGCAGCAGCTATAATAGTGCAGAAGTTTACTAAAACTATAGGATTTATATAGTCTAAAATAGCAGAAGCACAACAGGCCTAGGAACTCTAAGCTAACAAGCACTAGAAAGAAGCACCCTAACTCTGCATAGGTAACAAAGTCTAGCTAAAACTAGGAAACTACTTCTCTAACAACTAAGCTAGCTAGAAGTTAGATTAGAAAAACAGGAAGTTTACTATAATAGAAGTAATCTCCCTGCATAACGTAAAACTTAATATTAAGGGAAGAATCTATCTAGTATTCTATATAGATAGGCTCTGTCTCTGTGCAGACAACCCCTTAGAAGGACAGACAAACAATAACCTGCAACTAGGTCCCTTAGTAGTAATAAGCAAAGATAGTTCTTCTGCTAAAGAATAGGAAGTTAAAGCTATCTGTAGAGAACGCCTATTAGGGACAAATAGCAAGGATTGTTAATACTTAGTAGCATAGCAAGGCTATGCTTAGAAAACCTAGGAACTAAAGTCTAACTGTAAAGAGTTGTCTGCCCTAGACAAATAGATTATAGAAACAGCTGGAAGCCGTAACGCTTAGGGAAACCTGCCCTTAGGATTCTCTCTAGAACCTTCTAACAGACACTCCTAGTAAAAGGGAAACCACACTTCTAGTTAAAGAAATAGTAAGTAGCTACTATACAAAATAGCTGCTGTATAGAGAGCAGAACCCTTAAGGACATAAAGAAGAGAAGAAGAAGACTATATAGTTAGGAGGGGAACATTCTAAAAGAAAGAAGTTCTATTTATTACACTACAAAAATACTAGTTACTACTAAATAGTAACTAATAGAGAAGCCTATTATAGGGGTATACTATAGCACCTAAACGCTAGGGATAGAAAATAATTAGTTTGCGAGAGGCACCTCTTTATTATTATTAGAAGAAGCCTTAATATAGTTCGCCCTTGCAAATGCTATAACCTCCTGCTCCTAATTGCTAATTATAGTACAAGTAACAATAGCATTAGCCCTAATGTTGTCCTTAGATGCGTTATAAGCCTAAGCAAGCACGCCTTGCGTTATAGACTACGCAACAAACATATTATAAAGAGAATTAAGCTACAAATGTTAGCTACAGCTAGACTAAGGACAATAATTTCTAAGAGGAGACTTACAACAAGCTTATTCTAGTAGAGAATTTTGTCTATAACCTTACAGGTAGAGCGCAGCTCCTTAAGTACCTTCCTCTAGAGATCTAAGCCTTCGCAAGTTATACTAACAACATTATTAGGGTTCTTAAGCTCTTCCTTAACCTTAGCCTTATAGTCTAAAAGATTAGTATAGTACCCTAGCTTATCCCTAGGCTAGGACAGAAGATCTCGCATTGTTACTAAGTTTTAGCAGCGCTAGAGAGCGCGCTCGTCCTTAGCAGAGACTAGGGTAGAGAGGAACAGGGCGCAGAGCTTAGGGTTAGGCTAGAGCTTATAGATGTGGCAAACAGCAGCAGTGGACCTAAAGGTCTTGCGAGGAGCCTAGGGAACCTAAAGATTAGTAACTAACTAGACAAAGGGGACACACTTAAAGAATAAGGAAGTTACAAAACTTACCTTATAGTAGCAGCACTTCTTATGCTTATACTTAGAATATGTTAACTTGTCCTTATTAATATTATAGAACTAATAATTAAGAGTGCACTAAGCGTAACTGCAAGGGTCTATAAGCACAACAATATCTTCCTCTATATTATTAGGACTGTTAATAGAGGCAGCAAGGGCGTTAAAGTTAATGTTGCTAAACAGCTTATAATTAGAGTTAGTAATAGTACAGCTAGGCGTAAAGGAGGAGCAGAGTAAAGCTTTCTTGCTAGGCTGTAGGGAATAAGTAGTTAGCGTGCGCTTAGGTAAAGGTGTTACGCGCTGCAAACGCTTCCTAGAAGGAAGAAACACTTGTTGTAGAGCTATAAGTAGCTTTACAAAGCTTCTACTCTGTATAAAAAAACACGCTGCAACAGGAACAATAAGCAGGACAACTTACAGAACTAGCAGTAGAACTAGCTTTGCGCTTACTAGGGCTAGCTATAGTAAGATAAAGCAAGGGCAAAGCAAAATAAGAGTAGGCAGGAGGGGAGTACGCATAAGCAGCGAAGAGGTAAAAGTAGTAGTAGGTAGGCGCGTAGAAGATGTGCAAGTAAGTAAGTTAGTCTGTTATTTTGTTCTAGATGTTGTTTATAAACAACAGGAATAGTAGGGGGTACTGTAACAGGCTAGGCCCTAGACTAGTGCCTTGGCGCATAGAAGGCCTTAGGCGCTCCAGCTAATTACGCTCTAACTATGTAGACCCTTAGCAGAACTCTAAGATTTTATAAAATCTCTGCACGGGTCCTCTAAGACCTCTAGACCAGAGCCTGCCTTACTGCCACAAGGGCTACTAGAGGCCTGCAGACCCTTTAGACAGCCTCTAATATACTCCTACTAGGTAGTATTTATATGCGAAGCACTGCACCTGTAGATAGGCATTAAATTTATCTAGTTCTTACTTGCACACAGCTCTTAGCGGCCAGCTCCTTATAGTAAGCTGCTAGAGATCTATGCAGAATAACACTAAGAAATAGGTTTACTTTCCCCTAACTAAACGCCTAAACTAGAGTAGTTAAGTATAGGTAGGGAAGCTCCTAATAAGGAGGATAATCTAACTAGTAGCTTATAGGAAGTGCACTTAACTGTAAAAGAAGGGAGCAAGCTAGTAGATAGTAAGGATCTTAATAATCTACTAAGATCTACTTTGCTACTTATTCTAATACCTTCTTAAAGATTAACATAAGTAGATAAGGTAGGTAGGAGACATGTGTATTAGTAGAGAATCTAAGGCCTGCCTACAAGATAGAGTTACTAAATAGAGAACTGTAAGCGTAATAAGTGTAACTGTTAGAGGCTTTCTACCTTAGGCACGCTAACCCTTAGAGACACCTTAGGGCTACCCTAGTAACCTGTTAGAGCTTACACACGTATATATTCTCCTAAATCCTTAGAGGCTTAACCCCTAAGGATTTGTCTTATCCTGTCTAATACTATACGTTTTGTGTTACAGGTATTCCTCCTAAGGACTACTAGCTAGACCCTAGGACAACCTCAGGGCTAGGCAGGAGACCTACAGACTACATGTATATAACCCTCCTAAACGCCTTAGGGCTTACACTCTAAGGATTTGTCTTATATCTATCTATCTATCTACTATTTGTCCTATCTCTAAACGCCTGCCTATAGTGCCCTTACAATTTAAATCCTTTATACTCCTTCTTAGAATAGACAGTTAATTTAGAGTAGTAGTTAAATTTTTCAACCCTACTAAAATAGCTAGAGGAAAACGCGTCCTCTGCAACACAATAACAGAGCTAGAGGAAAACTCTTGTTAGCTAAGCCCTAGCATTAAACTAGGCTAGCTCTGTTACACTCCTGCTAAAGTTCCAAGCACATAGGGCAGTACTCTAGTAGATTCTGCAGTGACGCCTACCCTGTCGCAGCAGAATGTAACTCTAGTAGATACAGCAACTTAGGCAGCTGCTACAGGAGCAAACTAGATGCCTATAGGAGAACTAACTCCTATAATTAGGTACTAAAATCTAGTACAATAAGCTCTCCTTGCCCTTAACGCAGCTAAGCTTGCTAGGGTATTAGAAGTAGAGCTTAGCATCTAATAAAAGCAATTTAATTAGGCTGTACAGGTATAAGCCCTAGCACACAGCAGAATAACGTTAGTAACACACTGCCTAGCTTTTAACAAAGCTAGTAAAATTATAAGGGTGTTAAACAACATCTAACTAAAACCTAAACTAGGTGTAGAAAACTGTGCCCTAACGTCCTAGTAGGTAGACTAGTAGGCTAAGGATATTAACACTGCTTTTTAGTACGCCTAGGTGCTTAATAACTTAATTACTAGGACGCACTAGGCTATAGGAACTATCTAGTATAGCATCTATTAGGAACTTATCTAGTCCTGTATTAACAAGGGGTTAATCTAAACCTAGGCTAACCTCTGCGTAGAGGAGGAGAAACTAGTACAGGACCCTGTCCTAACTAAATACAAGAACTTCTCTAAACTGTTTAACATAGAATAGCAAGAGAGAGACTCTATTAATGCCTTTCTAATAAAGCTTAACTATTAGGAGTCCCTCCTACCTTAGAGCTTCTTTAAGTTTAACAATAGTAGCAAAGACTATAAGTTTAAAATTATATTTGTATAGGCAAAGACTCTACTAGCCTTCTAGCGCGAAATCTAGCGTAGTAGCAGCCTAGAACATATACAGCTTTAGCCTAACTTTAAACAGACCCTCTAGAATGTAGAAGCAGCTAGCAACACTAAGGCAAACCTATAAAGTCTTAACAGGCTAAAACGCCCTGCCTATTTGCTACTGCGTAACAAACTAAAAAGGCGTAATAAAGACCTAGCCTACTCCTAGGACTAATCTAAGAGCGCCCTAGTAGAAGACTAACTAAAGAGCTATAATAACTAGCAGTACCCTAAGGACTAAGACTATTAGAACACTTATTAGAAATCCTAGGGTAACAAGTTATATAGCACCTAAGGGGTAATAAGTCTAAACTAATGCTAGACAAGGGAAACGTAAAGCCCTAGTTGCTAACCTTTCCTAACTACAGCTAGGGCTAGAAACCTAGGGTAAATAAACCTGCATTGTAGTTATAGTAGGCCTATATAGACACAACAATACCCTAGTACAGCTCTAAGGCCTCTATAACTCTAGGGCTAAAATTAACCTTATAAGTTAAGTAGTTGTTAACTAACTAAAGTTAAAATATACACTATTCTATTAGAAGCCTATAGCGTTATTCCTAGATAATAACTAGCTAAATATTTAAAGACCCTACAATCTTACTATAGACTGCATAGATAGTAATAGTACTACTAAAACTATAGGACCTAAAGTCTTCTAGTCTGCTAACTTTATTAGTTATAACCTTATCCTAGGTTACCTATAGCTTATAGAAGTAGACCTCTACATCTAATTCTCTACAGGTAAGTACAGCTAGTTTAATAATAATATAGAACAAGTATAGGTCTGTAAGGCTAAAACCCTCTTTAAAGATATGCAACTAGGTAAGCAAGCGTACTTGCTCTACCTAGGAAACCTAGTGTACTAAGTACCCTAGGGACTAAAGACACGTTCCTACAGGAACAGCGTTAGGACAAGGCTAGGCATAACTAGCCCTTAGGTCCTAATAGCAATGTAGTTGCTAATAAAGAATATTTTGCAAAACGTAGAATCCTCTAGCTAAGGAATAAGATAATTAATATAATTAAGTATCTTAAGCACTATATGTCTTAGTACCTAGACCTAGCGTAGCTACCTTAGGAAGCTAGTTAACAGATAGTAGCAAGTATACATAAAGGGAACCCTAGTTAGGCTAAACTACCTCTAGGTACTGCCTGTATCCTCCCTAACTATAAGTTAGATAAGGATGCCCTATGTATACTACCTAATAAAGACAAGCTAGATCTAGAAGAGCTAAAATTTGTTCCTAAGAAACTACACTATAAGTAGCTTATCTTTAGCAAATATTAGACTAGCGTACTCTGCCTATATAGGGAGTATAACTATATAATTAAGATTAAGGAGGGGGCACGTATACTAAACCTCTTAATCTATAACCTGTTACAACGTAAGCTAGATATCCTTTAGGAATACCTTAACACAGTATAGGAGAAAGGCTAGATCTGTCCTAGTAAGTTACCTGCAGGGGCACTAATCCTATTTGTACCTAAAGTAGACAGTACCTTATAGCTCTGCGTAGACTACTAGGGCCTAAATAAAGTCACAGTTAAGAACTGCTATCTTATCCTACTTGTTAGCAAGATATTAGATTAACTCTTAAATGTAGTAATCTTCTTAAAGCTAGATCTATGTAATGCCTACTACAGGCTCTAGATTAAGGAAGGCAATAAGTAGAAAACTATATTTAAAACCTAGTATAGGCACTTTAAGTACCTAGTAATGCTATTTAGACTAGCAAACGCTCTAGTAACGTTCTAGTCCTACATTTACAGAGCCCTTAGAGGCCTGTTAGACTGCACTTGCGTAGTCTACCTAGATAACATCCTAATCTACTCTAAACACAAGGAGGATTACAATGCTTACGTTAAGGAGGTCTTAGACTACCTTATTAAATAGGGTCTATTTTGCAAGGCAAGCAAATATAAATTCTTAACTAAATTAGTTAAGTTTCTAGGCTTTATAGTAACCCCTAGGAGTGTTATTATAGACCTAACGCGTGTATAAAGTATACAAGAGTAGCCTAAACCTAGGGGTTTTAAGGATATCTAGCAGTTCCTAGGCTTTGCAAACTTCTACTAGCAGTTTATCTATAACTATTCTAGTATTATACGCCTGCTAGTAGACTATATAACAGCTACCTAGAACCTAGCATTAGCCCCTAAGGGTTCTAATCTAAAGAAGGGGGAAGAGACTAGTAAAAAGCTGTAAGGGACTAATAAAATAGTACAAACTATAAAGTTAGCCTAAAGAGGTACGCTAGGCCTTCTATACAATTTAGAAGAAGTTTATAGAGGCACCTATGCTTTAATACTTTAACCTAACTAAACTAATTATAGTAGTTACTAACGCCTTAGACTTTGCTATAGCTGCTATCTTGCTATAACCTTAGACAACTAAACTAGCAACAGAATATTACTAGAAACTAGTAGTATTCTAGAGTTAAAAGTTTTAGGGTCTATCTATCTAATAGCACACTTATAATAAGGAACTATCTGTAATTATTAAAGCGTTTAGGCAGTAGTAACACTACCTTAAGCACGCTCTGTTAACAATCTAGGTACTCTCTAATTATAACAACCTAAGATACTTTATAATAATAAAGGAACTCTTACCTAAGCAAGCTTGCTAGGCAGAGGAATTAGCAAGGTTTAACTTTAAAGTTAAGTATAAGCTAGGACCTAATAACGCAGCTAACAGCCTATTAAGGCGTCTAGATTACGCACAGGAACTTATAATTAGGGAAGGACAAGCACTCTACAACGCGATGCTACCTACCCTCTAACAGAAGCTTTAGATCTAGACTCTCTAGGCGTCTAGGGCTTACAACACTAAACAGGCAGTGTATAGTGTAGGCAACTATAAGGAGGCAATAATAGACGCTATAATAACCTCTAAGACTGCCCCTATAGAATTCTACTAATACGTTAGTTATAGGGATACATCTCCTACAGCTCTTAACCTCCCTTCTACAAGCTATAGCTAGAGTTAAACTAATTAATCTAAAGCTTAGGGAAGACTAAGAGAAACGTCCTAAGGGCTCTCCTTTGTAGCCTAGGTAGAGTAATTAGCTCTCCTGCATATCTTGCAAACAAAGCTACGTAAGATAAAACTACATACGTACTAGTAACCCTAGACTACCTTATTAATTATATTAGGCAGACTTAGGAGCGTGATAAGGCCTATACTGCTTATAAGTTGCTAACGCGTTAGAAGGAGGGCGGAGCAGCTAAGGGCTAACTATACTAGGAATCTAACCTAAATAGAGTCCTACGCAGGAGTAGGAAAGTGTAGATTCCTAATAATAGAACGCTCTGCTAAATAATCCTGTTAAAGAACTATAATAACCCTATAGGAGGCTATTATAGGACTAAGAAAACTGCTTAGGTGTTAAAATAGAAGTACTATTAGCTATAGTTAACTAAGGACGTACATAAGTATATCTATAGGTGCCTAGCGTGTTAGTTAAACAAGATCTGTTAGCATAAACTATAGGGACTACTTGTGCTACTACTAGTACCTAATACAGCCTAGTAGCACTACTTACTTAACTTTATAACAGACTTGCCTAAGTTAAGAAATAATTATAGGAACATGTAAGAGCACTGTAGGCAGGCAAGAGAGATAGGACGAAACGTATAGTATTAGACAGGATAAGACGAATCCTTAGGGGTTAAGCCCCTAAGGATTTAGGAGAATATATACGTGTGTAAGCTCTAACAGGTTACTAGGGTAGCCCTAAGGTGTCTCTAAGGGTTGGCATGCCTAAGGTAGAAAGCCCCTAACAATAGCCCCCTTCTTGCAGTCTGTCCTAGGCTGCTGAACCCTATATGCCTAATACTTGCCTGTTTAAACTCTAAAAAACCTCTAACGTAAGAGGAAAATAGTTAGGAGAAAGCTAGCTTGCTTATTAGTAGGTGTTTAGATCTATTAGGTTATGTTAGCACGAACAACTCCCTATAGAGTGCAACTAGCACTAGTTTGCTGCTTGCTAGGTGACCTTACCTACAGATCTATAGGGATTGTTTAACTCTAAAACCTATAGTTAGGACTGTTAGGGAGTTAGGTAATGGTTTAGTAGATTACTGAACGAGTGCCTAGCTGGTACTGCCCTATAGGGTGTCTGCAGCCTTACCCTAGTCCCCTTAAGGATCTAGTACTCTTAGTCTAGTAGCCTTAACCTCTAGGAGTATAGTAGAAAATACAGGATAAGCTGTATAGTGTTTGTGGCAGGTTTTCCTATAGGGTACCTATTGCCTTACTACAGTCCCTGCAGGGGTACTACTGCTCTAAGTCTAGGGACTGTAATCGCCTAGTAGCTAGTGTTAGGTGCAGTAATCTGCTACCCTAGACTGTTTGGTATAACAACTTGTTCCCCTATAGGTTGTTAAGTGTCCTTGCCTAAGGTCCTTTATCTATAAGCTCTACAGAGATATTATTACTCTTGTTCTAGATAACTACAGTTGCTGGGAGCGTAGACTGTTTTTCTTACTGCTACAGCAGTTTAGTTAGATATATTATTACCTTTACCTAAGAGGTACCCTATAGGGTATCTAGTTAGTGCCTAGGGGTTGTCCTGCTCCTGTGCAAGTAGGCCTAAGGCAACACGCTATGTGTAGGTAGTTTACTATAACAGTGCCTAGAGGCGTTACCCTATACTTAGATTACTCCTATTATAGGAGTTTATCTGTTAATTGCGTAGTGTTAACTAGTACCTTTATTATATTGTTAGCTGTTGTTTGCTCTAGACTTAGGATACCTTGTAGACGTATAGCAAGTGTCCTATTAGGCGCGCATTATTCCTTACTAACTATATAAAGTATAGGCGTTTAATTGTTTAGAAAGTAGGTAGTTAGGCAGCAGAATGTTAGTAGGTAGTAGACAGAGGTAAGAGAGTCGCAGTATATAACAAGTAGATACCTTAACTTTGTCTTCCTTATCTACACTCTACTTTACACTCTATATACTTTCTACTCTACTTCTTTATTATTATTATACCTCTCCTGCCTTTGCACATTAATAACTCTAAGCTGCTAGACTTTGTCTACGCGCTGCCTAATAACATAGCCCTACAGCCTTCCCTTATGCAGTTTTAGTGCCCTAAGTGTGTAAAGAAGCTTACTACTAAGTCCTCTACTAATCCTAATAGCTTAATTAAGTTGTTTATTTAGGTCTTTAGGCGCCCTATAGGGTACTGCACGCGTAAGAACAATTTTAGTGTATGTAATAGGTGTATATCTAGCAATATTAGTAGATGCATTAAGGTAAGTCTAGAGCTCTGCCTAGTGCCTGCCTAATACTAACCTATATAGATTGCGCCTTATTTCTGCTGCGCTATTAACATGCTTAACTTCCTTCTTAAGCGTGCTATCTATAAGACAAATAAGGAGACTGCCTAACAAGGTAACGCTATAACTAAGGATAACATCCTAGGTAACATCTAGCACTATTAGTAGACTGCCTTTAACTACGCTAAAGCTTATTATCTTAGCTTTGTGTCCTATAATACTGCTGTTAGTTGCTATATAAAGGACTTAGGCTTAAGTTAGGTTAACTATAATAAGGCTTATTAGGTTTTGCGTAAGCACAACCTATAGCGCTTTAATATAAGTTCTTCTCTAACCCTTTGCCCTTGCTGTAGCTAATTTCTATGTAGGCTGCCTTAGGTACAGTTAGCTAGAAGGAACTGTCTAACGTAGTTATTAATATAGAGGTTAAGCGTGTGTTCTAGCAGGATAGTGCTGCTAGGGGTGCAGAGAAGTGTTAGTACTACTATAGCACTAATGTGCCTTCTGCTGCTAACGCCCTAGCTGCGCCTTTCTAGTAGTTAATAATCTCTCCTACTAAATTAGCGTTTTTAGGCGCTTAGAGGACTCTAGAGCGCTGTTGTACAGGTAGCCCTAACTTCTAGCCTAGCCCTACTAGGGGTTTGTAAGGCCTTCTACTTTTAGATTGCTTTTTAGATAATGTATAGCGATAGATTAAATGTAATGCCTACATAAACCTCTGTGCCTACCCCTATACTCTTAAGACCCTTGTCCCCTACCTTAGATAGTTGCTAGGCCAATCTACAGCCTTAGGACAGTGACCCTAGGTTAACATATTATCTATAGTTTTTTAGCATGTAAGGGTTCTATCCTAGGGGATTTCCTTAGGCGACCCCTCTTCTACTAAGGCAGGTTTAGATTGCCTTAACCTAACTAAGCATTAGCCTTGCGCTTGCGAGCAGATTGCTATAGTGTATTAGTTACTGTCTTAAGGTACTCTTTAAGGATTTCCTTGCAGTAGTTAAGGTTCTCTAGTAGCTCCTAGGTAGCTGCTTTATTTAGCTAACCTAGCTACTTTACTAGGTACTCTTGCCTATAGGCTTAAGTGTTACAGTGCTGCAGGATCCCTTTAACTTTATACCTCTTAACTAGAAGAGTGTCCTCTAGGATCTGCGTAGGACCTAGCTGGAACCTCCTCTCTGTGAAGGGTTCCCTCTATAGTTTAAGTAATAATACATTAAACACTAGGTGCACTCTGTCTATTAATAGTAGTAGGTCTAGCTTGTAAGCTAGTTTGCTGATCTTCTTTACAATAGTGTTATAGGCTTTCCACCTTAGGCATGCTAACCCTTAGAGGCACCTTAGGGCTACTACAGTAACCTGTTAGAGCACACATGCACGTATATATTCTCCTAAATCCTTAGGGGCTTAACCCCTAAGGATTTGTCTTATCTTACCTAATCCTATACGTTTTGTCCTATCTCTCTTGCCTGCCTACAGTGCCCTTACAATTTAAATCCTTTATACTCCCTCTTAGAAGAGGTAGTTAAAAGAGATATCTAATTTTTTCTATAACTATTACAATGGCTAGAAGTTAACGTTAAGCATGTGCTGCAGCTAATAACAACGCGTTAGGCTTGCAGCAACCTAGCCCTAACAGTAACCTAATAGACCCCTATAGGTATCCTATACACAATGTAGTAGCAAACTTGTTACTACTAGGCATACCCCTGTCTAGAAACATAACGCCTAGTGCATCTAACAACCAAGCGTTAGGTCCTACAGAATTAGAAGACAAACAGGCTTACAGCCCTACTAGTACTCTAACAGATGTACCTTCCTATTAAAGTTAGATAAACCTAGTAACTAGTTCAAATGCGGACCCGCTAGCTGCCACTAAGGCACCTAGGGTAGAACCTGTAGCTATCCTAACTACAGGCTAAACCTTATTTGTTAAGTAACTCCTTAGGAACCTTTTTAAGGCAGAGCTCGCTAGAGCTACTAAGGCCAAACTAGCTATCTAAAGGAACTAGATTAACTAAGCCTTACAGGCCCTAGGCTTAACTAAGGGCAGAAACTAGTTAGAACCTAACTAGCTAGCGTTTAATAAGGCTAGAAAGATTATCTAAGTGTTAAATAACATTTAACCTAAACCTAAGCTAGGCACTAAGAGTAGAGCTCTATCCCCCTAGTAAGTAGACTAGTAAATCAAGGATATTAAGACAGCCTTCTAATACGCCTAAGTACTAGAGGACTCTATTACAAGAACCTACTAGGCTATAGGTACTATCTAGTTTAGTATCTATTGCAAACTAATCTAACAACAGATTAACTAAGGATCTATCTAGTTATAGTCTAACCTTAAGGCAGAGGAGGAGCAACTTATACAAGACCCTATCCTTACTAAGTATAAGAACTACACTAAGTTCTTTAACATTAAGTAGAGAGAAGGCAATACAGTTAACACCTTTCTAATACTATTAAATTGCTAGGAATTACTACTACTACACAGCTTCTTTAAGTTTAACAACAGTACTAATAACTATAACTTTAAAATTGCTTTTGTGTAGTCTAAAACCCTGCCTTATCTCTAACAGGAGATCTAGCGTAACAGCAGTCTAGACAACATCTAGCAATAGCATAAGTTTAAACAAGCTCTCTATAACGCAGAGACAGCAGCTTGTCCTACAACTACTTATAAGAGTAACAATGCTAACTATAGCAAGAGGTATACTACATCTCCTAATTAGAAGGGGAACAAGAGGCACGCTAGTCGCAGAGGCACGCCTGCCTGCAGCTAGGGCAACAACACCCTAGCAGCTACCTAGTTAAATAATAGCAATAATAGCTAAGGTTAGAACAAAGACTAGGGTAACTAGAAAAGCTATTAGAAGAACTGTAGCTATAACTCCTACAAAGGAAACAATAATAGCAACTCCTAGTTAACAGGAGAGTTAGGGAAAGAGAAGCCCTAGTTGCTAACCTATCCTAACTACAACTAGGGCCTAAGACTAAGGGAAAGCAAACCTGCATTACAGTTACTATATCCCTACAGGACCCTAATAGGTCTCTAATATTGCTCTAAGCACTCTACAACTTAGGAGTAGAGCTAAACCTTATTAGCTAGCATGTAGTAGATAAGCTCTACCTAGAACACAAACTGTTCTATTAAATGCTAGTAGCTACATTCCTTAACAGTAATTACCTAAACATCTAGCAACCCTATAATCTAATAATTAATTGCCTAGACAGTAAGGGTGCAGTTAAATCTGTAGGCCTGCAAGAGTTCTAGTTAGCTACATTTAAGGGGTATAACCTAGTACTAGGTTACCTATAGTTAGCGTCTACTAATCTGTGTATACGCTTCTCTAAAGGCATATACAAGTAGTTCCCTAACAACGCATATAGAGTATATATTACTACTATACAGGACCTGTTCCACTCTATAGAACTAGGGGAAAAGGCGTACCTTATGCACCTAGGTAACCTAGTCTACTAAGTTTTAGAGGAGACAATTAGCACCCTATTAGAAAGTGACTAGGAAGACAGTAGACTACTACTAGCCTAAGGGCTAAGTAGGGACGCTGTCCTTAACGCAGACTACTTCTATAGTAAGGGACTCCTCTAGCTCTAGAACAAAATACTTAAAGTTATAGACTACCTTTAGCATTGTGTCGCGCAGCATCTAGACCTATTGTAGCTTCCTAAAGCTACAGGGAAGCGCATAGTAGCAAGCATTATACAGGAGCATCCCTAACGCTCTAAGATGCTACCTACAGGCATAGCCTAAGTCCTCCTAGATAGTAACAAAGACTACCCTTTAGTTAACCCTATAGACAATAAACTAGACTTAGAGGAGCTTAATTATATTCCTCTAGAGCTGCACTATAAGTAGTTTGCATTTAGCAAGCACTAGTCTAGTGTATTAGTACTACACTAAGATTATAATTACTCTATTAACATTAAACTAGGAAGCAAGATACTAAACATGCCTATCTATAACCTCTCTAGGAAGGAGCTAGAAATACTACAGGCCTACCTTAATACAGTATAGGAAAAAGGTTAGATACGTCTAAGCAAGTCCCCTGCTAGGGCACCTATCCTGTTTATGCTAAAGGCTAATAGTATACTACAACTCTGTGTAGACTACAGGGGCCTTAACAAGGTTACTATTAAGAACTAGTATCCTATTCCCCTTGTAAATAAGATGCTAGACAGGCTATTAAAAGCTGCTATCTTCTCTAAGCTAGATCTACGTAATGCCTACTATAGGCTCTAGATTAAGGAAGGCAATAAGTAGAAAACAGCTTTTAAAACTAGGTATAGTTACTTTAAATACCTAGTTATGCCTTTTAGATTAGCAAACGCTCTAGCTACGTTCTAATCCTACATCTAGAGAGCCCTAGGGGGTCTTATTAACTATACCTGTATAGTTTATCTAGATAATATCCTTATATACTTAGAGCACAAGGAGGATTATTAAGCCTATGTTAAGGAGATCCTAGATTAACTTATTAAATAGGGGTTGTTCTGCAAGGTAAGTAAGTGCTTATTTATAACAAAGTTAGTTAAGTTCCTAGGCTTTATTGTTACACCTAGTAGAGTAGTTATAGATCCTGTCTGCGTACAAACAATCTAAGAGTAGCTAGAGCCTAAGAGATACAAGGATATCTAAGTGTTCCTTAGCTTTGCTAACTTCTATTAAAGATTTATCTTTAACTACTCTAGAATTATACGCCTGTTAGTAGACTATATAACCTCTACCTAGAGGCTAGAGTTAGAGCTAGGAGGCTCTGCTATAACAAAAGGGGGAAGAAAACACTAGCAAAAATCTACAAAGGCCTAACAAGATAGTACAAACTATAGAGTTAGCTAGAGGAAGTACGCTAGGCCTTCCTTACTATTAGGAAGAAGTTTACTAAAGCCCCTATACTATAACACTTTAATCCTATTAAACTAATTATAGTCCTTACTAACGCTTTAGACTTTGCTATAGCTACTATATTACTGCAACTATAATTGTTAGAAGTATTAATAGAATAACACTAGAAACTAGTAGCGTTCTAGAGCAGGAAGTTTTAAGGCCTATTAATTAGATAGCATACCTATAACAAGGAATTAGCTACAATTGTTAAGGTATTTAGGCAGTAGCAACACTACCTTAAGCACGCCCTATTAATAGTCTAAGTACTCTCTAATTATAACAACCTACAGTACTTTATAACTATAAAGGAGCTCTCCCCTAAGCAAGCACGCTAGGCAGAGGAGCTAGCTAGATTTAACTTTAAAGTTAAATACAAGCCTAGACTAGAGAACCTAGCAGACAGCTCCTTAAGGCGTCCTAATTATACAAAGGGACTAGTTATTAGAGAGCAGTAGGCACTAAGAGACGCTATGCTGCAAACTCTCTAACAGAAGCTTTAAATATAGACTATCTAGAAGTCTAAGGCTTAAAACGTTAAACAGGCAACAAGGGTAATAGGCAACCCTAGTAATAGTCCTATAGGACCCTAGCAACCCTCTAAAACTGCCCCTAAGGAATTCCACCTATTAACAGGTACTAGAGATACGTCTCCCTTAGCTCTTAACCAGCTATCTACAGGCTATAGCAGCTAGGGTTAATCTAAATTATTTAAAGCTTAGGAGCCTAGCTTTAACGTTGTAGAGTCTCTCCTTTATAACCTTAATAGACAAGTTAGGTTACCTACCTACCTTATAAACAATGCCGCGCAAGGCAAATCTGCATACGCCCTAGACATACTAGAACGCTTAACTAACTATATTAGACAGGTTTAGGAGCAGGACACTGCCTATAAGTTGCTAACAAGTTAGGAAGCAGGCAGAGCAGCTAAGGGTCACTACTACTAGGAGGTTAACCCTAGTAGGATCCTGCGCAGGAGTAGGAAAGTGTAGATTCCCTAAGATATAACTCTTTGCTAAACCATCCTTGCAAAGAACTATAACAACCCTATAGGGGTTACTATAGTTATAAGAAGACTGCCTAGCTATTAAAATAAAAGTACTACTAGCTAAACCTAAAGAAGGATATATATAAGTACGTTTAGCGTTATACAGCATGCTAACTAAATAAGATCTGCAGGCACAAGCTATAGGGAGTGCTAGTCCTACTCCCTATACCTAATACACCCTAGCAGCACTACTCCTTAGACTTTGTAACAGACCTACTAACGTTAAAGGATAACTAAGGGAATAAGTATAACTTAATCCTAGTCCTAGTTAATAGGTTTAGCAAGTATGTCTAGTACCTGCCTGTAACTAAGATAATTACTTCCTAGAGGATAGCTAAACTACTGCTTAGGTAGTGCTTCCTTAAACATAGTCCCCTAATACCCTAATATTAGACTATAGATTAGTGTTCACTAGTTAATTCTAGTCTAATATCTGCTACTATTTAAAGATTAACCATCGCCTTAGTACAGCCTTTTACCTACAGACTAACAGATAGACAGAACACTAAAACTAGGAGTTAGAAACCTACCTACGCATCTACATAAACTACTAATAGGACAACTAGGTAGATTTATTGCAATACGCAGAATACGCATACAACTTAAAGACTTACTTAGTATATAGAGAGTCCCCTATTAAAGTAGCTTATAGGATTAACCTGTAAGGCTTTAATAGAGTCCCTAATAAGCACTAGTTACACTATCCCCTAGAACCCTAGGCTAATAGTAGAAAGGCACTAGACCTCCGCTAGCAGGTAATTAGACAGCTAGAGCAGTAGCACAATCTGTAGGTAGTAGCAAAGGATAGCTTAGAGTATGCCTAGAAGAGCAATTCTTGTTAGTATAACACTAAGCAGGTAGACAGACACTTTGCTAAAGGCAAGCAAGTGCTACTCTAAGCAAAGAACCTAACAACTAGCTAACTATCTAAGAAGTTTAATGCCTATTACCTAGGTCTATTTACTATTGTAAAGAAGATTAGCAAGCTAGCTTATAAGCTAAACCTACTACTATTAATAGATAGAGTGCACCTAGTGTTTAATATATTATTACTTAAGCCCTAGAGGGAACCCTTTGCAGAGAAGAGGTTCCAGCTAGGTCCTATACAGATCCTAGAGGACACTTTCCTAGTAGAGAGGTATAAAGTCAAAGGGATCCTGCAACACTATAATACTTAAACCTATAGGCGAGAGTATCTAGTAAAGTAGCTAGGTTAGCCTAATAAAGAAGCTACCTAGGAGCTACTAGAGAACCTTAACTACTATAAGGAAATCCTTAAAGATTACCTTAAGACAGTAACTAATACGCTATAGCAATCTACCTATAAGCGCAGAGCTAATACTTAGGCAGGTTAAGGCAATCTAATCCTGCCTTAGCAGAAGAGGGGTTGCCTAAGGAGAGCCCCCTAGGATAGCACTCTTATATGCTACAAAACTGCAGACAATATGTTAACCTAGGGTTACTGCCCTAAGGCTGTAGATTAGCCTAGCAACTATCTAAGGTAGGAGACAAGGGTCTTAAGAGCATAGGGAGTAGGCACAAAGGTTTACGCAGTTATTGCATTTAATCTATTGCTATACATTATCTAAAAAAGCAATCTAAAAAGTAGAAGGCCTTATAAACCCTTAGTAGGGCTAGGCTAGAAGTTAGGGCTACCTGTATAATAGCGCTTAGGAGTCTTCTAAGCTTCTAAGAAGGCGGACTTAGTAGGAGAGATAGTTAACTGCTAGAAAGGGGCAACTAGGGCGTTAGCAGCAGAAGGCACATTAGTACTGTAGTAGTACTAACGCTTCTCTGCACCCCTAGCAGCACTATCCTACTAGAACACACGCTTAACCTCTATGTTAATAACAATATTAGAAGCCTCCTTCTAACTAACAGTACCTAGAGCAGCCTATATAGAAGTTAGCTACAGTAAAGGTAAAAGGTTAAGGGAACTTATGTTAAAGCGCTGTAGGTTGTACTTACGTAAAACCTAACAGGCCTTGTTATAATCTACCTAACCTAAGCCTAAGTCCTTTACATAGTAACTAACAGCAGTATTATAAGACATAAAACTAAGGTAATAAGCTTTAGCATAATTAAATATAGTCTACTAGTAGTGCTAAGTAGCACCTAGGACATTATCCTTAGTTGCAGCGTTGCCTTGTTAAGCAGTCTCCTTATTTATCTTGTAGAGAGCGCGCTTAATAAGGAAGTTAAGCATGTTAATAGCACAGCAGAAGTAAGGCGCAATCTATATAGGTTAGTATTAGATAGTTACTAGGCAGAGTCCTAGACTTACTTTAATACATCTACTAACGTTGCTAGATATATAACTATTGCACACGCTAAAGTTGTTCTTGCGTATACAGTACCCTACAGTCCACCTAAAGACCTAGATAAACAACTTAATTGTGCTATTAGGATCTTTAGAGGACTTAGTAGTAAGCTTCTTTACACACTTATAACACTAAAACTGCATAAGGGAAGGCTGTAGAGCTATGTTGTTAGGCAGCGCATAGACAAAGTCTAGCAGCTTAGAGTTGTTAATATGCAAAGGTAGGAGAGGCATAATATTAAAGAAGTAGAGTAAAAGGTATATAGAGTGTAAAGTAGAGTGTAGATAAGGAAGATAAAGTTAAGGTATCTACTTATTATATACTACGACTCTCTTACCTCTGTCTATCGCCTACTAACGTTCTACTACCTTACTGCCTACTTTCTAAACATTTAAATGCTGTAACAGAGCTTGCAGGACTATACTTAAGTAATTAATTAATTTAATTAGTGTCTATTTTTCTATGTAGAACATGCTACTTAAATATAAATAAAATGTGTAGGTTATGTAATCTTGCTTAACAAGCGTTTAGCTAGTATTAGGGCCGCTTAGAACTAGCGTTGCTAGGGTAGAGCAGCTTAACTAAATTAGCACGCTCTGTTAGAAAACAAGCTGCGTATATAACTCTACGCGCTTAGTTGCGCAACACACCCCCTAGTTAATCCTATATTAGGAATAACTAAACTAGGAGCGTGTCCTTAGTAATTGTAGGGCTCTAATCTTAGATTTTTATATTTCCCTAGATATCCTAGATTACTGCACGCCTGCAGCGTACTCTAGGTGCTCTTCCTTTTAAGAGACCTCTCTAACTTTTAGGCTGCTGTTGCAAGCAGTTCGTTGCTAGTTTAGGCGCTTGTTTTTAATAGCTGAATTTTCTAAGCCTGTAGCTAGCTATTAAGCTGCTTAGTTATAGTTAAGGTAAGCACTTCTTAGGTTAAGCATTTCTAGGTAGTAAGAGTAAGCGTGAGGACTATAATCTAGCAGCTTTACCTTTACTAACCTAGTTACTTCCCTATATAAGCGTCCTACCTGCTTAATTTCTCTATTTCTCTAGTTATATCTATTAATATGCCTGTAAGTATACTAAATTGTTTTCTGCGCGCCTAAGTACTCTCTAGCTAATTGTTTCTAGCTTCTTGATTTGTTAATAGCTTTATTGTTAGATGTTGTCTAACTAATCTTGCTATTAACGTTTTCCTAGCTCTTTTTAGAGGTTTGCTGACTTAGGTATAGAAACAAACTAAAACCTAGCGCTGCGCGCGCACTGCTGCCGCCTCTACTGCCTAAGCTGCTGCCTAAGCTGGCAGGCTGCCAGCTGCCTGCTCGCCTTTGCCTGCGCCCTTGCCCAAGCCTGTGGTTGCGGCTCCACCCGCTCCTTCAGCAGTTGCTGCCACCACTACCACTATGGCCACTACTACTACTGCTACCTATGCCGCTGCGCTGCCGCTGCCACCTGTGCCTGCGCCTGCGCCTACGCCCCCGCCCCCATCTCAGGCGCTCTGGTGCCTAGTGCGCGCAGGTTGATACCCTGCGCGTACTGCGTGGACGCGCTGCTGGCAAGCAGCTTAGTCGCGCTGTGCGTCAACAACGCTGCTGCCAGCTGCCGCAGTAAGCGCTGCTAGCGTTGTGCCTTCAGGCACTCCTGCTACCTGCTGTATGTATTTTCTTTAAAAAGAGCAGTTAAGTAGTAGACTAATAGCTTGTAGCCCCCTGCCCTTAAGCCGCTTAGGCTTAAACTAGTAGAGGAGCTTGCCTCCTCTAGTAGAGTAACAACTTTAGTAAGTAACTTAGTTTTTGGTTAATAATAGTAGCTAATAAGCGTTTAGCAGGCTACTAACCTGCGCACTGCTATCTAGGTAGTAAAGGGCCTGCTTGCAGATAGGTACAAATTTTAAGTACCTATTTGTAAGTAGGTTCTTTAAGATAAAACCTATAAGGAGGGGGTTATCCTCCCTACCTATAGTTAATTTGTTTTTGTAAGCTCCTTAGCTGCTAGGCGTGCGCTTAAAAGAGCTGCTACTAGCAGTCTAGGGAGACTTATACCTATTTAGGGAGGGGGTTGTCCTCCCTAGCAATTTAAAGATCTTCTCTTTCTCTATTAACCTGCTCTTTTTCTATAACTAAGTCTTTCCTCTCTTAACTAATGCTCTGTAAGTTTAAATGCGACAGAAAGCGCTTGTAAGCTTATCTAGGAAGCGCTTTTGTAAGGCTGTTAGCTAGCATCTCACTTGTTTTAAGGTAGGTTACTTAGAGGTTTCCCTTGGCGTACTCTTGTTTTAACTATATATTTTAGATATCTACATAGCGCAGCTAGGTAGTAAGCTGCTTGCTCTCTTTAACTACTAGTTAGATAGTTTGTTAGTTGTTATAGAAAATCTCCTACGGCACCCCTAAGTCTAGCTAAAGTTCTCCTAGGAATTGTTTTAGAGCTACTGACTCTTTAGCCACATGCTCTAAAGCGAGTAATTTAGCCTTAGTAGTAGAAGTAGTTACTATTGACTGCTGTGCAGCTTTCTAGATAATTAGACTACTAAAGAGCTACACAATATACCCCTAGGAAGATTAACAGGACTCTCTATTGTTAGCAAATAAGGCGTCTCTACATATAAGCAGATAACTGCCTTTGTAAGCGCTATACCTTATACCTAGATGCTTTGTTCTATACAAATAAGCTAAAACCTAAGCAGCTGCCTTAAAGTAAGCAGCTCCTAGATTTGTTAAATAATAAGATAGCTAAGAGGCAGCATATGCTACATCTAGTTAAATTATAATTGCTGTATAGAGTATAGACCTAACTTGTTCTTAAAACGCTTTAACCTCTTGTTTTAAAGCTTCTCTGCTATATTTAAGCAGCTCCTCTGTAGGAAATAGGACTGTAGGGAAGGACCTCTTCTCTACTATCTTAAATTTTGTAGTAAGCTTGTTAATATAGGAGTTGTGCGCGAGAGTTATAGTATAAGCCTCTTAGTTTCTAATTATTTAAACGCCTAGAAACTATTCAGCAGCTCTATAGTCTTTAATTTAATACTTTTCTATTAACAAGCTTATTAGCTGTTTAGCAGCAGCTTAATTGTTGTTGTAATAGGCTAGGAGAATATTATTAATATAGAAGAGTAGCACTATTTTCTGTTTAGGATTATAGAACAGGCATGGCTCTTCTTTTAATGCTGAGAGACTAAGCTTCTAGAGCGTACTAGAGAGCTCTCTATACTATAGAACTAGCAAATTACGTAACCTGTATAGAGCTTGTAGTAGTAGAACAACTTGCTTAGGTTTCTTAAATCTATCTAGTAATTTATAGAGCACCTAAGGTTTGTCTTAGCAGCTTGCGTTTAGAAACGCGCTAGTTACGTTATACTAACAGAGCTCTAGGTTAAACTAGGCTGCGATCGCTACTACAGTGCAAAATAAGCAAGTAGTAAGCGTTGTGGCGTAGGTTAAGACAATTAAATCCTTTGCCTATAGATCTCCTTGTACGTATATCCTTGCCTTACATTTAAGGAAGTAGCTATCCTAGTTAAATTTGTAGGTAAAGACCTATTTAAGCAGCAGGGGCCTTAATAAGGCGCTTAATTAGTTAATTTCTCTCTACGTTTCCTTCTTGATAAGCGTGTCTATCTCTTTTTAGTAGGCCTAGCGAAAAAGAGCTCCTAGTGGGTGATAGAGTAGATCTTTCTATTTGTTTAGTAGTGGAGGGAGCTTGTCCCTGTGTAACTAGCGCTTGTTTTAAGCAACTAGTCTTTCCTTTTTTAGGGTTGAGGCAACGATCACTGCGTAGGCAGTGAGCAGCTCTCTTCTATCTATGCTATATTTGTTTGTATGTTCAAACAGTAGGTAGATAAGCTAGGCGTATCTGTGATTATTTATTAAGCTTATTATAGAGTACTAACCTGCTCTATTATTGTTAGTGGCAGGCTCGTCGCGCTTACAGTTCTCTATCTAGCAGCTCTGTCTTGTAGGCAGGCCCTAGACTCTCTGCTGATACGCGCGTCTCCTGCCTGCCTTATCCGCTCGCGTTAATCTTTAAGAAGGTATTAGAACAAGCAGTAAAGCGGGTCTTGGTAGATTATTAAGATCCTTACTATCTACTAGCTTGCTCCCTTCTTCTACAGTCAAGTGCACTTCCTGTAAGCTACTAGTCAGATTATCCTCCTTATTAGGAGCTTCCTGCCTATACTTAACTGCTCTAGTTTAGGCGTTTGGTTAGGGGAAAGTAAACCTGTTTCTTGGTGTTGTTCTGCACAGATCTCTAGCAGCTTGCTGGCCAAGCTTGCTGCGCGTGCAGTATCTATCCTAGGGGCTCCCTCTCTACTAGACTAGCCTTCTAGCAATTAAGGTTCTCCCTAAGTGTCACCTCTAAGCTGGTGCTTAGTAGACGAGCTGAGTAATAGGTCTCTTTGTTTAAGGGGGAGCTCTATTGCTTCTCCTACCTCTATTATCTTATTAGGTTTATGTAGAATTTCTACAACTACTTCTGCTTCTTGGACTGTAAGAGCTGACAACTTATCTAATTTATTGTAAAAGAGCTCCTTATTAAAGGTCACGTTGCGCGTTGTAATTACCTAGTTTAGTTTAGGGACCTATATCTAGTATATGTTAGAAGCTTAGTACCCTACCAAGTATCTAATATAACCCCTTAGAGTTACTTTAAAGCTTCTCTAATTACGCCTAGCTGCTTGTTCCCTGTTTAGGGGATACGCTCTGCAGCTATAGGCGTATATCCTGCTCTAATCAGGTCTTAGATCAGCTGTTAGTGCTCTTACCTGCTTAGGTTTGTACCAGCAGAAATAGTAAGTAAACTAGCAATTAAGCTCTTTGTTTAGGCTCTGCAGCTTGTTTAAGTGAGTTAGACTTATGTTATAGAGCTATGTTGCTGCTGCTATAACCTCTAGCTAGAGCTTCTTAGGTAGGTTTGCACTGCTCCTTATTTTAATAGATTTAGTGATTATTTCCTGCCCTACTCTTTCTGCTGCCCTGTTTGGCTTGTAGGTATATAGAGGTATACGCTTGATATCTATTCCCTTATTAATCGCCTAGCGCTTATATTAGGAGCTCCCTTGCTATAGGAGAGTAGCAGTATTGTTATCTTAACTTATCTTGCAGATATAGAGCTTGTACTAGGTACGTACCCAGCTTAAGAAACTTGTAAGTACCTATAGTATCTCTACTTAAGTCTTCCCTAGAAGTAAGTACGTAAAGAGCTTCCTACTATAGTACTCCTTAATTAAAAGTATCTATAATTTGCTACTCCTTCCTATAGGCATATTAAACAGATCCTAGCTAATTCTCTAAAAGGGTTTAGCAGGTTTTTCCTATTTCTGTTAAGATATAACTTGCTTGGCGTAGGTTGTTAAGCAGACCTTACAATCTTTTTAGAGTGTGCTGTTAATGTGTACGCCGTGCGCTTGTTTTACTAGTGCCTTTAGAGCTTCTAGGCCTAGATGTCCTGCTCTAGCGTGCTAGAGGTGTTTAGCAGAGCTTTGTAGGTAAGACTTATACAATTGTTTTGTTACTGCGTTAAGGATTAGTAGGTAGTAGGATAGTAGCTTGTATTTAAAGAAGGTAAGGTTGTAAGCGCGCTTAAGGGTAGCACATACAACGCTCCTATTTAGATTGTTAATGTACCCTACTTAGAGCGAGCTGTCTAGCCCTAAGTACTAAACTCCTTTCTCTTAGAGGCGTGCCTTAGAAATAATGTTAACGTAAAAACCTTCTACTACTACTACATCCTTAAGGAGCAGGTCTTCTGTATACAGGCTGCGCTTTCTGTGTAACGCGTTTTTAAACAAACAAGCTCCTTGTCCTACTACTAGAAACGCTTGTGTGCCTGCCTCTATAGTATTAGTAGAGTTAGCTGGGCGAAATAACCTAGGTACAAGCTAATCTGCGCTGTTAACTAAGTGTGTAGCTGCTCTATTATCTAAAATTATACTCTCTAAGAGCAGATAAGCGTTGAAATCTATAAGGTTGTAAACCCTAGGTTTCTTAGCTAGGTTGCTTGGTTGCATTATTTTTAGATCAATTAGAGCAGCCTGTACATTGCTAGGAAACTTAACTTTAGGTAGGATACCTTTTACTAGTAGAGCTGTTATTGCTAATAGAGCTTTTAGGGTCTAATTAAGCTGCTTAATTGCCTTCCTGGTATCTGTATACTCTTGGCTCTTAAGCCTCTAGAGAGTATCCTTGCGATGGCTTTTGCTTATGTAGATAGGCAGTAAGGAGCTCCCTCTAACTGCTGTCTCTAGGCGTTAGCAGTTGGTTAGTTTCTACTTATAAGTTTCTCCTTTTTGTTTACAAGGGCAGTGTTAGGTTCTCTTTTAATAGGGGTGGCACGCTATTGAGCATTAGAAGGTAGAGGATGGTATTGCAGGTTAAGGATAGATAAATCGCTACTAAAGGAGTAGAGCAATTTACTTGCGTTATATAGTTACGCCACCCCTGTTCCTTAATCAGGCCATGCTAGCCTCGTAGGGAACTACCAGAAATTATTAGTCCTAACAATATCCCCCTTCTAAGGTGGCTTGCCTAAGCTACAGATATTACAGGCTTTTTAGGTAGAGTAGGTAACTATAGTCTGTTATAGACTAGACAGTGACAAAGTTACAGGAGAGTAGTGCTTTAGTATTTGGAGGTATTCCTTTAAGCTTATGCGTGGGTTTAGGCAGCTCTACCTTTACCTTCCCTTTTACCTTTACCTTTACCTAGGAGTCACGCTGCTGCCTAGAAAATAAGTAAGGCAACGCGTTGCTAGTATAGTGCCTAGATATACCCTACGTTATCCCCTATTTTAGTCTATTACTCCTACACTCTACTCTAATTTTTAGTAAGTTAGTGCTTTTCTCTAGCTAGGATAGGTTCCCCTTTGCTAGTCTAGGATAACCCTTAATAGGTTATTATGGGTTGTTATAACTCTATAGGCAGCTAACTAGATTCTCTAGGCTCTAACAATTTTAACAGCACATCCTCTAGCCTACTAGCCCGCCGCACTGCACCCTACTGCCCCCTACATGTCTAGACTACTTAAGATTATAGATCTGAACGCTGTAGGCAATGATATAGCGCACAATAGCGTGCAGTTATACTAGGTCTGTGTTTAATGCGTCTGTGGCTTTGCTGTAGGCTAGCATAAGCATTATAGAAGGACTAGTTGTGTCTATGTCTAAATCACCCCTACTAATGTTAACTTGTACAAGGCATAGCTGTTGCAGATAGACTTAGGTAAGTTAGAGCAGGTCATGCGCTGCTTCTAATGCTTCTCTTCTAACTAGGAGTGTATTGCTGTATGTATTCCCTCCTTTAGCCTAATTATAACCCCTTATAGGTTATAACTAACTCTAGCAGCTCTATTTAAAGCACGACAGCAACTTAGCTAAGATTTGCAACATTCTCTAGGCCTTAGAGTTTAGCGTCTAGGACCTAGACTAGGGTATAGTTGATAATAAGCTCCTGTAGTGCCTATTAACTAAGATAGAAAAGAAAGCGTCTAAGTTTAAGCTTATGTCCCTCTGTTAGCCTATCTCCCAGGCCTATAGTTAGTAAGTTGTCCTTTTTAAGTGGTTTTAGTCCATTATAGGTTATTCTTACACCTCTAGTAGCACTTACATCCCTTACGCTGCTTACCTCTACCTGCATACTAGTGCTATAGCTAATAATAAGGACCCTTGCTCTAAGTTCTGCCTAGACTAGCGTTAGCGCAGCAAGAAGGCTGTGTTAGTACGTGCTGAAGCTAGTAAGCGCACCCTTAAGGCTGCTGTTACTAATAGGGTTGCTAAGGAGACTAATTTACTACGCAAGCGGGTATGTATGCTTATCTTGTCTCTAGATAGACTATTCTAACTTATTATAGGCTAAGGTTTGTAATTATGCTCTAAACCCTGGTTCTAAGCGCAGAAAACTAGGTGATGCTTTAGTTGCAGAGATAGCCGCACTTATAAGGGAGAAGAGCTTTGCTACTAGCGCCAAGAAGGGCTCTTTGTCTAAGAAGATTAGGACTCTGCAGAAGAGGCTGGATAAGCACAATAAGGTTTAAGAGTAGTAAGAGCGCGTTATAATAGGTCTTAATAGACTATTATAGCTAGTATAATAACATAACTATAAACAATTTCTATAGTTAGATTTCCTAGAAATCCTAGATATACCTAAGCCTTCAGCTCAAATTCAATAGAGTACTTGCTTTAATATCCTGTGTTTTCTTCTTGTAATGTTAGAAGCTTTGTGCCCTTATAGATTAAACTGTTGTAATTTAGACTAGGTTCTTGTAGTCTATAATAGATAATTATAGATCCTAAGAGATGCTTGTAAGTTAGGCTAAGGTAATCCTAGAGTATAACGCTGTTAAACACCCTAAAAACCCTGTAGGAAAACTAGTAAAGGTACGTTGTCTCCTTAGGATCCTCTTATTGCCTTTGCTTATCCCCCTTCTTTTTTAGGGTTGCCCTTAACTCTTACAAGGCTTTTCCTTTGCATTTCTCTTAGGCTGTATGCCTTTAGATTTCTAAAATTATTAAAGGACGTTACTAGAGATATTTTAACTAGGCTCCTAGGAGTTCTCTTCGTCTCTATAGCTAGTCTATTTAACTAGATATTCCTACTAGTTATGTTCTCTCTTGCGTCTATCTAGTATAGTGTCTACTTTATAGACATTATTACTATGCTTACGCAGTGTGTCTACAATTAGGACCTCTAGGTGTAGAATAAGACCTTTTGGATTATACAGCTCTAGTAGCGACGCATAGAAGACTAGATGTACGCTCTATAACCCTAGAAGGTTAACTTTGAATGCTGTTAGACTATACTAGTCTACTATACAACCTAGACCTAGGTATTTCCAGTTAAGCTTCTTCTTAGGTCTTGTTAACCTAATGTGCTGATTTAACACTATTACTTAATTACCTACTTTAAACGTATGTGCTAAGCGTTTCTTATCTGCGTACAATTTCTAGTATTTGTTTATAGTAATAATTTTCCTCTTGCACTCTTGTTGCAGAGCAATAACTTTACTGGCTACTTGTTCCCCTAGAGGCGATTCTCCGTCTCTATAAGCTATACTAGGCTAGTTAGGACCAATAGGATCTATGCTATAGTATGCTCTGAACAGAGTAGTGCCTATAGTTGCATGTATGCTATTGTTGTACGCAAATTCTGCAACTAATATCTATAAACTCTAATTGTCTTGTTCTAGGCAATAGTAGCACTGTAGGTACTATTTAAGTGTCTAGTTCTATCTTTTAGTCTGCCTATCTGTCTGTAGATAATAAGTAGAAGTTAACACCCTTCTTAAGTTCAGGTAGTGTTAGAAAGTATCCCAGTGTTTAGCTGCTATAAGTGGGCCTCTATTAGAGATTATCTTCTTTAGGACACTGTGTAGGCGTATAACTTCTCTTATCTAGGATTAGGCTAGGTCTGTACTATCCCAATCAGCTCTAGCTGGGATGTAGTGAGCTATTTTAGTAAGTCTACACACTACAACCAAGATAGCGTTGTATACCTAGTTGCTTAGGCAGCTTAGAGGTAATTCTGTGATAAAATCTATAGTAACTTCCTCCTAGGCTGCGTTTAGTAGAGACAAGGGTGCTAGGAGACTATATAGCTTATGACGCGCTAGAGTTGCCTTCTTGCATACTAGGCAGCTTTTACAATAGTCTCTTGCATCCTTCCTTATTCCCTTCTACTTATAGTGTCGTTAAAGCTTTTCTATTGTCTTCTTACCCCTAAGATGTCCTCTAAGTAGGTTGTTATAGCATTCTTAGAGAGCCTTAGACTTCTCTTCTAGAGTAGTTAAGTGCCTTAACACCTTATAGACTGTAACTAATTGTTTTAGGTCATTATAGTCTGTTTTAGTATTGTATCTATCAGAGGTTGCATCTAAGGCTAGTTCTACTATAGACTCTTCCTTATAGTTAAGCAGATCCCTAGTTGTAGTACTTTCCTTTACTTAGAATTTTTAGAGGGCTTTAACAATTTCTAATTGTTTTTTAGACCTTAGAGATGCCTATGTTGTAACAGCTAACACTAGGAAGTTGTTCTTTCCTTTAGAGGAGAACAAATCTTAAAGGGGTTGTACAAAAGCTTTGTTATACTTTAGTAAAGGTTTCTCTATTTCTGCCTTATAGTCTAGTCGCCTTAAGGGTCTATCTGCAGGATTAGTAGTCCCTAGTTAGTAGGTAAGGATAAAGTCAAACTGAGTTAAGGCTAGATAGGACTAAACCTAGCGATAGTTAAGGGTCTTATTTTCTATAAACTATTTTAGGTTCTTGTAGTCTGTAAGGATCTTAAAGTGTATACCTTTAAGGTAGTAGCGCTAGTGTTCTAGACTCTTGACAATAGCTAGCAGTTCCTTGTTATAGGTATTGTAATTGTATTCTGCTTAGATTAATTTACAAGAAAAGAAACTAATTAGCCTCTATTAACCTGTTCTGTCTTCTTCTGGCACATTTTGACTTAATATGCCTGAGATCGCGCCTCCTAACGCGTCTACCTCCACTCTTGTTTTCTAACAAGGATTAAAGTAGGAGAGTATAGGAACCTAGGTGAAAGCGTCTTTAAGCTTCTAGAAAGCAGATCTGCCTTTTTTTGCCAATGTCTATTTTCTAGCTTTCCTCTCTTCTTATTGCTAGACCCCCTCGCAGATCCTGGGGTCTTATAGGTCATTTTAGTTAATAGTAAGGCTAATTTAGAGAAACTGTAGATAAATTGTTAATAGTAATTTATAAAACTAATAAACACTTAAATATTGCGGACTGTTTGTAGTTATAGCTATTCCTAGATTGTTTTCACCTATTCTAGGTTAATACTAACCCCTTTAGAGCTAATTACGTATCTAAGGTACTCTGTGCGTTAAGTGTGCTACTTACACTTGCTAAGTTTAATATATAGCTTAGACTTGCGTAGTCTTTGTAGTACATCCTTTACATGCTGTATGTAATCTTCTTTTGTGTTTAAGTAGATTAGGATATCGTCTAAATAGACAATGCAACATATGTTAACTAATCCTGTAAGAGCATAGTTAACGTATGCTTAAAACTAGGCAGGGGCGTTAGTTAGGCTAAAAGGCATGACAGTATACTTATAGTGTCCGTATCTGGTACAGAAAGCAGTCTTCTACTTATCTCCCTCTGCAATACAAATCCTATAGTAGGCCTCTCTTACATTAAGCTTAGTAAAATACTTTGCCTAAGAGAGCCTCTCTAGTAACTCTGTAATCAGGGGTAGTAGGTGTTAGTTCTTGACTGTAACCTTATTAAGGCCCTAATAGTTAACATAAAGTCTTAAGCTGCTATCTTTCTTCTTAACAAAGAGTATAGGTGCCCCTACTAGAGACTTTAACTAACGTATCTATCCTCTTGCTATATACTCCTAAAGATAGTTTTAAAGTATCTCTAGCTTAGTTACTAAGAGGTTGTATAATAGTTAGTAAGGTAGAACACCTTTAGGTGTTAGAGTTATAGACAGATTGTAGTAGCTATGCTCTAGAAGACTCTTAGAGTTCTCCTCTAAGCCTACATCTACAAACTCAGCATATTCTAGGGGTAAATAACCTATAGGGTTATCTTCTAACTCCCTATAGCCTACAAAGTTAACAAGGCACGCATAGACGTCTGTATTAGGTTCTCTTATGCTGCTCTTAAACTGCTTAGCGTCTTCTGTAGCCACCTTTGTAAACTAGACAACCTTATTATCCTTGTTCCTCTAAAAGAGCATACGTCTAGTGGCGTAGCTAATCCTTAGATAAAACATATTAATCTAGGGAAGACCTAAGTACACTAAGTATCTTTAAAGGTCTGTTACTACAAATAGTACTTAATAGGTCTCTTTATAACTACGTAAATTAGTGATGGTTATATCTACTGTTGTGGTACTATACACTGTTAATCTACCCCTATCTACGCCTTTAGCCAGCAGCTTAGGCAGGGGGTCTACTTAGAGATTATGTTCCTTTGCTAGCGTAGCTGACATTAAGTTTAGCTAGGAACCTCTATTAATTATAGCCTCTATAGGCTTAGAGGATTGAACTGTGCACTGCATAGTTAATAACTAAGAGGGATAGGGGTAAAGAGCTTCCCTTAATTTCCCTAGGTCCTGTGTTTCCTAGTTTAAAGCTATGTAGGCAGAAAGATATAGAATTAATCCTCCTGCCCTTTCCCTTTTCCTAAACTAAGGTTTGAGCCTTCCTTTAATTCTAAAGTGGTTTCCTTCTGGTTGGCTGTAGCATCCTTGTTCTTTAGAGGGCTTTGGCACTTAGCTGCAGTGTAACTAGGCTTTCTGCAGTTGTAACAGGTTAGACCCCTACCTTTGCCTTAGGTACCTACAGTTTTATGTAAAGACAGTCTGTTATAGTCCCTTTTAGGCTATTTTTGTCTTTTTAGGGGTTTTTTATGTCCTCCTGTCTTGTTACTCTTGTTGCTACCTTTTAGTAGCTACCTCTTTGCAGGAGTGACTTTTGCCTCCTTGTCTAGATTCCTTCTGTAGTAGATAACGTTGGCATGTTCTTCTACTATTAGCAGAGTGTTGCGCCTATTAACTAGGAGTAGGAATAGGTCTCTCTAGATGTCTTTGCGCAGAGATGAAATGTACTCCATTACTTAAAGCTCTAGAGTTTAGGCTAAGCCTATTTCCTCCCATAAGGGTTAAAAGGCATCTAGCAGATCTATAGGTAACTAATTTAGCTTTTGCTAGATTCGCTTAAGAGTTTTATAGGCTTGCTGTTTCTATTCTAACAGCGTTCCTAGAGCGTTTAACATAACAGTTTTAAGTGTCTCCTAGGTTAGTTGCTAGGATAGAGAACTTGTCTGTTCTGTTGTGCAATACAATTTCTATAGAGTCTTAAGTGGCTTAGAGAGGTACATTGCCCTAAAATCTACCTTTTAGTATTCTTTAGTGAAGTTTATAGGTAAACGTAGGAAATACAACTTACAGTCGCGTTCCTAGTAGTTATATTTAGCTCTTGACTTCTTGTTGTACCTTTAAGGTAGGTCTAGCTTTAGAAGGTTAGCTAATAGGCCTAAGGATGTTGTTGCAAGGGTCCTTAGTAGAGTTAAAGTTAGAGGGAGCACTAAGGTGTCTCCTAACTTATATTTAGCCCTTAGTTAATAGAGTTGATTAATCTTGCTTTGCCTCTAGGCCCTTTTTAACTAGGCGCGGAGGTCTTCTAGTTCCTGGTCTGTTAGAGAACGTGGTGAAGCGTTCTAGACTATTGTAGGTGTTTGTGGTCCAGGAGGAGTTGTTAACTAGCCTCCTAGTCTCTGCTTGTTTGCTCTACCTTTGGCTAGTCTAGAGTTCTCTGCAGCGTCCCTTTCTACTAAGGAAGGTAGGCTTTAGATGCGAGCGGTAGCAGAGTCTTCCTTAACAATAAATCTAGGGCGTACTAGTGTACCTAAGGGTTAACCGCTTTTAGACTAGCTTACTTGTTGGCTCTGTTATCTAGTCTGCATTTTAATAACGTGTAATAGTGAGCGATTTGAATGTTAGGTTCTCTTTTAATAGGGGTAGCACGCTATTAAGCATTAGAAGGTAGAGGATGGTATTGCAGGTTAAGGATAGACAAATTGCTACTAAAGGAGTAGAGCGATTCACTTGCGTTATATAGTTACGCCACCCCTGTTCCTTAATCAGGCCATGCTGGCCTCGTAGGGAACTACCAGAAATTATCAGTCCTAACAGGCAGGAGTACCCACTTAAGCTCTTAGAGTTAGTAGCAGGAGCTTAAGTAGTATCTGTTTAGCTTCTAAACGTTGCAAATACTCCTAGGTTATCTTTCCCTGCTCTTATAGTGTGCTTATGCATTAAACTACTAAAGACCCTACTTACTTTGTCTAAGTTAAGTAAATCAAGCCCTAGGATACTATCCTAGATAATCCTTTGGTTTATAGTACAAGCCTAATCTAGGGCGATCCTATAACTTAAGGCATCTAAGAAATCCTGCACAGCAAGCGCCCTATCAACCTCTAGAAGCTCGTATAACTTAGCTCTTCTATAGAGGTATAACTACCTGTTGTACTAGTCTTGTAGAGCAGCTCTTAACTGTTTAGCTGCTCTAAGATACTGTTAGTATTCTGCCCTAACCTAGTTCTAGGTGCTAACATCTGTTAGAGCAAGCTCCTCTTTTAGTGCTTGCACGAGCGATTGCAGCGTTATAGTGTTATTAGTAACAAGCTTCACTATTACTAGTAAGAGGATTAATAGCGATACTGTTGTGTTAACCTAGTTCCAGATCTTCTAAAGGCGCTCCGCCTTAGCAGCCTACTTACTTACTCTAATCTTGTATCTAAGGAGCTCCTTGTTATAGTTCTTAACGCTTGTTTGGCCTAGAGGCTTGTTAGGTTAGGTGCTCTAGCTTTAAGTGGATTAAGCCAGTGGTTAAGTAGGGAGCGAGCCTATAATAGGTAGTTTAGGCGCTCCTTTGTGCATGCCTAGGGCGTCTTTAGCGTCTAGATCTACTATATCCTATACGTTATGAAGCTTAGCGTGCTACATAAGTTAGATATACTAATTAGGCTAATTAGATCTTGTTTTAAGCTAATAGGGTCCTGTAGGGACACCTAAGAGAGCTTACTTATTGTAGTTAATAAGCTTGCCTATAGTGGCGTTTAGTAGAGATAGAAAGATAATTAGGTAATTAGAGCAGTTAAGCTAAGTCTAATAAGCTTGTTTGCTAAGTGTGCAGGGAGATCTACTGTGCTTAGGAAGCCAGGCTTATAACTGTAATAGAGCTTGCAGGACTATACTTAAGTAATTAATTAATTTAATTAGTGTCTATTTTTCTATATAGAACGTGCTGCTTAAATACAAATAAAATGTGTAGGTTACGTAATCTCGCTTAACGAGCGTTTAGCCAGTATTAGGGCCGCTTAGAACTAGCGTTGCTGGGGTAGAGCAGCTTAACCAAATTGGCACGCTCTGTTAGAAAACAAGCTGCGTATGTAACTCCACGCGCTTAGTTGCGCGACAAATGCCTATACCTTATATAGTTAGTAAGGAATAAGGCGCGCCTAATAGGACACTTGCTATACGTCTACAAGGTATCCTAAGTCTAGAGCAAATAACAACTAACAATATAATAAAGGTAATAGTTAACACTACGCAATTAACAGATAAACTCTTACAATAGGAGTAATCTAAGTATAGGGTAACGCCTCTAGGCATTGTTATAGTAAACTACCTACACATAGCATGTTGCCTTAGGCCTACTTACGCAGGAGCAGGACAACCCCTAGGCACTAACTAGATACCCTATAGGGTACCTCTTAGGTAAAGGTAATAATATGTCTAACTAAACTACTGTAGCAGTAAGGCAAACAGTCTACGCTCCTAGCAACTGCAGTTGCCTAGAACAAGGGCAATAATGTCTCTACAGAGCTTATAGACAAGGGACCTAGGCAAACACTTAAGTAACCTATAGGGGAACAAGTTGTTATACTAAATAGTCTAGGGCAGCAAATTACTGCACCTAACACTAGCTCCTAGGCGATTGCAGTCCCTAGACTTAGAGCAGTAGTACCCTGTAGGGACTGTAGTGCAGCAATAGGTACCCTATAGGGAGAGCCTGCTACAAACACTATACAGCTTGTCCTGTATATTCTACTACGCTCCTAGAGGTTAAGGCTACTAGACTAAGAGCACTAGATCCTTAAGGGGACTGCAGTAAGGCTGCAGACACCCTACAAGGCAGTACCAGCTAGACACCTGTTTAGTAATCTACTAAACTATTACCTAACTCCCTAATAGTCCTAACTATAGGTTTTAAAGTTAAAGATCCCTATAGATCTTTAGGTAAGGTCACCTAGCAAGCAGCAAACTAGTGCTAATTGCACCCTATAGGGAGTTGTTCGTGCTAACGTAACCTAATAGATTTAAACACCTACTAATAAGCAAGCTAGCTTTCTCCTAACCTATTTTCCTCTTACGTTAGAGGTTTTTTTAGAGTTTAAACAGGTAAGCATTAGGCATATAGGGTTTAGCAGTCTAGGACAGACTACAAGAAGGGGGCTATTGTTATAGGCTTTCTACCTTAGGCATGCTAATCCTTAGAGGCACCTTAGGGCTACTACAGTAACCTGTTAGAGCACACATGCACGTATATATTCTCCTAAATCCTTAGGGGCTTAACCTCTAAGAATTTGTCTTATCTTACCTAATCCTATACGTTTCGTCCTATCTCTCTTGCCTGCCTACAGTGCCCTCACAAATAGTAAATAGACCTAGGTAATAGGCATTAAACTTCTTAGATAGTTAACTAGTTGTTAGGTTCTTTGCTTAGAGTAGCACTTGCTTGCCTTTAGCAAAGTGTCTGTCTACCTACTTAGTGTTATACTAACAAGAATTGCTCTTCTAGGCGTACTCTAAGCTATTCTTCGCTGCTACCTATAGATTATGCTACTGCTCTAGCTGTCTAATTACCTGCTGGCAGAGGTCTAGTGCCTTTCTACTGTTAGCCTAGAGTTCTAGAGGGCAGTGTAACTAGTGCTTGTTAGGGACTCTATTAAAGCCTTGCAGGTTAATCCTGTAAGCTACCTTAATAGAGGACTCTCTATATGCTAAGTAAGCCTTTAAGTTATATGCGTATTCTACGTATAGCAATAAATCTACCTAGTTGTCCTGTTAGTAGTTTATATAGATGCGTAGGTACGTTTCTAACTTCTAGTTTTAGCGCTCTGTCTGCCTATTAGTCTGTAGGTAAAAGGCTGTACTAAGGCGATAGTTAATCTTTAAATAGTAGCAGATGTTAGACTAGAATTAACTAGTAAACACTAATCTATAGTCTAATATTAGGGTATTAGGGGACTATGTTTAAGGAAGCACTACTAGAGTAGTAGTTTAGCTACCCTCTAGGAAGTAATTGCCTTAGTTATAGGCAGGTACTAGATATACTTGCTAAACCTATTAACTAGGACTAGGATTAAGTTATACTTGTTCCCTTAGTTATCCTTTAATGTTAGTAGGTCTGTTACAAAGTCTAGAGAGTAGTGCTGCTAGGGTGTATTAGGTATAGGGAGTAGGACTAGCAACCCCTATAGCTTGTGCCTGTAGATCTTGTTTAGTTAGCACACTACATAACGCTAAACATACTTATATACATCCTTCTTTAGGTTTAGCTAGTAGTACTTTTATTTTAACAGCTAGGCAGTCTTCTTATAACTATAGTAACCCCCTATAGGGTTGTTATAGTTCTTTGTAAGGATAGTTTAGCAAAGAGTTACGTCTTAGGGAATCTACACTTTCCTACTCCTGCGCAGGATCCTACTAGGGTTAACCTTCTAGTAGTAGTAACCCTTAGCTGCTCTACTTACTTTCTAACTTGTTAGCAACTTATAGGCAGCGTCCTGCTCCTAAACCTGTCTAATGTAGTTAGTTAAGCGTTCTAGTGTATCTAGGGCGTATATAGATTTACCTTGCGCAGTATTATTTATAAGGTAGGTAGGTAACTTAACTTGTCTGTTAAGGTTATAAAGGAGAGCCTCTGCAATATTAAAGCTAGGTTCCTAAGCTTTAAATAATTTAGATTAACCCTAGCTGCTATAGCCTGTAGATAGCTAGTTAAGAGCTAAGGGAGACGCATCTCTAGTACCTGTTAATAGGTAGAATTCCTTAGGGGCAGTTTTAGAGAGTTGCTAGGATCCTGCAGGACTACTACTAGGGCTGCCTGTTACCCTAGTTACCTATTTAACATTTTAAGCCTTAGACTTCTAGATAGTCTATATTTAAAGCTTCTGCTAGAGAGTTAGCAGTATAGCGTTACGTAGTGCCTGCTGCTCTCTAATAACTAGTCCCTTTGTATAATTAGGGCGCCTTAAGAGGCTGTCTATAGGGTTCTCTAGTCTAGGCTTATATTTAACTTTAAAGTTATACCTAGCTAACTCTTCTACCTAGCGTGCTTGCTTAGGGGAGAGCTCCTTTATAGTTATAAAGTACTACAGGTTGTTATAATTAGAGAGTACTTAGACTGTTAACAGGGCGTGCTTAAGGTAGTGTTGCTACTACCTAAATGCCTTAATAATTGTAGCTAATTCCTTGTTATAGGTATGCTATCTAATTAATAGGCCTTGAAACTTCCTACTCTAGAACGCTACTAGTTTCTAGTGTTGTTCTATAAATACTTCTAATAATTGTAGTTGTAGTAATATAGTAGCTATAGCAAAGTCTAATATATTAGTAAGGACTATAATTAGCTTGTTAGGATTAAAGTGCTATAGCATAGGGGCTTTAGTAAACTTCTTCCTAATAGTAAGGAAGGCCTAGCGTACTTCCTCTAGCTAACTCTATAGTTTATACTATCTTGTTAGGCCCTTGTAGGTTTTTACTAGCGTTTTCTTCCCCCTTTGTTGTAGCAGAGCCTCCTAGCTCTAACTCTAGCCTCTAGGCAGAGGTTATATAGTCTACTAACAGGCGTATAATCCTAGAGTAGTTAAAGATAAACCTTTAATAGAAGTTAGCAAAGCTAAGGAACACTTAGATATCTTTGTATCCCTTAGGCTCTAGCTACTCTTAGATTGTTTGCACACAGATAGGGTCTATAACTACTCTACTAGGTATAATAATAAAGCCTAGGAATTTAGCTAACTTTATTATAAACAAGCATTTGCTTACCTTATAAAATAACCCCTATTTAATAAGTTAATCTAGGATCTCCTTAATGTAGGCTTAATGATCCTTCTTATGCTCTAAGTATATAAGGATATTATCTAGATAAACTACACAGGTGTAGTTAATAAAACCCCTAGGGCTCTCTAGATATAGGATTAGAACGTAGCTAGAGCGTTTGCTAACCTAAAAGGCATAACTAGGTATTTAAAATAACTATACCTAGTTTTAAAAGCTGTTTTCTACTTATTACCTTCCTTAATCTAGAGCCTATAGTAGGCATTACGTAGATCTAGCTTAGAGAAGATAGCAGCTTTTAACAGCCTGTCTAGCATCTTATTTATAAGGGGAATAGGATACTAGTTCTTAATAGTAACCTTGTTAAGGCCCCTGTAGTCTACACAGAGTTGCAGTGTACTATTAGCTTTTAGTATAAACAGGATAGGTGCTCTAGCAGGGGACTTGCTTAGACGTATCTAACCTTTCTCCTATGCTATATTAAGGTAGGCCTGTAGTATTTCTAGCTCCTTCCTAGAGAGGTTATAGATAGGCATGTTTAGTATCTTGCTTCCTAGTTTAATGTTAATAGAGTAATTATAATCCTAATGTAGTGCTAATACACTAGACTAGTGCTTGCTAAATGCAAACTACTTGTAGTGCAGCTCTAGAGGGATGTGCTTAAGCTCCTCTAGGTCTAGTTTGTTGTCTACAGGGTTAATAGAAGGGTAGTCTTTGTTATTGTCTAGGAGGACTTAGGCTATGCCTGTAGGTAGCATCCTAGAGCGTTAAGGGGGCTCCTAAATAATGCTTGCTACTATGCGCTTCCCTGTAGCTTTAGGGAGCTATAATAGGTCTAGGTGCTGCGCAACGCAATGCTAAAGGTAGTCTATAGCTTTAAGCATTTTGTTCTAGAGCTAGAGGAGTCCCTTGTTATAGAAGTATTCTACGTTAAGGACAGCGTCCCTGCTTAGCCCTTAGGCTAGTAGTAGTCTACTGTCTTCCTAGTTACTTCCTAATAGGGTGTTAATTGCCTCCTCTAGGACTTAGTATACTAAGTTGCCTAGGTGCATAAGGTACGCCTTTTCCTCTAGTTCTATAGAGTAGAACAAGTCCTATATAGTAGTAATATGTACTCTCTCTGCGTCCTTAGGGAACTACTTGTATGTGCCTTTAGAGAAGCGTATGCATAGGTTAGCAGATACTAACTATAGGTAGCCTAGTACTAGGTTGTACCCTTTAAAAGCAGCTAACTAGAACTCTTGCAGGCCTACAGATTTAACTATACTATTACTATTAGAGTAATTAATAGTTAGATTGTAGGGTTACTAAATGTCTAGGTAGTTGCTGTTAAGGAATATAGCTATTAGTCTTTAATAGAACAGTTTATGTTCTAGGTGTAGTTTGTCTACTACGCGTTAGCTAATAAGGTTTAGCTCTGCTCCTAAGTTGTAGAGGGCTTAGAGCAATGTTAGGAACCTATTAGGGCCCTAGAGGGATATAGTAACTGCAATGCAGGTTTGCTTTCCCTTAGTCTTAGGCCCTAGTTGTAGTTAGGATAGGTTAGCAACTAGGGCTTCCCTTTTCCTAACTCTCCTGTTAACTAGGAGTTGCTGTTACTTCCTTTTTAGAAGGGGTTGTAGCCCTAGTTCTTCTAATAGCTCTTTTAGCTGCCCTAGTCCTTGTTCTAACCTTAACTATTATTGCTATTGTTTAGTTAAGTAGCTGCTGGGGTGCTGTTGCCTTGGCTGCAGGCAGGCGTGCCTCTGCGGCTGGCATGTCTCTTGTTTCCCTTCTAATTAGGAGATGTGGCATGCCTCTTGCTATAGTTAACGTTGTTACTCCTATAAGTAGCTGTAGGGCAAGCTACTGTCTCTGCGTTGCAGAGAGCTTGTTTAAACTTATGCTATTGTTAGATGTTATCTAGGCTGCTGTTACGTTAGATCTCCTATTAGAGATAAGGCAGAGTTTTAGACTACATAAAGGCAATCTTAAAGTTATAGTCTTTAGTACTATTGTTAAACTTAAAGAAGCTATATAGTAGTAGTAACTCTTAGCAATTTAATAGCATTAAGAAGGTGTTAACTGTATTACTATCTCTCTACTTAATATTAAAGAACTTAGTGTAGTTCTTATACTTAGTAAGGATAGGGTCTTGTACTAGTTGCTCCTCCTCTGCCTTTAGGTTAGACTATAATTAGATAGATCCTTAGTTAATCTGTTGTTAGATTAGTTTATAATAGATGCTAAACTAGATAGTACCTATAGCCTAGTAGGTTCTTGTAATAGAGTTCTCTAGTACTTAAGCGTATTAGAAGGCAGTCTTAATGTCTTTAATCTACTAGTCTACTTGCTAGGGGGATAGAGCTCTGCTCTTAGTGCCTAGCTTAGGTTTAGGTTAAATGTTGTTTAAAACCTAGATAATCTTTCTAGCCTTGTTAAACGCTGGCTGCATAGGCTCTAACTAGTTCCTGCTCTTAGTTAGGCCTAGGGCCTGTAAGGCTTGATTGATCTAATTCCTTTAGATAGTTAGTTTAGTCTTAGTAGCTCTAGCGAGCTCTGCCTTAAAAAGGTTCTTAAGGAGTTGCTTAATGAATAAGTGTTAACCTGTAGTTAGGATAGCTACAGGATCTAGCCTAGGCGCCTTTACTGCAGGCAGGGGGTCTGCATTTAAACTAGTTGCTAGGTTAACTTAACTTAGATGTGGTGGTACATCTGTTAGAGTACTAGTAGGGCTGCGAGCCTGTTTGTCTCCTGATTCTGTGGGACCTGATAGTTAGTTAGATGTACTAGTTGTCGTGTTCCTAACCAGGGGTATGCTAGGTAGTGACAAGTTTGCTACTACATTGTGTATAGGATACCTCTAGGGATCTATTAGGTCACTACTAGGGCTAGGCTGTTGCGAGCCTAGCGCGTTGTTGTTGCTAGCGGCACATAGGCGACGTTGATTTCTAACTATTGTGATAGGTATAGAAAAAATTAGATATCTCTCTTGACTGCCTCTTCTAAGAGGGAGTATAAAGGATTTGAATTGTGAGGGCACTGTAGGCAGGCAAGAGAGATAGGACAAAACGTATAGTATTAGATAGGATAAGACGAATCCTTAGGGGTTAAGCCCTTAAGGATTTAGGAGAATATATACGTGTGTAAGCTCTAATAGGTTACTAGGGTAGCTCTAAGGTGTCTCTAAGGGTTAGCATGCCTAAGGTGGAAAGCCCCTAACAGAACAAGTTTAACTTAATCCTAGTGTTAGTAGACTAATTTAGTAAGTATGTCTAGTATATACCTGTTACTAAAACAATAACAGCCTAGCGCGTAGCTAAGCTACTCTTAAAACAGTGCTTCCTAAAACACAGTCCTCCTAACACCCTACTATTAGACAAGGGATCTATGTTTACTAGCTAATTCTAGTCTAACATATGCTACTACCTTAAAATAGACTACTAGCTAAGTACTATATTCTACCCCTAAACTAACAGCTAAACTAAACGCCTAAACTAGGAGTTAGAAACATACCTACGTATATACATAAACTATAATTAGGACAACTAGGTAGACCTATTACTATACGCAGAGTATGCCTATAACTCTAAGTATTACTCTGTATATAGAGAATTACCTATTAAAGTTGCCTACAGGACTAACCTAAAGGGATTTAATAGAATACCTAATAAGCACTAGCTAAGGCAACTACTGTAGGTATAGGGAAAGGACGCAGCAGCCCTAGAGCTACGCTAGCAAGTCGCCAGCCGCCTAGAGCAGTAGCATAAGATATAGGCTGCAGCAAAGGAAAGCCTAGAGTATGCTTAGAAAGGCATAAAGCGCTAGTACAACGCTAAGCAAATAGAGAAGCACTTTACTGTAGGCAATAAAGTAATTCTCTAGGCAAAGAACCTAGCTACAAATTGTCCTTTAAAGAAGTTTAACGCAAGGTACCTAGGACTGTTTATAGTTATAAGGAAAATAGGGAAACTAGCATATAAATTAAAGTTACTACTATTAATAAGCAGGATCTACCTAGTGTTTAATATATCTTTACTTAAACCTTAGATAATACTACCTGCTAGCACTAGGTTCTAACTAGGCCCTGTAGGGATAGCAAACAGCAAAGTACTAGCTATAGACTAGTATAAAGTTAAAGGCATCCTTAATTATTGTAATACATCTGCCTATAGACAAGAGTACCTTATAAAATAGCTTAGGTAGACAAATACAAACTCTACCTAAGAACTACTTACTAATCTTAATTATTGCAATAAGATTCTAGAGGACTACTATAAGAGTATTAAATAGAGCACTACAACTCTACTAAGCTAGGTACCTCCCCTATAAAGGTAGAAGAGAGGAAGACTACAGAAGCTACCTACAGGAATATAGCTAGAATTGCTTATAACGATATAAGGTATAGATTACACGTAGGCTACCCTAGGCTACTCTATAGGAGCTACCTACAGGGGCATAGCTAGAATTACTTATAATAATATAAGGCGTGTACTACAAACAGACCTAATGCCTCTCTAACCCTAAACTAAAGGGAAGCTAGACACTATCTAAGGACAGCAGTTACAATAGAAATAGTTATAGGAAAAGTAATAGAGTTTATTAACTACTATAAATTACTACCTACTACAACTAACCTTTATAGCTAGATTACAGGGCTACCTAAAAACTACTTAGAAAGTCCTATTATCCTTGTTATACTCGTTGCTAAGGCAATAGGAGCTACTACGCCTAGAGGGGGTGTACAGCTTAGTAGGCAAAGATAACAACCTCTAGAAGAGGGCTGTAGGGGCGTCTACTGCAGAGGGGATGTTAGTACTATAATAGTACTAACGCTTCTTAGCATTTGTAGCTACGCTATTCTTCTTAAAGTAGTCTTTAACTACCTTGTTAACAATAGTATTAGTAGGGGCCTTTATACTAATAGTACTAAGAGTAACGTTAAAGCGCTTAAGGTTATGCTTATAGGACATCTAGCAGGCCTTATAGTACTTAAGCTTACTTATGCTAGACTCCTTAATCTTACAGTGCTCTACACTATTATACTTAACAAACCTAGTATAGTAGTTAAGGGCGTAGTTAAAGGCAGTCTGCTAGTACTACTAAGTGTTCTCTAAGACCTTATTGTTGCTAGCGCTATTACTAAGCCTAACAGTCTCTTTGTTTATCTTACAGGTAGTATAGTTAATAAGGAAGTTAAGCATGTTAACAGCCTAGTAGAAATAAGCGTTAATCTAGCACAGTTAGCAGGCAAACTAGGTAGAGTTAAGAGACAACGTACCTTAACATAACTACCCTCCTTTATATTAACATACTTACTATATACCCTAAAGTTATTCTTATAGGTGTAGTAACTCTTAGGATAGCAGAGGACTGCAATAAATAACTTAATTGTTCCTGTAGGCGCCTTTACTAACTTAGTTGTAAGGTAGGTAAGGCAGCTATAATACTAGAACCTAGTAAGCAAAGGCTGTAGGGCTATGTTATCTAGCAGCAAGTATATAAAGTTAGGCAAAGCCTTGTTAGTAATATAGGCAGGAGGTAGGGTTATAGTAGTGCTTAATATAGAAGTGTAGTAGAGAAAATTGTAATATTAATAGCTAGAAAAGTGTATTAGGATAGCTGTTTATATGCTTATACGTAAGCCCCTAGGCAGCTACTAACTACGCTCTAACTATTTACTACGCTCTTACCTGCCTATACATACACTGTTATATACTAGTAAGGAAATACGCATACTAGTAAATAGTTACTTATAATTAGTTAATAGTAAAGCAATATTATTTACTTACCTCTCTGCTATATTATAATGTTAAACAGGTAACACTACGCAGTTACTAATAAGACAAAGGCACTATTAACATTAGTCTAAGAGACTAATGTTAATACTTATAGAGGAAACGTTTGCCCTACACACGCTAGGCTCTAGTCAGTCTTGCGCAGGAGCATAACCCTTACTAGAGACCTACTAGGGTCCCTACAGGGATCTAGCAGGACAAGCAAACTGTTAACTAGTAACACCTACTTAGCTAAGCGCCTATATAGACGTTAGTAGCCTGCCTACAAGGCTACAAGCAAATAAGTAGGTTACACCTAACCTACAATTAGTACAGAGAAACCTATAGGAGCACGCTTAGGCGGACCTAGGGACCTAGTAGCTATATAGGCAATTATAAGCCTTATATAGCATTTCTCCTAACGCAATTTTCCTTAAAAAGAAGAGGTTTTTTTAGAGTTTAATAATACCTGTAGGCAGGGACAACAGAAACCTGTTTTCTTCTAGGGATCTAGTAGCTTAGGATAAGCTGCAAGAAAGGGGGGCTCTGTTACAGGTATTCCTCCTAAGGGCTACTAGCTAGACCCTAGGACAACCTTAGGGCTAGGCAGGAGACCTACAGACTACATGTATATAATCCTCCTAAACGCCTTAGGGCTTACACCCTAAGGATTCGTCTTATATCTATCTATCTATCTACTATTCGTCCTATCTCTAAACGCCTGCCTACAGTGCCCTTACATTTTGTCCTATCTCTCTTGCCTACCTATAGTGCCCTTACAATTTAAATCCTTTATACTCCCTCTTAGAAGAGGTAGTTAAAAGAGATATCTAATTTTTCTATACCTATTATAATAGCTAGAAATTAACGTTGTCTACGTGCTACTAGCAACAACAACGCTACAGGCTTGCAACAGCCTAGCCCTAGTAGCAACCTAATAGATCCCTAGAGGTATCCTATACACAATGTAGTAGCGAACTTGTTACTACCTAGTATACCCCTAGCTAGTAACACAACGCCTAGTACATCTAATAACCAAGCGTTAGGTCCTATAGAATTAGGAGACAAACAGGCTTATAGCCCTACTAGTACTCTAACAGATGTACTATTATATTAGAGTTAGGTTAACCTAGCAACTAGTTTAAATGTAGACCCCCTACCTGCTGCAGGGACGCCTAGGCTAGATCCTGTAGCTATCCTAACTACAGGCTAACCCTTATTTGTTAAGCAACTTCTTAGGAACCTTTTTAAGGCAGAGCTTGCTAGAGCTAGTAAGGCTAAACTAGCTATCTAAAGGAACTAGATTAACTAAGCCTTATAAGCCCTAGGCTTAACTAAGGGTAGGAACTAGTTAGAGCCTAACTAGCTAGCGTTTAACAAGGCTAGAAAAATTATCTAGGTTCTAAATAACATTTAACCTAAACCTAAGCTAGGTACTAAGAGCAAAGCTCTATCCCCCTAGTAAGTAGACTAGTAGATTAAAGACATTAAAATAGCTTTTTAGTACATATAAGTACTAGAGGACTCTATTACAAGGACCTACTAGGCTATAGGTACTATCTAGTTTAGTATCTATTGCAAACTAATGTAATAATAGATTAACTAGAGATCTATCTAATTATAGTCTAATCTTAAGGTAGAGGAGGAGCAACTTGTACAAGACCCTATCCTTACTAAGTATAAGAACTACACTAAGTTCTTTAATATTAAGTAGAGAGAAGGCAATACAGTTAATACCTTTTTAATGCTGCTAAATTGCTAGGAGTTACTGCTACTACATAGCTTCTTTAAGTTTAATAATAGTACTAAAGACTATAACTTTAAGATTACCTTTATATAGTCTAAAACCCTACCTTATCTCTAATAGGAGATCTAGCGTAACAGCAGTCTAGATAATATCTAGCAATAGCATAAGTTTAAACAAGCCCTCTGTAATGTAGAGATAGCAGCTTGCCCTATAACTACTTACAGGAGTAATAACACTAACTATAGCAAAAGGCACGCTATATCTCCTAATTAGAAGGGAAATAAGAGACATGCTAGCTGTAGGGGCATGCCTGCCTACAGCTAGGGCAACAGCACCCTAGTAGCTACTAGGTTAAACAATAGCAATAAGAGCTAAGGTTAGAACAAAGACTAGGGTAACTAGAAAAGCTATTAGAAGAAGCGTAGCTATAACTCCTATAAAGGAAATAATAGTAGCAACTCCTAGTTAATAGGAGAGTTAGGAAAAGGGAAGCCCTAGTTGCTAACCTATCCTAACTATAACTAGGGCCTAAGACTAAGGGAAAGTAAACCTATATTATAGTTACTATATCTCTCCTAGGCCCTAATAGGTTCCTAACATTGCTTTAAGCTCTCTATAACTTAGGAGCAGAGCTAAACCTTATTAGCTAATATATAGTAGACAAACTACACCTAAAATACAAACTATTCTATTAAAGACTAGTAGCTATATTCCTTAATAGCAACTACGTAGACATTTAGCAACCCTATAATCTAACTATTAATTACTCTAACAGTAACGCACCTTACAGGCGAACGGCGCACACGACCAAACAGCGCACTTTTGCCAAGACTACACTAAATCTCCCTCTCTACACTAATGCCTTAACAACAGAGCAAAATTAACGCGTTAAAAGAGTCTTAGATACAGCTTGCGCTTGCAGCTCTTTGAAATAACCCTAATCTCTTAGTACGACGCGCTGCAGCTGTCTATAGTACCTCTAAAACTACACTGCACGTATAACGCGCTAGACAACCTTTACGTGACAATTCTATAGCTAACTTACAGAATCTAACTAATATAGAGGAGGAGGTTATTGTTATGTACGTTCTTAAGCTTGTGGAGCATAGGCACCCCCTTAGCTCTTAGATATAGCTAATATAGCTAATTGTCTGCGAGAAGAGCGTAGTTTAGGCCCTATTAGCTTAAACTAGGCTAGTACGTTTGTTTTATGTACGCTAGAGCTTAAAGTAAAGTTTAATTGCAAGTATAACTATAAGAGAGCCCTCTGTAAGGATTCTAGAGTTATATAGGGCTAGTTTAGCCTTATAGCTAACATTAAAGCTAAGTACAGCATCCTAGACGCTAACACGTACAACTTTAACAAGACAGGCTTTATAATAGGCTAGATAAGTAGCAGAGCAGTTGTTACAGCTACTAATTTACTAAGACAACTAAAGTTAATACAGCCTAGCAATAGGGAGTAGGTAATAGTTACTTAAGGCGTTAACGCAACTAGATAGGCAATTCTACCCTTTATTATCTTTAAATTGCGCTGCTACCCTTGCTCCTAGTTTAAGGAAGACGCCCTGCCCCTAGGTTAGAGCTTTTCTAACTCTAATAATAGCTAGACTAGCAACAAGCTTAGTTTTAAGTAGTTAAGGCACTTTAACAGGTATACAAAGACGTGCACTGTTAGTACCTACTGTATGCTTATTGTTAATAGTTATAAGAGCTACAACACTGTAGTATTCTACTAATACTGCAAAGATAACAAGATTGTGCCTGTATGTATGCCTCTGCACTTATCGCACCTCTTGCAGCTGCTTAATGTAGGTTGTTTTGCCCCTTTAAAGCAGGCGTATAGGGACTAGGTTAACAAGCTAGTACGTACCTAGATAACCTACATTACAAAGCTAGAGTTCCTGCCATGCTTTATACACGCCTATAACAAAGCTATTACTCCTAGCAACATCTAAGGAGGGTTCTAAGGGGCTGGACTGGTCCCTTTTGACCTACAACGGGTTATATTAACCCTTGATGTGAAGCTACAGACTCTATTACTACCACTCCCTACTAACAAAGAGCTCTAGCAGTTGCAAACCCTAAAGAACCTTATTAAATTTAGCTCTTAATTAACTCTGATTTGAGACAAGTATAAGAAGCAAATAGGTAGCTTACTAACCTCTGCTACTAGCGCGCTTAATTACCTTATAAAGGGGGCTATAGGTATAGCGCATAAGATAGCTTTGCTTAAACAAGAACGCGCTAAGCTTTAAGCAGCCCTAGAGGCTACTATAGAGCGTAAATTACGCAAAAGGAAGCAAGTTTAGGCAGGAGGGACACTAATAGTTAAAGAGGGCTAGTGTTTAATTGCTCTATAGGAGTTTAGCGCGCGTAGTAATAGTAAGAAGCTAAAGAAGAGGGTACGCGCTGAAGGGGGTAAGCTATTACAGCAACGCTGTAGAACGTGCAGAGAGAGTAGGTATAACGCACGAACGTGTAAGAATAAAGTAGAAGAGGTCTCTAAGTAATATTACAGCTTGTTACAGGCTAGAAAGGCGCAGAGTGCGGCGTTCTAGGGCATAATGTGGTATAATAGGGAGAGTCTTGGCAAAAGTGCGCTGTTTAGTTGTGTGCGCTGTTTGCCTGTAAGGTGCGTTAATAGTATAGTTAAATCTATAGGCCTGCAAGAGTTCTAGTTAGCTACTTTTAAAGGGTATAACCTAGTACTAGGCTACCTATAGTTAGTATCTACTAACCTATGCATACGCTTCTCTAAAGGTATATACAAGTAGTTCCCTAAGAACGCAGAGAGAGTATATATTACTACTATATAGGACTTATTCTACTCTATAGAACTAGGGGAAAAGGCGTACCTTATGCACCTAGGCAACTTAGTATACTAAGTCCTAGAGGAGGCAATTAACACCCTGTTAGGAAGTAACTAGGAAGATAGTAGACTACTACTAGCCTAGGGGCTAAGTAGGGACGCTGTCCTTAACGTAGGATACTTCTATAATAAGGGACTCCTCTAGCTCTAGAACAAAATACTTAAAGCTATAGACTACCTTTAGCATTATGTTGCGTAGCACCTAGACCTATTATAGCTCCCTAAAGCTATAGGGAAGCGCATAGTAGCAAGCATTATTTAGGAGCCCCCTTAACGCTCTAGGATGCTACCTACAGGTATAGCCTAAGTCCTCCTAGATAATAATAAAGACTACCCTTCTGTTAACCCTATAGATAACAAACTAGACCTAGAGGAGCTTAAGCACGTCCCTCTAGAGCTGCACTACAAGTAGTTTGCATTTAGTAAGTACTAGTCTAGTGTATTAGCACTGCATTAGGATTATAATTACTCTATTAATATTAAACTAGGAAGTAAGATACTAAATATACCTATCTATAACCTCTCTAGGAAGGAGCTAGAAATACTACAGGCCTACCTTAATATAGCATAGGAGAAAGGCTAGATACGTCTAAGCAAGTCCCCTGCTAGGGCACCTATCCTGTTTATGCTAAAAGCTAATAGTATACTGCAACTCTATGTAGACTATAGGGGCCTTAACAAGGTTACTATTAAGAACTAGTATCCTATTCCTCTAGTAAATAAGATGCTAGACAGGCTGTTAAAAGCTACTATCTTCTCTAAGCTAGATCTACGTAATGCCTACTATAGGCTCTAGATTAAGGAAGGTAACAAGTAGAAAATAGCTTTTAAAACTAGGTATAGTTATTTTAAATACCTAGTTATGCCTTTTAGGTTAGCAAACGCTCTAGCTATGTTCTAATCCTATATCTAGAGAGCCCTAGGGGGTCTTATTAACTGCACCTATGTAGTTTATCTAGATAATATCCTTATATACTTAGAGCAAGAGAAGGATTATTAAGCCTACGTTAAGGAGATCCTAGATTAACTTGTTAAATAGGGGTTATTTTATAAGGTAAGTAAATATTTGTTTATAACAAAGTTAGTTAAGTTTCTAGGCTTTATTATTATACCTAGTAGAGTAGTTATAGACCCTATCTGCGTGCAAACAATCTAAGAGTAGCTAGAGCCTAAGGGATATAAGGATATCTAAGTGTTTCTTAGCTTTACTAACTTCTATTAAAGGTTTATCTTTAACTACTCTAGGATTGTGCGCCTGTTAGTAGACTATATAACCTCTACCTAGAGGCTAGAGTTAGAGCTAGGAGGCTCTGCTACAATAAAGAGGGGGAAGAAAACGCTAGCAAAAACCTATAAGGGCCTAATAAGATAGTATAAACTATAGAGTTAGCTAGAGGAAGTACGCTAGGCCTTTCTTACTATTAGGAAGAAGTTTACTAAAGCCCCTATGCTATAGCACTTTAATCCTAATAAGCTAATTATAGTTCTTACTAATGTATTAGACTTTGCTATAGCTGCTATATTACTGCAACTATAATTATTAAAAGTATTAATAGAATAATACTAGAAGCTAGTAGCATTCTAGAGCAGGAAGTTTTAAGGCCTATTAACTAGATAGCATACCTATAATAAGGAACTAGCTACAATTATTAAGGTATTTAGGCAGTAGTAACACTACCTTAAGCACGCCCTATTAATAGTCTAAGTACTCTCTAATTATAACAACCTGTAGTACTTTATAACTACAAAGGAGCTCTCCCCTAAGCAAGCACGCTAGGCAGAGGAGCTAGCTAGGTATAACTTTAAAGTTAAATATAAGCCTAGACTAGAGAACCCTATAGACAGCCCCTTAAGGCGCCCTAATTATGCAAAGGGACTAGTTATTAGAGAGTAGCAGGCACTATGTAACGCTATACTACTAACTCTCTAGCAGAAGCTTTAAATATAGACTATCTAGAAGTCTAAGGCTTAAAATATTAAATAGGTAACTAGAGTAACAGGTAGCCCTAGTAGAGGTCCTGTAGGATCCTAGCAACTCTCTAAAACTGCCCCTAAGGAATTCTACCTACTAATAGGTACTAGAGATGCGTCTCCCTTAGCTCTTAATTAGCTATCTATAGGCTATAGTAGCTAGGGTTAATCTAAATTATTTAAAGCTTAGGAACCTAGCTTTAATGTTGTAGAGGCTCTCCTTTATAACCTTAATAGACAAGTTAGGTTACCTACCTACCTTATAAATAATGCTGCGCAAGGCAAATCTACATACGCCCTAGATATACTAGAACGCTTAACTAACTATATTAGACAGGTTTAGGAGCAGGACGCTGCCTATAAGTTGCTAACAAGTTAGGAAGCAGGCAGAGCGGCTAAGGGTTACTACTACTAGGAGGTTAACCCTAGTAGGATCCTACGCAGGAGTAGGAAAGTGTAGATTCCCTAAGACGTAACTCTTTGCTAAACTATCCTTGCAAAGAACTATAACAACTCTATAAGAGGTTACTATAGTTATAAGAAGACTGCCTAGCTATTAAAATAAAAGTACTACTAGCTAAACCTAAAGAAGGATGTATATAAGTGCGTTTAGTATTATATAGTATGCTAACTAAACAAGATCTGCAGGCACAAGCTATAGAGGTTGCTAGTCCTACTCCCTATACCTAATACACCCTAGTGGCACTACTCTCTAGACTTTGTAACAGACCTACTAACGTTAAAGGATAACTAAGGGAATAAGTATAACTTAATCCTAGTCCTAGTTAATAGGTTTAGTAAGTATGTCTAGTACCTGCCTGTAACTAAGGTAATTACTTCCTAGAGGGTAGCTAAACTACTGCTCTAGCAGTGCTTCCTTAAACATAGTCCCCTAATACCCTAATATTAGACTGTAGATTAGTGTTTACTAGTTAATTCTAGTCTAATATCTGCTACTATTTAAAGATTAACTATCGCCTTAGTATAGCCTTTTACCTATAGACTAACAGATAGACAGATCGCTAAAACTAGGAGTTAGAAACGTACCTACGCATCTATATAAACTATTAATAGGATAACTAGGTAGATTTATTACTATACGCAGAATACGTATACAACTTAAAGGCTTACTTAGTATATAGAGAGTCCCCTATTAAGGTAGCTTATAGGATTAACCTATAAGGCTTTAATAGAGTCCCTAATAAGCACTAGTTACACTGCTCTCTAGAACCTTAGGCTAATAGTAGAAAGGCACTAGACCTCTGCTAGCAGATAATTAGACAGCTAGAGCAGTGGCATAATCTGTAGGTAGCAGTAAAGGATAGCTTAGAGTACGCCTAGAAGAGTAATTCTTGTTAGTATAACACTAAGTAGGTAGATAGACACTTTGCTAAAGGCAAGCAAGTGCTACTCTAAGCAAAGAACCTAACAACTAGCTAACTATCTAAGAAGTTTAACGCCTGTTACCTAGGTCTATTTACTATTATAAAGAAGATTAGCAAACTAGCTTATAAGCTAGACCTACTACTATTAATAGATAGAGTGTACCTAGTGTTTAATGTATTGTTACTTAAACTATAGAGGGAACCCTTTGCAGAGAGGAGGTTCTAGCTAGGTCCTACGCAGATCCTAGAGGACACTCTCCTAGTTAAGAGGTATAAAGTTAAAGGGATTCTGCAGCACTGTAACACTTAAGCCTATAGGCAAGAGTACCTAGTAAAGTAGCTAGGTTAGCAGAATAAAGAAGCTACCTAGGAGTTACTAGAGAACCTTAACTACTGTAAGGAAATCCTTAAAGAGTACCTTAAGACAGCAAATAATACGCTATAGCAATCTGCTTGTAAGCGCAAGGCTGATGCTAGGCTAGGTTAAGGTAATTTAAACCTGCCTTAGCAGAAGAGGGGTTGCCTAAGGAAATCCCCCTAGGATAGAACCTCTACATACTACTAAACTGTAGATAATATGTTAACCTAGGGTTACTGCCCTAAGGCTGTAGATTGGCCTAGCAACTATCTAAGGTAGGGGATAAGGGTCTTAAAAGTATAGGGGTAGGCACAGAGGTTTATATAGTTATTACATTTAATCTATTGCTATATATTATCTAAAAAGCAATCTAAAAACAAAAGGCATTATAAACCCCTAGTAGGGCTAGACTAGAAGTTAGGGCCACCTGTACAACAGCGCTCTAGAGTCCTCTAAGCGCCTAAAAACGCTAATTTAGTAGGAGAGATTGTTAACTGCTAGAAAGGCGCAGCTAGGGCGTTAGCAGCAGAAGGTATATTAGTGCTGTAGTAGTACTAACGCTTCTCTGCACCTCTAGCAGCACTATCCTGCTAGAACACCTACTTAACCTCTATATTAATAACTACGTTAGACAGTTCCTTCTAGCTAACTGTACCTAAGGCAGCCTATATAGAAGTTAGCTATAGTAAGGGTAAAGAGTTAAGGGAGAACTTATATTAAAGCGCTGTAGGTTATACTTATATAAAACCTAATAAGCCTTATTATAGTTAACCTAGCTTAAGCCTAAGTCCTTTATATAGTAACTAACAGTAGCATTATAGGATATAAAGCTAAGATAACAAGCTTTAGCATAGTTAAAAGCAGTCTACTAATAGTGCTAGATATTACCTAGGATGTTATCCTTAGTTGCAGTATTACCTTATTAGGTAGTCTCCTTATTTATCTTATAGATAGCGCGCTTAAGAAGGAAGTTAAGCATGTTAATAGCGCAGCAGAAATAAGGCGCGATCTATATAGGTTAGTATTAGGCAGGCACTAGGCAGAGCTCTAGACTTACCTTAATACATCTACTAACATTGCTAGATGTGCACCTATCGCACACACTAAAGTTGTTCTTCTGCGTGCAGTACCCTATAGGGCGCCTAAAGACCTAAATAAACAACTTAATTAAGCTGTTAGGATTAGTAGAGGACTTAGTAGTAAGCTTCTTTACACACTTAGGGCACTAAAACTACGTAAGGGAAGGCTGTAGAGCTATGTTGTTAGGTAGCGCGTAGACAAAGTCTAGCAGCTTAGAGTTATTAATATGCAAAGGCAGGAGAGGTATAATAATAATAAAGAAGTAGAGTAGAAAGTATATAGAGCGTAAAGTAAAGTGTAGATAAGGAAGATAAAGTTAAGGTATCTACTTATTATATACTGCGACTCTCTTACCTCTGTCTGCTACCTACTAACGTTCTGCTGCCTAACTGCCTACTTTCTAAACAATTAAACGCCTATACTTTATATAGTTAGCAAGGAATAATACGCGCCTAATAGGACACTTGCTATACGTCTATAAGGTATCCTAAGTCTAGAGCAAGCAACAGCTAACAATATAACAAAGATACTAGTTAACACTACGCAATTAACAGATAAACTCCTGTAACAGGAGTAATCTAAACATAGGGTAACGCCTCTAAGCATTATTACAGTAAACTACCTACACATAGCGTGTTGCCTTAGGCCTACTTATACAGGAGCAGGACAACCCCTAGGCACTAACTAGATACCCTATAGGGTACCTCTTAGGTAAAGGTAATAATATGTCTAACTAAACTACTATAGCAGTAAGGCAAATAGTCTACACTCCTAGCGACTGCAGTTGTCTAGAACAAGGGTAATAATGTCTCTGCAGAGCTTATAGACAAAGGACCTTAGGCAAAGACAGTTGTTATACTAAACAGTCTAGGGCAGCAGATTACTGCACCTAACACTAGCTCCTAGGCAATTGCAGTCCCTAGACTCTAAGCAGCAGTACCCTGCAGGGACTGTAGTAAGGCAATAGGTACCCTATAGGAAAACCTGCTATAAACACTATACAGCTTGTTCTATATTTTCCTACTACACTCCTGGAGGTTAAGGCTACTAGACTAAGAGTATTAGATCCTTAAGGGGACTGCAGTAAGGCTGCAGAAACCCTATAGGTTAGTACTAGCTAGACACTTGTTTAGTAATCTACTAAACTATTACCTAACTCCCTAACAGTCTTAACTATAGGTTTTAGAGTTAACAATCTATATAGATCTATAGGTAAGGTTACCTAGCAAGCAACAAACTAGTGCTAGTTGCACCCTGTAGGGAGTTGTTTGTGCTAACGTAACCTAATAGATTTAAACACCTACTAATAAGCAAGCTAGCTTTCTCCTAACTATTTTCCTCTTATGTTAGAGGTTTTTTTAGAGTTTAAACAGGCAAGCATTAGGCACATAGGGTTTAGCAGTCTAGGACAGACTGCAAGAAGGGGGCTATTGTTAGGGGCTTTCTACCTTAGGCATGCCAACCCTTAGGAACACCTTAGGGCTACCCTAGTAACCCTTTAGCCCCTACACATACGTATATATTCTCCTAAATCCTTAGGGGCTTAACCCCTAAGGATTTGTCTTATCTTATCTAATACTATACGTTTTCGTCCTATCTCTCTTGCCTGCCTACAGTGCCCTTATACTAGATAAGCTTATAAGCGTTTTTTGTTGTATTTAAACTTATAGAGCATTAGTTAAGAGGGGAAAGACTTAGTTACAGAAAAAGAGCAGGTTAATAGAGAAAGAGAAGATCTTTAAATTGCTAGGGAGGATAACCCCTCCTAAATAGGTATAAGTCTCCCTAGACTGCTAGTAGCAGCTCTTTTAAGCGCACGCCTAGCAGCTAAGAAGCTTACAAAAACAAATTAACTATAAGTAAGAAAGATAACCCCCTCCCTATAGGTTTTATCTTAAAGAACCTACTTATAAATAAGTACTTAAAATTTATACCTATCTACAAGCAGGCCCTTTACTACCTAGATAGTAGTACGCAGGTTAGTAGCCTACTAAACACTTATTAGCTACTGTTATCTACTAAAAACTAAGTTACTTACTAAAGTTATTACTCTACTAGAGGAAGCAAGCTCCTCTACTAGTTTAAGCCTAAGTAGCTTAAGGGCAGGAGGGCTATAAGCTGTTAGTCTACTACTTAACTACTCTTTTTTAAAATACCTATAGTAGGTAGTAGGAGTGCCTAAAGGCAACGCTAGCAGCGCTTGCTGTAGTAGCTAGTAGCAGCGTTATTAACGTATAGCGCAACTAAGCTGCTTGCTAGTAGCGTGTCTACGCAGTACGCGCAGGGTATTAACCTGCGCGCACTAGGCACTAGAGCGCCTGAGGTAGGGGCAGGTAGCGTGGGGGCAGGCAGCGCAGGGGTGGGCAGCAGCAGCGCAGTGGCGTAGGCAGTAGCAGTGGCAGCGGCTATAGTGGCAGTAGCAGCAGCAACTGCTGAAGGAGCAGGCGAAGCTGCAGCTATAGGCTTAGGTAAGGGCAAGGGAGCAGGCAAGGGTAAGGGAGTGGGCGCAGGTATAGGGGCAGGCGCAGGTATAGGGGCAGGCGCAGGTAAGGGCGAGCAGGTAGCTAGCAGCTTAGGTAGTAGAGGTAGCAGCAGTGCGTGCGTAGCGCTAGGTTTTAGTTTATTTCTATACCTAAGTTAGTAAACCTCTAAAAAGAGCTAGGAAAACATTAATAGCAAGATGTTAGGGGCTTTCTACCTTAGGCACGCTAACCCTTAGAGACACCTTAGGGCTACCCTAGTAACCTGTTAGAGCTTACACACGTATATATTCTCCTAAATCCTTAGGGGCTTAACCCCTAAGGATTTGTCTTATCCTGTCTAATACTATACGTTTTGTCCTATCTCTCTTACCTACCTATAGTGCCCTTACAATTCAAATCCTTTATACTCCCTCTTAGAAGAGGTAGTTAAAAGAGATATCTAATTTTTTCTATACCTATTACAATAGCTAGAAATTAACGTTGTCTACGTGCTGCTAGCAACAACAACGCCACAGGCTTGCAATAGCCTAGCCCTAGTAGCAACCTAATAGATCCCTAGAGGTATCCTATACACAATGTAGTAGCAAACTTGTTACTACCTAGTATACCCCTAGCTAGCAACATAACGCCTAGTACATCTAACAACTAAGCGTTAGGTCCTATAGAATTAGGAGACAAATAGGCTTATAGCCCTACTAGTACTCTAATAGATGTACTATTACATTAGAGTTAGGTTAACCTAGCAACTAGTTTAAATGTAGACCCCCTGCCTGCTGCAGGGACGCCTAGGCTAGATCCTATAGCTATCCTAACTACAGGTTAACCCTTATTTATTAAGCAACTCCTTAGGAACCTTTTTAAGGTAGAGCTTGCTAGAGCTAGTAAGGCTAAACTAGCTATCTAAAGGAACTAGATTAACTAAGCCTTATAAGCCCTAGGCTTAACTAAGAGTAGGAACTAGTTAGAGCCTAACTAGCTAGCGTTTAACAAGGCTAGAAAAATTATCTAGGTTCTAAATAACATTTAACCTAAACCTAAGCTAGGTACTAAGAGCAAAGCTCTATCCCCTAGCAAGTAGACTAGTAGATTAAAGACATTAAAATAGCTTTTTAGTACGTATAAGTACTAGAGGACTCTATTATAAGGACCTACTAGGCTATAGGTACTATCTAGTTTAGTATCTATTACAAAATAATCTAATAATAGATTAACTAGGGATCTATCTAATTATAGTCTAATCTTAAGGCAGAGGAGGAGTAACTTATACAAGACTCTATCCTTACTAAGTATAAGAACTACACTAAGTTCTTTAATATTAAGTAGAGAGAAGGTAATACAGTTAACACCTTTTTAATACTGCTAAATTACTAGGAGTTACTACTACTACACAGCTTCTTTAAGTTTAATAATAGTACTAAGGACTATAACTTTAAGATTGCCTTTGTGTAGTCTAAAACCCTACCTTATCTCTAACAGGAGATCTAGTATAACAGTAGTCTAGACAATATCTAGCAATAGCATAAGTTTAAACAAGCCCTCTGTAATGCAGAGATAGTAGCTTGCCCTATAACTACTAACAGGAGTAACAACGCTAACTATAGCAAAAGGCACACTACATCTCCTAATTAGAGGGAAATAAGAGACATGCTAGCTGTAGGGGCACGCCTGCCTACAGCTAGGGTAATAGCACCCTAGTAGCTACCTAGTTAAATAATAGCAATAAGGGCTAAGGTTAGAACAAAGACTAGGGTAACTAGAAAAGCTATTAGAAGAACTGTAGCTATAACTCCTATAAAGGAAATAATAGTAGTAACTCCTAGTTAATAGGAGAGTTAGGAAAAGGAAGCCCTAGTTGCTAACCTATCCTAACTATAACTAGGGCCTAAGACTAAGGGAAAGTAAACCTGTATTATAGTTACTGTATCTCTCCTAGGCCCTAATAGGTTCCTAACATTGCTCTAAGCCCTCTACAACTTAGGAGCAGAGCTAAACCTTATTAGCTAATGTGTAGTAGATAAACTATACCTAGAACATAAACTATTCTATTAAAGACTAGTAGCTACATTCCTTAATAGTAACTACCTAGACATCTAGCAACTCTACAATCTAACTATTAATTGCCCTAACAGCAATAGTATAGTTAAATCTATAGGCCTACAGGAGTTCTAGTTAGCTGCTTTTAAAGGGTATAACCTAGTACTAGGTTACTCCTAGTTAGCTTCTACTAACCTATACATACGCTTCTCTAAAGGCACGTACAAGTAGTTCCCTAAAGACTTAGAGAGAGTATATATTACTACTATGTAGGACTTATTCTACTCTATAGAACTAGGGGAAAGGGCGTACCTTATACACCTAGGTAACTTTGTCTACTAAGTCCTAGAGGAGACAATTAACACCCTATTAGAAGATAACTAGGAAGGTAGTAGACTACTACTAGCCTAAGGGCTAAACAGGGACGCTGCCCTTAACGCAGAATACTTCTATAATAAGGGACTCCTCTAGCTCTAGAATAAAATGCTTAAAGCTATAGACTACCTTTAGTATTATATTACGTAGCACCTAGACCTATTATAGCTCCCTAAAGCTATAGAGAAGCGCATAGTAGCAAGCATTATTTAGGAGCCCCCTTAACGCTCTAGGATGCTACCTACAGGCATAGCCTAAGTCCTCCTAGATAATAACAAAGACTACCCTTCTATTAACCCTGCAGACAACAAACTAGACCTAGAGGAGCTTAAGCACGTCCCTCTAGAGCTGTACTATAAGTAGTTTATATTTAGCAAGCACTAGTCTAGTGTATTAGCACTACATTAGGATTATAATTACTCTATTAATATTAAACTAGGAAGTAAGATACTAAACATGCCTATCTATAACCTCTCTAGGAAGGAGCTAGAAATACTATAGGCCTACCTTAATATAGCATAGGAGAAAGGCTAGATACGTCCAAGCAAGTCCCCTGCTAGAGCACCTATCCTATTTATGCTAAAAGCTAATAGTATACTATAACTCTGTGTAGACTATAGGGGCCTTAACAAGGTTACTATTAAGAACTAGTATCCTATTCCCCTTGTAAATAAGATGCTAGATAGGCTGTTAAAAGCTACTATCTTCTCTAAGCTAGATCTACGTAATACCTACTATAGGCTCTAGATTAAGAAAGGTAATAAGTAGAAAATAGCTTTTAAAACTAGGTATAGTTATTTTAAATACCTAGTTATGCCTTTTAGGTTAGTAAACGCTCTAGCTACGTTCTAATCCTATATCTAGAGAGCTCTAGAGGGTCTTATTAACTGCACCTGTGTAGTTTATCTAGATAATATCCTTATATATTTAGAGCATAAGAAGGATTATTAAGCCTATATTAAGGAGATTCTAGATTAACTTATTAAATAGGGGTTATTCTATAAGGTAAGCAAATGCTTATTTATAACAAAATTAGTTAAGTTCTTAGGCTTTATTATTATACCTAGTAGAGTAGTTATAGACTCTATCTATGTGCAAACAATCTAAGAGTAGCTAGAGCCTAAGGGATATAAGGATATATAAGTGTTCCTTAGCTTTACTAACTTCTATTAAAGGTTTATCTTTAACTACTCTAGGATTGTACGCCTGTTAGTAGACTATATAACCTCTACCTAGAGGCTAAAGTTAGAGCTAGGAGGCTCTACTACAACAAAGGGGGAAGAAAACGCTAGCGAAAACCTATAAGGGCCTAATAAGATAGTATAAACTATAGAGTTAGCTAGAGGAAGTACGCTAGGCCTTTCTTACTATTAGGAAGAAGTTTACTAAAGCCTCTGTGCTACAGCACTTTAATCCTAACAAGCTAATTATAGTTCTTATAGATGTATTAGACTTTGCTATAGCTACTATATTACTACAACTATAATTATTAGAAGTATTAGTAGAATAATACTAGAAGCTAGTAGCGTTCTAGAGTAGGAAGTTTTAAGGCCTATTAATTAGATAGCATACCTATAATAAGGAATTAGCTATAATTATTAAGGTATTTAGGTAGTAGTAACACTACCTTAAGCATGCCCTATTAATAGTCTAAGTACTATCTAATTATAACAACCTGCAGTACTTTATAACTATAAAGGAGCTCTCCCTTAAGCAAGCACGCTAAGCAGAGGAGCTAGCTAGGTATAACTTTAAAGTTAAATATAAGCCTAGGCTAGAGAACCCTATAGATAGCCTCTTAAGGCGCCCTAATTATATAAAGGGACTAGTTATTAGAGAGTAGTAGGCACTACGTAACGCTATACTACTAACTCTCTAGCAGAAGCTTTAAATATAGACTATCTAGAAGTCTAAGGCTTAAAATGTTAAACAGGCAACTAGGGTAACAGGCAGCCCTAGTAGGGATCCTGCAGGATCCTAGCAACTCTCTAAAACTACCTCTAAGGAATTCTACCTACTAACAGGTACTAGAGATACGTCTCTCTTAGCTCTTAACTAGCTATCTACAGGCTATAGTAGCTAGGGTTAATCTAAACTATTTAAAGCTTAGGAACCTAGCTTTAATATTATAGAGGCTCTCCTTTATAACCTTAATAGACAAGTTAGGTTACTTACCTACCTTATAAATAATGCTACGTAAGGTAAATCTGCATACGCCCTAGATATACTAGAACGCTTAACTAACTATATTAGACAGGTTTAGGAGTAAGACGCTGCCTATAAGTTGCTAATAAGTTAGGAAGCAGGTAGAGTAGCTAAGGGTTACTACTACTAGGAGGTTAACCCTAGTAGGATCCTACGTAGGAGTAAGAAAGTGTAGATTCCTTAAGACGTAACTCTTTACTAAACTATCCTTGTAAAGAACTATAATAACCCTATAGGGGTTACTATAGTTATAAGAAGACTACCTATCTGTTAAAACAAAAGTACTACTAGCTAAACCTAAAAAAGGATGTATATAAGTATGTTTAGTATTATATAGTGTGCTAACTAAATAAGATCTGCAGGCATAAGCTATAGGGGTTGCTAGTCCTACTCCCTATACCTAATACACCCTAGCAGCACTACTCCCTAGACTTTATAACAGACCTACTAACGTTAAAAGATAACTAAGGGAATAAGTATAAATTAATCCTAGTCCTAGTTAATAGGTTTAGCAAGTATGTCTAGTACCTGCCTATAACTAAGGCAATTACTTCCTAGAGGGTAGCTAAACTACTGCTCTAACAGTGCTTCCTTAAACATAGTCCCTCTAATACCCTAATATTAGACTATAGATTAGTGTTTACTAGTTAATTCTAGTCTAATATCTGCTACTATTTAAAGATTAACTATTACCTTAGTATAGCCTTTTACCTATAGACTAACAGACAGACAGAGCGCTAAAACTAGGAGTTAGAAATATACCTACGCATCTATATAAACTACTAATAGGATAACTAGGTAGATTTATTACTATACGCAGAATATGTATATAACTTAAAGGCTTACTTAGTATATAGAGAGTCCCCTATTAAGGTAGCTGTAAGGAGCTAACCTCTAAGGGAATTTGCTAGTAGAATACAAGATGAATTTAATAGAGAACAACCTCTAGAGCAGAGGTTGCAGAGTTTTTATAACTCTGTTTTAGAGGTGTTAGCTCTGTAGTAGGGTTTTGGCACTTACTAGGCCTGCGAGAGCTAGGGTAAGGCCAAGGCAGTGTACGCTAAGGAGCCAGCACCTAGGCCTAGCCTATTATAGTACCCCCTACTTATTCTTTGTTTATTAATACGCGCCTTAGTTAAAACAGCTCTATTGCCTACTCCCTACCTTCTGTATTCTCTGTTGCACTACCTTACAAGCCTGCGCCCTTTCTGCACACAACTCTACTACTATCTATTTGTCTAGCTAAGCTACCTTGCCCTAGTCTATTATAGCGCCTCCTAAGTCTCCTGCTGCTTCTTGCTCCCTAACTAAGAAAGCGGCGCCTAAGAGAGTAAGTTACCCTGCTATTACCTTCTATTATTTAACTATTATGCCTAACTCTTTTACCTTCTATAGGCCTGCTTAGTTGCCCCTGCTAATCCTGCTGCTTCTATAACTTAGTTAACTAAGAGGGCAAAGCTTACTCTGCAAGATGTTAACCTTAACAAGGACAAGATTAAGGAAGTCTTTAGCAACGTCCCTAAGCTAGGCAATTATGCTAAGGCTAAGGTTAACTAGTCTCTACGTACTGTGCGCGCTAGCAGGTTTAAAGATCCTAAGGTCTGCGTTAACTGCGCGTTAACAGGACAAGTCTGCAACTTTACTACTAGTAGTTAGTCTACTAGCTGCGCAAGCTGCGTTAAGGCCTATGCCTGCTGCTATAAGGTAGGTCTCTACTTAAGGTATTACACTATTCCTTTCCTCTGCTAATAATCCTCTAGGCCCTGCGTAAGACCTAGAAGACGCTAAATAAGTACTACGTTTTTTTGTAGTTTAGTAAGGGTAACTCTACAAAGCTTTTAAAGGTTATTAAGCCTATTTAGGCAGACCTTAAGAAGCGTATAAACCTCCTGCATTACACTAACCTTCTAACCTAGCCTAACACTTGCTCCTCTGCAACTAGTTATAAGGTTAAGTAGTCTAAGTATAAGGGCGATGTTAATAAGATTAAGGCTTATCCTTCTATTTCTATAGTTCTTATAGAGCGCACTGCTGTTGCTGCTAAGGAGTTAGTAGTCTAGATAAAGACTATAGTAAGTTATTTTCCCCTTTTTCTACTTATTTTTAGGCTATTTTGCTAATTTATTACTTAGTATAGCTTACTATTAACTTGTTAATGCTTACGCGCTTTATCTATCTTAATACTAACCTCTATAAGAAGTTTAAGCTTCCCCTACCTCTAGATATAAGGACTTTATTAGATTAGTTGTTAAGGATATTGCTGTAGCTATGTAAGGTAACAAAGACAATATTAGTAGCAAGGGTTCTGTTTTAGGTAGTGCTTAGGTCTTCTCTTGTCTATAGCGTTTAGGATTTTCTAGCTAGATAATACCTAGGCTCTCTTAGCCTTTTTCTCTTATAATAATATAGCCCCTATATAGGGCGGTCTACCCCCTAGGGTAGGCTAATGCAACAAATAATCTCTCTGTAGTCTAGTACTCTCCCTTATTCGTGCATATCTTCTCCTCTTGCTCCTACTATCCTCCCCTATACTTGTTATAGAAGGTTAATGTTACTTATCTAGAGATTCTAACTAGAATCCTAGGGGTAAGTTCCTATTCCTATCCTGCTTATCTCTTGTTGCAGATAACTACTTGTCTAGGGCTTCTAGGTCCTTGCAAACGTCCTCTCTTTCCTATGTTTTAGTGACATAACCCTCCTATTATACCAGGTACTTACGTCTCTTACCTCCCCTCCTAGCTTGTCTTTCCTTACAGATAGAGTTAACTTTCTATTCCTTAGAGGATGTTATAGGCTTTCCACCTTAGGCATGCCAACCCTTAGAGGCACCTTGGGGCTACTACAGTAACCTGTTAGAGCACACATGCACATATATATTCTCCTAAATCCTTAGGGGCTTAACCCCTAAGGATTTGTCTTATCTTACCTAATCCTATACGTTTTGTCCTATCTCTCTTGCCTGCCTATAGTGCCCTTACAATTTAAATCCTTTATACTCCCTCTTAGAAGAGGCAGTTAAAAGAGATATCTAATTTTTTCTATAACTATTACAATAGCTGGAAGTTAACGTTAAGCACGTGCTGTAGCTAACAACAACGCGTTAGGCTTACAGCAACCTAGCCCTAACAGCAACCTAATAGACCCCTATAGGTATCCTATACACAATATAGTAGCAAACTTGTCACTACTAGGTATACCCCTGTCTAGAAACATAACGCCTAGTGCATCTAACAACTAAGCGTTAGGTCCTACAGAATTAGGAGACAAATAGGCTTACAGCCCTACTAGTACTCTAACAGATGTACCTTCCTATTAAAGTTAGATAAACCTAGTAACTAGTTTAAATGCAGACCTGCTAGCCGCTACTAAGGCACCTAGGGTAGAACCTGTAGCTATCCTAACTACAGGCTAAACCTTATTTATTAAGCAACTTCTTAGGAACCTTTTTAAGGCAGAGCTCGCTAGAGCTACTAAGGCCAAACTAGCTATCTAAAGGAACTAGATTAACTAAGCCTTACAGGCCCTAGGCTTAACTAAGGGCAGAAACTAGTTAGAACCTAACTAGCTAGCGTTTAATAAGGCTAGAAAGATTATCTAAGTGTTAAATAACATTTAACCTAAACCTAAGCTAGGCACTAAGAGCAGAGCTCTATCCCCCTAGCAAGTAGACTAGTAGATTAAGGACATTAAGATAGCCTTCTAATACGCCTAAGTACTAGAGGACTCTATTACAAGAACCTACTAGGCTATAGGTACTATCTAGTTTAGCATCTATTGCAAACTAATCTAATAATAGATTAACTAAGGATCTATCTAGTTATAGTCTAACCTTAAGGCAGAGGAGGAGCGACTTGTACAAGACCCTGTCCTTACTAAGTATAAGAACTACACTAAGTTCTTTAACATTAAGTAGAGAGAAGGCAATATAGTTAACACCTTTCTAATGCTGTTAAATTGCTAGGAATTACTACTACTGTACAGCTTCTTTAAGTTTAACAATAGTACTAACAACTATAACTTTAAAATTGCTTTTGTGTAGTCTAAAACCCTGCCTTATCTCTAACAGGAGATCTAGCGTAACAGCAGTCTAGATAACATCTAGCAATAGCACAAGTTTAAACAAGCTCTCTGTAACGCAGAGACAGTAGCTTGTCCTGCAACTACTTATAAGAGTAACAATGCTAACTATAGCAAGAGGCATGCCACATCTCCTAATTAGAAGGGGAACAAGAGGCACGCTAGTCGCAGAGGCACGCCTGCCTGCAGCTAGGGCAACAACACCCTAGCAACTACCTAGTTAAACAATAGCAATAATAGCTAAGGTTAGAATAAAGACTAAGGTAACTAGAAAAGCTATTAGAAGAACTGTAGCTATAACTCCTATAAAGGAAACAACAACAGCAACTCCTAGTTAATAGGAGAGTTAGGGAAAGAGAAGCCCTAGTTGCTAACCTATCCTAACTACAACTAGGGCCTAAGACTAAGGGAAAGCAAACCTGTATTATAGTTACTGTATCCCTACAGGACCCTAATAGGTCCCTAACATTGCTCTAAGCACTCTACAACTTAGGAGCAGAGCTGAACCTTATTAGCTAGCATGTAGTAGATAAGCTCTACCTAGAACACAAACTGTTCTATTAAATGCTAGTAGCTACATTCCTTAACAGTAATTACCTAAATATCTAGCAACCCTATAATCTAACAATTAATTGCCTAGATAGTAATAGTGTAGTTAAATCTGTAGGCCTGCAAGAGTTCTAGTTAGCTGCATTTAAGAGGTATAACCTAGTACTAGGTTACCTATAGTTAGCATCTGCTAATCTATGTATACGCTTCTCTAAAGGCACATACAAGTAGTTCCCTAACAACGCAGATAGAGTATATATTACTACTGTACAGGACCTGTTCCACTCTATAGAACTAGGGGAAAAGGCGTACCTTATGCACCTAGGTAACCTAGTCTACTAAGTTCTAGAGGAGACAATTAGCACTCTATTAGAAAGTAACTAGGAAGATAGTAGACTACTACTAGCCTAAGGGCTAAGTAGGGACGCTGTCCTTAACGCAGACTACTTCTATAGTAAGGGACTCCTCTAGCTCTAGAACAAAATGCTTAAAGTTATAGACTACCTTTAGTATTATGTTGCGTAGCATCTAGACCTATTATAGCTTCCTAAAGCTATAGGGAAGCGCATAGTGGCAAGCATTATACAGGAGCATCCCTAACGCTCTAAGATGCTACCTACAGGCATAGCCTAAGTCCTCCTAGACAGTAACAAAGACTACTCTTTAGTTAACCCTGTAGACAACAAACTAGACTTAGAGGAGCTTAATTATATTCCTCTAGAGCTACACTATAAGTAGTTTGTATTTAGCAAGCACTAGTCTAGTGTATTAGCACTGTACTAAGATTATAATCACTCTATTAATATTAAACTAGGAAGCAAGATACTAAACATGCCTATCTATAACCTCTCTAGGAAGGAGCTAGAAATACTACAGGCCTACCTTAATATAGCATAGGAAAAAGGTTAGATACGTCTAAGCAAGTCCCCTGCTAGGGCACCTATCCTGTTTATGCTAAAGGCTAACAGTACACTGCAACTCTGTGTAGACTACAGGGGCCTTAACAAGGTTACTATTAAGAACTAGTATCCTATTCCCCTTATAAATAAGATGCTAGACAGGCTGTTAAAAGCTGCTATCTTCTCTAAGCTAGATCTACGTAATGCCTACTATAGGCTCTAGATTAAGGAAGGTAATAAGTAGAAAATAGCTTTTAAAACTAGGTACAGTTACTTTAAATACCTAGTTATGCCTTTTAGATTAGCAAACGCTCTAGCTACGTTCTAATCCTACATCTAGAGAGCCCTAGAGGGTCTTATTAACTACATCTATATAGTTTATCTAGACAATATCCTTATATACTTAGAGCATAAGGAGGATTATTAAGCCTATATTAAGGAGATCCTAGATTAACTTGTTAAATAGGGGTTATTCTGTAAGGTAAGCAAGTGCTTGTTTATAACAAAGTTAGTTAAGTTTCTAGCCTTTATTGTTATACCTAGCAGAGTAGTTATAGATCCTATCTGCGTATAAACAATCCAAGAGTAGCTAGAGCCTAAGGGATATAAGGATATCTAAGTATTCCTTAGCTTTACTAACTTCTATTAAAGATTTATCTTTAACTACTCTAGAATTATGCGCCTGTTAGTAGACTATATAACCTCTGCCTAGAGGCTAGAGTTAGAGCTAGGAGGCTCTGCTATAATAAAAGGGGGAAGAAAACGCTAGCAAAAATCTATAAAGGCCTAACAAGATAGTATAAACTATAGAGTTAGCTAGAGGAAGTACGCTAGGCCTTCCTTACTATTAGGAAGAAGTTTACTAAAGCCCCTATGCTATAACACTTTAATCCTATTAAACTAATTATAGTTCTTACTAACACTTTAGACTTTGCTATAGCTGCTATATTGCTGTAACTATAATTGTTAGAAGTATTAATAGAATAACACTAGAAACTAGTAGCGTTCTAGAGCAGGAAGTTTCAAGGCCTATTAATTAGATAGCATACCTATAACAAGGAATTAGCTGCAATTATTAAGGCATTTAGGCAGTAGTAATACTACCTTAAGCACGCCCTGTTAATAGTCTAAGTACTCTCTAATTATAACAACCTGTAGTACTTTATAACTATAAAGGAGCTCTTCCCTAAGCAAGCACGCTAGGCAGAGGAGCTAGCTAGATTTAACTTTAAAGTTAAATACAAGCCTAGACTAGAGAACCTAGCAGACAGCCCCTTAAGGCGTCCTAATTATACAAAGAGACTAGTTATTAGAGAGCAGTAGGCACTAAGAGACGCTATGCTACTAACTCTCTAACAGAAGCTTTAAATATAGACTATCTAGAAGTCTAAGGCTTAAAACGTTAAACAGGTAACAAGGGTAATAGGCAACCCTAGTAATAGTCCTGCGGGACCCTAGCAACCCTCTAAAACTGCCCCTAAGGAATTCTACCTATTAACAGGTACTAGAGATGCGTCTCCCTTAGCTCTTAACTAGCTATCTACAGGCTATAGTAGCTAGGGTTAATCTAAATTATTTAAAGCTTAGGAGCCTAGCTTTAACGTTGCAGAGGCTCTCCTTTATAACCTTAACAGATAAGTTAGGTTACCTACCTACCTTACAAATAATACTGCGCAAGGCAAATCTGCATACGCCCTAGACACACTAGAACGCTTAACTAACTACATTAGATAGGTTTAGGAGCAGGACGCTGCCTATAAGTTGCTAACAAGTTAGGAAGCAGGCAGAGTAGCTAAGGGTTACTACTACTAGGAGGTTAACCCTAGTAGGATCCTGCGCAGGAGTAGGAAAGTGTAGATTCCTAAGATATAACTCTTTGCTAAACTATCCTTGCAAAGAACTATAACAACCCTATAGGAGGTTACTATAGTTATAAGAAGACTGCCTAGCTGTTAAAATAAAAGTACTACTAGCTAAACCTAAAGAAGGATGTATATAAGTACGTTTAGCGTTGTGCAGTATACTAACTAAACAAGATCTGCAGGCACAAGCTATAGGGAGTGCTAGTCCTACTCCCTGTACCTAATACACCCTAGCAGCACTACTCCTTAGACTTTGTAACAGACCTACTAATGTTAAAGGACAACTAAGGGAATAAGTATAACTTAATCCTAGTCCTAGTTAATAGGTTTAGCAAGTATATCTAGTACCTGCCTATAACTAAGACAATTACTTCCTAGAGGATAGCTAAACTACTGCTTAGGCAGTGCTTCCTCAAACATAGTCCCCCTAATACCCTAATATTAGACTGTAGATTAGTGTTTACTAGTTAATTCTAGTCTAATATCTGCTACTATTTAAAGATTAACTATTACCTTAGTACAGCCTTTTACCTATAGACTAATAGACAGACAGAACGCTAAAACTAGAAGTTAGAAACCTACCTACGCATCTATATAAACTACTAATAGGACAACTAGGTAGATTTATTGTAATACGCAGAATACGCATATAACTTAAAGACTTACTTAGCACATAGAGAGTCCCCTATTAAAGTAGCTTATAGGATTAACCTATAAGGCTTTAATAGAGTCCTTAATAAGCACTAGTTACACTATCCCCTAGAACCCTAGGCTAATAGTAGAAAGGCACTAGACCTCTGCTAGCAGGTAATTAGATAGCTGGAGCAGTAGCATAATCTGTAGGTAGCAGCAAAGGATAGCTTAGAGTATGCCTAGAAGAGCAATTCTTGTTAGTATAACACTAAGTAGGCAGACAGACACTTTACTAAAGGCAAGCAAGTGCTGCTCTAAGCAAAGAACCTAACAACTAGCTAACTATCTAAGAAGTTTAATGCCTATTACCTAGGTCTATTTACTATTGTAAAGAAGATTAGCAAGCTAGCTTATAAGCTAAACCTACTACTATTAATAGATAGAGTGCACCTAGTGTTTAATGTATTATTACTTAAGCCCTAGAGGGAACCCTTTGCAGAGAAGAGGTTCTAGCTAGGTCCTATGCAGATCCTAGAGGATACTCTCCTAGTAGAGAGGTATAAAGTTAAAGGGATCCTGCAACACTGTAATACTTAAACCTATAGGCAAGAGTATCTAGTAAAGTAGCTAGGTTAGCCTAATAAAGAAGCTACCTAGGAGCTACTAGAGAACCTTAACTACTGTAAGGAAATCCTTAAAGATTACCTTAAGACAGTAACTAATACGCTACAGCAATCTACCTGCAAGCGTAGAGCTAATACTTAGGCAGGTTAAGGCAATCTAATCCTGCCTTAGCAGAAGAGGGGTTGCCTAAGGAGAGCCCCTAGGATAGCACTCTTATATGCTACAAAACTGTAGATAATATGTTAACCTAGGGTTACTGCCCTAAGGCTGTAGATTAGCCTAGCGACTATCTAAGGTAGGGGACAAGGGTCTTAAGAGCATAGGGAGTAGGCACAAAGGTTCACGCAGTTATTGCATTTAATCTATTGCTATACATTATCTAAAAAAGCAATCTAAAAAGTAGAAGGCCTTACAAACCCTTAGTAGGGCTAGGCTAGAAGTTAGGGCTACCTGTATAATAGCGCTTAGGAGTCTTCTAAGCTCCTAAGAAGGCGGACTTAGTAGGAGAGATAGTTAACTGCTAGAAAGGGGCAACTAGGGCATTAGTAGCAGAAGGCACATTAGTGCTGTAGTAGTACTAACGCTTCTCTGCACCTCTAGCAGCACTATCCTGCTAGAACACACGCTTAACCTCTATGTTAATAACAACATTAGAAGCCTCCTTCTAACTAACAGTACCTAGAGCAGCCTACATAGAAGTTAGCTATAGCAAAGGTAAAAGGTTAAGGGAACTTACGTTAAAGCGCTGTAGGTTATACTTACGTAAAACCTAACAGGCCTTATTATAATCTACCTAACCTAAGCCTAAGTCCTTTACATAGCAACTAATAGTAGTATTATAGGATATAAAACTAAGGTAATAAGCTTTAGCGTAATTAAATGTAGTCTGCTAGTAGTGCTAAGTAGTACCTAGGACATTATCCTTAGTTGTGGCGTTGCCTTATTAAGTAGTCTCCTTATTTGTCTTGCAGAGAGCGCGCTTAATAAAGAAGTTAAGCATGTTAATAGTACAGCAGAAGTAAGGCGCAATCTATATAGGTTAGTATTAGATAGTTACTAGGCAGAGTCCTAGACTTACTTTAATACATCTACTAACATTGCTAGATGTGCAACTATTGCACACACTAAAGTTGTTCTTGCGCATGTAGTACCCTACAGTCTGCCTAAAGACCTAGATAAACGACTTAATTATGCTATTAGGATCTTTAGAGGACTTAGTAGTAAGCTTCTTTATATACTTATAACACTAAAACTGCGTAAGGGAAGGCTGCAGAGCTATATTATTAGGCAGCGTATAGACAAAGTCTAGTAGCTTAAAGTTGTTAATGTGCAAAGGCAGGAGAGGTATAATGTTAAAGAAGTAGAGTAAAAGGTATATAGAGTGTAAAGTAGAGTGTAGATAAGGAAGACAAAGTTAAGGTATCTACTTATTATATACTGCAACTCTTGTAACGACACAGGATGATAGAAAGCTCTAGAATGCGTGTGTATCCGCTACGAGGTGTATGGGAGCACTAGGATAGGTAACATAGAGACAATTCTATTCCTATAGGTCTTGTACGAAGAATACTTAAAAACTATCTATCTACAGATAATTCTCCTTGTGCCTTTATACTGCTAGAATACAGGGAAGTTTAGAATGCTATAACCAAGTTACAGGCAGGAATAGAAACGTAAAGGAGCTAAGTTAGAGGTAAATTAGGGTGTGACACTTTTTAGAGACTGGTGCTTTACACTACCCCCTCCTGTGTAGGTGGATTGTCCTAGATACGCGTAAGTAATAACAGTTGTTGTCCTGTAGCGTTAGTGCGTTAATTTAGCGTCTGTTCTAGGTTTTTAGTTAACTTAGGTTGTTGTTTTAGTGTTTTGTTATTGTTTTTATCTAAAGTAAAGACAACTTTTTTTTTTTGTTAACTCTGCTGCCTGAATCTAACGTGACAACAAGCTGTATTGTGACTTAATTAGAGGGAAACAGGTTTACTGTTGTTATTATATCTAATTTCTAGGACGCGTTGCGTAGGTATATAAACAATTAATCCTTACACCTTTCCTAACTCTAACAGACACTATTTCTTGCTGTAAGTATCCCTACGCTCTTTTAATTGTTCCTATGCTAATGCTCCTAGGCTTGTTAATTAGTCACTATACTGATACTAGTTCCGCCTAGAGCTCTTGTAGTAGCCTATTAGGTTATTTGCCTTTGTTTAATTTAGGCCTTTGCAAGGGGAGGAAGGTAGACTACGCCTTTGACAAGGCGTTGTTGTTAAAGTGTGCTTATTGCACACTTTAAAATAAGAAGTGTTATCTAGTAACTAGACTTTTCTTTACTCCTACTCTCTAACTAATACTAATAGTTATAGGTTCCAATTTACGTTAGTCCTGAGTATGCTACTTTTTATAACAACCTTGTTATGTAGGAGGAGGAATCTAGGGGTAAGGCGGTAGGAGAGGCGGCGGAGGAGGTAATAGAGGCAGCACTAGAGGCATGGCGTAGCCTTATAGCATTAGCAATGGCTCTAGCGAGTGTGGTGCAGGTGGCGACTGCGCAGCTTAAGGGAGTCACTGCTAATAACGTGTTGCTGCATTAGTACCACGCTAGTACGGCGCAGGGCTAGGTAATAGAGGAGATAGTAGAGGGTTTGTTGGTGTTGACTAGGGAGGTTATTAAGCTGCAACAGGAAATAGCCCTTTGTAGCTCTAGAGTTAGAGGTAAGTTAGTAAAGCTAGCTCCGCTTCCAGCACCTAAAAAAGGGTGCTCCTAGGTTGTTAGACGAAACTAACAATAGTAGCTCTAAGGAGATAAGTGACATTAAGAACCCTTGAAAAAGAAAGGGTTTCTCTAGCTGTATAGTAAGGAGGATTTCTTTTGTTGTTATCTATTGTATAAACGCGGTTAGAGGCGTTTTAGAGTTAATAGATTTCCTTTGTCCTTTTCTGAATTATAATGTCTTTATTTGCCCTATAATTCTTAACCTTCTTCTTATGCTGTAATCTATTTGTTTAATGCCTTTGGTAGACTAGGCTGCTCTAGGTACTTGTTGTAATACGCCTTTAGCTTATAGGGTGCTCCTGTAAAGTTTTTGTAGGATACTAAGTTAGGTCTAGGTTATAGCTGACCTAGCTTACACAGTACTTGAGACTACAGCAGACTAACCTACTAGCTAGGATTTCTTAGACCTCCTATTCCTCTACTCCTTGAATAGGAATACCTGCGGGTTTTAGAGCTTCCTAACTAGGCAATAGGTTATCTAGATCCTTACACAGAACGTTAGGTGCAAATACGTTGTGTATTTTTAAACTAGGGGAAGTTTCAAGTAATATAAGTAACTAACCTATTCTAGGACCTTAAAGGGACCTTCCTACTTGTTAGATAGCTTTTGGCTTGGTTGCTTACTTGTTAAGTTTTTAGTAGAAAGGTACACTTTATTACCTATAGTCTAGTTAACTAGGTTATAATAAGCGTTAACTGCAGAGCGCATACAGTCTTAGGCTTTCTCTATATTCTCCTTAGCTACCTTCTAGGCGTTGTGTATACAGGTTGCTAATACTAAGGCCTCCTTGTAGTTAAGTTGTTCTATAGGGGTTACTGCTGTATTAGCTCCTTTCTAACTCTAGCTCTGTTTAGGTTAGCTACTATAAATTACTTAGTAAGGTAATATTCTAATTAAGGAATGTAGCAGAGTAAGTTAGGCACGATCTATAATTAGTAGGAGTTTAGACTAGTTATCCTGATAGTACAAGACGAAGGGACAGAGCTGTTAGTCTATATACTTGTTTATAATCTCTGTTTAACTGTTAGTTTCCTTGTAATAGGTAGTAGATAGCTTAACTTTCACACCTATAATTTAACAGAATTCTGTCTAGAAAGTAGAGATAAACTAGGGGCCCCTGTTGCTTACTATTAACTTAGGGGTGTGTCTAAACTAATACACCTATTGTATAAACAAGTTTGCTATCCTACGTACTGTAATTGTTTTATAGCATAGGATTGTAATAGCTTGTTTAGTTAGGTAATTAATAATAACTATAATCTAGTTATACCTAGCTTTGTCCTTAGGAAAATCCTTAAAATTAATGCACAAATGTTGCATTAGTTTGTTAGGTATTAGCAAGGGATGCAAGTACCTACAGAGTTAGGTCTGTCTTAGATGGCCTTGGCGACATAGGATGCAGTTTTGGACATATCTTTCACATGTAGCACTTATACCTTTCTAGTGATACTGTTGTAATAGCAGTTGGTAGGTCTTCTTGGCACTAGGGTAAGCAGTTAATAGTTGGTTATAGGCTTCCTTAATTAGGCGTGTGCATAGGGTTAAGTTAGTAGGGACACAGAGTTAATTATAGTAGAGAAGGAGTCTGTTTTGGATCTGATACAGAGATAGCAACGACAGTTGTTCTTGTCTAAAAGATTTCTAGTTTTCTTGTATTAACGCCTTAATTAGTTCTAAGGAATCTAGTTTTATAATAGGCTGTACTAAGCAGATAGTAGCTACAACTAGGTTAGTCTTAGCTAGATATGTCTAAGCTAAATTAGAATTAATCTAGTTGTGTAACTGCTGTAGACCTAGTAGGACTTAGGACTAATTGTCTTCTTAAGCAGACTTTAGATTTGCAAGATCCTGTTCTTAGCAACTTAGGATATTAGCACGCTTATTGTTCTTGCCTAGCGTGTATTTAATCTTAAAGTTAAACAGAGCTAGAGCTTCTGCCTATTGTGCTTGTTAAGCATTTAAGATTTTAGTTGTTATAAAGTACTCTAGGGATTAATAATTAGAGTAGACTTAGATCTGTTTTGTAACTAAGGTAAGTTTAGCTCTCTACTTATTAAAGGCTTGTAAAATTGCGAACAACTCCTTATTATGTATTTCCTAATTAAGTTTAGCTCTAGAGAGTACTTGGCTGTAGAATGCTATAGGGTACTACTTGTTGTTAGGGTGCTGCTGTAACAAAACCCTAGCGACAACTCTATTAGAGGCGTTAGTTTTAATCTTTATATTATAGTTAGGATTAAAATAGCATAGAGTTAGGATAGACAACAAGGCTTCCTTTAGGTTTTTAAAACTAGATTAGCATTAAGCAGTCTATTTAAATAGATTTGCTAGGCTTTATAAGGCAATAAGGGGCTTAGCCACGCAAGAGAATTTAGGTACAAATTATTAGTAAAACCTAGTAAAGCCTAGGAACAATTTTACACTAGTAACAGTGGTAGGAGGGATCTAGTTCCTAAGGGCTTGTACCTTCTTAAAGTCTACTTTAATTCCTTTGTTAGTTAGGATGTAACCTAAGTACTTAGTACAGGTAACGTGGAACTTACTCTTCTTAATGTCTACTTGTAATCTAGCAATACAGAGTTAATTAAGTACTAGCTTAACATGTTGTTTATAGGTCACAAGGTCTTTAGAGTAGATAAGGATATTATCTAGATATGCAATACAGAAGTTGTCTAGATATTTAATAAGAATATTATTTATATATTATTAATAAGTGGCTAGTCTATTACATAGCCTAAAGGGTAGAACCTTGCACTTGTAACTACTGTAACGTGTACAGAACGTAGTATACTCCTTAGAGGCAGGATCTATACAAATTTAATTAAAGGCATTCTAGATGTTAAATTTAGTAAATACCTTAGCCTTAGACGGTTGTGCTAACAATTTGTCTATATGTAGTATTAGATAGGAGTCCTTTCTTGTAAGGGCGTTAAGTTTATAATAGTTAACATAAATGCGCAAATTCCTGTTTGGTTTTTAAACATAGAGTATAGGCAACGCAAAGGGGCTCTAACTGTGTTTAATCTAGCTGTGCTGTAGTTAGTCTTGTATAAACTTTTTAGTAGCTTTAAGTTCCTTAAGATTTTGTTTATATAAGGGCAAGTAGGAATTTAGCAATTAGCCCTCTAATATAATTTTGTAGTTGTAGAGGCAGTGTTCTAGAAGGGTTTTAGCTTCTATTTTGCTAAACACATTAGCATATTAAACATATTTGTCTAGCAATTATTTGTTAAGTAGCTAAGCGTTCTTAGGGTTGTCTTAGGTACAATAGTAGTTAATAACGCGATTAATCTTGTATAGACTAGTAGTAAAAAATTTGTTCTGTAGTTTTTTTAGAAAAGTAAAAAGCATTTAATAAAAGTAAGGAAATGCGCGCCTCTCTAGGAGGTAGTAAGTTAGAGGCTTTTTAGGTTAGGATTGTTAGTAAGGAACAGCATTTTAGCAATTAAATAACACCTCTTATACAATGTATTAAGTGATTTAGACTTTGGCGACGTTGGTACTCTGCAGCTTCCTATAGGTTGTCCCTTTGTTGTACGTCTTATAGGATGTAGGCTTGTAGCAAAGGTTAATGTAGGGTTATTATTAATAGAGGGGCAGGGTTGTACAACCTAGGGTACCTTGCTAGCTATATAAGCTAAGATTGCTCTGTATTAAGTTAGAGTTTAAAACGTTTTAACTATTTAATTCTAATAATGTATTCCTAGGATCCTAGATTAACAATAACAAAGGGGCAGTTGCGTATCTTACGCCTATTAATAGTTAAGTGTAACTAAATGTACTAGTTTACTAGGGTTGTAATCTAATCCTAGAATCCTTTAACTTAGACCTTAAAGGGCAACCTTTAGATAGGAGTCCTAAGTGTAGCAGACACTAAAGTAGCGATGTTAGAATTTAAAAATAAAAATCCTTAGGCACTAGTATTAACTAAGGAGTTAAGTTGTACGCCTAGCCCTTAGTTTAATAGAATAGAAGAAGCAAGGAAATAGGGGCTACTAAACAAATAAGATAAAGAGAGGTTAGATAGGTTATATTAGTTTAGGCCTAGGTGAAGTTGTCCTCCTAGGCAGGGCTGTTTCCCTTAGGTATTAGTTCCTCTTTAAAATCTTCTTTAGCGTTAACATATTCCTCTGTATCTACTTAGATTTCTTATACCTAGGGACTAGGGCAATCTTTTGCAAAGTAACCTGTCTTGCTATAGTTGTAGCAGTTGCCTAGGGTTAGCTCTCTTACAGGTGTGGCTTGGGACAGTGTAGTCCTAGGTGCTAGAGTAGGAGTAGATATAGGAGGTTTCTAAATGCTAGGTGTAGGCTGATTTGGAGGTAGGTTGTTAGTCTAATACTAATTGTTAATAGTTTAGGGTTAGGTCTAAGGCAGTAAGGTATTAGGTAGAGCATAACCAGGATGTTGTTTTCTTTCTATGTTATACGCTGTAAGATGCTCTACTATAAGTTTAAACGAGTTATCCTACTGCCTCTTAAATCCTAGGTTAGGACTTTAGAGGGCAGGGGTAACCTTTATCTACATGTAGTAAAACTATTCTAACTTAGGTACTTGTCCCTAGATAGCAGCACTTAGGAAGCGCGCTTTAAAAAGTAGAAACGTGTTATCTTTTCCTATTTAGAGTTAATTAAAAACAGCCTAACTTTTAGCTCTCTTATTCCCTGTAATAAAGTAGGAGCGGAGAAGCGTTATTATTTCCTCTGCGCTCTAGAACTAGTCTATTTCACAAGACAAGTATTAGGGCTCTAGGTATTCCTTAGCAAGCCTAGAAGTATATCCCTATACTAGAGCTATACGAGCTTGTTCTGTAGGATAGTAATCTAAATTAATGTTAAGTTAGTCCTAAATTAAGGCTTGCTACTGTCTAAAAGTAGGGTCTTTTCTATTACTTAATTTGTTGATAGCTAGTGTACGTTTACTAAGCCTAGGGTAGTAGACTAGGGTCTTAGACTGGAACCTTTTAGGAGGTTGCTAAGATTAAATAAGGGGAGACTCTGTAGTAGGCACAGGTACATCTTTGTAGGGAAGGGATTAGGCCTAAAGCTAGGCTACTTTAGCCCTTAGTTAGTTAACTAACTTATAAAGATTTACCTATTCTAAGTCTAATTTGGTATTGCTCTTGCTAAGCGTCTAGGTGTTAGTTGATCCCTTAGCAGGCGCTGTCGCCTGTCCTTAAGTAGATTGTCTAATAGGTTCCTTTAAACTAGGGTTAGTAGTGCCTAACATTAGTAGTAATCTAATTTAGGTAGGTTATTAATAATCTCTAAGTCTTTATCTTAGCGTAATCTAACGCAACTTTTCTAAAGTAATCCTAGAGTAGTAAGTTGTAGGAAGTTCTAAACCTAAAGGCTTTAGTTGTTAGGAGGTCTCTAGAATCCTAACTGTTAGATAGACAATAATTGGGACCTGTATAGTTTGTAACTAAAAGGGGTCCGAATCTGCTTGGTACACAATAACTAAACAAACTTGCGATATTATTTAGAGGCTGTTACTAGCTAGGACAAGTTTTTGAGTATAATGTAACGACATAGGATAATAGAAAGCTCTAGAATGCGTGTGTATCTGCTACGAGGTGTATAGGAGCACTAGGATAGGTAACACAGAGACAATTCTATTCCTATAGGTCTTGTACGAAGAATACTTAAAAACTATCTATCTACAGATAATTCTCCTTGTGCCTTTATACTGCTAGAATACAGGGAAGTTTGGAATGCTATGACCAAGTTACAGGCAGGAACAGAAACGTAAAGGAGCTGAGTTAGAGGTAAATTAGGGTGTAACACTTTTCAGAGACTAGTGCTTTACAACTCTCTTACCTCTGTCTATTGCCTACTAACGTTCTGCTGCCTTACTACCTACTTTCTAAACATTTAAACACCTATACCTTACATAGTTAGCAAGGAATAAGGCGCGCCTAATAGGACACTTGCTATACGTCTACAAGGTATCCTAAGTCTAGAGCAAATAACAACTAATAATATAATAAAGGTAATAGTTAACACTGCGCAATTAACAGATAAACTCTTACAATAAGAGTAATCTAAGCATAGGGTAACGCCTCTAGGCATTGTTATAGTAAACTACCTATATATAGCGTGTTGCCTTAGGCCTACTTGCGCAGGAGCAGGACAACTCCTAGGCACTAACTAGATACCCTATAGGGTACCTCTTAGGTAAAGGTAATAATATGTCTAACTAAACTGCTATAGCAGTAAGGCAAATAGTCTACACTCCTAGCGACTGCAGTTGCCTAGAACAAGAGTAATAATGTCTCTGCAGAGCTTATAGATAAGGGACCTAGGCAAACACTTAAGTAACCTATAGGGGAACAAGTTGTTATACCAAACAGTCTAGGGCAGCAAATTACTGCACCTAACACTAGCTCCTAGGCAATTACAGTCCCTAGACTTAGAGTAGTAGTACCCTACAGGGACTATAGTGCAGCAATAGGTACCCTACAGGGAGAGCCTGCTACAAACACTATACAGCTTGTCCTGTATATTCTACTACACTCCTAGAGGTTAAGGCTACTAGACTAAGAGCACTAGATCCTTAAGGGGACTGCAGTGAGGCTACAGACACCCTACAGGGCAGTACTAGCTAGACACCTGTTTAGTAATCTACTAAACTATTACCTAACTCCCTAACAGTCCTAACTACAGGTTTTAGAGTTAAAGATTCCTATAGATCTTTAGGTAAGGTCACCTAGTAAGCAGCAAACTAGTGCTAATTGCACCCTGTAGGGAGTTGTTTATGCTAACGTAACCTAATAGATTTAAACACCTACTAATAAGCAAGCTAGCTTTCTCTTAACCTATTTTCCTCTTACGTTAGAGGTTTTTTAGAGTTTAAACAGGCAAGCATTAGGCACATAGGGTTTAGCAGTCTAGGATAGACTGTAAGAAGGGGGGCTATTGTTATAGGCTTTCTACCTTAGGCATACCAACCCTTAGAGGCACCTTAGGGCTACTATAGTAACCTGTTAGAGCACATATGCACGTATATATTCTCCTAAATCCTTAGGGGCTTAACCCCTAAGGATTTGTCTTATCTTACCTAATCCTATACGTTTTGTCCTATCTCTCTTGCCTGCCTACAGTACCCTTACAGAGGAGGTGCTGTTACTGTTAGTAATAACTAGCAGGCTAGGCTAGGGGTTATTATTTAATTATCTATAGAGGGGATTCTGTAGACACAGCTTAAGCTAGTCAACGTAGAAGATAGGGTAGATTTTACTATTAATATCTAACTTAACGTTGTAGGGGAAATAACCTCTATAATTATAAACTTCCTATTCTTCTAGTCTAGCTTCTTGCTTGTTTAGCTGTTTAAGAACTAGTTTCCTAACTTTAACTAAACCTTGTCTCTAATTTTTAGCTATAGGGCTTCCTTCCTGTGTGCATTAGCCTATTGTTCCTGCGTCTGCTAAGCTTCTACTATCTATGCTTTAACAAAATTAATTGTTTTAGCAAATTTTTACACTATGCCTGCTGTAGCTTTAGTAGGTTCCCTTGCGTATTAATGCAATAGTTCTACTGTTAAGTCTAGGTTAACCTGTACTAGGTCTACGTTGTAACTATGTTAGAGGAAGAAGGGGCTAAAGCCTATAGACAAAGCTACTTGTCCCTTAATTGCAATCTAGGCTACTAGTACCTAAGTAGACTAGTTATTCTAGGACTAGTTAATGTACGCTCTTAGGTATGTTTTAACTACTAAGTTTATACGTTTAGTACTCCTGTTAGTCTAGGGGTAGAAAGCTGTAGATAATCTCCTTATAATCCTAAGCAGTTAGCACATTATCTGCTAGAAATTGCTAAGGAATTGCGTCCTATAATTAGAGACAATAGCGTTAGGTAGGAAATAGTAGGCTACTATATAAGATATAAATACACTAGTAACTGTCTTTACTAACAGGTTATGTAAGAGGACTAAGATAACGTCCTTAGAAAGTCTGTCTATAATAACTATAAGATTGTAGTTGCTATTACTTTTAGGGAGGTCTGTTATAAAGTCTATAGAGATTTCCTTCTAGATTCTCTTAGGTATAGGGAGGGGTTTAAGGAGTCCCTGTTTTAGTTCCCTCTATAGCTTTGTCCTTCTGCAGATGTTGTAATTATCTATATACTAGCAGAGGGCAGTTAACATTCCTAGCTAGAAGTACAATTAAGAAGAATTGCATATATGTTACCTCTCCCTAGGTAACCTATAATTAGTAAGTAATAAGTATTATTAATAATCTTAGCTCTAAGTGCATTAGAGTTTAGGACCTATGCCCTTCTATAGTAGTATAATCTATCTCTGTTATCTACAGAGCATTTAGCAAGTAAAACTTTAAGGTTAAGCTGTGTAGAGAACTTCTAGGCGTCTAAGGTAATAGATAACTTTACTAGTTAGTAGGTCTTATTATCTATAGCAGCTCTTTCCTAGAGTCTTTTAAACTCCTTAATGCTATTATATAGTTCTAGTGTTTAGGCTATAGGTAGTTCTGCACGCTCCTAGCTCTGCTTCTAATAGTTGTCCTGCTGCAAATCTGTATTCTGCAATGTAGCAGGGAGGAGTTGGTCCGCTCTACGCAGTCTAGAAGAGAAGACTTGTATATTGTTAGCAGAGTTATCTCTTAGGTTAGTTCTTACTACTTAAGCAAATAGTTTTAATAGTTAGAAATGCCTAGTCTTAGTTCTTTTGTCCCTAGTTAATAGGGGAAGGTCTTCTTCCTTTCTTAAAAGAGCATCTGCTTAGTTATTAACTTTGCTAGGTCTATAAGCAAAGGTAAGGTTAAACTAGCTAAGGAGGCTTAAGTATTAGACATGTCTCTCTAAGAGTAGTTAGGCTTTGCAGAAGTACTCTAAGTTCTTATAGTTAGTAATAACTATAAACTTCCTTACTTGCTTTAGCTCTGTGCTCTACTCCTAGAGGCACTTAATTACTGCTAACATTTCCTTATTATAGATAGTGTAGTTTACTTCTGCTTTTAAGTTCTTGGCTAAGAAGTAAGCTACTGTGCAGAGCACCTTGTCCTTTCTATACTAGGAGAGTACTCCCCCTGTTGCCTATCCTAACGCATTACACTCTACTACTATTTCTAAATCTAGGTTAAAGTTTAATAGTGCTAGTTCCCTAGTAAATATAGCTTTTATAGCGTTAAAGGCCTATTACTAGGATTCTTTCTACTTAAAGGTAGCATTCTTTCTAGTTAAGTAGGTAAGGGGCTCTGCTATGCTAGAGAACTAGTTAATAAACTGCTAGTAGAAGTTCGCAAACCCTAGGAAACTCTAGATTCCTTTAACTATCTTTGGGGGTTCCTAAGACTTAATAGCAGCAATCTTTCTAGGGTCTATCTAGATGCCCTTACTAGCCTTAATAATAAACCCTAAATATTTAGTGCTCTTAATAGAGAATTTGCTTTTGCCTACGTTAAGGTAAAGACCTACAGCTCCTAGCTTCTAGATAATTTCTTTAACCTTAGCCTTGTGTTCTTCTTAGGTGCTATTAGAGTAGATTAGTACATTGTCTACGTAGGCAGAGCACTATTCGTCTAGGTACTCTCTTAAGACCTAGTTAATGTACTACTAGAATGTACTTAGGGCATTAGCAAGTCTAAATAGTGTTACTAGCTACTTATAGAGTCTAAACCTTGTCTAGAAAGCTGTTTTCTATTTATCTCCTTTAGCTATCCTAATTTTGTAAAATGCTTAGATTATGTCTACTTTAGTAAACTATAACGCTTTTAAGATCTAGGAGAGAGTCTTATAGATTAGAGGGAGTAGGTACTAGTCTTTCTTAGTAATAGCGTTTAATGCTTAGTAATTAACACAGAACTATAGACCCCTACTAGGTTTCCTAATAAATAGGACTAGGGTAGAGGCGCTAGATTTGCTAACCTAGATAAAGCCTTTGTCTAAGTAGCTAGTAAGCTGTTACTAAAGTACTAGAAGCTCTTTATAAGACATGTTGTACAGCAGTCCCTATAGCACTATTGCTAGATTGCTGTCTTGTTTAATTAGCTTAATTGCATAGTCTACTTTAGGACTGTAGTATAGCGCAAGCTTATCTACTTCTTCTTTTATAAATGTCCTAAATTTATCCTTTAAATAATCTAGGAGGAGGACACGTAGATCTATTAATTCCTTCTTTTTTAAGGCCTTTTAGATGTTAGCTATAGATGCTGCAAATAGTCTTATACTCTAGTCCTTCTTAGACCTCTTTCTTAGGGCTTGGTACAACTCTAGACTAACAGGCCTTAGTAGTTAGTTAGGGCAGGTGCCCTCCCTGCTTCTTACACAGGTTTTACTAGAATAGATAAACAGTAACTTCTTAGCTAGTGCTATTGTAACTTTATTCTTATCTATCTAAGGTCTTCCTAGAATAAAGTTGTACTCTTTCTCCCTATCTAATATGTATGCCTAGAGGGTTTCCCTATAGCTATCTACGTTAATCTTTATTCTTATAACATTAGTTACCTAGGTTACTTTTCTAGCTACACCTAGTACTCTACGCCTGTGCGTAGGAGTGTATTGTAGGTTGTTTTGCAATGCAAACTTTAAGGAGACTATACTATAGGTTAAACACCCTATATTAATTAATATATATGCTATAGTGTTATCTTGTACTATTACATGCAGTAATATAGGCTTACTATTAGGCTACTATTAGTAGAACCTTTAAAACAGTTCTTTCCTCTCTACAACCTTTCTTTCTAACCTCTATTTACGCCTTTAAACAGGAGTTTCTAGTTTTCTAAGTCTTTGTTGTTTAAGTTGTTAGTTTTAGAGACCTTAGCAGCTGCGCTTTAGACTTAGATACTTTCTAGTCTCTTGGCTAGGGCTAACTAGCATCTGTTTAAGTAGTAGCTGTTCTTCCTGCACCTTAGGCAGGCGTTTTTAGCCCTTCTTTAGTCTATAACCTCCTAGGGCTGCTATTCTGCCTACTGTTAGTTGTCTGATTTAATTCTCCTAGCGTAGACTCTAGTAGGTTCCTAGTCTATCTTATTAGGGTTTGTCCTTTGCGTTTGCTGCCTAAAGGTGCTATTAGTTAGTGCCTTAGTCCTACAGAGATTAACTTCTACTATAAGGACCCTAGTTATAAGGTTCTAGAGATCCTATTTATCTAGGATGTTAACTAAAATTATTTTGTCTTGTAGGTCTAGACAGATTACAGATATATACCTAGTCTTAAGGTTCCTTATGTTGTCCTCCTTAGTAGTATTATAGGCTAGTTGTATAAACTCTATGTTAAAGGACTTAATACTCTAATTATTTCTCTTTATAGTAATAGTTTAGAGTTTTTAACAGGAACGTTCTTTAAACATAGAGTCCTTATACTGTTTATCTAGGAAGTCCTAGAACTAGGTGGTTGTACCTATTAGGTTTTAATCCTTCTATAATAGGCTAACCTAAGCAGCTTGTCCTTCTAATTAGTTAAACATATATGCAACTCCTAGGACAGCTTCCTAATCTCCTATAGACTTTAACTTATCCTTTATCTATAATTTAAACGTTTAATACGTACGCTAGTTGCTACTAAACTTACCTACGTCTAGTAGCTTTATAGCTTTGCTTAGTTTATTATTATTTGTTTATATAGAGGTAGGTAGTGTTACACTGTAGTTCTGCGTGTTTATAGATGCTACGTAGGCTTGCACCTAAGCTTTAACTAGCCTTTATATAGTTTTATTTATATCTTCTTCTTGTAAGTTTAGGTTTTAGTCTGTAGGGGGATAAACTTTATTAGTAGTAGTGGCTACTGCAACTTTAGGAAGGGTTCCCTATAATAGGTAGGCAGTTAGGCGTTCTAGTACGTGTGCTAGGAGCTCCTCCTGCTAACTCTCTAATACTAACAAGGTGGTAAGGTTCTAGAGCTCTGTCCTAACGTCTAATTAATTGTTGTTGCTAGTGCACAGCTTAATGCTGTATTTACCTAGACGCCTAGCGGCGTTATTAAATATTTTGTTTATTAGTCTTTATGTTAGTAATTAAATTTAATTGTAAGGAGCTAACCTCTAAGGGAATTTGCTAGTAGAATACAAGATAAATTTAATAGAGAACAACCTCTAGAGTAGAGGTTGCAGAGTTTTTATAACTCTGTTTTGGAGGTGTTAGCTCTGTAGCAGGGTTTTAGCACTTACTAGGCCTACGAGCTAGGGTAAGGCCAAGGCGGTGTACGCTGAGGAGCCAGCACCTAGGCCTAGCCCGTTACAGTAGCTTACAGGATTAACCTACAAGGCTTTAATAGAGTCTCTAATAAGCACTATTTACACTGCCTCCTAGAACCCTAGGCTAATAGTAGAAAGGCACTAGACCTCTGCTAGCAGGTAATTAGACAGCTAGAACAGTAGCATAATCTATAGGTAGCAGTAAAGGATAGCTTAGAGTACGCCTAGAAGAGTAATTCTTATTAGTATAATACTAAGTAGGTAGATAGACACTTTGCTAAAGGCAAGCAAGTGCTACTCTAAGTAAAGAACCTAACAACTAGTTAACTATCTAAGAAGTTTAACGCCTGTTACCTAGGTCTATTTACTATTATAAAGAAGATTAGCAAACTAGCTTATAAACTAGACCTACTACTATTAATAGATAGAGTGCATCTAGTGTTTAATATATTATTACTTAAACTATAGAGGGAACCCTTTATAGAGAGAAGGTTCTAGCTAGGTCCTACACAGATCCTAGAGGATACTCTTCTAGTTAAGAGGTATAAAGTTAAAGGGATCCTGCAGCACTATAACACTTAAGCCTATAGGCAAGAGTACCTAGTAAAGTAGCTAGGTTAGCTAAATAAAGAAGCTACCTAGGAGCTACTAGAGAACCTTAACTACTATAAGAAAATCCTTAAAGAGTACCTTAAGGCAGTAACTAATATGCTATAGTAATCTACTTGTAAGCGTAAGGCTAATGCTTAGTTAGGTTAAGGCAATCTAAACCTGCCTTAGTAGAAGAGGGGTTGCCTAAGGAAATCCCCCTAGGATAGAACCCTTACATGCTACAAAACTGTAGATAATATATTAACCTAGGGTCACTGCCCTAAGGCTGTAGATTAGCCTAGCAACTATCTAAGGTAGGGGACAAGAGTCTTAAGAGTATAGGGGTAGGCACAGAGGTTTATATAGTTATTACATTTAATCTATTGCTATATATTATCTAAAAAGTAATCTAAAAGTAGAAGGCCTTATAAGCCCCTAGTAGGGCTAGGCTAGAAGTTAGGGCTACCTATATAACAGCGCTCTAGAGTCCTCTAAGCTCCTAAGAACGCAGATTTAGTAGGAGAGATTATTAACTGCTAGAAAGGCGCAGCTAAGGCATTAGCAGTAGAAGGTATATTAGTGCTGTAGTAGTACTAACGCTTCTCTGCACCTCTAGCAGCACTATCCTACTAGAATATACGCTTAACCTCTATATTAATAACTATATTAGACAGTTCCTTCTAGCTAACTGTACCTAAGGTAGCCTATATAGAAGTTAGCTATAGTAAGGGTAAAGAGTTAAGGTAGAACTTATATTAAAGCGCTGCAGGTTATACTTATATAAAACCTAATAAGCCTTATTATAGTTAACCTAACTTAAGCCTAAGTCTTTTATATAGTAACTAATAGTAGTATTATAGGATATAAAGCTAAGACAATAAGCTTTAGTGTAGTTAAAGGTAGTCTACTAATAGTGCTAGATAGTACCTAGGATGTTATCCTTAGTTATAGCGTTACCTTATTAGGCAGTCTCCTTATTTATCTTGTAGATAGCGCGCTTAAGAAGGAAGTTAAGCATATTAATAGCGTAGTAGAAGTAAGGCGCAATCTATATAGGTTAGTATTAGGCAGGCACTAGGCAGAGCTCTAGGCTTACCTTAATATATCTACTAACGTTGCTAGATATACACCTATTACACACACTAAAGTTGTTCTTGCGCGTGCAGTACCCTATAGGGCGCCTAAAGACCTAAATAAATAACTTAATTAAGCTATTAGGATTAGTAGAGGACTTAGTAGTAAGCTTCTTTACATACTTAGGGCACTAAAACTGTGTAAGAGAAGGCTGTAGGGCTATATTATTAGGCAGCGCGTAGACAAAGTCTAGCAGCTTAGAGTTATTAATATGCAAAGGTAGGAGAGGCATAATAATAATAAAGAAGTAGAGTAGAAAGTGTGTAGAGTGTAAAGGGAGTGTAGATAAGGAAGATAAAGTTAAGGTATCTACTTGTTATATACAACAACTCTCTTACCTCTATCTACTGCCTACTAATGTTCTACTACTTTACTACCTACTTTCTAAATAATTAAACGCCTATACTTTACATAGTTAGTAAGGAATAATACGCGCCTAATAGGACACTTGCTATACGTCTATAAGGTATCCTAAGCCTAGAGTAAGTAATAGCTAATAATGTAATAAAGGTATAGGTTAACACTGCGCAATTAATAGATAAACTCCTATAATAGAAGTAATCTAAGCATAGGGTAACGCCTCTAGGTATTGTTATAATAAACTACCTATATATAGCGTGTTGCCTTAGGCCTACTTACGCAGGAGCAGGACAACCCCTAGGCACTAACTAGATACCCTATAGGGTACCTCTTAGGTAAAGGTAATAATATGTCTAACTAAACTACTATAGTAGTAAGGCAAATAGTCTACGCTCCTAGTAACTGCAGTTATCTAGAATAAGGGTAATAATGTCTCTATAGAGCTTATAGACAAAGGACCTTAGGTAAGGACACTTAACAACCTATAGAGGAATAAGTTGTTATACTAAATAGTCTAGAGCAGTAGATTACTGTACCTAACACTAGCTCCTAGGCAATTGCGGTCCCTAGACTTAGAGTAGTAGTACTCTGTAGGGACTATAGTGCAGCAATAGGTACCCTATAGGGAGAGCCTGCTATAAACACTATATAGCTTGTCCTATATATTCTACTACGCTCCTAGAGGTTAAGGCTACTAGACTAAGAGCACTAGATCCTTAAGGGGACTGTAGTAAGGCTATAGACATCCTATAGGGCAGTACTAGCTAGACACTTATTTAGTAATCTACTAAACTATTACCTAACTCCCTAACAGTCCTAACTATAGGTTTTAGAGTTAAACAATCCCTATAGATCTGTAGGTAAGGTTACCTAGCAAGCAGCAAACTAGTGCTAGTTGTACCCTATAGGGAGTTATTTATACTAACGTAACCTAATAGATCTAAACACCTACTAATAAGCAAGCTAGCTTTCTTCTAACTATTTTCCTCTTACGTTAGAGGTTTTTTTAGAGTTTAAATAGGCAAGTATTAGGCATATAGGGTTTAGTAGCCTAGGACAGACTGTAAGAAGGGGGCTATTGTTAGGGGCTTTCTACCTTAGGCACGCTAACCCTTAGAGACACCTTAGGGCTACCCTAGTAACCTATTAGAGCTTACACACACGTATATATTCTCCTAAATCCTTAGGGGCTTAACCCCTAAGGATTTGTCTTATCCTATCTAATACTATACGTTTCGTCCTATCTCTCTTGCCTGCCTATAAGTGCCCTTATAGCTAGATAGTACCTAGGATATTATCCTTAGTTACAGCGTTACCTTATTAGGCAGTCTCCTTATTTGTCTTGTAGATAGCGCGCTTAAGAAGGAAGTTAAGCATGTTAATAGCGTAGTAGAAGTAAGGCGCGATCTATATAAGTTAGTATTAGGCAGGCACTAGGCAGAGCTCTAGGCTTACCTTAATGCATCTACTAATATTGCTAGATATGCACCTATTATACACACTAAAGTTGTTCTTGCGCGTGCAGTACCCTATAGGGCGCCTAAAGACCTAAATAAACAACTTAATTAAGCTGTTAGGATTAGTAGAGGACTTAGTAGTAAGCTTCTTTATATACTTAGGGCACTAAAACTGCGTAAGGGAAGGCTATAGGGCTATATTATTAGATAGCGCGTAGACAAAGTCTAGTAGCTTAAAGTTATTAATATGCAAAGGTAGAAGAGGTATAATAATAATAAAGAAGTAGAGTAGAAAGTATGTAGAGTGTAAAGTAAAGTGTAGATAAGGAAGACAAAGTTAAGGTATCTACTTATTATATACTACAACTCTCTTACCTCTGTCTGCTGCCTACTAACATTCTGCTACTTTACTACCTACCTTCTAAATAATTAAACGCCTATACTTTATATAGTTAGTAAGGAATAATACGCGCTTAATAGGACACTTGCTATACGTCTATAAGGCATCCTAAGTCTAGAGTAAGTAATAGCTAACAACGTAACAAAGGTACTAGTTAACACTACATAATTAATAGATAAACTCCTATAATAGGAGTAATCTAAGCATAGGGTAACGCCTCTAGGTATTGTTACAATAAACTACCTATATATAGCGTGTTGCCTTAGGCCTACTTGCACAGAAGCAGGACAACTCCTAGGCACTAACTAGATACCCTATAGGGTACCTCTTAGGTAAAGGTAATAATATGTCTAACTAAACTACTATAGTAGTAAGGCAAATAGTCTACGCTCCTAGTAACTATAGTTGTCTAGAACAAGGGTAATAATATCTCTATAGAGCTTATAGACAAAGGACCTTAGGTAAGGATACTTAATAACCTATAGGGGAACAAGTTGTTATACTAAATAGTCTAGGGTAGTAGATTACTGCACCTAACACTAGCTCCTAGGCAATTGCAGTCCCTAGACTTAGAGTAGTAGTACCCTACAGGGACTGCAGTGCTGTTACAAGTAGCAAAGCTAGGGCTAAGGCAGGCATGTAGCAGCAAACCACCTCTAACCTAGTTAGCAATAAGTACTGTTCTAGCCACGTTATTACTATTAGAGTGATTATTTGTACCTTTTTAGCTGCTATAGCTAGGTAGGCAGAGTCTAGTCCTAATATAATAATTACTCTAATGCCTAAAGCGTTGTAGGTTTAAGTCTAGTAGTAGACTAGATCCCTGTAGATGTTAGGTTCAGCTAAGCCAGCAGGTAGCTAAGGCAGGGCACCACGTGATGTAGGCTAGGATGTGCTATTGCTGCTAGAAGGTCTAGTACTTATCCTTAGTGCCTGAGGACAGGCACCTAAGAGGGGCTATTGTTACAAGTAGCAAAGCTAGGGCTAAGGCAGGCATGTAGCAGCGAACTACCTCTAACCTAGTTAGCAATAAGTACTATTCTAGCCACGTTATTACTATTAGAGTGATTATTTGTACCTTTTTAGCTGCTATAGCTAGGTAGGCAGAGTCTAGTCCTAACAAGTGCAGTAATAGGTACCCTATAGGGAGAGCCTGCTATAAAATACTATATAGCTTGTCCTGTATATTCTACTACGCTCCTAGAGGTTAAGGCTACTAGACTAAGAGCACTAGATCCTTAAGGGGACTATAGTAAGGCTGCAGACACCCTATAGGGCAGTACTAGCTAGACACTTATTTAGTAATCTACTAAACTATTACCTAACTCCCTAACAGTCCTAACTATAGGTTTTAGAGTTAAACAATCCCTATAGATCTATAGGTAAGGTTACCTAGCAAGTAGCAAACTAGTGCTAGTTGCACCCTATAGGGAGTTGTTTATGCTAACGTAACCTAATAGATCTAAACACCTACTAATAAGTAAGCTAGCTTTCTCCTAACTATTTTCCTCTTATAATAGAGGTTTTTTTAGAGTTTAAACAGGCAAGCATTAGGCATATAGGGTTTAGTAGCCTAGGATAGACTGTAAGAAGGGGGGCTATTGTTAGGGCTTTCTACCTTAGGCACGCTAACCCTTAGAGACACCTTAGGGCTACCCTAGTAACCTGTTAGAGCTTACACACGTATATATTCTCCTAAATCCTTAGGGGCTTAACCCCTAAGGATTTGTCTTATCCTGTCTAATACTATACGTTTCGTCCTATCTCTCTTGCCTGCCTACAGTGCCCTTACACAAGATTAGTTAGACAACGTCTAACAATAAAGCTATTAACAGATTAAGAAGCTAGAAATAATTAGCTAGAGAGTGCTTAGGCGCGCAGAAAATAATTTAGTATACTTATAGGCATATTAATAGATATAACTAGAGAAATAGAGAAATTAAGTAGGTAGGATGCTTATATAGGGAAGTAACTAAGTTAGTAAAGGTAAAGCTGCTAGATTATAGTCCTTACGCTTACTCTTACTACCTAGAAATGCTTAACCTAGGAAGTGCTTACCTTAACTATAACTAAGCAGCTTAGTAGCTAGCTATAGGCTTTAAAAATTTAGCTATTAAAAATAAGTACTAAAACTAGTAATAAACTGCTTGCAATAGTAGCCTGAAAGTTAGATAGGTCTCTTAAAAGGAAGAGTACCTAGAGTACGCTGCAGGCGCGCAGTGATCTTAGATATCTAGGGAAATACAAAAATCTAAGATTAGAGCCCTATAATTACTAAGGATATGCTCCTAGTTTAGTTGTTTCTAATATAGGATTAACTAGGGGGTGTGTTACGTAACTAAGCGCGTAGAGTTACATATATAGCTTGTTTTCTAATAGAGCGTGCTAATTTGGTTAAGCTGCTCTACCCTAGCAACGCTAGTTCTGAGCGGCCCTAAAACTAGCCAAACGCTTGTTAAGCAAGATCATATAACCTACACATTTCATTTGTATTTAAGCAACACGTTCTACATAGAAAAATAGACACTGATTAAATCAATCAATTACTTGAGTATAGTCCTGCAAGCTCCGTCACATTATGCAACGGGACAATGTGGACTTGGGCTGTGGATATATTTGAGACGCGGCAGTTGACTTCTTGGTGTTTCATGTTTATAGGCCCACATCCGCCCAATCTAAACCTTAGCCACATCCGGCTCGGCCCTTGTTCCACACCCAAGCCCTAGTCGCAAGCATTGATCCTCTATTGTCGACTCCCCTGCCTGCCTAGACAGTCTTCGTTACGGAAACGTTTACCTAGAACCTGTCAGGTGCGCCATTCCGACCACTTGAAACCCTGTACAATATGAGCGACTCCTGTGTACCCCACATTTGATTAGGTTCGGCATGGTCCTCGTTGTGAATTCTCCGGTATGGCATTTACATATCGTATTTTATATAACTAGTTTCCACCATTCACCGTTAGATAAAATGCTGGGCTACCGCTCCTATTTCCCCAGAGTGCCGAGATTTCGGGAGTTTCCTGCATCCCTCGAGGTTGATATGTAGCTGCAATAATTCTCGATATTTGTTCATCCTTTATCCTTTTATTTTTTCCAATCAACGCTCTTCTTGCTCATTCGTCATCTGTTTCTTGGCTGCCAAAATGCGTTCATCTATCTTTGCTTTGCTGCTTTCGGCAGTCAGTGTCGTTCACGGCTATGCCAATCCCATGGCTTGCAGCGGTGTCTGTAATAACGCACACGACCCGGCCCTCATCCGTCACAGTGACGGTACTTACTACCGTTTCTCTACTGGGGGCAAGATTGCCATCCACACTGCGCCAGCTGTTACTGGACCTTGGACATACAAGGGCGCTGCCATCCCTTCCGGTTCCCAGATCAACTTAAAGGGCAAAGATGACCTTTGGGTGAGTCGTACAAGAACCGTAGCGCTTCGTACTCTGCTGACACTCTCAAGGCACCCGACGTCACCTTGGTCGGCGACACCTACTACCTCTACTACTCCGTCTCATCCTTTGGCGTCCAGGACTCTGCCATCGGTGTCGCGACCTCCAAGACACTTGCAGTAGGTTCGTGGACCGACCACGGAAGCACCGGCATCACCTCGAAGGCCGGCAGCAACTACAACGCCATCGATGGCGCTCTATACTGGGATGGTTCGAAGTTCGTAATAGCTTTCGGTTCTTTCTGGAACGACCTGTTCTCCGTGAATATGAACAATCCACCTCTTAAAACTGCCGGCAGTGCATCCACCAACATCGCTTTCAAGCCCGAGGGCGAGCACGCGCAGGAAGCCGCATACATTGCTAAGAGTGGCAATTACCACTACCTCTTCTTCTCTGTTGGCAAGTGCTGCAGTTATAACACCGACCGTCCCGCCAAGGGCGCCGAATACAAGATTCAGGTCTGCAGATCCACCAGCGCCACGGGCGGCTTCGTCGACAAGGCTGGCAAGAAGTGCACTGAGGGGGCGGTACCACTGTCCTCGAGTCCCACGACTGGGTCTACGGTCCCGGTGGCCAGGGTGTTTACTGGGACCCCAAAGAGGGCCCTCTCCTTTACTACCACTACGTCGACACCCGCATCGGCTACGCTGATGGTGACAAGCAGTTTGGTGTTAACAAGATCGATTTCTCCAGTGGCTGGCCTGTCGTGTAAGCAATCCAGCACGGAGTCAAAAAGTAGTCTCTGCAGCAGATTGCGAGCACATCCATTCCATTCTGTACATACTCTTACAAAACTACCTACTGTATTTATCTTGCGAAAATGAACATTGCCACGTGTCGTTCCGCATATATCATGCCAGACCATGGGCTACGCGACTTTCGTTTGGTAATTGTGACTTATTGTTTATAATCATGAGTAAGAGTCCTGGAAATGGAAGGTGGAAGCGGGGTCAGATGTGGTTGGTCCATGCCTCATCCTCACGCTGCAACATGAGCTGAACAGAAATATGTGTTATCTTTCAACTTTGCGAAGTACTCACAATAGCTTTGTGGAAGTATGGCAGGTTTCTGAGCATTCTAGAGGGCTTCCCAAACAACGTTGAAAACCTCCAGGTACCGTTACAAGAGTTGGACTACTAAGCACAGAATGAAACCATTTCTTTCATTAGCGCCCCTGTAGCCCAAAGCTGGCGCTCGTATATATTTTGGCATGTGAAAGCAAAAGTGTGAGAGTCGCCACTCGATTGGCTATCAAATCACGCGAATGCAGCATAGCTTGTTCGAATCGCAGTGTGCATATGTACGGTGCAGCCACACGCTCAGCGCCTCCCACTCGTGGGAGTACAACATAAAGCTCAGGTCTCTGGCATCCTGTGAGCGGTATTGTTTGCGGACTGAAACCTATCATCGATTTTTTGCACGATCAGTCTCCTTCAAACTTCGACATGATTGCCGAATTTTTACAGGAACGCGCGGTCGACATGACCCCGTCTGTGGCTGCGACAGCTCTCTTGGGTCTGCTTATGTGCCTCGGTCTTCTGACGCTGACCTCTGGAGCTTCCGAAGCTGTGCTGCCTGGCATACCGAAGCTCAAAGGTTACCCTATTCTAGGTGCCATCCCAATCTATTTTAGAGATGGCATGGCGTTGCTTCTGGAGACCTTGACAAACCTGGGTGAAGACGGCATCGCGTATGCGCAGGTAGGCAACAAGACTTTAGTGTCCGTTCATGATCCCGTCATGGCAAAAGAGGTGTTGGCGTTCACTGATAAGACAGCTTCTCGGTGGGTATGCACTAGCTACAATTGTTCATGCTCCACCTGACTCGTTACAGACTAGGCGACCCTCGTGTCTTTAGCTGGTCCCCGTTCTGGACTCTCATACGACTACTTGATAACAACCTCTTTGACGACGTGGGTCATGAAGCGATGCGCCAGCGCGGCGTCTTCATCCGCGAGTTCAACAACCCTACTTCAAACGTGGGCAAGTTTGAAGGTGTTATGAGAGTCGCTACTGAGCATGTCAAGGCTCTTGTTGGAGATGCGAAAACATCTGAGATCAGTGACATCAGACATACCGCAGATAACTTTGCGGCTACACTATGGGGCGACACTCTGTACGGTAGATCGGATGGCCTTACAGATGGCCGTGTGATGAAAGTTGCAGACGAAGTTCTGAGAAGGGCTGGCAGTCCTTGGCCTTCGGCGTTGTATTCGTTGATGTTAACCTTCGGACTCGTTGAGCCCGGCAAGCCAACACCTTCCGAAGCCAAAGTTCGCGCTGAGATCGAAGACATCTACGAGAAGAACGTACAGCACCTCGAGAACTACGAGAAAAGTAATCCGGATTCGCCGATGAAGACTATTCGGAGCCTCTCTGTGGCCGACGGGGGAGCGAACAGGCCCCTTGACCAGATTTGCTATTCAGTTTGCAAGACTCAACGTTTTTGGTACACCATCTGATTTACCTCTCAAACCATCTACTAATACATTCCAGGCGGCCACCACAGCATCGGCTCCAACATCACATGGACATTGATCGAGCTGCAAAAGCGCCCAGACTGTCTAGCCAAGCTCCTGGCGGAGATCGAATCTGTCGATGAGATCAACTTCACAACAGTAACTTCAAAGATGCCATACCTCGACGCAATCATCATGGAGATCAACCGACTGTACCCAAGTGTGCCTGCAACGCTTCGAGTCATCGAGCGAGAAACTCGTCTTATGTCGTGCAAGAAGCCCATCATCTTGAAACCAGGCATGCTGATCTACCTTTCTTATCTCCACATGCACACTTCACCCAAGTACTGGGGCCCCACCGCAGGGGAGTTTGATCCGAACCGGTTTTTGAACGGAGTCGACAAGAGCAAGCCGTTCATGGCCTTCGGATCAGGGACTCGTGACTGCGTAAGTAATGTCTAAAATATCCCGGTTTTAGGCTCACCATGATAGGTCGGATACAAGTTTGCGCTGCTCGCAGTCAAGATCTATCTTATAACACTTCTGAAGTCGTATCGCTTCAAGGTCGAGGAGAACAACTGTCAGCCAAAACTGAACACGTTGCTCGAAACATCCGGGCCAGTGAAGGTCGAGTTCGCCCTTAGGACTTGAACCGATTCGCGTAGAAGGGGAAGGGTATAGGTAGAGGTACAGCTAAGCCAGATAACCTGTTATATGTTGATGAAACTGAAAGCAGGCATGGAAGTCTTTTATCGCAGCTATTTCACGCCTGTTATCTGTTCGATAGCATATGAGTACGGAAAGAATTTTGACATACTTTTTCAGTCTTCATGTGTCACAGCTAAATCCCCTTGGAGACATCCAGGCTTGAATTTCTGAAGTGATGACTGCTAGACAGCTTTTGTTCAAGACTGACTATGTAGTTGCCTCATCTCTGTCCGAACGCAACCATATTTAGGCTGGCATTGTTACTGGGTTTGAACTGTGCCTGACAAGAAAGGTAGTAAACTAAACGACCAAACAAACGTATAAAGTTCATTTCTCTTACATCAAGCTATGTAAAATATATCCATGTATAACCAGTATCCTTCTCTGCACAGATCATCAACGTTCCTTCGCGTAACATAGGCAAGACTAAGCCCAGTAGCTAAATAAATCTTTTTATTGGCTGGAAACTATAGTAACTCCCCTGTTACTAAACCGCAGGCTCATGATCTGTTCAGGGGAGGAAACTGTAAATCTAGTTATGCCCATCCAGCAATCACCCACTTCGCGCTCATTGGCCATAACCACATCAAGCTTACCAACCATCTGTTACCGAAAAATCGTTATTCTGTACCTAGACTAGTCGCTCGATATCTCATTTATACATAGAGAACACCGACCAACAGTTACCCTTCTATTGTTGAACCAAGGAACCCTGCAGATTGGCGAACGGCGTTTCATTGCATGAGTCTAGCGAGATAAGGTTGGTTGCGGCTAGTTAGCTAAGGTAAATATATTCATAAATCGTAAAAATACTAAGAAGTGAAGAAGCGGAGAAGCGGAGTTGTCTTTCCATCCATCCGCTTATCCCTCCTCCAACGTATCCATAAACCCATCCATCTATCCACACTCGCCCACCACTCTCACTTCCCAGCCCAACGGCACGATCAAGCCCCAATCTTGGCTTGCAAAAACTCCGGGGCCGGCCCCGCAGCCTCATCCAAGTAAGAAAAGTGCATAATAGTAATGGCGAGGGTGCCCTTACAAACCAGATCACCCGTCGCACAAAATACCTTCAGGTTCTCATCGGGGTACTCCGGAATACCGCCACTATTCTGCTGGTTCTGAGTATACCCAAACAGCACGGTGCCTACGACCTTCTCGCGCACTGCGGCGTCTAGCTTCGGGAGCGCGCCTGCCATGACGGCTGTGCCTTGGCTGTAGCCGCCAGCGACGATGGGCGTGTCGGGGCATTTGGTGTTAGCTTGCTCGAATAGCCGCACGGCTTCGTCGATGGCGTCTTGCGATGTTCCCCCTGGTTGCCCGTTGGACGGTAGATCTGCCTTGTAGGGACCCCCGACGCCCTGTACCCATACTTGGTCGGCGCCATAGGCGCGCTTGAGGGCTTTGGAGACGGCAGGGCCGGTGGAAGAGCCCTTTGCGGGTGTTAGGAACTGCAGGGTTGCGGGGCGGAGAGGAGGAGAAACGTACCATGTTGCCGGTTTCAGTGCTGGCGCGCGCGAAGATGAAGATTGTCTTTGGGCAGCTTGAGGAGCTACCCTCTTCGAGCTCGTTGCTAGTGTTCGAGCCGAATTGGCGGACCTCGAGTGTGTCGGTCTGTGGTGCGGCGGGGACAATTGGCGAGGCGGCAGCTACGCTGGCGAGCATAGAGAGGGCGAGGAACTTCATGTTGCAGAGTGATGATATGAACGAATTATGGCGACCAGAAAGTTATTGTAGGCCGAAAAGTCCTTTAATGCTGCTCTGGGGATAAGGCAGTGGACCGGGAATGTGCTCGAGGTATACTTGTACAATTTTCAACATCTCCAGGACTAATACCTTTCGCATTATGTCCCGTATCACCCGGCCTTGGCCTCTGTAGTGCAAGTCATCGATGGTAAAGAAGTTTCAAAAACCTGGCGCCATTCGAAGATAGTCTAGACGAGTGTGTTTGCAAGGAACTGTCCACAGGCACATCCTTTTGCGGTCATTTACTCGGGCCAGGAATGACGGCGAACTGAGCTGTGCGCAGCATGTCAGTGTTTGAGAGCTGGTAGTGTGTAACGCTGTGCTTGAATAAGGGCCTACGGAAGGGACCGGTGCATGATGGCTTAGAGTGGGTTCAGGCGACTACGGATCGAAGTTGCGATCATCATTATGCTAAGACTGGAGAGAAAAGCTTATCCATACTGCACTAGAGATACTCGCTGCAGTCATTAGCAAGGTAGTAGTGCAATCCGTCGTCCTCGCATCATAACTTACATACGTCTCTTGTTCTGTTTCGGTACGCCGCAACCTTGGAACCTTAGTGGCTGAATTAGGTTGTTAGACATCTGTCAGGGGAGTCATGCGGTGGCGCTAATGCTTCAGCTAGTCAACGTCAACATTCCATGCACCCACGTGCAACTCGTGGTAAGGCGATCAGTAGTACAGAACCCTTTCATTTTTGCAAACACAACCAGAAAAAAGACATCGCTCATGTGGGTCAGTCGAGATTTGCAGTTGTGAGACAGCTGGGGGACACAAAAACGACGGTGTTTCGAATCGTAGCTGAAGCCCAGTTACAGAATGAGAATAACGTGGGTAGGTATGACGTGAAAAGTAATGCGTATCTGACTGGTGGTCAAACAGCCTCGGTACCGACTATCAGCTACAAAAATCTGTTGATTTAATGGAAACACCAAGAGAGATGTGTAAAGCAGCACGACGGTTTTCTTGGCACATACATGTCTGGCACGCTGCTGATCAATTGGGGGCGCGAACTGATTCTTGCATGATATTGGATCCGGACCAGCACGCCTTCAGCAGAGAACAGCGAAGTAGACGGCGCCCTCTCCAGTCGGCAGTGCTCAGACTGCTGGCCATACGCTATGATTTTACATGTTTCTGAACACTATGTGTCTTTCCATAACCATCTCTTTATCCTGCAGTGGACCGATTTCCACACCGATGAGTGATGTCGAGAGCCACAGTAATACCGGGGAAGAGACTCAAGTGCGTAATACGGTTTCCTTATCTGTTCCAGAAATGCTGATCGTGATAGATGCGGTAATACAGGTGGTAGGCTACTCCATGGCTGTGCCACATCAGTATTGCTTTCCGGTAACAGAAGCTGAATAGTCCATACCTTTGTTCCTCTTTCAACTCGGGTTTGAAGCAAAGGAGAGCTCCTGAGTGACGACTCTACACCACCCTCCCATGTCATCAGAACCGTCCGCTTTCCCTTCTTCCAACGCCGAGGTTCCCATACCCGCTGCTCCTTGCCTCGCCGTTTGGCATATTCACCCTTTTCAGTGGACTCCCCTCCCTCCTACTTGACGTCTGACTTCCCGAACTTGTGCCCAAGGTCCGCTTCTCTCTTGTGACGCCCGTGCTGTCTCTGCTCTTCTCTAGCCTAGGTGTGGAAGACCTACTCGCAACGCCGAATCGGTCGCTCAAGCTCAGCTTCGGCTGCTCGCGGGGCTTGTTGTTTTCTTCGGTGTCGCGGAGGTAGTTTGCACTTGATGCCTTGCGGAGCGGGGAGGCAGCGTGTGTATAGACACCCAAGCTGCCGCCCTCACCGCTTGTACGGGCGATGGACGGGGCGCGGCGGAAGGGGTTTGGTGTTTGTGATGGGCGAATAGGAGACGAGAGATCTTCGTCGTCTCGCGCGTCAGATGCGGTCGAGGTGTAAGATGAGTGAGCGGACGTGAAGGCGGGGCGTTTTGCGCTTCTCGAAGGGGTGTGGCCCAGCGACAGGCTGTCCGGGTCGTACTGGCTCCTGTAATTCGAGTTGGGATTGGTGAGGAATACTTTCTTGTTGACGATTGTTCGTGGTGTGTATGTGGTGACCTCACTCGCCAGATCGTGAGGGCTGCCTTTAACGCCAACACTCGAGTCTCTGTTGCGCTTCTTCGATATTGTCTGAATGCCCACATCGCGCGACGGCCTCTGGAGCGAAGGGTGAACATATTTGCTGTCGTACTCGTGCAGCACCTGACGGCTGATGATGGTGTTATCCTTAGTCTGTTGGGTGAAAGAGGAACGCAGAAACCAAAGGTGGACAGACAAGGCCAGGCCTATGAAGATGGTAGCTACAGCACGAACGCTGGGACGAGGGTCGAGCTGGGCGACCGGTAGGTTGAGGTAGTATAGTGCAACGTGTAGCGGGCTGAAAAGGCAGAATAGCCCCAAACAAAGCGGATTGGGGTCCCAGATGGCAATCTCCCAGACGTCCCGTGTTGCGTCGGGATGCGCCCGTGACGCTGCTGAGTTGCGCTGGGCCATATTGCGAAGATAATTGAACGGAGACGCTCCTGACGGCGAAGAGTCGACCCTGACGCGCTTTGCAGATGGTGTTGTGGGCGTAGTCTCGATTGGCTGCTCGAACAGCCTGTAGTGCCTCTTCTTGCTGTATACGAGCCAGGAATTTACAAAGCTTGCGGCAGAGAGCACCAGTACCAGCACATGAGCCAGCCAGCTGAGCCAGCCGGGGCCAGGTGTCTCTCTGAAGACGCCGTCATTGTCGAAGCTGTTGGATGCGCCCGTGTTCGCCTGGGCGACGATGAAGGCGACGTTGGCACCGAGACCGATGTAGAGCGCGTACGAGGCAGCGAAGTCGTCCCAGTCGCTGCTGCTCAGCTCCTCGGAGATCCATAGGGCCCAGTCGGAGGGGTCCAGGTACGTCTTGATGCGCTCGCTGAGGGGCGCCTTGCGGACAAGACGAGGCATGGTGGCGGCGTGCAGAGCTTGCTGACTGTAGTTTTTATGGGTGTGGATGTGAGTGGTGAGTTCAGAAGCAGTGGCTCAGGAGCCCTCCATCTTATTCCAGGTGGAAGGTGCAGAACGCCCGTTGTTTGCTACTCCTTCCGCCGTCGCAAACAAAACAGGCGCTAGTCGCCCAAGGCGGTAAGGCGCAGTCCGGGCTCCGTCGTCATTGCTGCTGCAACACCAAGCGCAGCCTCACCGTAGTGGCAGCAGCGAGCACCAGGACACCATGTCAGCCCCGGCTTCTGCATACAAAGACCGGCAGTTCCTCGCCGTAATTGGCGACGAGGTGCGCCACCCTTCCTTTTCCTATGCCATGACACAACGCTAACGCGCGACAGGACACAGTAACGGGCATGCTGCTCGCGGGCGTCGGCGTGAGTCCCCCACCCACGCCAGGCACCCCGTCCGGTGGCGACAGGCGATTGACAAAACCCAGCACGTGACGCAACCCCCGGACGCGCAGAAGAACTTCCTCGTCGTCGACGCAAAGACGGAGAACAGCGCCATCGAGGCCGCCTTCGACCGCTTCACCAAGGAGAGAAAGGACATTGCCATCTTGTTGATCAACCAGCACGTACGTCGCGAGCAGAAACCATTGCACTCCACGATTCGGCATGTGTGTAGATGCTGACGACTGCTAGATCGCCGAGAAGATAAGACATCGCGTCGAGACATACACTGCCGCCTTCCCCTCGCTGCTCGAGATCCCCTCCAAGGACCACCCATACGACCCCGAGAAGGACAGCGTGCTAAAGCGTGTCCGGAGGCTGTTTGGAGAGTAGATGTGTGTAGGTGTAGAAGCAGGGCCAGGTGGCTGGAACGTGATTTCGAGTGTATAGCATCAGCAAATGATATCCACGTCAAAACGCTCAATATACCTACCATATGTGAAGTCGCTGCAGGGGATTGCCTAATATTGGAGGGAGACATGTAGGCATAAATAGGGAGGGCCAGCAATGTGTCGTAAACTATGCATTGCCTCTGTCGTATACACATTATCCCATGTCCATTACCAACCCAATCAACCAACCCAACTAACTAAACTATTGCATGGTATCGCGCATGACAAGAATGAAACCATCTACAGCTCATTTCGCTGTCGCAAATGCTCTTGCATTCTTTGCTGCACAAGCCCAGCAGCAGGTCCAAACATTTCAAACTTCCGCTTGCCAACTTTGACATTACCAAAACTAAGAATACCTGAGCCGTCGCCAGAGCCTCCACCAGAGCTCTCACTCGATCCATCTTTGTTGCTGCTATGTCGATGCCTTAGGTGTCATCCGTGAGCGTCGTGTGGCAGCGCAATTACCGATGGAAAGCAATCTTGGCAGTCAGGCAGGTGATCCTGTCGTCGTCCTCCGTGTACACGTCCGCAAGAACGGTGTATGTGCCCTATCAGTACTGTTAGCATCCGTCCATATATCACAACGGCGCTTTCCCATTGGCGCTGTCTATTCTGCTGCAACGCACCGGAGGAATCTCCCTGGGCAGATCGACATCCTTAGTCAGGCTCAACTCGCCCTTCTTGAGCGGGCACTTGAGGTCCGCCTGCTCGATGGTATCACACACATCGCGCTCCTGGTTGATCAGGGTGATCAGGCCGTACTTTACTTGCAGGTGCATATACGAGCCCTGGTTGACTTGTTCCTTGAAGTCACCAGATGCCTTGATCGTGAGCTTCTCGCCGCTGGATTAAGGTCAGTCCATCGCTCCTCTCAAAGAATACTCGCCTCTTAAGACGTGGAACGGTATGTGCAATACGTCAAGAGGCGTGGTGGGGGTAGACGCACGGCTTGGGTGGGTTGGGGTCCAGGTCGACCTTCTCGATCTGGAGAATGTAGTCCGCGGGGTCGCTGCAGAAGTACAGCGGGTTGTCGCCGGGCACCTTGAATTCCTCCTTCACGGTGACCTGATTAGGGACCCAGGAGGCGCCCATGGCCATGGAGGGAACGGCCGAGACGCTGACGGCGCTAAGGCCTGCGAGAAGAAGCGTGGTTAGCTGCATGATGGAAAATTCGCGGTATATTTATGTTGATCTGTAGAGGTGCGCAGTGTGTATGCGCAGTGGGCGTGGAGGCGAAGGCGATGGAGACCTGGAGCACGGTTATCATTGATTTGGTGAGGCTGGGGCGCAATGAGGAAGGAGCACTAGGCGGCCCATGCCACACCGTCATCGGTCATCTGCGTAGGCTAGACTGCTAGCCGAATCCGGGGTTGGCATTTGCCATCCGCCTCGTGGCCACGGTGCCTGTTTCCACTCTTTTTCACTTGACGATGAAAACTGGTCGTCTTCTTCAACAAAGATTTGTCGACGGCCAAAACATCTTGGGCCACACGCACACTTATCATCAATACGAGGCTGACCGCAGATCTTTTTCCTTCTACCTGAGTGCGACTCTTGACATTGTAAGCTCGATGGTTTTAGGGAAGAAACGGAGTGTATCGACGGTCCACTTCTTCACAGAGCAGGAAAAGTTGCGTAAGATATGTCACCCCGCCATCCTCGATGACTTCTGCACAAAACAGCCACATAATACTGTATATATACGCGTACGTACCAGTGATTTTGAGATCAAGGCTGCGCAGCTAGAAGACTCCGCCACTCCTGATCTGAATAAGATGCTGTAACCATATGTTAACCCTTATAGCTTTTTGATTTGCTTTTCCTACCAGGTCAAGCGAATCTACACATTTCTCGAGTCTGATCGAGGTAATTTGAACGGTATAAGTCTTCAGCTAGTCGGCATTAGTGTGGTATGAAAGCTGCAGGTATCTTGCATTAGTTCCGAGAGGCTTCGCGAAGTGTAAGTTCTGGACCATCTTCCCTCAGTAGGGCTGAATGCGGGGAAAGCAAAGCGGTTGCATGACACGAAGGCTGTTGTGACTGCCCTTGCAGTCTATCTACGAACAGATGTTCTCTCTCACTAATGTTATATGACAACGACCCGAATTATGCTTATACGGAGCCAAAGTCCGAGCTGACGACTCATGGTAACAAGCATCACCAGCACACCCTGATAACAAGAGCTACTCCAATAATTTTCTCCCCTCACAATGCTTCGCGTAATCGAGATTGATTCGCGCAGCCAAGCATGCGTCTGCAGGTACTTACACAAAAGTTTAAGCCTCGCTATGGTTTTCCATAAACGGACTGCGGCTAAGAGGCTGAAATTACACTTCACTTTGTTCGAGAACCTGCGGCATTTGAGGAGGTTACGCTTACCACGTTACTGTGAATCTGAACAAGATCTAGAACATAGACGAACTGTTACACCGCGGAGATGATCTTGGTGAAAGCACGTAGGGCGCTCGATCTCTCGTTCGTATCTCGCATTCGCAGACTAGCCTTCACTCTCAGGGACCAGGCTACTCAGCAATCATAAGCGTTTCGCTGTTTGATCCAACATAACACAAGTCATAGTAACGCTTGATCGACCTGAATACCTGGGCGACCGTGGCTGCTTTTGCAGTGGTGCTTGTAACCTTTGCGGTACCAGAAGTACCAAAATTTCTCCATATTCTCTTCGTCTACCCTTCCAATTCTATATGATGCATTGCCAAAACTAGTTGCGCGTCTGCTTTTAGAGCTGGAGTACCATGCATCGGCGACAGAGGTTTTGGTGGCACGAGGGGGCTGCCGTCCTGCTATTTTCGGTGACACCAAGACGGACTCATGCGTTGTTTCGCTTCCTATAACTGAACCTGGAGTTGGGTACAGTAAGATTAGCCCCATATCAAAACCTTAGAGCAAGTAGTTCATGGGTGCATCCAAGCAACAGCTTCTTGATAGGCCTACGACATCGAACAAGCTGCATAAGGCCTCCATTTCTCATTTCCACAGCCTCGCGAGTTGCAGGTCCTCTATTTCCGCATGAAGATGTATGAGGTTTAGAAGGGAATGCTCCTGGATCAATTACCCGTGCCGCTCGAGGAAGTGCAGAGCACTAGGCCTCGCAAATAGGTATATAAACGGGGTTGATTCTCGGATTGAAACATCACAACAACCATCACATTTCAGTCAAAGAATCTCATAAATATAGAAAACTCACTCGGTACACTTCACCCATACCTCAGTTCTTCCCATACTAACAGCCACCCAGACCGAGTCAACAACCCCATTGCCATCACCATGCAGCTCCAATCCATCCTCACCATCTTCACCCTCACCCTGTCAGTCACGGCGACAGCCATTCCCGGTCCAGCTCCTGAGGCCCTCTCAGCCCCCGCAGACAATTTAGAAGCCCGCGTCGTCCAGCTCCGATGGAATGCGAAGAAGGGCGGCAATGAGTGCAGCAGGGACTGGAGCGGTGTCTGCTACGAACACTGCGTCACTGAGGGTACAGCCAAAAAATGTACCAGGAGCACTATCACTAGCGCTATTGATGGATCGGGCTGTGGATTTCTCAGTAGCAAGTGCAAGTGTGTTTGCAACAAGCCGTGAGGAGAGGGTGTGCGTTTGGATTGGTTGAGGGCATCTGAAGGGGGCGGTGCAACTTGGTGAAATATGAAGTTATAATTAATCTAGTATACCAAATAAGCAAACAAGTTCTCTTGTGTGATCCGCTGTCACTGCGCTGTCTGTTATAGTATTTTGTTTGCGCCTACCCATGCTACCTCTACACAACCTCTACCCTATTACAATATTTTTCTCTTTATTGAGCTAGCTAAAATAAAAATGCGTAAAGCAGCTAGACTTATTAATATTAAAGATTTTAAGCCAGGCTTATAAGCGCTTCTAGTTTAGCTTTTGGAGATAAATAACTAACAGTGGAACGACACTTATTAGTAGGATTAGTCGTGAAATTAAAGACTTCAGCGACTAGAATTATAATCAAGAGCTTACAATAGACTACTTGTTTTAAGAATAAAGTTAAAATATAAATATAAATTTAATTAATACAGTTAAATATAAACTATAAGAGTTGTGTTTCTGTATGCTATTTACTATAGTTGTCCTGTAGTATCCTATAGTTCATTACTAAGTCCTATAGGGGCCTTGTAGTATTTATCAAATATGTATAGAAATTATAGAACGCTACGAAACTAGTGTTATAGAGAAGTCCTATAGTCTTAGGAGAGACCGATTTGTAGGAATCGTAGGACGCTGCATAACAGCTAGGCTAAGTGTTTGGCTAATCCTCTAATCTCCCTCTACGATCTTAATAACAAATATATTTTATCTTAGTTCAATCCTCTAAGGAAGTTGATGAACCTGTTATTTGCATAGTAGAAGCATTAATAGTAATTCCATTAAGTGCTTAGGACAATTAGATATTCTGTTCCCTATAGTCTGTGAATCCCCTCACTAGTAAAAACGTTAGAACTGTTAGCATTATCATCTCCGTACAATTTTAAAGATTAGATTCTATATCTACGAGTATCCAAAGCAAACGCAACACGAACAAACAAGCAAAAAGGAACCCATGAATAAATTTGAAAGCAAATTCTTCGCGCTTTCAATCATTTAATGTAGACAACTCTAATCATCTAACTCAATTTATAAGAAAAATCCAAAACTATCATATAGTCATGAAGCATTTTAGCTAGAGTCCTGTACAAGACAGAGAAGATCTAGAGCAAGCTAATGCTGAACTAGCCAGTGTGCATACGATATCATATATATATCGTGATTCCTAGATTAATTTCTTACGCTGCCAGCTTTATCCGTGAGCTCTGCGACTCTTTTGTGGTCAAATATATCACACGAATAGCATCCGACACGAGAAGAGCAGCGCGACAGTACTCAGTTCAAGGAAGATCACATGGCGATGCAGGATTGCTCTGCTGAGAGGAAGGTATATATACTAAAGTATGGAGTCTTTAGGTGTTGTCGACATTTAATAGTCCACCCTGTCTATGGGGAGATATTTTCACACTCGCCCTCCATACACAACGCGATGACTTCGAACTTCTCGTTGTTCCGCGCAATACCAGTTGTATTAGTTTTGAGAAAGCAGTTGTACGGCGTGATTCCGCTCTCCACCATAGCCAGTGTCTGGTTCCACCACTCAGGTAGGAAGCCTCCTCCGACACATGACCTATCGCCAGTCCGCTTGTGGGCATTGTACATAGAACAAGCCTCCACGCAGTCTGATTGTGTGGCCACAGACATTGCAGTAAGTTCGTAATCCAGCCAGCCTTGACCGCAGATAGTGGTGTATGGAATGTTGAGAAATTTGGACCGGGACTTAAATGAGCGATATGGCTCGGCGGAATCGCAGCCTGATGATGGTTGAGGTATTGTGCGTTCGAAGACGGTACTGGATGGCGTAGGTGTGGTAGACAATACTGACGATGACAGTGACAATGATGGAGCTGATGCTGCTGTAGGTGTTGAACATGTCTCGCCTGACACCACGACGTCTCTTTTGCTGTTATTGCGCTCTATTGTCTTGCCGATGATACCGCCAACCAAGCCGGCAACGATCGCAAGTAGCAGTCCATAGAGGAGAAGAAAGGGCCAGCGACTCCACTTTCTCGGTTTGCCTGTGGGCTGTCCAGGCTCGCTACATGTTTGGGAAAGCGATCTTGTGTCGACTTCAGGGTAAGCGTGGACTGTCGTTTGCGGTTGTGGACAATCAGGAACCGAGAATTTGTATGCCGTGTAGTCTGATTCCCGTACTGTTTCTAGCAAGTCGCTGTGAGGTGAGCGTTTGTGTAATGCCTCCATTGTGCTTCAATTCGCTCAGAAGGGCCGGACAAACAGAGTCTTCAGAACTTCCTGATGGGCGCCATTCTATGTTATGGCTGGGAAAGCAAGCATTGTTCTGGCCCCCATGACAGTGCTAATGCGGCGCAGTTGATGGGCGTGTTCCACATATGCAGGTTAAGCGAATCAGAGTTGGGCGTTAAGCGCACACTCAGTATCGTTTAGGTATGTTCCCCACCGAAGTTGTGCAAAGCAATTAAACTTCTAAACAACAAGATACTAATGACATTAGGATGGGTTGCCTATTCACAAAATTGCCGGTAGGCGTAAGCGCTAGCTACATGGGGATTTTAGAAACGCACTCAGCCGCCCAGGACGGAAAGAACTCAAGCCCCCGTGGTTGCAAAGAGGCTCACTGCATTGATCGAAGCGCCGGCGCTCTGCGACGCACAACATTAACACCACAAAGTTGCTAGGGGATCTTACTAAAGAGTTCAACAGATAAAGTTTAGCGCCTTCTGCTGAAAATCCTTTGACCTAAAAATCATTTCTGCATTGTGGAAGCGTAAAGGCAGCTCTGGTACCTATTTCTATTAGTATCCAATCAATGGAATTGAGCTTCTCCATGATCATACGCACTCCTCTAGTCTCGTACCGTGTCCATGCGTACAATGTACACTTTAAACTAGTCTTTGTTGGAAGGTGGTTCTGGCTAGTGCCTATTACTACGTATAGTTTTTATTTATTTTTCTATTTTATTATTTGTTCCTACTCAGTTGCAGCCGCGTTTTATTCACAGCTAGGTACGCCCGGTGCACCTAGCGTGGCAGATAGCCGACGCGGCGTAGATGTTGCTCCACGCCGCTTCACTCCTATAGACAACAGCTATCTATCTCTAGAGACCTACCGCTTTTTCCTTAACTACCATCTATATTTGCATGATTGCTCGTCTAGACAGTGGTTTTTGGTTGAACAATGCACTTCTAGGCTCGTAAAGGCGCTCTACCTCGTATGTCGCATCTGTTGTATCTACAGTTTCCCCCAGCGCTCAGCGTCGTCTCTGATCCCCACTCGCCCAAGGATCTGCATCTGTTCCGTATACTCAATGCTTTGGTGGCTAGTTGTGGTGTGCTTAGGTTGGTCCAGAGGCTGTGTCTTACGGCGAGGGTCCCAAAGATTCAGTTCTGGAGGTTCTTGTATGTGCTGCAGCGTAAAAGGATATAAGCAACTGTCTACTGCCTTTCTCCACATTCTCGACGGGGTCTAGGAACGCTTGGTACCCCTTGATTTAAGAGAAAGTCTCTGAGCCTTCTCCTCGGTATGCAGCTGCAACAGCAGCGCGCTCTCACCTTTAGTGAGGCCTTCGTAGACCTAGAGCACCTTCTTTGTGGGTATTGGTGTGGAACTGTAGGTTGCTCAGCCTTTTGTATCCGCTCTCCATTTGGACATCTATGCTCTCTCTATTTGTGTCTTGCACCATCTTTTGAGCGTCGACTTTAGCAGGTGCAGCTTAGGGGTGCGCTTGCCGGTGGGTGCCTGCGACCGTCATCTCTCCATCCAGTAGCTTCCTTGGCGGCTTTGTCCGCAGCTTCGTTTCCTGGAATGTCGACGTGGGCTGATACCTACTGGACTGTTACTAGCCGACCCATTGTAGAGCTCCTGGACTTGTCATGCAATCTCCGTCAGCATGTAGGCGCCTGGTCGCCCCTCGGCCTTGGATATGTACCAGATGGCGGCCTAGTTGTCTGTGTATATGGCGACCTTCCGTCGCCTAGCTCTTCGTTCTGCATATTCTTGAGCGACCTGCAGTGCTAGGCTGATGCCTTGCAGCCCTGCTGCATGGCTGCTGCTTGGAAGCTAGATAGGATATTTTTAAATGAAAATGGCTTATCAAAAACCTAATTTAAGGTAGCCACAAACACTTTCTTGTCAATATAAGTGATGTAGCTGTTTGCCAAGACATTCTTTTCACCCTTATACACCTGCTTCAGTGGGGCAAAACACCCCACATCAAGTGGCTGTAGGATGTTGAAGGTATAAGTAGGCATACAGAGAGTAACAATGTTGTTCTTATCACATAGATCCTAGAAGGCAAGTGACTTGTAACTCTTGTAGCCATCAATAATTAGGAGCTAGTAGCTACCTACTGTCTAGGCCTCCGTACGCTTAATAAAGTGCTGCAGCTAGTATGGAATAAGCTTGTTAATTGCCTAGCTGCTGTTGCTAGCACTAATACGCCAGTCCTTTTGGTTTTACTACTAGGCCTGGTTGTAGTTCTTTGCTTTGAAGATAAAGAAGGATAGGATAACCTATCCTATAGCGTTGATAGCGGCAATCAACGTTGCCTACTTACAGTCGCTAGGCTGGACTTGCAATAGACTAATATGCCCTCCAAATGCTGTTAATACCTTAACAGACCCTCTAACATTTATCTAGAAGTTAGCCTTGTTAAAGTTGTAGGTATCTTTGTGTAAGATACCACGCTTAGCTTTGACATTATGTGCACGGTCAAACTAGAGGTTAATGATAGCTAGGTTACTGCACAAAAATCTTTAGTGATTACGCTGTCTTTTTACCCAAAATTTGTGCTTAGGCTTCTGGCTGATAAGGTTCCTAGCCTATTTTTCTCCAACCTAGCGTCTACCATAGGCATCTCGGAGTTGATTAGCTATTTCATGTACGTAGCTAAGCGTAGGGGTAAAGCCCTGCGCACCAAGCTTCCTTATATACTGCATAATTGTTTTTTCTTCATGCCTCTGAAGCCTTGATAGATTGGGAGAGGAATGTTAAGTTTTACACTTTAGACAAAGTCCGTAAGTAATCGTTCAATTAGGTCTCAGTGATAAGTACGGTGATAGGGTTCTCGTAGGGGTAAGTTGTCTAGTCAAAGACCGTGGCGACTTAGGGTTGCTAGGAAGAGTATAGAGTAGACTATCTGTTTTGCAAGCAGGGTTAAGATATTCTAATAACAAAGTTAATGTCAGGACTAGACTCTGCCCACCTAGCCATAACAGCCAAAGAGGTACGAATGATCACTCTGGTATTCATTACGTGGCCAGAACAGTACTTATTGCCATGCTTGGTCAGAGGTGGTCGCTGCCACATGCCTTGCTGCCACGTAGGCGTGACAGTTAATTGACAAGGTTGATCACAAACTATAAGGGTTGTGTTCCTAGAAACTATATACTTTAATAATAGTAGTAGTAATACAGACTAATTAGTGTTGTAGATCCTCTGATCACACTGAGCACTGATTGTACTAATTACTGATTATACTAATCGCGCCAAGCCCTGATCAAGTCACGTGTCCCCTCAGCCCTTGGCCGAGTGCTGACACTGTAGTTGTTGCCTACTGTCGTTCGTTCTGTTGTCATAATTACTGTGCTGCAGCCACTGTAATTGGCTTGATTTTTTCCGTGTTCTGAGGATCGTAACAGTAATATAGAAGATTCTTCTATTCCTGTAGGTCTTGTACAAAAGGATACTTAAAAACTATCTATCCTAGGATAAATCTAATAGTGCTTTTATACTACTTATCGCGGCAAGCCTTGGGTTGTTACGAGAAGGGTACGGCTAAGTAGCAGGCTTTAGTTGGGGGTGAGTCGGTACAAGCTCACTCCCGAGGTCCGTTCTTCACACTAGACACTTGCGTGGAATTTTAATTTATAACTCCCTGCAGTTGTTGAGTTATTTGTTCGCACCTGGCTGATTTTCTAAGTGGTAAAAGGCCGTTTTTTTGAGAATGTTGATACTTCGACGTTCATTGTTCTGAGATTGCACGTGACCAGCATTGCAAACGACTCCTGATGAAGGCATGCGAAATCATTCGATGGTCCTGATCTATCGTAGGAATAGTAAAGTCCAAATCCTGAGCCGACACGGCCTGATGTACAAACGTTGTCCGAAACATGCGTGTTTCGAGCTCCACTTACTAGCACTCAATCGGCATACCGTAAAAACTCGATTGTTTGGCCTCGAGCTAGCAGGCAACGGGACAGTGAAGCCGCTTTGGGGAGCAAAACTGACGAATTGAAACCTCTGAATCAAGGCCAAGCTCTGCTGATTAATTGCTCCCCTTTTTCATGCAACGTGCCTTGATTGGCTTCATGTCTGCCCAAGATTATCCGGGTCATCCCGTGCCCTGCTAGCTCGAGTCCAAACAATCGAGTTTTTACGGTATTAGGTGATCCGAAACATATCTAATTTCCTGCAGAAACCATGGCGGGGAAATGAAGTACGAATGACTTCTTCCATTCAGATAATGGTGATTGCGACGATAATCAACATTCACAGCTGCGGAGCGTAGACTGCAATTCACTGGCTGGGCTAGCATTGTCAACGTTTCTCTTACAGGAAACACCATCGCAAAACGGTTACTGCCATATACATCTAGAAGTCTGGCAGGACGTGGACTGGTCGTGAATGCACGTTCAACTCAATAGGGCACAGGTATTACAATAAACTGAATCAAGAACTATTGGTGGCTATCGATAACGTTGCATCTAAAAGCTAGTGATGTTGAATTTCCCATCGCAGTCGAAGTCGCCGTTCGTCTGGAAGTTGCACTTGCTCGGTATTCCTCCACCTCGAATATCTACGTCATTGATGGTAATGTTCCTGCAGCTGCCCGCACCGCAAAGGATGTAGTAGTTCCTGCCCATATTCGTCGCGGTACCAGTGATGTTTCTGATGGTGATGTCAGAAATACTGACACCAGCAGTCGGGTTACCAGTGGGCCCTCCGTTGAGGTAGTCTTGCTGGATATCAATGCCGTAGCTGGAAATATTCTCAACGTGAATGTTCTCGAACAGGATGTTGTTAATGAAGCCAGTAGTGTTCTCGTTAGTCTTGATGCGAACACCGTTGTCAGAGTTCAGAACGACAGAGTTGCTAAAGACTATGTTGGTGACATTGTTGTTAGACTTGCCGCCGACCGAGCCAATGGAAAGACCGTGGCTGCCATTGCAGTGCATGTTGTTGATGATGATGTTGTCGCCGCTGGTAACGGCTACGCAGTCATCTTGGTTGTTGACGGTACAGTCGTGGAGCTTTGTGTTGGTAGTAGTACCAAACCCGAAGCCATCACTGTTATGCGAAGCTGGAAGGCCGTTAGAGCGGTTGTTAGGTGCGTTTCCGGCACTGTTATCGAGAGTGATCCGGTAAATGTCGAGACCATCGCAGTTAGTGACACTGAAGCAGTGGACCGGGTAGTTTTGAATGTGGATGTCATGAACCGAGCTGGAACCGAGAACCTTGCTGATCTCGATGAAATGATTCGGTCTAGGAGATGTTAGCAAACACAATATCACTCACAGGCGAATTCAAAATGGCTTACTTAGCAACACCACCATTGCTACCAAGACCGTCCCACCATGCTTGACCATTGCCATCAAGGACAGCGCCTTTTGCAGCAGTGACCTCAATATTTGTGCCTCCAACCTTGATGAACGGGTAGTTGGCGTCGGCGTACTCCCAGAACGTAGTGCCCTCGAAGGTGACCTTTGCACCGGTCTTCAGCTTGGTGAGATCAATGGTCGATTTCCCAGGGACGGTGATGCCGTCGAGGGTGATTGCAGTGCAAGCTGCGACAGCAGCCGGGATATCTGAGTATGCGGTCACATGGCACGCGTTGGCACGCTCTTGTATGAGAGTAGACTGCCCAATAGCGGCGAGTACCAGCAGCGCAGGGAGCCCTTCAGGTCAAGTCAGTTGTGACAGCTTTGGTGCTCATGGTGTAATTGTTTCATACCAGATGTTCGCATTTTCAAATCTGAAATATGGGTACTTTGGCGAGGAACAGTGAAAGCTAGGAGACACCAGATAATTTCCTAAATCTACAAATTGTTGACATCTCGTCTGATTCTTATACTCACTCCTAGTAACAGGCTAGTTTTAGATGGCTGCGCAGAATGTCCATGCGATTACCCTTACTCTCCGCCACCCTGGCCCAGATACACAAGCATCCCAAGCACTTTAGCTAAGAGTAGTCAAGATGCGCCAAGGAAATACTAACATTTTGATTGCGACACGACGCCTGGAGTACGGAAATTAGCAATTAACCGAGGAACGACCTTTCTTCTACCGGGATGCGTTGTCGTGAGTCCACAGTCCGTCCGTCGTAGAGAGTGAAACGATGCGCTGCTCATAAAAACGAGTGTTCTGTTTGGTTGGACATCAGGGGCAAATGCGCTAGATGGGTTTGATCTGGGGAGCCGCAACATGCGGTTTGGAGAAATGGGGTAGGTGGATGGATTTGGATGTGCAAAAGGCGGAGAAATTGATTTCCGTCCACGGAGCCAGGGACCTAGCCCCGCAGTTTCAAGCTATTCATTAGGCTGTACTGGTAAACTAGATTAGGAATTCCCCGCAGTTTCGACAACATTCTGCTTTTGTTTCTCCGTCTAAACGTATTGCTTTTTATGCCTGTGTTCTCGATGGCTTGTCTTCCTTCTATACTTACTGGAGGTGAATAAGAATATCGGAGCTGTTTCCTGAACATGAACTTAATAACCAGTCTTGCTCGCGACCGCCATCTATGCCATCAGCAGGCCAAGCTGGAATAATTACATTACAGCTCACTATAAAGCACATAAGCTTCGATCAAAGTAGCAGTGCCTGTTTACTTGAATGCCTGACATGAGCAGTAGCACAACCGCGCTCGAGAATGCATCAGACCGTCGCATTTCGACGAGCGACAAACAACAAGGATTGGAAGTCATCTGCACCAGGGAGAGCGGGTAGGTCTACGGCTCAATATGGCTTGCTTAATTTTCTGCGGAGAAATCTTTGGCATTGATGGATATCAGCGTTATTTCGGCAAGAAGCAACATGAAACAGATCAGCCAGGGTAGCCACCTCCTGTCAGAATTGGAATGACGACAATATCATTCATTAGAACATATCAGCACTACATGCATCAAACTACTGCTGAAAGTAACTTTATCTTGCTACTACTCAGAGCGGTCCTTCTCAAACTACGACTCGGCTTGGCCTGATCGTTGCTACTGCTACCCTGATAGGAACATACGACGGCAGCCCTGCACCCAACTAGGGCCAGCATCAGAATCTGAACGCTCTACAGGACACAATATTGGAATTTCCACATCGGATAATTATGTTCCTCTGTTCTCCAGCGCGACAGCTTCAGATGGTCTGAAACCTCAGATGGTAGCAAGCTACACCTCAGGGAACTGTACCTTCTCCTGTCATGATCCTGTGATTTTGTCTGATAAAATGTTCCAAAACCCCATGTAATCAATTCATTATACAGTGGGGATGTGCAGGAGCTGTATCGACGCTCGGTCGCTTGTAGTCTATAACATTAGTGAGGACCATGCGCACCACTACCACCTTTCGAAAGGCATGGATGTAGGCTATTGCCCACCGGGTACTGTTGCAAATATAAGTAACTCACTCTATGGCTTCCTACCAGCAGATGCTGAGATCGGCAGGCTCTGACCATAGTACAATCGAAGTTGTACCAGCAAGATATCAAGCGTTTACTACTGCACCGACTAATCATAAAGCTGTTGAGGGTGGATGATACTATCAGTTACACAAACTCTTTTTCTGCAGTTCAGTTAACGGATCATTGGCTCGAGAATTAATTAATGGCCCGAATGGGGCAATTTGGAGTCCAGCCTACAACTAACAGACTGTATTGCTAACCGAAGGGGAGCAAGACATGCAACTACGTGCTGCTACAAGGACCATTTGTTTCAATATGCTCTAGGACTATCAGATATACGTGGTTTACCTCTTACAGCCACCAGACATCTATAATAATTTTAATTGGGAAGCTCAGAATAGAGTGGAAGAAATTGTGTTCCACTAATTCGGAACATGAATACGATGTTAATAGTGAAATATATCCGCCTAGTGTTCAAGCTTATTAGTGTGTTGAGCGCTTTTTGAGCCCCAGCATATGCACAGTTTTCTCAGACCATCAACTGCAGATTAGACTCAAGTTCTGGTAAGTTGAATAGCCTATGGGTAACAATCCGCTATCCAATCGATTCGGAATTCGAGTTGGGTAACCCTAATCCTGTCGTAGACGTTCTACGAGTGTCATCTCCGAGCACCGGCGTTGTTGACAACTCCAACCATTCGTGCATGTTCAATGTGACATGGTGAGAGAACGAATCAAGGCAAGCATGGAACTGATATCTGCCATGACGTACGAACCACTTTGCAGTTTGCCGCTATCAACCATATTGGTGAGACTGGTGGGTGCTCTGATATATTTCCAGCCTTAGCTGTTGTAAACAAGAACGGCACTGGTTCACACAAGTTAGGGGATGCTTAAGGAAGGAAACCGTCTCCCGGTAAATAGCAATACAAACGAAATAAAGCGTGCACTTACTGGTTGCATAAGCGCAACAATGGGAAGATCTTTGCCTGTTGCAATCTTTGTGATGCGGTTCTGCTCTATGGCTGCCTGTATAAGCCACCGGCACTCGTATTATCTCTTACTCGCTGATAGATATTCTGATTCTATGCGCCGTAGACGCCGCTTTGCGTTTGGGTGCGAATACAACTTGAAATGATTGGGTAAAGAGCTACAAAGCTCCACTCGGAGCGGCTCCAAGTGCCAAGCCTCTAACTATCCATGTCCTCGGCTCGGCCACACGATGCCTGATGCTCCTGATGCTCAAGCCGGGTATCCAATCAGATACACTTCCGGCCTTCGGCTTCCACCTTTCGGCTGTTGTCTTTCGGTAGCAAGCATCGGCCCGCGTCGCTTGTATACTTATATCTGAATCTTCGCCTGCTTCAGTCATAGTATCCTTCTTTTACTGACCACACAAGCTGTACAAACATGGATGAATTTGAAAGGTCTCTTCAAGAGCTGTCTGATGAGTACACGTCAGCAAATCCTAAATCCCACTCCATTCATTCATCCGCGACATCATTTCTTCCTGGGGAAACACGCGAAGCGTCCTGTACTACAGCCCCTTTCCACTTTCTATCACCCACGCTTCTGGATCCCGTATATACTCTGCGGATAGAAGGGAATACATTGACTTCCTTGGAGAGTACACTGCTGGTCTCTACGGGCACTCACATCCCCTACTCAAAGAGACCATCCTTCGGACCGTGGAAAAAGGAATGAATTTTGGAAGCCAACATGAGGATGAAGGCAAACTTGCAGAGCTGATTTGCAATCGTTTCAAAGGAGCAGACGGGTCGAGAGGCAGCATGGAACTTTTGCGGTTTACGAACTCAGGAACGGAAGCAAATTTGATGGCGATCACTGCTGCCAAGGCTTTCTTTGACAACAAGAGGAGCAAAGTCTTGGTTTTTGAGGGAGGATACCACGGCGGTGTGTTTGTGTTTGGGAAGGGACACAATATCGTGAATGCACCCTTTGACTGGGTGATTGCAAAGTACAATGACATTGCCTCAGTGGAGGAGAAACTTCTAGACGAGACGCATAATGGTAGCGAACTTGCTGCCATCCTCGTAGAACCAATGTTAGGATCTGGTGGAGCCATTCCAGGTCGAAGAGAATTCCTCCAGTACTTGAGGGATACCGCCGACAGGACAGGAGCAATTTTGATCTTCGATGAGGTCATGACAAGTAGAATGTACTCTGGGGGAGGGATCCAGACCGAGACAGGGATCTTACCGGACATGACAACATTAGGAAAGTACATGGGAGGAGGGATGAGCTTTGGGGCATTTGGAGGAGTCAGGAAAGTAATGCAGCAGTTCGACCCAAGAACGGGACGTTGCGTGCATGCTGGTACATTCAACAACAATGTGCTGAGCATGGCCGTAGGAATAGTGGGCTTGGAGAAGATATTCACGGAGGAAGTTGCTCGACAATTGCACAAGAAAGGAGACATATTGAGAAAAAGACTCAACATAGCCACTGAAGGAACCATTCTGAAGATAACAGGAATGGGCAGCATCCTGGCATTTCATTTTACGGATTGTGCGGCACAAGATGTGAAGGATGGGTTAGACGTTAGGTGGAAAGACCCTATTTTGTCTGATGTCTTACACTTGGAACTTTTACGACAGGGTATCTACATCGCCAGAAGAGGCTTTGTGGCTCTTAGTCTTGCAGTAAGTGAGGAGGATATGGACATGTTCGTCAAGGCTGTTGAGGCTTTCGTCATGAAATATCAGGAGCCATTACGTGTTTTCCGCAGAAGTGTTGGCTAGTTTTTAGGTAGTTTAGCAAAATGTGTATGTGAAGTTCATTTTTGCTCACTCACAAAGAGTATTTTTCGTTAACTAATAGCCTATTACAGCTTTAGCTAAATTGCTACATGATTAGTAAAGAGAATATGTTGAAATTAATATAGAGTAGAAGGTAAAGCAGCGTTCCAAAGATGAAAGATATGTCTCAACCTAGACACGTTATATAATTGAAAACATAGTAGCAAGAGATGAATCTTTCCGAGTCGCAGCTACTCAGTATTGCCTCGAGTAAGATCTATGAAACAAAAGAACGCTCCTTTTCCATGGTAGAACAATACACTGGCAGCTCTGTGCTGCTTGTTTTGTTGATGTAGCAGATGTTAACTCGAGAGTAATCTAAATATCGCAAAAAGTGTAATTATACTGGAATACAATTTTGCAATGGGAAGTGAGATCGTGTTTATATTGCATAGACACGAAAGCATACACTTGCTCAACTTATATCATCCGCAGTTTTTAATTCCATTCTGTTTAAATAGAAAAACCGTAAATTACTTCTAAAACTATACTTACCATAAAGTTATTGCTATGACCATTCAGTCTATTGCGGGTACCAAATCCAAAAGCAACTCTAAGTGGAGGTATCCAGGGCTGTACCGCTGGGGAATGTAGCTTCGTCCAGTGTAAAGTCGATTATCGCAAGGTTTCGCGCGATGATTTTCTTGTGAGCTGTCCTAGTCAGGCCCCATGACGACTTTCTCCAGTATTTCCTCTAGGGTTGTGAAGATAAAGAGCCAGAGATGGAAATTCTGCAGCTCCAAGAGTAGCCTTTTTGCAGCTTTTGCGATGCCGACGTAGGCATCACAAAAAGCAAACTCGACATCACTAGCAGGTCGTAATCCGTGGTATGACGTAACTTTAGTAAGTTCAATGCGAACGTGCAAATGGGACACGTTAAAGTGGTTGTGCATGAAAGTAAAGAGCGGAATTCACACATGCATTTGGCGAGACCAATCTGGGTACGAGGCAACGAGGTCCTGCGTAGGACTCAAAACAACGATTCGAATTAAACTGAGTGTGGCGGGTCTCATTTTCTTGAAGAACAGGAAGATCTGCTCCAGGCCACCAAGGAAGTTAAATGTGTTCGTAGAATAAAGTATTTCCGTTGCACCCACGTACATGACTCGACAGACCAGTAGCAACTCGAGGTGAACAACAGAGCACTGGCAAAAAGTTGAACTTGAGGCATACAGAGACTCACAGCAACAATCCTTTTTGGCAAATGTGCAGTGGCCACAACATTTCTTTGACGCCTGCGCGTTGAACGGTGGGAAAAGCTGTCCACTTATGATCCTGAGATCGGACTGCTGATAAAATCTGGTGTATTTCAGTATTTCCAGTCGAATCTCCCTTGGAAGGCTCAAAAACGGGAATGCAGAGTGAGGTTCATGTTGGTTGGCCTGGTTCCTGTCGACCCGGGTGACTGATTGGGCCGTGGCTCTGGAGACAGTTTTGCGTGCATGGGCTTTGATGGCAGTGTTATGGTGTCTTGCTAGATGTATTGTGAGGAATTTCAACTGTGGAAGACATTGCAATGGATGAAAAACTGTCCATGTAGTCTCTATATTCCCGATATCACACATAAAGGTCAAGTCGAGACTGCCAGGGCAAATATGTTGCGTAAGTATGGCACAAATCTGGGACCACTCGCGCATAGTGCTCCGAAATCTTTCGGACCCTACTTCGAGGGAGAGCTCGTCTAGTTCCAGAGGGAGAAAACAAGCCTTACAATTGGTCTCGTTGTTGTCCACCAGTTCGTGAGCGCAAGGCCAGCAGTTTAGGCGTATCAATAGTTGGCGCATGTTCCGAAACGCGGATTCCGGCATTAACGTCAAGACTGCTAGATTGTCCACGTTCCAAGCACGGATGACAAAGCTGTTGCCGCTGTACAGAATGGTGCTCGCCTCATCGTTTATCTTCTTGCACATCAGAAGCAGTTGACTCGGTAACTCTGGACAGAAACAATCAGGTTCCATCTCGCCCATGTAAGTCCGTTTCCTTGAGGTGTCCCAAGTCCTTGCGGAGTCGCGCTCAAAATTCCGCTGAAACCTACAGACATCATTTTTGTAGCTAGACCAGGGTGTAATGGCCAATTGCATGGCGTCGAGGGAGAGATTGATAAACCGTGGCTGCAACGCGATCGTAATCGGACAGCGGCGTTGTAGGCCAGCATGCCCATAAATTTTACGTCTAATGTCACGCGGCAAATTTAGGAGACGTGAGGTGCCGTTTTCCATATATCTTTACGCTTAGTGCGTATGTCGCGTAAAATATCTTAGTAGTTATTGCCTGGAGTGGGTGTCAGTCAAAGAGATAAACTTGTGGGGTAAGCGCTAGCGCTTGCTCCACATACTTCGCAAACCACTTTTCCCACTCAAGCTCATCACGTGATCACACACCAAACATTGATGCTTCAGTAATTTCCCGTCGCTTATCTCCAATCCTCTTTGTACAAACACTCAGTGTTCAATGCAATACGATTATGAACTGTATCTGGTTTTAAAAGAATGTCCATACTATTTCTTCAGTATTCGATGGCGTTTTTGCAAGCAGAACTGGCTCTTAGAAAATATTCACTATTAAAATAGCTAATAAGCTGCCTGGAGTGTAAAGCACCTTTTTCGTAAATCGTGAACTGAGGTTCCCGGTAGTCTAAGATAGAATAAATGGAACTAAACACGAGATTGCGACCTCTCTGAGTCTCGCGAAAATCGGTACCAAATCTTTTTAGCGCTATAGACCTTGTAGCTGACATTGTCAATGAGTCCCGCTTTGATTAAAGCAGTGTCCACAAAATAGTATGCCCTTTGGAGGCCCCTGAACTTAGTGTTCACGTTTTTTTACCATCTGCGCACTGATCTTTAAACCCACGTTGAAGGCAAAGCTCTGAGTCGCCACGAGCTTTTGCGTTTGATATCGGGGAACACTAGCCCTCATAGTGTCTCGGCCCAAAGATTGACGGACGCCACAGAGAGCCTTCCCGAATTAGTTCAAGGCAAAGATACTCTCTGCACGGTGTGGGTCGGTCGGACACACAGATCTTATAGTCCTTCTTGGACGTTCGAATAGTTGACTTGTACCCACTCCGACTTTTGCAGGAAGCCTACTTCCAACAAACCAAATTGCAAATCTGCTGCACTTTTGAGAATTCACTGACTTCGCAGCAACTGACTGTTATGCGTGTTGTGTGTTGCAATTGCCTTTAAAGCTGACCGAGTCATGGAAGGTATCTGGATGCATATTTCAACCAAAAACAATGACCCACATGTTTCTCTTAGGTAGTCTTACACTTTACCAGATAATTGTTAGTGGTGCATCCTCTGATATAGCGGGTCTAGTCACAGGAAGTTCTATTGCTCTGAGAAAGAACCGACATAGCTGCAGACTGGGCGGTGGTATGTCATTGCTACCACATGCAAGATGTAAACGCCGATAATAGGCAACTAATGCTTGGAAATTTAAGAAATACGAACTTAAACTTCGCCGAAGTCTCCAATTTAGTATTAGGTGGTTCCAGGAAGTCAAGGCACACATGCGTTATACGTGTAGCGTTACAATGGGCGCTTTGTCATAGTGCTGGTACTATTGTCTTTCCCTCTGCATGCACGCATTCGAATTAGTCGGGCCATGTTTGTACGAACGAAGAACTGTATGTTTTCCAATATATTAAAAGACTAGCGATTCTCTGTTTGGACATGCCCACATGCCTCGAAAAGCCTATGGCTTTGGGTTATCACAAACTGCTTCTATTTTCGGCAGTAGCTGAACCCACTACCATTTGCTGCAAAATAAAGATGCGCTGCATCATGAGATTTGAACCCGTGGTAGCTTCTGCCTACCACACGACTTTCTCCAGCATTTTTGCGTCGCTCTCTTCCCAAGGGTATTTCTGCTCAGCCGCCTTGATCAAATCTTTATGCTTCTCGGAACGTGGCTGGATAGAAGCCTTGTACGGGAGTGGACGACTGATCGCACCTTGTTCGAATTTGATCTCTGGCTCAATCACCTCACCACTCTTCTCGTCGATTGGCTTTTCGATGTTAAACACTGCAAGTGTCTGCGCAATTGTGATGAACACCGAGTTGTCGGCAAACCAGCGACCTGGGCATATGCGACGGCCGTACCCAAAGATAAAATTCCGTGGATCAGTCTCGGCCTTGTGGTCTGGAGTATCGAGATGACGTTCTGGACGGAAAGCCATGGGGTCAGGGTAGACTGTTGGATCGTGCGTGAACCACCTATTCGAGTCATCTTGGGAAAGCAAGAAACAGAAAGGGGGTAGACTTACCAGTTATTCGGGAGAAGAACAGCGCCTTTAGGAATCCTGTAACCCCTGCAGATATCCTCCTCAGTACTGGCATGTGCCACACCCATTGGAAGAACCTGATGCCAGCGATGTGTTTCCTTCAGAATGGCTTCAATATAGGGTAGCCTCTCGCGATCGACATTTGTTGGGAGTCTCCCACTCCCAATTACAAGATCAATCTCTTCTTGCGCCTTCTTCTGTACATTTGGGAATACCAACATAGCTAGAAAGAATGTCATGAGAGTTGACACCGTCTGCTTAAAGCTCAGTTAGTGATACAAAAATCCAACAATGCGCTACTAACCGTGTCGGCACCACCTAGATATAGCGATAAGGCAGCAAACTTGTGAATGAACTCCAGCTGTCTATCGCCGCCAGAGGTCTCGATGCATTGAGACACGAAAGAAGGTTTGTTTTTCTCTTCACGCACCTGCTGCTTGACAAATTCGTAAGGCTGATTTGTGCATTGATTAAGAATTGCAGCATAGCGTCTTGCAATTTTTTTGAAGCCAACTCCGGGACACCATTCCGGCACATAACGTACTTTCGAAGATCAGTTTGTATAGATCTACCATATTCAGTACGACTTACAAAACGGCAGAACATCAACGAGCCATTTTCCTGGCACTGTAGCGTCCGTAAAAACTTCCATAGTCTCCTGGGCAAGATCTACAAGTGGATCCCGACTATGGGATTCAGTTGTATAGCCATAGGTGATTTTCAGGATGACACTACCGGCTTCTCTAGACAAAAAGAATAAGAATTTGCTCAACACAATGTACCCTATCGCTATGTACTTACTTGCGAATGTGATCAAACAGACCTTCCGGTTTGGCAAGTAGGCCAAATAGAAAATGAGCGGCTTCAGCCTCCTGGACGCGACCGAAGGCTGACAAAGATGTCTTGGTACTGATCGTCTTGGTGATTGTTTTCCTATGAATCCTCCAGCTGTCTGTATAAGGTATCATGGCAGATATGTCCTTCCATCCGATCCTGCTATGTTTTTAGCTTACCGGAAAGGCAGCCAGTTACTCGGCATGGGCAAAATACGTACATATCGCCACTAAAAACTTGAACTGGGCGCGAAGAGTGGATTGCCGAACGATCACGCATGAGTTCGAAAGCAATCTCAGGGTCATTGATGATGATGAAGGTCTGATCGAGTACAGTAATGGAGCTGATTGGGCCTGTAACACAGAAAGGTACAGTGTTAGCCAGTATACAGTCAAAAGGTCAAGGATGAACGAACCATAAAGATCTTTGTGTTTTAACCAGTGATGACACTCCAGAATTCCAGGTTTCGGCAAATCGTTGATGTTCCCTAGTAGAGGGATTCCTTTAGGACCAGGTGGTAGTGGTAGTGTAGATGTTTTGGTCCGCTTAAACCGACTCAGACCATACAGAACCACAACTCCAAGCAAAACCACCAATGGAGCTATCATATTAATAGGCATTGCTCGAAGTTTTAGTGACCTGGGAAGAAAATTATTTATTATGTGAGGATGAGGAAGTGAAAGGAACATTTAAAGAAGACCTCGTATCAGCTCATTGATCAACAGCAATACCTATTGGCACCTGTGCGGGGTCCGCAGGGTCTTGACTACTACGTAAAGTGCATATGCACACCTTGCACTGTAGTCGCGAAAAACCGGGTCCTCATGAGAAGAACGTTTCCATAAACAACCGCTGATCTGAACGAGTTTCAATGTTCAAGAACAGCGAGCAGGATTCGAAAGCAGCAGGTCAAACCAGAACGGGGACCCAGCGCCGGGTAGGCGCTGTATAGCTGCCGTAGCGGGCCGCACCAGGATCTCGGCATTAGTGGCACCTGATAATTTGACGTCATTGCTCTTTGTGGTGGTCCACAGAGCTTTGAACAGCGTTTCGTGCATACAGTATGCAGCCCAAAGCGACACGAGGCATACCATCCGCCTACCACACCAAACATGACTCGTGCGAATCAACGCCCATGGTAAGGTGGCGTCAATCTCGTACGGCTGTAGATTGCTTTCTTTCTGGCTGCTGAGCCGGAGAAGACGTCGAGTCTAACTCGCTAACGGGGTGAAGTGATGCACTAGATGACAGGATCGGATTCGACACGCTATTTTGTGAGCTCTTACATTCCTACGTGTCAGCAGTGCAACCCAAGATTCTCAACAAAAAGATATTTTATACACCGAAACCTCTAGGGATCAATCAAGGAGGAAGCCATGTGGTCTGGTATATTGCGCGTCATACCTAGAGCCGCAACAGCGATGGATAATGCCGATCATCCAAGAGATAGCCGGTCTGCCTGATAAGTAAACTATGGGCTGCCTATTCCTTCTCCTTTCGGATGGCAGACTTCCTTTCCACATCCTGCTTATATGTTGTCGACGCTTGCGACGACAGTGGCCCTGCGCCTCGAGGATCTCGTCTGGGATTGGCCGTATGGTCAGCGCAAGAATGGGAACCACAAGTTCCATCCGGAGTATCGAGGTGCGCCTTCTCATACGTGCGACAAAATTGCGTGCTTTGACATAGAGAGCAACCGGCCTGCCGGGCGAGACAAAGCCAGCTACATGCAGGCAATATTGTTGCGGTGCCTGCTTAAGTAATGTGCCAACCACGACGTCACGAGCAAATAACGTACATCCAATGCAGAACATGGGTCCAGTCCTTCTCTGTTCAGTTGACCATATTTATACAATGCCATTCCAGATGAACAATACTTTGAAATGGCCTTTCCCAGGTTCGCGTTTCTTGCGGCGCTCTCTGTTGCGTCTGTACACGGGTGAATGCCAGATTGCACATCTCATAGTTAGTAATATCAAGGTGGCTAATGATGGTTTGCTACAGCTTTTTTGCTGCGCTGGTCCTGGAGACGAATCAGAGGTAAATCGTTTCGTTTTTGCTGAAGGTAACGCTTGGAGGTAGCAGACGTATTTATCTTTCCCCGCACGCTAACTCAATCGGGCCAGGTATTTCGCACCATACCCATAGTGTTGTGTTGGTGGTGAACCTCGGCTCACCAATGTTTGTTCATTTTCTTCCCCTATCAAGCCTCACATCAGACTTTACATCAAACGCCATTTTCTGTGCGTTTTCATTGTTGATACGCAATCACACAACCAATCTTCGCTAACCATGATGGATACAACGCTTCAGTTTAACTACGACATTTCCTGTCCATTTGCTTACATCGCATCGACACGTGTCAAAGCTCTGGCAGAACGTACGAAAGCTAAACTCATCTACCGCCCTGTACTTCTTGGTGCGATTTATCGTGCGACCGCCGCGCCTCAGGGTGCGGCAGGGTCAGCGAGTGACGTCTACAATCCCACTAAGAAAACAGTCACAGCACAAAGCATGCAAAGGACTTTAAAGAGGTATAATCACAATCAGCAGGACATGGGCATATGTCTAACAACAAGAACCAGATACAAAATCAAATATAACCCACCAACCCAGCATCCGAGAAAATCTGTCAATGCGTTACGAATGCTATATTGTGTTTCAGACCAGGAAGACCGACGCATCTTAACCGAGAAGCTGTTCAGTGCCTATTGGGTTGAGAACCGAGATGTTACCGACACGAATGTTCTGCTACAAATTGCGAGGGAGAGTGGCATAAAGAGCGCAGAATCACTCGACGAAAGTAGTTTCGCCAATGCCGGAGCCCGAAACGATTTGGAAGTTGCGACTGCTGAGGCAATCGAAAGAGGGGCCTTTGGTGTACCCGGATTCTATATTCCTAATGCAAGATGGATTGATGTTAATGGTGAAGCCAAGACTGGTCGGTTCTTCTGGGGTCAAGACCGTATGCACTTCGTCGAAGCTACGTTACTCTCCCTTCAGAAGAACGGTTCATGGAAAGATGCGCCTGGTCTGGCTACTCTCATGCCACGCTGTATTCCCTACAGCCAGACGTCACTTTCTTGCAAAGTCAAACTAGAGTTCTGGTATGATTTTAGCAGCCCATGGGCGTTTCTAGGGTACACGCAGCTAGCAAGACTGCAACAAACCTTTGGACCGAATCTTGAGATCATCTTGAAGCCCTTCTTACTCGGTATACTGTTCCGCGAAATTGGTGCACCCAACATGCCCATGCTGGCCATCAGCCCTACGAAAGCGATGTGGTCAAGACAAGACCATGCAGACTGGACCGCGTATTGGAACGCTGTAAACATCTCGCAAGGCAGTGCAGACAAGACCATCAATTTTCACTGGGCCGACACCTTCCCCATCCGCACTCCAACTGTCCTTCGAGTAGCTATTGTAGAGCCAGATACTACACCTTTGTTATGTAAGTGAGTTCGATCACGATGGTCAAATTCCTTTACTAATGATAAGCAGACTCAGCTTGCTGGGAGAAAAACGCTGACGTATCAGACGACAATATACTTGCGAGCGTACTCGACAAGGCTGGATACGATGGAACCAGCCTGCTCGCAAAGGCCAATGAACCTGCCATCAAGACTAAGCTGCGAGAGAACACAGCGAAGGCGAAGGCATTGGGTATTTGCGGTGTTCCGACTTATCGGATTGTACGACAGACTGGAACTAATTGCTGGGAGCCATATGGTGGTCTCGTATGGGGCCAGGACGAAACAAACGTAGTCGAAGACTTGATCGCTGGGTGGGATACTGAAAAGTCAGATGAGGTTGCAGAACCTCGAAAGGCGACCAAGAGCACAAAACCGTCAGCGAAGCTATGATAGTTCCATCCAGCAACGTGGTCGGCGCCGCTATAGGGGGTCTGCTGGTGATCTAATATAACGTAGCTTATATTTCAAGGTATGGCAACAGGGAATTGAGAGCGACTTTCACTCCCTCTTCTCTGCCTTGTGCTGGCACGTGCCTGATCCTTCACTAAGTCTTCAGACCGACTGGCTATACAAACTGCCTCACGGTTAGTGAGACATACAGTATATACTCAGCTGCCAATCATACTCCCTCACTCCCCCACCCAACCACAGCTTCTCGCATGCCACTAGGTCACCAACGGTGTGCTAACCAAACATGTCACTTACTTTCACAACGTCTACCTCTTTCCCTTTCCCTAAACGATACAATACAAATGGATAGGATACTTTCGTCAACCGGGAATGATTTCAGTCCTTGATTATCTGCCCTTCGCAATAATCCAGTGTCTGTACGGGAGCCTACGTCCCTTAGAAGCCTCCACTACCTGCACAGGAGGAAGTACACAGTCTGTCGATGCAATTTACCAGAACATGACAGCTGTAGACTGGTGTACAATGCTGATATGAAGGAATGGAGCGCCACATATTTCCACTTCAATCCAACGCACCTCACATGCACCCAGGAGTAATGGCAGGCACACAGGTGCAGCGCATTCTTGCAACCGTCATATCCTCCTGCAATGATTAAGAAAAATTCGGCGACGCCTTACGGGCAATCAGCTCTGGACACGCCTCGTCTGACGACTCGACAGCCTCTCTTCCATCGAGGCCCAGCGGAGCCCGACATTAGAGCTCAATCGACATGGCAAACATCTACTCACCAGCCAGTCGCAAATGAAGAGAATGTGCATGGGAATGCCAGCTGTCCTTCTGTGTTTTGATCCACCGTACTCTACCACTATGTGAGCAATTTCAATGACATAGTTTGTCGATGCAACGATCTCGAACACCGCAATATTAGAAGGGTCCAAGATCAAAAAAAAAAAAAAAAAAAAAAAAAAAAAAAAAAGCCAAAATCAATGTGCCGATTTCTTTCATCTCAATGAAACCGAAGTCACTTGCACTCGCAAACAGTGGCTGGCAATTGCGCCAGAACCTGTTCATCCACGAGGTCCTTCTCAACAGGCAACATATCTGCATGACCAACGCTGGGATGGCGAGCAGATCCCGCGCCTACGGGAAATCTGTAAACAAACAAGATCGTCAAACGCAGAATTCGAACGCAAATAGGCACTGCCTCGAGGACTCGTTGTCAGGTTTTAATTATGCAGAAAGCCCCCATTTTGACCGCAATCTTCTTCACAGTGGGATTCTTCTCTACCTTCTAGTTCTCCGCCGCTCGTTGCTACCCCACCATGTCGTAGTCTCATCCCACGGAGGGACGACGACAGCAAAGCAGGCATCATGAGTCAAGTAGCTTGTCTGCAGCTTATTCTCGACGTATTTCCCGACATCTCGATCGATTATGTTCTTGCATTGATGAACTCAAAGGCCATAGACTAAACGCACGCGAAGGCAGGTATTGAACAGATCGTCAACGAGCTTCTGAATGACGGCTCTTACCCTGAAGAAGGGAATGTGCCAAAACACTCTCTGGAAATCAACGAGCAGATTGCTGAAGAACACCCTTTTCCGTCATACAATCCGTGGAATTCCGCCAAAGAATCACCCGCTGCTCTGGTGGCTGATCGCAGGTCTCCATCAGTTTCGGCAAATTATTGCTCACAAATTTATCCCTTGCTGACATGGAAAATCATTTGGAAGTGATGATAACGATCCCTTTGTTCAATCCATGACGCGAAAGTCCCAGCAAGAAGTCTACACCTTCAACAGAGAGCTCACCCATCGATAGTCGCGCATACGCCTCTTCAGCCAGGATTTCTCGCGCAGATTTGGCACGCACTCCGCCTCCACGGCTACAATTCGAGCGTGCAACCCCCTTGTCGGGGTCATCACCTCACGTCGAAGCAATACGCTCCAGTGCCCCAGTCTATGTCAATTCGGATCCCTTTATGGACTTCTCTTTACAAGGTGCTGCAACTCTTAGCGAAGAAGACAATGATAAAGACACTAAGTTTGCTCGTCTGCAAACCAACGTGTCCGGCACCTCTGCCCAGTCGCGGAGGACCCCGCGGAGCATCAACGGCCACGACATCAACGACACACTGGAGCTCCGTAGCCAACGCCAGCGTGGAAATATCCATGACGAAAGCTCTTGTTCCCAGAGAACTGCACGGCACTCGAGAACCCAGCTCGACATCGAGTCTTACTACGACTACATCGTGCTTGAGCAGGCCGCTCAAGGTACCGGCGTGTCTACGAACGTCGAGGAACGAAATCTGCGAACTGATATTTCTCACTTCACCGCGCAAAATACAGCGTCCAGACGAGGTATGCAACACTTATCCGTCCCAGCACGTCGCGACGTGGTTCCAACAACACCAGAGCGTGGTGTATCGTCCGATTTGAATGTCCTGCTGCGACCTTGATTAATAGTCTCACGCCCGGTTTGTTAAATTCCCCTGCTGCGTCTCTGGATTCAGATGCGTCGCCCCCATATCGAAAGCCTCCTGTACTGCTGCCCGATTAGCAGAAATATATGCAGAACCACTACTCGCCTTGCGAGCGCTGATAGCGTGTAACGTGCAACATTACCTTGTTGGTGCGGAAATACAGGTCAAATTTAGCATCTCGAAAACGTTTCTTGTGATGTCGGGGCAGAAATACCCTTTGTTTATATCGTCTCCATAGCGCGTATCAGTTGAGACACTCTTTTGTATGTAGTGTCCATACATGGGTTTGACTTGCTTGTTCCCAATCTGGAGAAGAACCTTATCAACGATCAATAGGCGCTGGGCAATGGGGACTGGTTGAGCGTGCGTATGGCGGTAGATGGGATATGTGGCGGTGAAAATACAAACGAGGTTTATTATGAGATGCTGAATAAGGTATTTGCTGCAAACGTTGCACTATGGTATCTTCCTATATTCATATCGCATCTATACTGCACACAAATTTCAATTCTTTCTATTGACGAACTACGTTTATCCGTAATTAAACGGATTTCGGCACAGCGGACAGCTCGAGCTACCACTCGATTTGAACCACTTGAACAGACACGCGCCGTGGAATGCATTTCTACATGTGCCGCAGCGCTTATCAGGCACCTTCCTGTCGGGCCCGACGATGCTGTAGCAAATAGCACACTCCGTTTGGCCCTTTAGCGCGCCTTCGACGTTCCTCCGCCATGTTGACAAAGCGTCGATGAGCGAGCCGTTGAAGATGGTGATAGCGCCGAGCGAAGTGCGCAGCCAGGATTGCCATTTTTGTTCGTTGACGGCTACGCGGTTGAGGCCTTCGATATGGGCGTTCGCCAGCGGGAAGGCAGGTGGGAGTGAGATGCGCATGCTCATTGTCTGCTCGTCAAGTATGTAGCTTGCCGTTATCTCACGCGCGCGTGGCGCTACGCGAACGTTGAATGTTTCGTCGGTCGCCGTACCAGACCATGTCGTTACACTATCAAGCGCAGCGGAGATGACGGGTGGTGAGATGCTTTTTTCGGTCCAGGGTTCGAGTGTAACGGCGATGGCGCGTGAACGAGAGGTAAGCGCATTGAACCAAGATTTTGTAAGGGATGGTGTGTGCAGGAGTGTGAGGTAGTAGAGATGTGTGAGCAGCCACTGGATGTCCTGCTTAGGCAGCTCGACATCGAGTTCGTACTTTGTGACGTCGAGTTTTGAGACGTCGACGGGCTTGTTATGGGCGTGGCCGAGAAAATCGAAGGTGAAGTCGAGCAATCCGGGGAGATATTCGCCTTCTTTGATGTGTTCGATGTAATCGTTCTTGACTTTGAAAGACTGTTGCTGTCAGCTCGAATACAAACCTCAGCGAACACAAAGACTTACAGCATGCTCGAGGTGGTCGAAGACAAGCAGCCAACTTAGCAAATATCCCCTCAGTGACAACGGAACACTGCGCTCGAAATCAGCTTCGGCCAACGCCGCGACGGTCGGTGATTCAATGATCAGGGAGAGCAGCTCTTCTGGTAGACGAGCTGTAGACTTGGAGAGTGCTGCATCGATCGAAATCTGCTCTTGCGCAGCAGGAATCTGCTTGTGCAGGATGTTGAAGGCGGTCTGTTGGACCGGTTGCGACTCGACGTAGAGGAGTGGGTAGAGCTCATCTGCTGAGTCTAGGTTTTGCAATGGCACATTTGCGATCTGGCGTGCGAGCACATCGTTTACCATCCTGAGAGGTTGGTGAAACTCATCAGGGAAGTGCTGAGAGTGTTTGAGCAGGTTGATCAGACCTGTGGCAACCGACTGCTCAGTCTCTTTCCAGACCTCGATGAGGTCATCGTTGGGATCCTCAATCTTGGTAAGTGTGCGTAGCTGGGCATAGAGCTTCAGGGATGCGTGAGTGAAGGGAATTGGGCTACTTTCAGCAGCCTCGGCGCCCTGAAGCTCAGTTGTGCGAGACCAGGCTGCGGAGAGTGCGTTTAGAATATCACCCCAGTGCTCACCATACAGGTCACTCATCAGTGGCAGCAGGACCGTCAACACACGACAGACCTCTGCTTTGATTTCCGCTGAACCATGGGCCATGTCCAGCCACGGAACGATTTGCTTAACGAAGAAGATAAGACGCTGTTTGGCAATGGTCTCTGCTATACCATCCTGGAAGAGCACAGTGTTGAGAATCACGAGCTGATTCAAACCCTCTTGCGGCTTCTGGTTGATGTCGAGACCTGTCAGATCGGCGACGATTTCGCTACACATGCGCTCGCAAGATTTTGACGCTGCGAGTGGTTCCCTGAACGCATTCAAGTAGGCAAGCAGAGAGAAAGTTTGCTTGTTCTTCCTAGTAGTTTTCAGACTGTCTTGTATCTGGGCAGTCCACGAGTTTGTCCACCCGTGAAGCATTATGGCTTGAGAAACCAGACTGCTGTAGGCACGTGCGGCGTAGTAGGCTTTAGTTGAGGGGCTTGTATCAATCACACCAAGGACGTCTCTTGCCCAAATCAACAACGAGTCTTTGTCGTTTTTCTCAGATAACGAAGACGTCGATCCGTTCACTCGTTTCAGTTCTTGTGTAATGAATCCTTGAGCATCAGACTTGAATGCCATCGCATCGTTCTCAACGTCAGCATTGTATCCTGTCCAAAAACCATTGGCACCCGCGAGACCCAAATTGTCCTCTACAAGCTGGACAGTGAGCGCAATGTTTCGCAAATAAGCATCTCGGACCTGAACCGGTGCGCTTTGCAATCCGAATTGTGGGATCCTGGACAACTTTGCCACATATTGTGAAATGCGATATGCTGCTGAATAGCCGTCTGCATCACGGCTTGTTTTCCTCATGTCAGCAGACGCTATAGCCGGCTCCACTAGATAGACTGCACCGCCAAGTGAATTTGTGAGAGCAAGCGCCGACTTGGGCGTCGAAGCTAAGAATGGAGCTAGGGCCGCGTCCCAATCCTCGATGCTGGGAAACAAGTTCGCATTCTCCTCCCAGGTTCCGCTTGACTTGAGAGACTGCTTAGCCAGATCCACCAGGGTCTCCACAGATACTGATGACGGTGTTGCCTCTCGTAGTCCTTGGCGGATGAGATCGTGCATCGAGTGCTTTGTGCCAGCATCAGATGCAAGCACTGTCTGTATCGACGCACTGACGGTGGCCGCACCTTGAGCTATTTCGTCATTTGGTGACTCAGAAGCGCGCAACAAGGCTTGGAGAAGTTCTGCGCCTTTTGGTGTGGCGGCAAATTCTCTCAGCATAGATGGATTCGATTTCACGATCTGGCGCAGACCTTGCAGCGAGTAGGGCGCATGTTGCGATGTCGACAATGACTGTGTCAGATACATAAGTACGTCGTCGGTGGTCTCTGGAGCCAGGATCTTTGCTTGCGATTGGAGAATGCGCGTGAATGAGTCCCATTCCAATGAACCCTCGACAGCCTCGTTGACGCTTGACTTGACGAAGCTCTGCAATTCGGCGTCGGAGCTGGCTAGGTCGAACGACTCCGGAATTTTTGGAGATGTAAGCAAGGCTTCAAGCGCCTTTGTCTTGGCTGGAGAGTCACCCTCCTTCAAAATCGCCTTAAGTGTCGCACTCCAGGAGCTCTTGAAGATTGTTGATTCCGCAAATGAGTACAGGATGTTCACTAGATGTGTCGATGAGGGTGACAGGATGATGGTGGGTAGATCATGCTGAACGAACTGTTCGAGTTCATGTCCTACGGGCGCACTTGACAAATGTGAACTGCGGGACAAAAGTGCCGCAATTGTGCCAGCAGCACCATACGGCTTTCCATTCCTGTTCTTGACCACAGCCAAAGCTTCTGTGACGATTGAAGACTCGGCATCCTTGATAGATGCGCCAGTTGTGATTTTGTGTCACCTTGAAGAGCCTGCTCCTGCAGCGTTGCATATCGTGTGCCGTGTTGCAGCACAGCTGTCTGGGACTTTTCATAATCCTTGGACTGCTCGGGAGCAGACGTCCTGATGTCGTCGATGAGTCGCTGTGCGTATTGTGACCAATGTCCAGAGAGGGTGCCTGTGACGCCATCGACCGCCAATGCTTTGCTAAGAAGACCGCTTGAATTTGACGGTAAGCTCCATTGCGAGGTTTCCAACGAGGGTCGCAAGTATTGGCTTATCATGGGCAAGACAATTTCCTGAACGAATGTCACCTTGTCACCTGCCGACAATCGTGTATTAATGATGGCCAGGATGTCGAAATATGCAGTGTATGCTGCATCCTGGTTGTATTTGGGTTCGTTCTTGCCAGCGATTCCAGCCTGGAGAGCATTGAGGAGTTCTGCAGCATCAGACGCCTGGGTGGGCAGAACATCGCTGGGAAGCGCCTTGAACAGGTCGACTAAGCGGCTCCAGTAGTCCTGTGGACCAAACTGAGAGCCCTTCTTCAGGAACTGCCGTAATCTTCTGTCGACTGACGTTTTGCTCTTGTAATGTTCGGTCCAAACGGTAGGGTGCGCGGTAGTCAGCTGGATCAAGGCTTCGAGGTAGTCGTACGCGGAGCCAGTCTGGTCAGAGTGGAGAGCCACAGAGAGGTAGGCTTTGCTGATGGTCTCCAGGTTCGCGCTTGCTGCGTCTGGCTGCTTAGTAAGGCACGTCTTCAACAGTCGGTGCAGCGAGCGCCGTATCGAGACGTCGATGTGTGACGCAAAGTCCCAGAGTTTCTTATCGCCAAGCAATGTGTCGTAGTCGGCCTGGAATCTAGACAGCTCCTCGGGCGCGAGGTTGGCCAGCAGACTGCCCAGCAAGGCTATGCATGCAGATATGACGCGGCTGTACTTTGCCTGAGCATCGTCTGCGCTAACAGTGCGCTCGTCGCTGAGGGTGGTGGGGCTCTCCTTGTCGACGGCATCGCGGCAGTACTCGAGGATGGGCTGCTGATAGGCTTTGCGGATATTCTGGATCTTCTCGGGCGTGGTGAAGACCTGACGCAGGGCATTTTGGGTGGCTTCGACCACTGCACGGTCGCTGTCATAGAGGCCACACAGCCATGCTGCGACGCTCTTCGGCATGTGGCGGGCGATGCGCTTGCCTGCAGACACGGCCATCAGGCCATGGACTGCGTGGGACAGCTGGCGGACAGCCTTGGCATTGTCTATCGAGGTGCGCGGGTACACGATGATCTGATTGCTTCATTACTACAGCCCTTCTCTCCGGCCCCTCTCCCTGCAAGACAAAGACTAACCCATGCGTCCAAAACGCCCTCTTCTACCGGCGCCTGCAGCGCGGCAATGTGTGTCTGGAGGTCCTCGAGCGCCTTCGCCTTGGTGGTGCTGTCCTTCTTGGACAAGTTGCGGAAATAGACGACGACATTGGGATCTGATATCGCCGACAGATTGGGCGGCTCTGCGACGTAAGACAGCTGTGACGCGCTGCCTCCAAAGCTCCCACCAAACGCGGGGCCGCTGCTGAACGTCGACGCAGCGCGTGCACTGCTGGCTGCCGCCTTGGCCGAGCGCTTGCTCATGCTGCACGTGGTATTATATGTGAGAACAAAAATAAAGAAAAGGAAGGAGCGAAACCGAGAAGCCCGGCAAGCAACGGTACGGAGATGAAGTTTGTGTCCAATATGCCCACCACCCGCACCATGACGATTGCTCTCGAGGGCGGTGGGGCCGCTTGACAACCCCTGTCGCTGCTGGCCGCTAGCCGAACATGTGATGGCGCGTTTTGACGGGAACCGCGCTTTGTCTGGCGCTCGACCACTCCAAGGCTCCATCGCCACGACAGCTTCCGCGCGGGCGGTCGTCAACATGAAGTTCTTTATAGAGTGAGTCGCCTTGCCATACCCGTTGCTACGAGATACAGTGTGCTTCCCGCCATTCAGCCCAAAACAGTTGCACGTTCTGAAAACACCTGCCCATCGTACGCCTCTCGTCACATCTACCACCTCCCACCTCGTCCATCACGTGTCTACTTCGTCTTGCCCGTCACTTTCCTCCCCTCTACTCGCTTCACCTCGCTTCATTCCTCTCTCTCTACATCACCTCATACCGTGCACACACTCACATCCAACAGCAACCTGCCGGTGCTCTTCCCGTACCCGCGGGTCTACCCTGAGCAATATGCCTACATGTGCGATCTCAAACGCACCCTCGACCAGGGCGGCCACTGCGTCCTGGAAATGCCTTCAGGCACAGGTAAAACTGTGTCTTTGCTGTCCCTCATCATAGCCTACCAGCAGTTCTACCCAGAGAAGCGAAAGCTCATCTACTGCTCTCGAACCATGTCGGAGATCGAGAAGGCCTTGGCTGAGCTGAAAGCCCTGATGAAGTACCGCACCCAAGAGCTCGGCTACGAAGAAGAGTTCCGAGGCCTGGGTCTTACAAGTCGAAAGAACCTCTGTCTGCACCCAAGTGTCAAGCGCGAAAAGAGTGGTGGCGTTGTAGATGCCCGGTGTCGCAGTCTGACGGCTGGTTTCGTCAAGGAAAAGAAAGAGCGCGGTGAGGACGTCGAACTGTGTGTCTACCACGAAAACCTTGACCTTCTGGAGCCACACAATCTGATACCACCTGGCGTCTTCACATTCGACGGCCTGCTCAAGTATGGTGAGCAGCAGAAGCAATGTCCTTACTTTACCGCACGCCGCATGATGCCTTATTGCAACGTCATCATCTACTCTTACCACTATTTGCTCGACCCAAAGATTGCGGACCGCGTTTCGAAAGAACTGTCCAAAGACTGCATTGTCGTCTTTGATGAGGCCCATAATATCGACAATGTATGCATCGAGTCGCTGAGTATTGATTTGACTGAGGATGTGCTGCGGAAAGCCACCAAGGGTGTCAATAACCTGGATCGGAAAATAACTGAGATGAAGACCACTGATGCCGAGAAGCTGCAAAGCGAGTATGCAAAACTAGTAGAAGGGTTGCGTACCGCAGAAGAAGCACGCACAGAAGATGCATTCATGGCAAACCCAGCTTTGCCCGATGACCTCCTCACAGAAGCAGTTCCGGGCAACATCCGGCGTGCAGAGCACTTTGTTGCCTTCCTCAAACGCTTTATCGAGTACCTCAAAATCCGAATGCGCGTTGTGCAGGTCATTTCTGAGACTCCACCATCATTTCTAGAGTCACTCAAGAATGCCTCCTTCATCGAGCGCAAACCACTGCGCTTCTGCGCCGAGCGTTTGACTTCGCTCGTGCGCACGCTCGAACTCACAAACATCGAAGACTACCAACCGCTTCAAGATGTTGCAACATTTGCCACTCTGATCGCAACCTATGAGACTGGTTTCCTCCTCATAATCGAACCCTTCGAATCTGCCACCGCTCAAGTACCCAACCCCGTCTTGCATCTGACCTGTCTCGACGCTGCGATCGCCATCAAACCTGTCTTTGAGCGTTTTTACTCAGTCATCGTGACCTCGGGAACCATGTCTCCCCTGGACATGTACCCACGGATGCTCAACTTCAACACTGTCGTGCAGGAATCTTTCACAATGACACTCACCCGCAAGTCCTTCCTGCCCATGATTGTCGACCGCGGTTCGGATCAGAATCAAATCACATCTGGTTTTGAGCACCGCGGAGATATCCAAGTGCAGCGGAACTTCGGCAACCTGCTCATTGAGTTCTGCAAACTCACACCAGATGGCGTTGTTGTCTTCTTCCCGTCTTATCTCTACATGGAGCACATCATCTCCGCATGGCAGGGCATGGAGATTCTCGACACGGTCTGGAAATACAAACTAATCCTCGTCGAAACACCGGATGCGCAGGAAACTGCACTCGCGCTTGAAACCTTCCGCACTGCATGCAACAACGGCCGTGGCGCCGTACTGCTTTGTGTTGCACGTGGCAAAGTCTCCGAGGGCATCGATTTCGACCACCATTACGGGAGAACAGTACTTTGCATGGGCGTACCGTTCCAATACACAGAATCTCGCATTCTCAAAGCGCGTCTGGAGTTTCTGCGCGAAACGTACCGTATCAAGGAACAAGACTTCCTCTCCTTCGACGCCATGCGCCACGCCGCGCAATGCCTGGGCCGCGTCATCCGCGGGAAAGACGACTACGGAATCATGGTGCTGGCGGACAAACGATTCAACAAGAAGATCACGCAGCTGCCCAAGTGGATTCAGCAGGGTCTTGATCAGAAGAGCACGAAGCTGAGCGTCGACCAAGCGGTCAGCACAGCGAAGCAATTCCTCCGCGACATGAGCGTGCCGTGGTCCCGCAAGGACGCCGAAGGGTATTCGAGCTGGGGCATCGAAGAGCTTGAGGCGCATCAGAAGAAGAAAGGCGAACTCGGCATCAGTGGCACCGACTACACTGCTCTGCGTGCGCTCGAGGGCCGCGCCGCGGTCGAGCACATGGATGAGGGCGACGAGTTTGGGGAAGGCATCAAGGCGGACGAGTTTGGGGGCAGGACATGGACGACGTCATGGCTGATTTGTAGACATTGTACAAACCACGACATATGCTGGTGTTTGTGGGTCTCTCTAACCTGGGACAGAAATCAAGCCAGCCCATCGATCTTGTCGGGCATCGCGATTCAGTTCGAATCTGCCAAGTAATGCTTCCTTGTCTTTTTTTTTTTTTTTTTTGGATTGCTCACATCCCCACACTCAACTTCCGACGACGTCATGTCACATCAGTACTGTCCACAACTCCTGTGACAATCTGGCCCATCAAACATGATCGGAAATGAGACATCACCAGCGTCCCGTTTGTGTACTTCCTCGGTGCGAAGTCACAGACTTGAGTACATTCCACGCTTCGACATGGGCGGTGACAGGCTGTATAGCAGTGGTAAGGTAACAAAGATATTGGGTGTTATCAGCATGTAGAAGAGTGACTTTTAGCGTGGAGAGGGAGGGATTAGCGGTGGCTGTTATGGGTAGTAGGGGAGCTGCGTAGTTGTTCCGTGAGCTGAAGGCTGAAGGTGGGATTTTGGAGTTCTGTACATTGGGAGTCATGGCGGTGCTTCAGGTGGAACAGTATGTGGTGGGGTGTAAGGGTATACGTGAGACTGGAGGGGACTGGTATCACATTCTTCTGTTGAAACTGTTGTAGAGGAAGCAGTTGCAGTGAAAAAGAAAGAGGCTTATCACCACTAGATAATCAATCTTTTGACATCGATCGGAGTCCCGGGAAAGCTTAGAACCCAACTCGATCTAGGCGTGCCATTCTCCTTTGCTGTACGAAGCCTTCAAATGATCCGAAATGTGGTGTAGAGTCGCTTTTCGAAGTGAGCGGGAGTCCTGAATGACTAGGAGTGAGATAGCAGGTGGCGCGTCTTTCATTCTAATAACTACCTGAATTCCGAGTCCAATTTCAGTCCTGCCATGCAATCGTGACCATGTGGATGTAGTACCGTTGCTCTCACTGCGCTCATTCACTCTCCTTCAAGTCGAACTCGATGATATTGTGCTTTATATGAAGCTCTCCGGGAGAGGTATCAGTGATGGTATTCCAAGATGTCAGCAGCTTCTTCTTCTCGCCTTCGTTGCGTAGACCATAAATCCGAACCTTCTTGACCGTAGAAAATGCATAGTACCAGGGCTCCTTTAGATTAAGCATGCAACAGCATCCGACTGGATAATAGGCATTGGTAACGCAAGAGATGAAGGTATACTTAACCATGGATGTAAATTCAGTTGGGATCAGCGAGACCAGCAACAAGGAAGCTACGGACACGGCTTAGTAAACAGGTAATAGGAAGGGACATCGATAGTGAGGTCCTGAACGTAGAAAGGGTTAGAAGCCACGCATCATGAGACACGACGATCTGGAGAACAGAATAACACAGCTATGTAGGTGCATTGGATAAAGAGAACGCAAGGTATCTACACCTTCTCATGCGAAAGAAGCTACCACATCAACTCACGCGCTCACAGCAACTAAACTGTGCCTCATAAGAGACGTATCAAATGAAACGCTAGTTTCCAACTCTGGCAGCGAAAATCGAGGCCTGCGATAAGTGTAGCCGATGAAAGCACCTTTCTTGCGGATCTCGAGCACAATTCTGCCCACTTCAGGATCACGCAGCAGCTTGTCACGCGGCCTCTTCTTCTCCTTCTTGCGGCGTTTGAGCTTCTGGAATCCCTGGCAGATCTGTTTGTACGCAGGTCGAGATCCGTTCTTCTGTTGGACTGCAGGATCAGCTGTCGGCGTTGACTCTTGTTCGCCAAGTGGCTCAACGCCATCGACCATAGTGGCACCATCCATTTGAGCTACTTCGTAGCTTGAGCTATCGAGGTGGTCAGATGCGCTCATGATCTCAGCTTCATCATCGAAATACTTGGTGATCGGCTGCCCGCCGAGTACTCTTGGCACAAATGGCGGTCTCGTCAAGTGCAGGGTCGACCACTGTATGTTTCTGAAGAACGGATGCGCTTTGATATCTTCAGCATCGTTCGGAAACACAATATTTCCCGTGGTGTTGAGGTTGCGTTGGCGTCTGGCTCCAAGCGCCTTGTCGCGAAGCACCCAGTCGTTCTCACGATACCGTTTAGTAGAAAGTCGATCCTGCCTCTCTTCGAGCAACCTCATTATCAGCTCGATAGCATTTCGAGAAACTGCCATCAAAGGAACGCGATCGATGCTTGGTCGTGCGAAGCGTTGTTCGTTGGGAAACTTGAGATGTCGTTTATGGGCCTGGCAAAACATTAGCCAAACGTTGACATGGATAGCACATCAACTCACGACAATGCGCGCTTTCGTTAACTGGCGGTTTTCTTGGAAGAACGGTGTGCAACCGTAAAGACACTATTGGGTTTAGCCTTGTGATGGTGAGCGATGACTATTACACACCTCGTACAAGATGATGCCGACGCTCCACCAGTCGCATCGGCCATCGTAATTTTCGCCTCTGATGACTTCGGGCGCCATATACTGGCTTGTTCCAACGACACTCTTGGCGAAATTCCGTCTTTGCGTGCGGTTCAACCAGTCCAGAATCGGTCTATTGGCTGCGTCTTGCTTCATCGCATGTCGTTGACGAGCGGTCATGTTACCGTTTATAAGACCAACCGTCATGCGCGCGGCCTGACGCTCCTGCTCTTCCTCAACGTCCTGCTCATCTCCTGTTACCTCCAAGTCAAGATCTTGGAGGAGGCCCTGGCGGTGCTCGTTGTAGTAAGTTTGATTGTGGGACCAGTGGCCATCGAATGCAAGGCCGAAGTCGGAGATCTTAAGATGTCCAGAAGCGGTGATGAGAAAGTTGTCAGGTTTGATGTCGCGGTGGATCCAGTTCATCCTGTGCGCCTCTTCGATACACAGGACCATCTCAGCGACGTACTACTTCGCCACGTTTTCGTCGAGTACGTCTTCTCGAAGAAGCAGGCCGAGGAAGTCTCCACCCATCATGTACTCCATAACGAGATAGAGGTTGTTGTTGTCCTGGAACGAAGCAACCAGAGGAACTACCCATCGTGAGTTCTCAGACGCAACTAGAAAGTCTCTTTCTGCTCGCAAGTGGCCTTCTTGACTATTTCGAAGCATGTTTGACTTTCTGATGACCTTCATGGCATAGACTTGTTTGACTTTTCGTACTAGTGGAGGCGGCCTTAGATGAAGCTGAGAAGCAGGAACGTTCTTGTTAATCGCGGCCTCGGAGTTGCTGCCACTAGAGTTGCCGGTGTTGTCGCTCTTTTCGCGTACCAGTCGGACAACTCCAAAGCTCCCTTTGCCTAGGACTCTGATAATGTCGTAGTTTGAGATGTGAACGCCCTTTATATTCTGCCTTGCGAGGGTCTTGGACTTCATGACACGTGTCTGGCGGAGATGCTGACTCTCAGCCAAGTACCATCTATGTCTCTTGTACTGCCGCTGTTCATTTGGCAATGCCATGGCGAGTATCTTACGTTCCAATTGACGGCGGCGCATAGATCGAGGTGAGACCTGTGTCGCAAGCAGCTGGTTGAAGTGGGCTTCGAAGAAGATCTTCGCTGCAGCCGTCTTTTCGACCGTAGCGATAGACGGCTTGATTAGACATCGAGCATCTTGTCGAGGGAAGTTAAGCCAACGTATTGGGCACTGGCCTGTGACTGGCTGTTCCATATGCGAGCTTGGGTGGGGCGCATGGGTGGACTCATTGCGTGCTCGGTGAGTAATCTCTGCTGACATAGGTCCACCAGAAGATACGACGGAAGTGGGTGCAGTGGATTGGCTCAACGGTCCATTGCTACTCTCTGGGCCACTGGAGAACTGTGATGGAAGTGAGGGTACATTATCGAGGCTATCTGATGATGGCGTCTTGATGCTCAGGTTATCGGCTCGATGCTCCTTTGTCAGGATCGTGGGTCTGGAACTGAGCTTCGGTCGATAAATGACTGTGGAGTTGTGCAGCAGCGCGTTTGAGAATTTGAGAGCCAGTTGTTTGGAGAGGCCGGGCGTAGATCGGCTCCTGTGTAGCACTACATGCTCAAACGATCTCGAGCCTGTGGTAGGCTCAGACTCGCCATCGAAGACGGCAGCGTTGGTGAGCTGGGTGAGTGAGGATCCAGAGAGATGTAAGGTGAGTTCAGGGTTAGCATCGAGGGTAACGGGTATACTAGGACTTCGACAGGTTTGTAGGTCTTGGGGCTGATGGACGTTTGGGCGTTGAGTGTCGTCTGTTGTGTCTGAGGTGGTCTTACAGGCTGCGACCGCGGCGTTAGCATCTAGCGCAGAACCTAGGAAGCAGTGCGTAAGACAACGTCAGGGCTCAGTCTGGACAAGGCGCACCTTTTGCACTCCGGAACATCGACATGATCTTCACGCCCCCTCGGCGGATGTTGTTTAGGGTACGTACACCTCGCTGCAGCTTGCCAGTACCATCGAGCAAACCGTCGTAGGAGTGTTCGATGAGGCGGACTTTGCTTTTCTCGTTGGAACTCGACTTCGCATAGTCGACGTCTTTCCTCTTTCGCGTGGCGACCAGGGACATCATCCTGGCGAGGTGAGCGCTGGCTGGGTTATTCGAAATCTGCTGGGTTAGTAACGGGTTAACAATACGGCCAATGTTGGCCGGTGCTAAGCAATGCGTGTAGCATGCTAGGAAAGCAATGGAGGATGCGAGAAAAGCGACATAACTGGACGCAGCTGACTTTGGAAAGAGCAGAAGGCAGTAAGTCGGGTAAGAGATGTCAGTAGGAAAGCAAGTCCGTTGCTTGAAATAGCAGTTACTACGATGCTCCCTTCACCACCAGCATTCGACGACCGAACAGCAGCTGCGAGTTTTCGCCTAACACGGTGACCAACCGTAGATCTACCAACATGAGGCTCTACAGCGAATGAGCTTTGCCACGGGGGTAACAGCCGGTCAGGACCGGCATCTGCCAGCACACCTCGTGATGCACATGCGGGTCTCCAGGTGTCGCATGATCCGGCTGCTCACTTGTGATTTGGCGATGAAAGTAGGCATAGTCGCTGATAAGGCTTCAGAAAGAGATACCAATATAGGATTGCAGCTCTTCAGTAAAACACTCGCATCCCTCGATTTTGTCCTGGTCGTGGTGAGAACAACCTTCGGACGAGGTGCAGCTGTCCCGCTATCTTCGGCCCCTCGCTTGTGGCGCTCCTTATCGTCTTATCGCTCAGCAGCAAGTGCGTCACGTCTCTCCGCTCACCTCAGGCGGGCGTTTGCCAGACACGGACATCAACGAGGCTGGGACCTCCAAATCTGAGCTGTCTGCTCGACAAACCTTCCGCAGTACTCCTGGTGAGCTGCAGCATCACGTTTGCCGTCTGTTCGGGAACTTCACAGTGCGGGGTACCAATCAAGACTCCCTTGAGGGTACCAAAGCGCGTACTGACGTCTCTACGACGTGATCATATGACCTGAACGTTCCGGACATTGGGCCAAGGGTCGCCCTCTCGAGATACTGTTTCCACAGAGTCCTAGCAAGCATATACTGGTGCATACAGCAACTCAAATCACGACTTACCATATCACCTTTTAATCACGCAGAACGATATCTGATACCCTTCACCGCGACTCCTGGCGGTCTTCACGCCTGTTTGGATATACCACAGCTTTGAACGGTTCATGAACACAGCGTACGACCACCCACGATAACCTCACCAACAATCTTTCACAGCCTACACCATGGCGCCCAACTCCCCACAACACCCTTCCCACTCTACCTCCTCCCGCGCATTCCCTTCCGCCGCCGCCGCAGCTCTGCACAATCAACATCCACAATCTCTACTTCCCCTCCAACATCCCCCTCCCCACCCCAAGCCGCACCCTCCTTCCTCACTAGCACCCCAACCACAAACCTGTGCTGCACAAAGTGCCTCGCCGACCTAATCCCCACAACCTCCATAGTAAGCAAAGGCTTCACGGGGCGCCATGGCCGGGCCTACCTAGTCTCACCACCGCCCCCATCCTCACTGCACCACGAGCCGCCAGCGAGCACAAGCAGCGCCGCTGCATGGCATCCCCGCGACCTGCCAAACACATTCACTCACAAGCCCGTCGCGCGCCAGCTGGTGACAGGCGCGCACACCGTGTCTGACATCAGCTGTCGCTGCTGCGGCAGCGTCCTGGGCTGGAAGTACGTCCACGCCGAGGAGGAGACGCAACGGTATAAGATCGGCAAGTACATTCTTGAGACGCAGCGTGTGGTCAAATGCGGGAATGAGTGGGAGCATGCAGGGCGCGATGACAATGGCGATGAGATCACGGATAAGGGGGCCGTGCAGGGGGATGTAGAGGTCGAGTTTGATTCCCAGGATGAGGATGAGTGCGAGGATCTTTTTAGTGGGCTTTGGAGTCCGGATTTGGCGCTCAAGAGGAGGCGGAATAGGGATTTTCGTACGTAGTGAGGTCGGGAACTGCTGTTAGCAGGGCGCGGGGAAGGGGCTTTATTATCATGTTGCCCCAGCTGTAGATGGACTAGACGATGAGATTGGATGCTTATACCCTACATTACGACACACGACACACGACACACGACATGATACCCAATACTCCCCTTCATTGCATTCGGACACGGCGCTATTTGGCGCAACGGCATATATGGGTTCAAATAATATCTACATGAGTACAACCACTACTTCACAAAGCCAATGTATATAACATATAACACCTCCCTAACCCGTGCCCAGCAAACCGACACACCACCACCTATCAATCAAAACTCACACTGCCCAATCCCCTCGCTTTCGCTGCTCGACAAACTCCGGCCTTGACACGCTCGACGGCATCCTCCCACATCTCCCTACCCTCTGCATTGGCAACTACACCCGCATCTTCATGCAACTCGCCAACGGCAAAGTCAAGCCACTTGACCACGCCAACGGCCTTGCGCAAATCGCGCTCCTCGCTGACCACTTTTCCGAGGTACTTGGACAGCGCCGACACGTCCTCGGGATACGGTCCCTCGGCACGGAACTCGTGGATCCAATCGTGCATGGCGGCACGCAGGTCGGGTTCCGCGTGTAGTTTGGCTTTGGTAAAGGATGGTTTCTCTGGGCGGGGGATGGTGATGGTCTTCAGTCGGGCGGGTGGCTGTTGGTGGTGTTGAGGGAGATAGGTGGGCACTTTGTGAGTTCCGGGACAGGGGCGTTGGAGCGCGAGGCGGAAGGCGCGCAGTTTGGCGGCTTTGTGCTCGGCAATGACTTCCTTTCTGACGTCTTCTGGGAGGGCTTGCAGAAATTCTGGGTCGAGGTCCGCTTCGTCGGTTCTTGACGGTGCGGCTGCAGTGACAGCTTCGTCGCTTCGCTGCCGCAAGGGATTCTTGAGCGAGATGAAGTTGGCTTGGGTGAGTGTCTTGCCGTCCTTGCTGACTGCTTTCATCTGTGCTGCAGCGGCCAGCATTGCGCTTCGTGGTGGTCTGCCTCTTCCTCGTTTGATCTGCAACGGTTTTTTCGCGGGAATGCCGATGATTCTGTTCTTTCTTGGGCTCTGTGGGAGAATTGTCTGGTCTATGTCCCTCAGTCGTCGTGATGGTGAGAATTGCGTCAAGCCTGCTGCGCTGTACTGTGACATGATCTCCGCCCTAACATCGTCCGGGAGCGCGGCGAGGATCTCGGGGTCAAGTTGGGATTGTGCAGGAAGGGCAGTCGCGGCAAAAGGCATTGTTGTCGAAGGTGTGGACGGACTACTCGGTGCGTAGGCACCAGGCGAGCCGCATCTTTGGGGAGTGGGTGTCGGTGAGGACCGCCGTTGGCGAAGCAGTTTGGAGCGAATGTCAGAGGGCAGCTCAGCAAGAACCTTTGGATCGACTTGTGTGGGCAAGATGAACTGTGTGCCCAGCATGTTCAGCGGACGACGGGACGGGGTGGATTGGTTGAGCTGTGCAGCACCAAAAGCGACATGATCCTCGGCGGCCGCAGGAGTCTTGGGTTTGCGAGGGGTTTCGGGGTTGTCTTGGATAGGATCTGCTTCGACAATTGGTGCAGGTACTGCTTCTCGAATGCTAGTAGGAGTTGGAACTGGTGCTGCAAATGGCAACGAGGAGTCATATATATCAGCGGCTTCTCTAAGTTCCTTGAAGATATTGGTTGGCTCCTCGACAACATTTTCGTGCACAATTGCTGGCTCTCTGCGGATGCCGGCTGGCTCCTGCGGGACGTTGACATGTATCTTGCGCGCACTGACTGGCGTCTCGATGATGCTGGCTGACCCCTTGCAAGCACTAGAAGGCTTCGTGGGCATTTTGAATTGGAGGCGCCGCTGAGAGCCATAGAAGCTGCCGTCTGTGGCACTCTTCATAGGCTCAAGCTTCGTCATCTGAACACCAATGCCTCGCAGCTCACCAGGCGAAAAGCCGAACCCGCGTAGTATGCCTATCGCCTCCTTAGTCATGACCTCCTTTGAATTGGTCGCAACTCCGAGTACATGGCTTTTGTTGAACGTGTCGCATTTCCCATGTCCAAGGTGCTTCGGCGGCTCGATCGGGGCGTCTGCTGCACGATGCATGATCTTCATAGTGAACTGCTTGCCCTTGACCTTTTCCTTCAACAAACGCTTCTGCAGCTCGCCACAAAGACTGGTGATGAACTCTTCGGCTTGTTCTTGAGTTGCGAAGCGGACACCCCAGTTGACTTCTGCAGAAACAGACTTGCGCATGACTTGCTCGCCAACTTCTTGCCTATCAATGCCGCGCGAGTACTCATACAATTTCTCGCCGGTCTTTGGGCCAAGGATTTGGATGAGCCTCTCCTTGGTAAGATCACGGATGTCTTTGACAAGTTTGACTCCAGCATCTTCGAGCTTTCCACCGATCGACCATGCGACACCTGGGAGGTCTTGCACTTGAAGCTGCCCAATAAAATCCAGCACCTCCTCAGGTTTGATCTGATGTTGGCCTGCAGGCTTGGCTCTCCTCAAGGCTACCTTGGCGAGGAGGATGTTGCTGCCGATGCCGACGGAAACATCACACTCGGTCCGAGCCTTAACCTGTTCACGCAAAGACCTGGAAATCTCATCGGCTTTGGCTTGCTCGCGATACACAGTACCCTCACTCATTTTTTGGTCATCACTCCCGCCGATCGCGATGCAGATGTTGGACACATCAACCAAAGCCTCGTCGATACTGACGCTCTGGACAAGACCGCCGGTCGCAAGTATTGCGTCATAAAACGCCCGACTCGCTTCTTCGTAGGCAGGAAAGTCGTATGGCAGGATCTTCAAGTCCGGACACAGCTCCATCGCACGCTTCATCCACATGCCATTCTTGACACCGTACTTGCGGGCGGGATAGTTGCAGCTTGCAATCTCAGACCCACTACCTTGGCCATGTGCAACAACAGCAGGCTTGTTCTTGTACTCGGGTTTTTTTTTCAAGCTCACGGCAGCGAAAAAACTGTCGAAGTCAACATGGAGAACATAACGGCGTGCGCCTGGGGGTCGCTTCTGTTTTGATTTTTGTGTTGCAGTCTTCTCGCTAGCCATAGCTTGCAACTGAGCCTTCAAATCTGCCTTCCATGTCGACAAATGGTGCAGTCGTGATTCACGGTAGTACTGTTCGAGGAAGTTGGGGTCGACGACAGTGGATTTGCGAATTTTGGGGTCGCGCAGAAGGATCGCGTTGTGTTCTTCGGCCGTCAGCTCTGTCTTGCGCAGATTTGCAGCCACCTCTGCTGCATGAAGTCTGTCCTGCGGCGGGGTAGACTTCCTTCTCTTGCGTGGCTGCGGCTTGGCTGGCGTAGGGTCCGCATACAGACTGTTGTGCAGCACATCATCGATAGCGTCGATGTTGTCAAACTCGTCTGGCGACGGCCTAGGCGCGATTATTGGACTCATTTTGGGGAGCGTGACTAAGGGTTGACCCATCTCCTTGGCTTTGCGCACTTCGCCACTCGATGGTTCTTCAGGCTGATGTGATGGCGGCAGGTCCTCGATTTCGTCTGGGTCGTCGTCCGATTTAGGCAGCTTCTGAAGCGAGAAGCGCGAGCAGTTCAGTGCCTGAGATGCGGCAGGAGGTGCGGTCGGGCTTGCGCGCAGTTGGCTTGTGTACCAGCTATTGTCGGTCTGGGCACGGTAGCCCCTCTGTTTGTTATTCACTGTGGCCACTACAGAACCCTTGTCGAATGCCAGCACCTTTTGTGTCTCGCCCTCGTCCACAATACGGTAGTTGTTCCATGGCAGCAGCTTGCCGGCGGCAATGCTGTCCACCACCCACGTCGGCTTCACGATGCGGTATTGGCGGAACTCGACGACCTTTTTCGGAGTCAGGCTGCTGGCGATGATGTGTGTGACTGTTGTTTTGCCGTCGAGGTATTGCATAAAGCCGCCGCCATGCTGGACAATGAGCGTGTGCAGGTCGTTCAGTGAGGGCTGCGTGTAGCCGTTGACGTGGGCGACAACACCGCGGAAGATGCTGGGCTTGTCTCCAGCCTGTGCGCGTCTGTCAGCGTCGAGATTTTGCAGCTTGATCTTCTTGCGCCGAAAGTATTCGGTGAAGCCCCCAAACGCGGATCCCCCGTATTCCTCGCCGTCCTCGCCATCGAAGGTGTGGGCAGCGATACGCCTGCGGACCGAGTCCGACTTCTTTTCCAGACGCGAACCCATCTTCACAGCTTCAGTTCGCTAGTCGGGCGGATTCATGCACTTGCTCAAGGCAGGGGTCATAATGCAGGGTGCATGTCCATGTGTGACGACGTGGTGGTGGTGGGGTTAGAGATGAAAGAGGCAGGCGCGTTCGCGCTGGCGCGTGGTCACGTTCGCCCCACATATGCTTACGCGCCACTGATACTTGCAGTCGTTGCTATACAACTGGCGATAGACAAGAACGACGACTTTTCAACTCGCCGGCAACTACTACAAGCATGCATCAAATCGCGTGAAGCCTGGACACGTCATTTAGATGGTCGGTAGATGGCGTACGAGGGTTGCTATCGATACGCTAGTGGACCCACACTCTACCGTAGGCGGTGAATGGGGCAGAAATTCTATAATCTCAAACTGGCACGCCCTCAAGGAATTCCTCTTCCACCACACTTCTTGCGTTACCAGCTATCCCAAAGCAGCGCAACCTTCTCACTCTGTACTTTCGCATTCTATTTAATTGCGAAAAGATACCCTAATTTACAATTAAAAAGAACATAACACATTCTTCAAGATGCCTTCCGCAGTCCCTGCAGGCGTCTACGGGCGTCGCATCCCCGTTGGCGGCCTTCCCATCCCTGCTGCCGTCGACCCTTCTGCTGCTGTATGTATACCAGCTCTCCATGCGTATTCGCTGTCCTAATTCGCTACAGTTCCGCATCACCATGGCTGCTATTGACCCCAGCGCCGAGCCCCAGATCGACGAGGAGCACAAGGTTCCTCGCGCTACTCTGAGGATTATCCGCGTCCCCATGGACCTCGATGATGAGGACGACGAGGACGACGAGGACTTTGACGGCGAGGATGTCGAGAGCATCATTGCCAAGCTGCGCGCTGGCGGTGTTGCTCTTCCCGAGGAGGACGAGGACAGCGAGGAGGACAGTGAGGACGAGGCCAACGGCGGCCCCAGCGATAAGGCTAAGTCCAAGAAGGCCAAGGAGGCTGCCCTCAAGAAGAAGATCGCCCAGGAGCTCGCAGAAGACGAGATGGAGATCGACGCCGTCAACGGCAAGGGCAAGGGCAAGATCTCTGCCGAAGAGGACAGTGACGAGGATGACGTCGATGATGAGGATGATGAGGAGGACGAGGTCGAGGAGTTTGTTCTGTGCACTCTGGACCCTGAGAGGGTACGTACTTTTTCCATTCGCACATCATAAGACACGCCAGCTGACAGTATGCAGAACTTCCAGCAGCCCCTCGACATCACCGTCCGTGAGGGCGAGGAGGTCTACCTCCAGGTCGACGGCACACACGATGTCTTTGTTACCGGTAACTACATTGCATTCCCTGAGGATGACGACGAGGACGATGAAGATGAGGAGTATGACGAGGAGTACGACCTCTCTCCTGACGAGGATGAGCTCGACCTCGACGAGATGGACGAGTCCGAGGAGGATGAGCTCGACGGTCTCGAGAACCCCCGCATCACCGAGGTTGACTCTGAGGAGGAGGCCCCCAAGCTTGTCGAGTCCAAGAAGAACAAGAACAAGAACAAGAACAAGCGCGCCGCCGAGGAGGAGGCCAGCCTCGACGATCTGATGAGCAAGGCTGCTACCAACGGCGACCAGAAGGCAGCCAAGAAGGTCAAGAAGAACGACGGCCAGGCAGTTGCTGCCGCCAAGGAGCCCGCAAAGAAGGCTGAGAAGGTCGAGACTCCCAGCAGCGACAAGAAGAAGGTACAGTTCTCCAAGAACCTCGAGATGGGCCCCACTGGCTCGCCCAGGGTTGACGAGAAGAAGGAAGCCGCAAAGCCCGCCGCCAAGGGACCCCGCAATGTCAGCGGCGTTACCGTTGAAGACAAGAAGGAGGGTAAGGGAAAGGCCGCCAAGAAGGGCGACCGCGTTGAGATGCGCTACATTGGAAAGCTGAAGAACGGCAAGGTCTTTGACTGTAAGTTTTGCATTATGCTCGTCTTTGAACCGCACTAATTTCGCCATAGCCAACAAGAAGGGCAAGCCCTTCTCCTTCAAGCTCGGTGTCGGTCAGGTCATCAAGGGCTGGGACGTTGGTGTCGCTGGCATGACCGCTGGCGGCGAGCGTCGCCTCAGCATCCCCGCCGCGATGGCCTACGGCAAGAAGGGTGCTCCCCGGACATTCCCGGCAACTCTGACTTGATCTTCGACATCAAGTGCATCTCGGTCAACTAAACTTGTCAACCGTTGGTATACTGTAGGCAGATCCGAGGACCCACTCTTCTCTTTTACAGTGCCGCTACGCTCCACTCGAGTGCATAAGTACATTTCCTTGTTTGATTTTCCCTGCATAAGCGATGTATGAGATATCCGACTTGCATACTGGTTGCGGATGTGCGAGGAGGACGGATTTCTCGCACGAGAATGTATGCCTTTTTCCTACTTGTTTGATCATCTAGCGAGGCGTAGACACGCTGAGGAAGCTACTAGAAAAGTGACGGAGTTCTGGATGAGTTGTGTAGCCAATCAATCTATGCATTAACTATGTTCTACCTGGTAATGCGCTACAAGCGCTGCGTCTTGTGACTTTTGTTACAGCAACGCTCATACGTTTGCCGGCAGCTTCAGACATTCAGGGTCGAAGATTCTAGCTAGTGTTCAGCACAGACCACCAGACCCGCTTTCTCCTCATTTCATCCTGCATCACCACACCATCGTCCATCTACCTCGCCCCAACCTCAGCCTTTAACCAACGTTCCACCACCGCACGTCAAACCTCGCCCGTCTTCGGACTAGTCAGCCTCTCCGACTCCTCAGTTGTACATCACTCTTCAACGCACGCAGCGAAAAATTCGCACGCAGCGCAACTGTGGCACTTTAGTAGCAATGGCGTTAACCACCATGAAACCCAACAGTAGTAGTAGTAGTAATTGTAGTGTCCGCTCGTACGCCTCGTCGAGTGGAGAGACCCGTGCTACCTGCTACGCCGTGAGCCTTCGCGACACGGCCGTCAGCGGCTTCCACTACAGCACTACGGGGGCCGCCGGGGTCGAGTGGTGGGCCTGAGGTCGGCTCGGTGAGTCTCTCCCTTCATTCTGCAAACAGCTGCGGACACTGGAAGACGGTCAGAGATTGGTCGTACTGACTTACCACAGGGAATCCCATCACCCCCTTCAAGTCCCCCCCTCGCCGCCAGCAACACTCTGCAGAGTAAGGCGCGCAGAGGGGGCAGCATACACCATCACGGTTGAGTGTGAGAGACTCTTCTGCGAGACACTGCGGTCTGTTTTCCTGGGTGAGGGGAATCAGTGTCGTCAGGACTCGCTTGTGGTGGGTGTGCTTAACAATGTACACGCACAATCCGACTACGGCACGCCCGGCTCGGTGCAGGAAGTGGCGACCGCCTCTGGTAACAAGAGCCAGGTCACAGACTGTATCGAGATGTGGGACTATGTCGGTGGGATACGGTTCCGCGGGTTTGTCGCGGAGAAGCAGGACGAGAAATCGATGTTTGTCTTCTTCGATCAGGCGGTCATGCAGTCCTCGGGAGATCTGAAGGCTGGGTACGTCCAATTCTGTTCTTCGCCCTCGTAGCAGTTACTAACGTCATACAGCCTCATGGCTCTCCTCGAACTCTGCGAACTCGACTACTTTGCCTGCAGTCGCCTCGTCGTAGCTATCGACCGCACCGCCGATTCGGCATCTCTGATGAAGGATCTAGGCTGGATCGGCTTTGGGCTCGCGACGCTGGATGACTTTGTGCCTGATGACGACGTCGAGGCCGAGGTCACCAGCCAGCAATGGCTGTTCATGGAAATGGATACTTGAAGCAGTGAGGAGGATACACGACACGATGGTGTGGACGATCTGCAGGGAATATGGATTCAACTGGCGGCGCCTCATGCGCTTTTTGGGGAGTGGCTTTGAATATTGAGTTTGTTTTCACGTCATATCTCTTATTTGCTTTTCTATCTTTGCTGTAGGTACGGCATCAGTGTCGCGGGTCTCGCTTGCGTATATCCTATATTTCATCTTATGTCTGACTTTGTCGTGCGTGGAAAAATTTTCATTACGTACCTTGTTTATGCGCATACCCGGACCTCTCCACTTGTGTTAATCTTATCACATGTCCTGTCCTTCGCATACCTTACCACGTAAACGAGTATTAACGGTCCTGGACTCATCCAGGAACTGCAAACAATCGGCCATACTTCTAAAGAGAAGTCCCATCACATCAACTCACGGATGTCTATCCGATTGTCTAAAGCTAGACGCACACGTTGAAAGCATACACGTCTGTACGCCATTTTTCTCTTTTTTCAATGAGCGACAACGAACGACTACCACGACAAGATAACGAGATAACAAGACGAGACGAGACGAGACGATGACGATGATTACACGACAGCGAGGTTGATCGTGCAAATCCAATCCAAGCCAATCCAGCTTTATCTTGACATGCTCCTACTTTTTGTATCCTCTTCTTCATCTCTCTTCTACTAATGTTGACCATGCCGAAAGATTGGGGTTTCTACAGGTGTTTCGGTTTCGGTTTCGGTTTCGGTCTCGGGCTTGGGAGTGTGGAATCCGGGGAGGGCTGCGGTTATTAGATACTGAAACGTGGAAGTGGAAGAGGCGGGAGCAAAAATTGCATAGATTTTAAATTTATATTCTGAGATTATGGATATGGAGGTTGGATTGTAGCAAGCACCAACTTCACATCTACTTTGCCCTATCTTCTTTGGGATCAGGTTCTAGAAGCTGGCAGCGTCAAAAGCGCTAGAACCACGGAATTGGTGACAGTGCGTTTCGATGGCCGGTTCTTGTCAAGATTGCAGTCTCATTCCAAGATTGGCTGTCTGAATTCCACACAGGGAGAGATAAGTGCGGCTTCTGTAGAAGGAGAGGGAGAGCAAGGCCCATACCCTAAGGAAAAAAATCCCGCCAACATTTCCATCAAAAATCGAATCAACCCAACCTATGTCCACTCGTCTAGTTTCTGGAAACTCACAGTAGCTATGTTCTTTCCATGACTGGAAAGACTGAAAACACCATCAACATGTTCTGGCGCCGGAGAGTTCTGCACTATACTGCACTACATTGCCCTCTGCCCTGTTTCTCTATTCTATTCAAATCACAATCTACACTATATTGCACTCGACAAATCTCAACTCCGAGATGAGATTTCTTCGGAATGTCGGTGTTTTTTCGATCTTCCGGTGCTTACATATCATGTCCATCTCCACGGGTTGGTAGAAGCCAAGCAATCATCTGCAATCGCTGCTGCTGTTGCGGAATGTCCATTTGCATCTTATGCTCTGTGGTGTTTTATATTGCATTCCAAACTACAACATCACGCTAAAGAGACCACGGTTCTCTTGTGCAGGTCTTGTTGAAAGCTGTCTGCGCACATCCCCTCTTTCCACGGTCCTTTTACTGCTGGAGTTTGATGAACTGGTACGAGTATGCGAGCGAAATCGCCCCTAAAGATACTTGTTTTGTTGGAATTGTACGGTAGTCGGAGCATGTTGCTGCTATGGTGGGATGCTCTTCATACCTCTGTCTCTCTCTCTAAGTCATAACACAATGACAGCGAACTAATGGACTGCTTATCTGGAGGAAAGAAAGGGAAAGAACAAGACAAAAAGAAGACGATGAGAGATGAGATGTGATTCAATGATTCCAACCCAGAAAGACATAGAGATAAGGTATGAAACCACACCACGACACATCACTATCACCAGCATGATCTCTCAAGCATTCGTATTCACATGTACCCACCACTGCATCGAAACTGCAACCCTCATTACCACGGCAGAGGATGAATTAATGTAGATCTACAGAAGACTTTTCCCCTCGGGCCTTTTCATCTGCGGATAGAAAGGGGAAAACATGATCCAGCGCAGCTTCCGAATTCGAAGGCGCTGGAGCTAGGGTCTGCGAATCATGATTACCTGTTGGAAGGGGATTGTCTCGTTGCACTTCCTTTGCACTGTCATCATCATTATCATCGCGACTAGACACTTCTTCCGCTATCTTCCGGCCGGGATAGTTGTCGAGCCACTTCTGCTGCGCCTTGCTCAGGCTGAGCGTCTTGTCAACGTCGTGTGTCAGCTGGTCGACTTCATCCTGCAGGGCCTCGTCTCGGGACTTCTTGACTTCTTCTTTCTTCCCGGGACAAACTGGCCGTCCTTGGCAGTGCGGGCCCAGAGCGACTCGAGGTCAGCGGTCCAGCCGAGTGCGTCCGCGAGCTCTCGGATGCCTGTGTCGCAGTCGTCGAGGATCATAACGTCGTCCGGCCGCGAGCCTAGGTCGCCGACTCGCTCCATGTTGATCAGCAGCCGCGGGACGGCGTCGATGACGAAGTACGGGAGCGAGGCAAAGGGCTGCACGGATAGTGAGGTTCCCAGCACTATGCACAGGTCAGCGTCGGAGAGGAGGTCGCGGTTGTCGAAGAACTCGGCGGGCAGCTGTTCGCCAAAGAAGACGATCTTAGGCTTGACGAGCCCGTTGCAGGCGGCATCGACGCAGCGCGGGACTGTCTTGTTCTCGATGTGTGTGAGCATCTGGTCCTTGGGGTACGACTTCTTGCATTCGATGCAGGCTTGGCTGGGGATGGTTAGTGGTGTTGTGCAGTAGATGATGTAGGCACGAACTCTGCGAAGCTGCCGTGTGCCTCGATGATCTTGTCGCCGGGGACGCCTGCTTCGCGCTCGAGACAGTCGATGTTCTGCGAGAAGACCTTCAGTAGCAGCCCTTTCTCGTGCAGCAGGCTGATGAACGAGTGTGTGATGGTCGGGCGGTATTTCCCAGGGTACAGCTCCTGGGCAAGTGTGTAGAAGGGGAGTGGGTTCTCGCGGAAGAAAGAGAGCTCAAAGACAGCCTCGGGGTGTGGCAGGTTCAGGCGTTCGAGGTTTGCGTAGAGACCGGTCTCTGGTGATCTGAAGTCGGGGATACCTGCTGATGTGCTGATGCCGGCGCCAGTCTGTAGGGGTCAGCGTGCCGTCGGCTTTCTTACGTAGAGTTTCGCCGTACGAGCACGACTATCTTGCGCGCCTTGCCGTCCTGGATGTAGTTTGCGAGGGCGTCTATGGTGCGGGCGCTCAAGGTGTGTGGCTTGATGGACGAATCCACCATGGATGACTCTTCGTTGCCCATTTTGCGGCGACCGGCGTGACTGCAGTTTCTGTCCTTGGGGCGGTTCTTTTCTGCTTTGCGCCGCGGCTTACTCTCGTGAGCCTCGCGGTACTCGTGGCGTTTGCGACCTATGATGGAGTTGCTGAGAGGTGCTGAATGGTAGAGGTGGGGGGTGTACAGAGGCAGTCCAGGCGACTGTGTCACTCGTTGCTAGTTTGTGAGTTGGATGCTGCTGGGCGTAACGTTGGACGGTGGATGGTGGACGGTGAACGGTGGACGCGACAGGTCGAAATAATGCAGAGCTGAGGGCGGGGCTGCGTCATTGTTGCGCCTGGCCAATGGGAGGGCGTGGAAATGGCAGTGGTGGTATGGACAAAGAAAGGCTGCATTCAGTGGAACAACTCGAGAGTGAAGTGACTGGTTCATCAAGACAATGGCATTGTGTCTGTGTGCCTGGCAGGGCGGGTGGTGTTCAGGGTAGCTGGCAGTGAGTGTGGTGGAATGCAGGGTCACATGAGTGGAAGACCATCTTGCACATCTCTCCCCACACATAATGTACCCCTAGTGTTAAGATCTACCTCTGGCCCTGAGATATGGGAAGGCAGTCTCAGCGATGGCGAACATGTTCACGATGCTCGCCTGTCTCGAGCGTCTCGCGTGCTCACGCAACTGCACAGTCAGTCAGCACGGAGAGGCTTCTTCATCAGACTGGAGATGCACTGACTGCGTGAAGCACCCCCAGTGAATGCATCGACCGCGAACAAAGGCATCGTTGTTTGTCGAGTTCCCATCCCAAATAGGTCCAAGGACCAGGGCGCAGCATGGTTCGTGCCAAGCCACGACTAGCTCGGTTGCTCAACTTTCGCCGCGCGCTGACGGCCGACTCCTAGCCACAACCTCCACCTCCACCTCCCTCCACCTCGACGCGGAGCTGCCCTCGACTGTCTCAACCACTGCGTCTGTATCACGAATCCCGCATTCCTGCCCTGATACTCGCTCCATCATGTCTCGCGGAGGCGGTACCACTCTCTACGTCACGGGCTTCGGCCACGGCACCCGCGCGCGCGACCTCGCCTACGAGTTCGAACGGTACGTCCCATAACGCCCGCCCTCCGCCATCTTCCGCCATCTCCCGCATCTCCTCCCTGTCCGTCCTCCCCGCAAATTTCCTCAATGTCGTCGTAGTCGTCGTCGCTTTCTGCTTCGATTTGATCACGTGCTTCTCTGCACCTGCCGTTACGCGCCGCCAGCCTCGCGCCTTCTCTCGATGCCCATGCTCGTCACGTCCTCGTCACCATCTAACAACGTCAAGGTACGGTCGCCTGGTCCGCTGCGACATCCCGGCCCCGCGCTCAGCGTCTTCTCGCCTGTGAGTATTTCCTTGCCTGCACTCACCCGTCGGGCGTTAACTGTCCAGCAGCTTTGCTTTCGTCGAATACGAGAGCCGCCGCGACGCCGATGACGCTTATCACGAGATGCACAACAAGCGCATCGGCCGCGACGACTTGCTGAAGATCGAGGTACGTCTGCGCGCTCACAGACTAACCTTCCTGGCTGACGACGCGTAGTGGGCCCGCACACCCCCTCGGCATCGTGGCGCTTCGACTCGGGCCGTGACCGCCCCCGTGGTGAGCGCGGCAGCGACCGTGGTGACCGCAGCTCTCGCGGCGACGACCGCGGTGTTCCAGCCCGTGGCGACCGATCTCCGCGCCGCCGCAGCACTTCGCCCCGTCGCGAGCGTGGCGGCTCTCCCCGCAAGGACGACCGCCGTGAGCGCGACTACGAGCGCCGTGACCGGGACAGATCCAGGAGCCCCGTCGATGGCGACCGCGAGATGAAAGACGTGCGCGACCGTGAGGATGACCGTGGCGACCGCGACCGTGGCGATCGCGAGCGCGACGACAGGCGCGAAGGCGAGGCTCGTCCCGTTGTCGAAGAGCGCAAGGGTATGGCTTCCCACGCATAGACAACGACTTTCTCTGACCACCACGCAGCTGAATCCCCTCCTCCCCCGCCGCACACGAAGATCTCGATGTTGCAGAGTAGAGCTAGCAGCTGTCATGCTTCGCGCAGGCTGTGCTTGGGCTGCCCGCTGTCAGATCATTTGTATTGGCGTGTCTTTCCCTTTCGAGTTGCTATATCGTGCGTTCCAAGTAGCGGAAACTGTCAAGGGTCCTGTCTTCTATCAGTGGTGGCCGGGTTTACTCGCGGCCATGCACTCCATTAATCAATGCGCAGTCGAAAAGTCGGTTCGGATTCTTTCTTTGGCGATCGGTACCAGCGATGCCCTCTTCGATGCGGTTCGGTCTTGGGCCCCGTCCACCTTCATCGGTCGATCGGTCGACATCGGAGCGGTCGAACTCGGTTTTCTGTACACTACACGGTCGAACTCGGTAGCACGAACTTTTCAATTCCCCAACACTCCTCGATGTACCCCGACCCTCGTCCCCGCCCCGTCCCCGTCTCGTCTCCGTCCCGTACCCGTCCCTCGACCCTTTACGATGCATCCCCCGACGCGATACCTCATATTATATCAGGTTTGTATGTTCCACGTCCGTATATAGCCTGCCGTGCCTGTTCTATGTGATGTCTGTGGCCACGTTTGAGTCTCGATCTAGTATTGATCGCAACAATATCACTCTATCTGTATGCTCTTAAGCCCTCAAGTGGGCCTTGTTAGACTCTTCTGACCTCATGCTGCAACGTGGATGCGTCAACACGCAAGCTCTTCCTGACCAGAGCTGATATCCTCCACTGTCAAAAAGAACATCCGTCTAGTCATGTCTCCTCACTTTCTTATGTCAGGTCGTTCCGTTCACTTCCATCCCCCTCTCCCCCTGCTGCGGGCTGTTGAGCAGCAGCAGAATCTTAGAGATTAGAAAAAACGGCGTCGCTAGATAGAATAGGTGATATCGTTGATGAAGATGTGGTTTGTGGATATTCAAGACTTGGTTATGGGCCGGATCGTGTGGAGGGTGTGCTGCGTGTGTTGCTGTATCTAGAAGCATTCTCAAGCGTTTCCTTCCCTTCACCTTCTTTCCTCCTCGCTTTCCCTTTCGATAATAATAAAATTTATTTTAAATTCACCTCGAACTAGCCAACCGGTTGAACGCTCAACCGCAGGCGAAAGCGGAACCAAACAAGTCGCGCTTGCTTTGGCTGCAATCTACTACCTAACTAACCAAGTAAATAACTAATATGCATGTGGCTTGCTGAGACGAGATAACATCGCATTCGTAATGACTAACATGCCAAACCCGTTCCAACTCCGGATTCAACGCAATGAGTGCTCTCAGAAGGTCAGATTACTAGAATACGAAATACACAGTACACTCCAAAAGCGAAAACCCCAGCAACGTGTCCAGAAGAACAAGTTTTGACATGTTTGGGCAGATTTTGTCGTTCGTAACGCCAGGCGGAGAGGTGTCGTCGTAGATTGTCATTCGCGACAGGATGTGCATAGGCCAGTCGGTGGAGAAAGGTATCTGGCATTGCGTTCTTGCGGGGAACACTGGGCGGGCGTCCTTGTTTGTGAACTGTTGGAGTGCTTGGGTGATGTTGACAGCGCTGGACGGCCGTGGTGGTGAGATGGCGAGGATGTGCAGACTGCGCGGTTAGAGGGTGAGGTTGGGGTGCTGTTTGAAGTGGGGGATTCGAGCGTGTGAGATTGCGGTTCGGAACTGCGGGTTCCATGGGAAGTGGATAGCTTCGGTAGGGTTTGATGTGGGCGAGCAATAGGCAGGGAGTGTTACGAGGGCGTACATGCGCGATAGAGTATTCGCGAGGCCATGTTTTCTTTTACGCTGTCTTGCTCTGTCCGAGATATGCGGTCCAGACAAAGAGCGGAGAGCTTTCTGTTGAGTAATGAGAACCCCCGTACTGGTGTGATATCGCATCTACTCAAGTCCGTTATCAACATCATAAAAACCATGTTCGTAGATGGTTATCATTGGCCTTCCTGGCCTATTTCCAACGAAGAAAGATTTCAACCAGAGGAAGGGATACTGGATAACTAAAAATGAAAACGGGAAAGGTCTTCTTCGCCATTCAATAAGCAAGGCTTTAACCCACTGATCTGGACCCGTTTCTTTGTTCTTCCACTTGACCAAACGGGTTCGGTAAGAACAGATGGAGGCGAAAGTGGCCCAAACTAAAAAGGTTGTAAGCTAGTCTATATACTTTTCGGCCACATATAGTTTTTGGCCACTTCCTCACCAAAATAACCCTTGCACATAGCCGTGCACCTCTAGATCTAGTAGAGTATATTATACAAAAATTTAAATACTTATATAATATATAATAGTATTAGTAAAAACAACTTAAGCCTATACTTAGATATCTTACTAAGTAAGTAATCTAGTAATTTAATTTTACTATAGTAAAATAAGTCTATAATTATATAATAAAATATAGTTTTTTTTTCTTAATACTTACTTTAGTATATAATAGTAAGCTTTAATATAAAGTTTACTTAATAAAAGTTTTATAATTAAATAGTTCTTACGCTTAGAAGTTTAAGTATACTATTTTTAGTATACTAAAACTTTATAAAGCTTTAACTTTCTTAATATAAAACTTTTTAAGTTTTTTACTTATAATCTCTTTTAAAACTATATATAGCATCTATTATAAAAGAAAAGTTATCTTAATTATTAAACAACTAAAAAGTTTAAAGTAGCTATTTTTGTATAGAGAAACTTTAAACTAGTATTACTCTAGCTTAGTAATACTATATCTAGGTTTTACTTTAAAACTATATTTATTCTATAGTAAAGAAGCTACTATATAAATTTTATTATATAATATCTACTATATCTAGATATGCACGGCTATGTGCAAGGGTTGTTTTGGTGAGGAAGTGGCCGAAAACTATATGTGGCCGAAAAGTATATAGACTAGCTTAGTGCAAAGTACAATTGCTGTCACGAAAAACGCTGGGATTGAAGGGCCGGACTCATTGATTTGATGAACGTTCTGTTACAAGGTCAGCGTAAACTGGTGTTTGGAGTGTTGGGAATTAATGGAGTACTTACATAGAATAACTCGTTTACTCTCCCTCATGCTTTGTTCAGCCATTTCGGCACTGGCTTCGGAGTTAAGTATAGCGATACGGTCGCTGAGATTCGCCTCTGAAATTTCGAATGTGCGCAGATAGTGGTTGAAGCGTTCTATGAGTTCCCAAAAAGCGATTCTCTCCTCGTCGTTGAAGGATCCGAAATGGTGGCTTTTGAATCGGTCCATTCAGGTGAGTAACGATACAGTTGCATAGCTCCTTCCATGTTCCATGTTGAAGGTGGCCACACGCTGCATTAGTTTGGAATCGATATGCGATGACCAGTGTCCAGGTGATGGCTGCGGACACACTAGCAAGGAAAGGAGTTTAGCGCATGCACAGCCACTCACTTGACATGATACCGAACGCTTCGCGTAGCATCCTCGTTGGCAACACGGTGGGATCTCATCTACGCCTTGTGTCGCATTTCCTCTTCTCTTTCTTCTCTCATTCCTTTCGCCTCAGCCGTGCGATCCCAAAGGCACCGCATTTGACAGACAACAGTCGTGGTTCTACCAGAAAAGGGTGGACTGATCGACCTCGTTCCGAGCACCGCCCAGCTTGCCGCGCAACGCCCGCAGCAACGAGTACGAAACCGTCGACTTGCGACTGCACACCTTCACTCTTACACCACACTCGCCACCGTCACCAAAACACGTCGAAAATGGACCCCAACAAGCAATATGTAGGTTCTTCCTCCCGCACCCTCTCTGCAGCCCTTAGCGCAACCATCAGCGCTCCACCACCCCTTGCGCCACAGGTCTCGGCTTGCATCACCGCATTTCGTTGGGGCTCAGTCGACTGACTGCAATGTAGGGCGCACCGCCGCAGTATCCTCAGTCACCCCCACCGATCCACCACGACGCTGGGCCATACAACCAAGGCGGCATGCAGCCGTACCAGCAGGGCCCGCCCAGCAACGACTACTACGGCAATTCGCCCAATCCCTACCAGCAAGGTGGACAGGGCTACGGACCGCCCCAGGGACCCCCTGGAGGACAATACGGTCAGCCACAGCAGCAGATGTACTACCAGCAGGGTCCGCCGCCCCGGGAGGATACTACCAGGACGACAGGAGGCAAGGGCAGAGCGGGAGCGGTGGACTGTTCGCTGGCCTTTGCGCTGGTCTAGCATGCTGCTGCTGCTTGGACTGCTTGTTCTAAGTGCAGATGATGCTGGGGAGACGGTTGGAGATGGAACAGCGCCGTCAGATTGTGGGCGATGGTGCGCTGCGACGATAGATACTCGATACTTCGCGCCTGCTGGACGGGTTAATTGCTAATCCTGAGGGGCGGAAGGGATGCAGAGGCAGTGGCTCTTTACTTTTCGTTTGTCTAGGTTCAGGTCTTTTCTTCACATGTGGGTTCTAGAATATATCGAGATTAGAAATACCGCCCTCTCGCAACACCATCACAAGTGACACGCGCCTTTGCACGCGCGACTGCAGTTGGATGCCGCCCCACACGTCACTGTGAACGTCGAGGTCGAGCGCTCCATTATGCAGGCCTGCCCCGCACCTCCACATTCCAGCCTCACTGCTATGTTCCATCTCAGTCGATCGTGGTCGCTGACGCAGCTTTTCCAGCACCTGTAAGCTTCTTCCCAGCCTCCTGACATGGCCTGTCCAAGACAATCGTGCTCATCAATGCCTGAATCGTGCGCTCTGCCCCACAGTCCGGAGGAACAACGCCTCAGCCGCACAGGCTCCGCTCCGATCTACTACGCTCCATGACGTTCCGCGCTCAACATTACATGAAACAACCTGACGGCTGACACGCGTTGAGATCCGCTGACGCGTTTCTATTTCCAGACCTATGTTGTGGTCGGAGGCACTGGTGCATACAAGAGTCAAGGTGGAAGCGCACAAGCTAGCCAGTATCATCACGAACCAAACCACCGAGCCTCACACGTTGCTACTGGTCAAGCACCCGGCTTCCTCACCATAAACTAACGAACCAGACTTCCGTGCAACAGACCGCTGCCGAGAACCCGCACCGGCTGGTTTTTCTTTGTCCTACGGTGCACCTATTCTGCATTCGGAGACACCATCGGAGCTTCCGGTCGCAAGCGTATGTCAACCTGCAGGGAATCGGAGCTTGGACTCGAAATAGACCAACCTCGCGAGAGACATAAACTGCTTGATTTCCTGGACGACATCTAAAAGCCTCGACTTCATCGATTTATCTGAACACTACCTCACCCATCCCATCCCAACATCCTCATCGACACCATGAAGACCGCGGCTTACATCGCTGTTATCGCTGCTGTCGTTCCGGCTGTCTGGTCTCTGCCTTCAGGGCTCGCCACGAAGCCATTCAAGGTTCCCACATGCGGAGCTGAGACGTGCTTGGCTTCATCAAACGGCACATTCATCGCTACCGGCACATTCAACGGCATTGCACCAAACGACCTCGGACGACTATGTTCTCTTCCCCAAGAAGATGTCACACACTACGTACAAACTGTACAACCGTGCATTGACGGTGCTGCGGGCAAGGCGAATTGCACAGAAGGAGCTATATATCGTAAGTTGGTCTCGATACTGAATTCAAATGGATGATTCGCTAACCTACATCAGAGTACAAGGACCTACTGAAGAGTGTCTGTGCGATAGATGCCTACCAGAAGATCGTCCTGTGGGCTTGAGCTTCTATCTATATTCGTCAAGCGTTCCTGCATTCGCGTTTACGATAACGACACCACGTTCATTCAGCATCACAGCGGAGTTTGGGGCATAGCATTTGCGCATTTACACACAAGACCACCACGCCTGACGCACTACGCATCTACATAATCGATAATGAATCCATTCCTTCACGCTCTCATATCGCTCTCTTTGCTATACTTGAACTGATGATGGTAGAGACCTGGCTGGTCTAGCGCTCGCTGACCGCCATGTCTGTTTGACTAGGATACACTTTCTCTTGCCTTCACTGCAGGTTGTTTGCTGACCGCGATGGCCCCACTTGCAGCATCTTGCATACCTTCACCTGAAGCTAATTAGAGCCTGAGCGCTACGCTGCTATCGTATATCTTGGTCTCCAACCAAGCCTTCTTTCCTTAATTCGCCCCCAATCCTTGCACCATGGCGACCACTGGAGATCAGTTGCCAGGTTGCATGGTAAGAACATTTCCTATCAATCGAGAAGCTCTATTGACTCAATCAGATCCCAGAAAAATGCATGCTCCATCCAGATCAAGGACTTGTGCGTCGAGACGCGTTCTGTAAAGATGATCTCAAATACATCTGCAAGGTCGACAACCACCTTGGGAACAACAGCATGTTCTCGAATGAGTGCCTCTTGAAAGAATGCACCGATGGACATGACCGCAAGTGTACGTACATTTGTTTGGTCGAGGGGTGCATGGCGAAGGCTGATTTCTACAGTGTTTCTAAGGAACTGGCTGGAATCGTGTCGCCAGGTTGGCAAATCCGGCTGGGATGATATGCCATGGGACTGGGAGCCATACCTACCGAACGATGGCGAAGTGCTCGTTGGCCCGACGACGTTCATGAACGCGCCGCCTGCGAGTGCATCCGGCACAGGACAGGCTTCTGTGTCTGTGCTCACATCAACTGCAGCTGTTGCCACGTCGCTGCCTGTGATTTCGTTACCGATATTCACCACGACGACCTCAGGTAGCGTCACCGACACTCCTAACATCGCATCAACACCTCCGAGCCCGGAGGCGACATCTCCGATATCGCAACCTATCGTCGTCACCTCCCGCAACCTGAGCCCCGGCGCAATTGGCGGTATCGTGACCGGTATTCTGCTCCTCATTCTCCTCTGCGCCGGGCTAGGCTTCTTCTATTGGAAGGCTAACAAAAAGGCCGAGAGAAAGAACAGAGAGGTAGCAATTCTCAGTGATCGCGTCAGCGGATGCGGCTTCCAAAAGCGCATCGATGAGCTTCTTGCCGAGGGCAATGGTTCCACGGGCACCATCTTGCGGCACAACGCGCCAGCACCTTCAGTGACGGCTGAAGCTTCAGGTTCGACGGTGGGGGTTACGACCGCAAGCAGTTCGGTGTATTCTGTGGATATCGCCCGTGCTATGTGAAGACCATTCATAAAGAAGTACAAGAAGAAAAAGGACGACGTTGATGACAAGGAACTACACCGGGTGGAACGTATAGATAGGTTACACAGGTATGTATCGCAAAGCAAAGAGGGAAGGAGACTCTACACTACTCCCCAGTATCTCTAATGTATAATGATACAAGTCGTCCCAACCTTCACGCCATTCACAAGCCTTCACGCTGACACTCATCAACCCAATCTCGATCGCCCAGCACCAAACGACCACAACATCGCCATCCAATGTCTCAAACATTACAACACAGCATCCCACCGCATCTCCATCCTTAATCAACCCCACCCGCAGCAAGGCCATTGCAAGGCCACGACAGAAGCCAAGACAAGGCTGTGCCTCTACTATCTCGGGACCTGAGACCTGTGGCTGCATTCCTTCGTTCTGATTGGCCGGCTAAAATACAAGGGGACGTCCTTCGTCCCCGCGTCTCCAATCATGCACGTGGATTCTTACCAGCAGTTGCTGGATTCGGAAGGGGTTCAGGCTCGCGTAGAGAGAGGCTCGCGTAGAGCGGATGGACGCATAGTGCTGGGGGTGCTATTGGTGCGTGGAGTGTTGCTGGACTATCGCTGGACTGCCGCTGGGATTCGTGTAACAGTTTCCCACATATTCGATTGAGTGCTGTCTTGGGCGGTGCTGTGCTGGGGGTCGATGCGGTATTCTTTGTCTCCTTTTTGGGAGGGACGTGGTTTGGACGTACGCTTGCACTTACACTTGCACTTAAACCTACACTTACACTTGCATATACACCTACGCATACGCATTCGCATACACAACCTCATATTAGTTTAAGTTACTCGCTTGCTCGAAGAAATGCTACACGGCTTCGTAGTAATTCTCCTACTCTGTCGTCTCTTGTGGACATTTGTCGAGGTATCAATGGCCCAGGCAACCTGTGTCCACAAAAATCCGACGCTGAAGTTGCCTGAGTGCACTGTACGTATCCATGTCCTACTCTTTCCGCAATCTCTAACAGTACCCAGAACAACTGTCTGAACACCACCACCGGTGCCTGCACAAGGGAAGGCTGCATGTGTGGAGATGACCTCAAAGCCTGGTGCGAGGCAAGTAACGAAGGACCTCAGATTTGGTTCAGTATGTACGGCTACTGTGTGGCCATAGACTGCACGGACGATGGGGATATAGAATGTACGTCATCCATCAGTGAATGTTCGGCTTGTGTACTGACAGAGATAGCCCTGATGGCCATATTCACGCTCCAATGCGAGGACACTGTCGGGGGCCCGCTGACGAACGATTCTGTGCCTCTCCCGCTGCGTGATTATGCGCAGAAGAATACGTTCACGTTCACGGCGACAACTACACCAAGTGTGAGTCGTTCGGGAAGCCAGTCTGTCACTCAAAACGCAATATCGGTCCTCGGGTCACTCTCCTCAGCCACCGCGGGCGACAGTACAGCAACCGTCTTGGGAAATGGTGCTTCATCAATGTCGAGTGCAGCCGCGTCTTCAGCAACTTCAACTTCACAGCTCGACGAGCCACTGCTCAGCACAGCAGCCATTGCTGGGGTAGCTGTGGGCGGCATAGTCCTCCTCGGCCTCATCGCCTTTGCTGTGTTCTTCTTCCTGCGCCGCCACAAGCGCAAGAAGCCCGCGAAACCAGTACCATCGCCAGGTTACGAGCCTGCTGACGACAAGTATGCGTACATAAAGCCAGAGCTGGACGGGCAGGCGCTGGAACACCAGTACTCGGAGACCAGCGTGTGTGAGCCAGTTGAATATGCTGAGCTGGACACAGGAAGTCCAGTGAATTCAGGGGCAGAGCCGGTGCAGCTGAGCGCAAATGGCACGAGGGCAAAGACGGCGCCGGACTTCTGAGCCGCCTGCGCTTTTGATGTGAGGGTTCTGAGAGCGGAGGTCAACTGCAGTGTGGTGTCATAGAGATGGAGTTCAGGCGGAGACTATGACCTTGTTGTATATCGATCAGCCGGACGAGAATCATCATGGTTGTGATCGTAGAGCTTTGCCTTACTGGCGTCAAGCCTTCTGTTGTTCTTGCTGTTGAACCAAGTTAAAACCTCCGGTTGATCTCGATATTTCCGCCCCCGTCTTTCTGACGTGCCAGCTTGAAACAAGTAGACCTCAACATCAATGGTCGTAACGGCTCGAGACGTGCGCCTCCAGGCCGAGGCGATCGCGTTGACGTAGTTACGGGACGCTCGTATTGAAGCTCGGCGCCAAGCGCCCTTGAATCGCGCCCCCAAAACCCCACGTTGACAGCACTACGGATCGGGCGGCTCTCCGGGTACCTGGACATCAACCTAGCCACGGATGCGCCATTCTGTCTTCAGTATAGTAACACGCGATCCCTGACAACTTACTTTTGACGATTTTCTTCGATTCGATTCGAGCTGAAAGGCTGCACGCCGCGGACGGATTGTCATTGCGAGACGAAAATGGTCCCTTTCGTACTTGTCGTGTGACGTCACACGTCACAGGGATGGCCCACCCGAACGCCAAAAAGATTGGCGCCTCCAGATGTCACTCTTGGCTTGAACAATACCTGAATGCCAACATTGGCACGGACATTCCATTAGCCTTTATGTTCGAGGCTGTCGGGACATGAAATACACGATGAATCTACGGTGAACCCCTCGCAAGCTTCTATCGCTCCTTCCATAGGTCCCAGCGCTCAACCCTCAGCTCTTACCAAAACAACCGCCCGCCATGAGCGGTATCGTCCAACCTCTCGTGGGAGGTATTCAGGCTACGGTCTCTGTTATCCTCACCATCAGCTTCGGAGTGGCTTTTTCCCAGTTCGGTTTGCTCGATGCCGATGCAGCAAGCAAGATCTCGAAGACTTCGGTGAAGGTCTTGCTGCCGTGCCTATTGATCAACAATCTGGGCGAAAACTTGAATCCTGAGATAGCGTACGAATACGTGCCTATCATACGTATGTCTCTGTAACTGAATTCGAGGGCATGAGGTCTGTGCTAACAACGCGACTAGTCTGGGCTGTTATTTACAATGTCCTTTCGATTTTCCTGGGTCGCGTGCTCTGCAAAGTGTTCAACCTCCCACGCTGGACCATTCCCGCAATCGCATTCAACAATACCACCTCGCTCCCACTACTCCTCATCCAATCACTGGAGACGACTGGCATCCTGAGTCCCCTGGTGTCGTCCGGTGAGGAAACCTCCGAGGCAGTGTCACGTGCACGTACCTACTTCCTGGTCTCCGCTGTCGTGTCGCATGCTCTCACCTTCGGTCTGGGCCCTAGCGAGCTGAGGGGTGACAACGAGGATGGCCCCGAAGAAAACAAAAAACTGCAGAATGGAGGCGCCAACGGTGCGCAGGACGACAATGCACCACGCCAGCGGTACCGCGATGACCCGGAGGCGCAGGAAGATGACAATGAGAACGAGGATGATGATGAGTCCTCAGATTCTGCGCCTGAAACCTCCCTCCTCCCACGTGCAGTCAGGCATGGCCTGCACAGGAGCAACAAGCACACCCATCGCATCGTGAACAACTCCATGGATAGGCTACCATCGTTCCTTCAGATCGCCATCAACGCAGTGTACGACTTCATGACGCCCCCTCTGATTGGCGCCATTATCGGAGCGGTCATCGGCCTTGCTCCTCCCCTGCACAAGCTCTTCTTTGCGGATAGCAATGCCGGCGGATACTTCAACGCTTGGCTCACTCAGAGTATTAAGAACGTCGGCCAACTCTTCGTTACGTTGCAGGTCGTTGTCGTTGGTGTCAAGCTTGCACAGGCACTGCGTAAGGAGAAGCGTGGAGAAGACACAGGAAAGCTGAACTGGACGCCTATTGCGATTGTCACCATCGTCAGGTACTTCATCTGGCCTGCGTAAGTCACAACTCTATCATTACCCATGCACGATAACTAACATCAAGCAGTATCAGCGTTGCTCTAGTCTATGCTCTGGCCGCGAAGACCTCGTGGCTCCCCAGAACCCTATGCTGTGGTTCGTTATGATGTTGATGCCCGCTGGACCGAGTGCCATGAAGGTCATGGTACTCGCCGACGTTTCGGGTGCGGAACATAAGGACAAGATGATCATTGCAAAGTTCCTGGCGGTGAGTTTCATTTGATGACGTCTCGTATGAGCTTCGACTAACGCTTATTTAGATCATCTACGCCATCTCCCCTCTGATGACGTTGAGCGTTATCGGCGCTCTGAAGGCCTGCAACGCTGCTATGTAGAGTGGTTGTGATTCCATCCTCAGATGATGATCACAGAACACAGAAAGGAGCAATACATCATACGACTACCTTTGCACCTAAGCGCAGAGATCACGCACGCTAAAATACAATTGATCTCTACTATTACAATGACATGTCAAACAACCCGTACATACATCTTCATGGTACTATCCACCAGGTCTCATGAACCCCCGTCTCGTAAATAAGAGCAATTAGCAAATACCGAGATCCCGGCCTCCTTTCCTCCAGGAACAGAACCAGAGCCCTCTTCACGACACAGTCCACAGGCCCAACGCCCGCAGCGCCAGGAGCACAGGGCTCGCAGACTCACAGTACTTACCATCCATCCCAGTAATCCGTGCTGGTACCGCCACGATGCCCTAGGCAAGTTCCCCTCCCGCATATCAGGATTCTCGCACAGAAAGCGTGTAGAAAACTGGGTTTGCAAGGGAAGAAAAACACGTCAACTGCTACCATGTATGGCAAGCTATCTGTTGGGGTATGTTTTGTTTTGTTCCCTGCTAGGCGCTTCTTTTTGTTACCCCTTTCTCTTTGTATAAAGCTCCGTGTTTAGAGGGAGGATAGGAAGTGGCTGGACTTTGTGTTTTAGTTTAGAGAAAGTAATGATAGTTGCTAAGACAAGGGCAGGGGGAGGTGTTTGTGTACTCCCAGGCAGAACGAATCAGTATTAGGGTTGGGGAGGGTGGGGATCGGGATTAGACGCTGGGATGATGGGAAAAGATATGGGTAAAGAGGCAATGGGATAGATTGGGTGGAGGTTTCTCTCTTTAGTGGACGAGTAGAATACTTGTGTAACGTGTATGTAGATATACATAGATATTTTGCATCCATGCCTGTCTAGTTTGCGGAGACGATAGCCGTTTTGTGCGGGTAAAAAATTCGCCCTGAGAAGCATAGTGGATGCGATAACAAGAGCGACAAGCATGGCCTTCTCAATCATACACCCTCTTTCTCGAGACTCTCTTTGGCTCGGCATCCATAGATGCAAAAGCGACATGTCCGACGGCGCCGGTGCTGTTCACATCGCCGATCCGAATACGTACATCGCGCAACGCTCTGGCAGCCTCCAGGCCATCGAGGTGAGACGGAACTTCAGCAGCAACGTAGGGGTTATCGCGAGCGGACGTCGATACAAAGCCAAGCGTGTCTGGTGCCTTAGTAAGGATTCCAAGAACTAGAGATGCGACTGCTGCGACGAACAGCGACAGGGAGATAGCAACAGTGATGATAGCAAACCAGATATTACAATCGTACTGTTGGCCATCCTGACGGGTGCCTGTAATAGTAGTCGTGTTCCAGGTATAGTTGAAGCCAGTCGTTTCCATGTTCTCGACTTTGGATTTGGTAAGGTTGCCCATCATGATGGTACTGCCTATGGTGGACTGCCAGAACGTGTTCATGGCGGTCTGCATGCGGCGGTTGAAGAGCTCGGTGGATAATTCCGCAACGTTCACCCACCGCCGTTCGACACCGGATCTGTCTTGAGATTTGTCCCATCTGAATGTGCTGAGATCTGGGTCCATCATCCAATGTTCTACGAGCTCGCTTGAGGTGTTATCCTCTTGTAGGATGCCTTGGTCTGCGCCCGGCATGTTGGCGGTGATTGTCATCAGCCAGACTGATGAATCTTCGTAGTTTCCAATGATTTCGTCTGGGTTACGAGGCAGCCTTCGCATCGCTTTTACAGTACATGAGCGTCCTTGACACGCGATCCTTGACTCTACCACTAGAGGATACGCAAGACATTCAGTGGCTGACATGCGCCCTGAGACAAAATGGGTCTCCGTGCCATTTCCCACAACTTTCTTTTCTGAGGTAATCCATCTCGATTGGTACGTGAACCTGGTGGCGTTGTTGATATCGTTTGGGGATTTGCCTCGAGGTATCATGTCAAAAGAAGTTGTCCGAGTCAAGTTCTTATCAGTAAAGATTTCAGTGGTTGCTAGCTTCTCACATTTGACCGACCAGTAGTGAGAAACAAGGTTGTATGAGACGTTTCCGGACTCTGGCACTCCAACGATTGGAATACCAATAATTGAGCTGTATTTGACTCCCGATTCCTCGACAACGTCAAACCAAGTGTCAGATGGGAGGGTTGCTGAGTATGACTGCAGTTGGAAGAGGTCTGGAATCTTGATATTGCCGAACTGGTCCATGGGCAAGTCAAGATATTGTCTCGACGTCAGCAAAGCTGTCATATAGAGAGGTGCATACAGTGGCCATCCCGACAGGGCATAATTCTTATTAGTGACATGGCTCTCCTTGCCGTAGCCCTCTACCGGATAGTATCTGATAGTGTCGTTTATCGGTGCAAACAGCGGCTTGGTCGCTAGCAGCCGCAAGGAGGACTGACCACCAAGAGGAGACAACAGCCAGGCTATCAGAAGAGCTATTCCCAAGATGTCGACACGTTGGAATGCAAACTGGCGCTCAAATGTTGAAAATAGCGACTGACAGCCGATCAATCGCTCCACCGTCTGTTGAATGTTATGATATGAAACCCAAACATTAGTCTCGAGAAACTGACCCCAAGAGTAGTACTTCTCTCAGCCTTGAACAAGGCAACACGTCGAAGCATCTTGCCCAAAATCGCTGCATACACGATTGGGAAGATTGTGGGCGACACAAGGGTGATCGCTTTGATATCTTCTCCATATTTTGAGGTTTTTTTGTTGTTGAGCGAAAGGCAGATACCTGCAATAACTAACGCTATCGTCAGCTTCGAGATGACTTAGCGAAACGGGGCTAGTATTACTCAAGAAAAATAAAGGAGTCATTGCCAAGATTACATCCATAGGCACAGAGAACCACCAGTAGAATGGTTTTCTAGTTAACATTCCGTCTGCAGTGGCACGGTGTTCATTCACATAGCTTTTTCGAGCGCTCGGTATCGATTCATCTGTGGTTGGTGCTTGCGAATTTCCGTCGCTTTGCTCTGTTCCCGGGACTTGCTCGTAGGCATGGCCGTCTGGTAATGCAAGTGTTCGGTTAGAAGCCCCGGGTTGAGTCGTTGGAAGGCTCAAGATCCTATTGAGTTCCGACGGGTCACGACGCACAGGTTCCATCTGGGCGTGGACCTGTTGAAAATGTAGGTGTGTGGATGGTCGCGTTGTGTAGAGAACAGAGCCTTGTCAGCCGTGGAGGTATTCAGTGTTGTAGCGTGCCACAAATGCAGGCCAAGCCTGCAGGTTGGCCCCCAACTCTGACGTGAGCGAGATGGACAAGAGACAGGCAGCGATCTCTGGGCATGTGGCGAAACCCCAAGAGCCTAGCTGCAGGTTTGCAAACTCCACCGTTAAATTGCCACCTACCAATCGTGCGTACATTTTCCTATAAGCGCTCATGGGTGGGGCGAAACCACGAGGTTGACGAGCACTCGATCGCCAAGCTCGACACGCGCTAGATAAAGAAGATGCAGGTAAACATCAGGCAGCAGCAGCAACGGCAAATAGACGAGCGGTAGGTCATGAAATGGAAGAGACAAGTTGCACGAGGTAAGATTTTGATGTGAACTTGGTAGCGCTCAGGCTAGCAGACCAAGGTTACTCAAAGCGGTCTTACGAAGTCATCGCTATTCAGAGCCTCGCGAGCGTCTTTGCTCTGCACGTGCGTTCGATCTGGCCATTGAATTGTACTTGCAGGTATCCCGAGTGAGAGGTCGACCAGGCCGTCTGCCGGTGGTGAGAACTGGCGTAGCTTTACACCACTCTCGGCAAATATGCGGGCCGTCTGGTCATCCACGAGGTAGCCCTGATTGTACACGACCTCGTTGATGCCGACTTGGGTGATCTTGACACTGCAAGTCAAGCATGGGCAGGTGTTGCAGTAGAGAATTGCCATGTCGCCAATGCGATCTCGTCCGGCTTCGAGAAGAGCGTTCTCTTCGGCATGGAGGCACAGACAGGTCGATAGGCCGACACCACCTTTTGCGGCATTGTTGCATCGTGGGCCTGCAGCTGGTCAGTCAGGTTCTCGTCTTCCATGGCTCTGTGGACGTACATCCGCCCTCGTTGCAGTTGGTCATGCCCCTTGGTGTGCCGTTGTAGCCAGTGCTGATGACTCGCTTCTCCCTGACGATGACGCAGCCCACTCGTCGCTTCATGCAGTTGCTTCGCAAAGCTGCAAGGTCTGCCAGCTGCATGAAATACTGGTCCCAGCTGGGGCGGAGCCGTGCTTCGTCGGTGAGGTTCAGTGACTGTAGCGCGTGCCGCAGCGAGGCAATGGAAGTGGTCGAGTTGAGCAGCTTGAGCTGTGCTCGCTGGAACAGGGCGCTGAGGCCGGTGCGTTGGGCAAAAAGGTGGGTATCGTTGCGCAGGACGAAGTCTTCGAGGGTGGGTGGTGTGAGACTGCTGGCGGTACAACGGTGCTTGAAGCGCTGCCAGCGTACACTGACGGGTGCGTCGACGCTGATGAAGAGGAAGAAGGGCCGTCGAAGGAGTGCGTCAAGCACCTTGTCATCCCAAATGTCTGTTGTGACCCATCGCTGTCTCCATCTCAGGGTGACGAATTCGAGTAGGGCATCGACGTCTGCAAAAGCGGGCTGGATGGTCGTAGAAGCGGATGGAGGGGGCGTCTGCATCAGACGCCGAGGCTTGGAGGGCGGGTGTAGTCGTAGTGCGGGCTAGACAGAGAGGGGTGAAGCCATGCTCTTCGATGAGGTATGAGGCTATCGACGACTTGCCCGCACATATTCCTGGTCTACGTCAGCGGCTGGCGGCTGGTCGCTATGTGCAGCAAGGTGCTTGCCTCCACACAGTCCAATGAGCATAGTGGCTGCACAAGACCCAAGTGCCTGTGTATCAGTCAACCGTGCCTGCCCGTGAAGACACGGTAGAGCGGAGCGGGGGCGCGGCCCTAGCGCGTCAGTGGCTGCAGAGTGCAGACGTGCAGGCGTGCAGACGAGACGTGCAGACGCGTCGAGCCGCTGCCCCACTTGGTGGAGGTTGAGCCTCGGGCGGGGCAGCGAGCTCAGCTGGCACTGCCAGATGCCTCGCAGCTGCAAGACACCGGCGACAGTGCCTGACCCGTAGCACTCACGTGCACTGCTTTGTAACCAGCATCGAGACCCGTGAACCTGTGAACCTGTGAACCTGTGACGCCCATGTCTCCGTCTGAGCCCTCGCCCACATAGACACGCCCATCGCATACCACATCACCAGCTCTGACCCCACCATGGCAACGCTCAAGTTCGCGCCCTGGCAGAGCGACGTCGACGTGCAGTTCTATGCAGCCCTCGCCCACATCAAGATCAACCACGACAAGCTCGACGACTCGGCGCGTAAGGTGCTTGGCTTGTACGAGACCCGCCCTGGCGACCATGCCTCGCGCTCCATGCGCATCCAGATCCACCCAAATGCCCTGACATCAGACGAGTGCGTCCCCCGCCCCTGTCTAGGCTGCGCCACTGCTGATGCAACGCTCCTGTAGCACTCCACCAAACCACTGCCGCGCCGAGGGCATCATCAAGAACTGCAACACCATCGAAGACTACAAGAACCTCGACCGCACTGCCATACTCGACACATGCGCCCAGACAGTGCGCCATGCCCCCACCACCATCCTGCCTCCTGTCCAGCTGACTGACCCACGCAGATATGGGACGCTATCCACGACGGCTCCATCTACGAGTGCCCCTCGCTCCTCGCCTCCTTCACTGCCATCATCTTTGCGAACCTCAAAAAGTACAAGTTCACCTACCACTTCGGCTTCCCGGCCATCCAGTCCGACCCCCAGTGGAAGCAAGTCGGCGAGACCAGTAAGCTGAGCCCAAGTGAGACCACGCACCTGGTCGACGCCGTGCAGACGTTCAAGTACAGCAACGACGTACGGCAAAGAGGCTTTTTCATTGCGAAGCGCCTTCGCGGTGCCGGCGAGGCAGATGACACCCCAAGACGCCAGTCACACCGGTGGAAGAGATAGGCTACAAGTGGGTGGTGGGAAAGCTGGGCGCCTACGAGAAGGGTTTCTTCGACGGCGTGGACAGCCAGGACCGCTTCGTATGCTTTTCAGACCCCTCAACATACACAGATAACCCAGGCTGGCCGCTGAGGAATCTGCTCATCCTCATTCGACATCGCTGGCGGTTGAACGATGCGCAGATCATATGCTACCGTGACACCCACCTGAGGAGAGACCAGCCAAACTCCCTGATACTACAGGTTCGATCAGATCCCAGCGCCGAGGTCTCACCTACAGCCACCGAAGGGCCGAGTGCTCGTCCCAATGCACCAAAATTGCCAAAGGTCACTGGCTGGGAGCGCACAGAGGCCGGGAAGCTGACGTCGCGCAACGTCGACCTTTCAGAGTACATGGATGAGCGGAAGCTGGCAGACCAGGCGGTGGATCTCAACCTGAAGCTCATCAAGTGGCGCATTGCACCTAACATCGACCTGGACGTGATCAAAAACTGCAAATGCTTGCTGCTGGGAGCCGGCACGCTAGGATCGTACGTCTCGCGAACACTGATGGGCTGGGGCGTCCGGAAGATCACGTTCATCGACAACGCAAATGTCAGCTTCTCGAACCCCGTCCGCCAGCCTCTGTTCAACTTCAAAGACTGCCTCCAGGGTGGCGCGAAGAAGGCAGAGCGTGCCGCCGAAGCACTGGAGGAGATCTACCCCGGCGTCGATGCACAGGGGCATGTCATGGAAGTGCCCATGCTCGGCCACCCTATCACTGACCAAGCAAAGACCAAGATGCACTTTGACAAGCTGCAGAATCTCATCGCCGAACACGACGCCATCTTCTTGCTTATGGACACGCGAGAAAGCAGATGGCTGCCCACTGTCATGGGCAAAGCCGCGGGCAAAATCGTCCTCAACGCCGCCCTAGGCTTCGACACGTTTGTCGTCATGCGCCACGGCCTGACGCCCACACAGCCCGGCGAGGTAGAGCTCGGCTGCTACTTCTGTAATGACGTCGTGGCGCCTGCGGATGTACGTGTCTTGTCTCCACCCTCCATAATATGGCTAACAAAACCAGTCCCTCAGCAACGCAACCCTCGACCAACAATGCACCGTTACGCGCCCGGGCATCGCACCGCTTGCATCGAGTCTGCTCGTCGAGCTCCTAGTTTCCATCCTCCAACACCCATTTAAATCTCTCGCTCCTGCACCCAACACCAAAACAAACCCAGCACCCACTCCCGCACCGTCCCACCCCTCTCTCCCCCACCCTTTGCCCACCCTCTTGGCACAATCCCGCACACAATCCGCGGCTACCTCTCCACCTTCTCGAACCTGCAAGTCGAGGGAAAACCGTACGACTGCTGCTCCGCATGCAGCGCCACAGTACTGAAGGCGTATGAGGCTGATCCGTGGGATTTCGTGCAGCGAGCGCTGAACGAGCAGGGTTGGGTCGAGGAGATGAGTGGGCTGAAGGAGGTGCAGAGACGGGCTGATGAGGCGGCGGGGGACTTGGAGTGGGACAGTGATGAGGGCGGGGGTATGGATGATGAGGGTGAGCTTTTGTAGGAGATGATGGATGAGATGATGGATGAGATGAGATGACATGACATGGAATAGAATAGAAAGACTGGATAGAACTGGAAATCGTTGGCGTATTCCTTAATAGAATTCAATAATGAGCATTCAACTACAAAGCCTCACGTCCCCTTTTCCCCTTGCCCTCTCCCTTCCCACCAAAACACCCCGCCTTCCCCTTGAATATCTCCTTCCACCCACTGCCTCCCTCCACCCGTCTCCTAATCCTCTGCCCCGCCTTATAAGCATTCGAAGGCCACACCTCCCCGCGCCCCAGATCCTTAAACCCCGGCCCCGTCGGCCCATCACCATACCTCGCTACCCCGAACAGGTCTTTCCCTTTCTGCCGCGCGTCGCTGGGCGGGTATGCTGCGTCGCCCCAGCGGCCGGTGAAGAGGAGCCACCCTGGGAGAAGGGTGGTGTGGGGGAGGGGATGGAAAGTGCCGGGGACGAGTGGGGTGTTGGAATCCGTAGTCTTGGCGGTAGGCAGTGTGTATGTGTAGGCCAGCGAAGTAGGCAGGGGGTCGTAAAGCTCGCCGTTCCCGCACTCGTCGACGAGCAGGAACGGCACGCTGCTGTTGTGGTTCGGGAGCGTGTGGTCGATCAGCCCTGGGCGCGCGTAGATTGCGTGCGTGCCTTTTGCTGTGTAGAGGATTGGCTGGTGGGGGAGGCGGTTAGTGGGTACGGATGCTGTGGGTATTGTATCATCCTGGGCACGTACGCGTTTCCCAGAGCTGTCTTTTTGGAGAGCTTTGAATGTGTAGGCTTCGCCGTTGGCGTGCTGGCTTAGCCATGCGTATTTGGGCGCGCCGTTGATGAATCGGATCATGGCGTGTTCCCAGTCGCCGACGTGGTTCCCTGGGCCTGTCAGCGTATGTATCCCGTGCATTTAGGTGTTTGGTAGGAGTATTTTTATCATACCGATTTGATGGCCCAGCACGATACCGCCCCAATTGAACGCAAAGAAACAGAAGTAAAAAACATCCACCACACCGCCTTCCTTCTCAACCACGATCATCGCCCCCGTATCTTCGACGCCTGCTCCACCGTGCTCCATCACCTCACCGTGAAGCCAAGGCGGATCGAGTGTCACGTCGTCAAAGCTGGTGAGGTAGACGTCCATACCGCCCTTTGTGCCCAGGGCGTTGAGTCTGTCCAAGTCTGCCATTGTTGCGGCGGGGGTGGGAGGGCGGCGTCTTTGAAGTCGAGCTGTGGGCGGGTGTGGACAAGAAAGTTGGAGATGGAGGATGGGTGGTAGCGTTCTGTGGGGTGTAGGTGGAAAACGGGCGCTGGGTGGGGTTATTGGTAAGGTCGTTGAGAGGAAGAGGGTCGTTAAAGGTGGAAGAGAGGTACTCGTACCGTAGTCGTATGCATATTGAGGAATACCGCGTGGAGCTTCATTGCGTATGGGTTCCTTCTTCCAAAACATCTTGATTGTGCAGGGAGAGTAATGAATGGTTGATAAGACCGGAGGCGTTTGGGTAGTGATCTGAACTGAGATGAGATGCTTCGTATTCCACGTCACTGTTTACTTCGTCGATCTGGGTGGACAATATCAGCGTTGATACCTGCCTTGAAACAGAAGCAATAGAGAGGCAGTTTCGAGTCCTTATATGCGCTCAGCCCACCTCACAGCATCAACCTGACTAGCACTTGTTACCATTTATAAAAGAACAGCTGCCACGCCGCAGCCAGTGATCCTTTCAAACCCATCATTCATGAGTCCATCGTGATGTGTTGATCCACTGCAAGCTTGTTTGCTCGCATCCGTTCGATGCGTCGTTGGCGGGCGTTTGTAATGCACCCAACGTGGTGAAGTGATTCGTCGAGACGATTGGTGCAAATGGTCACAAGGCCAACATGGCCTGTATGGCACCACGAGCACTCGAGATGGTAGCTCAGGGATGCAAACTTGATGAGTAGCTTTCATACATTGCGTGTTTGTGGGTTAAGAAATGTTGCAAATGGTGTCCTAGGCAATGGCGAGGTATTGTGCCGATGTGATGCTCGCGGCAACACTAACGCTTCACGCACTGGTCGCGATAATCGGTTAACCATCTCCAGATACAGCTTCACAGAATATAAGCCTCGTGTAACTGTATTGCTGCGGTATGACAAGGTCGCCTGTCAGTTGCGACTGAGGGTGTGGACAAAGGAGAGTTGTGTGGGCAGGGTTCAGATGGTCGGCAGTAGCGTACACACTTGTGGGGTGCTTTTGATTGGCTGAATTATCATTTTGGCTTGTACTTCATGATGCTCATTATGCTGGCTACGCTCAGTCAGCCGTCTATGCCTATATAGTACATAGTTTCACGTTGTATGCTCTCTATGCGCTACTCTAGCATCGATGCCTGGTTTGTGTACAGAACTTCGACGACGCTGTTCAGTTTCTCGATCGTGTTCAGTGCTGCATCGTAGCCCTTGTCGCGTTCTGACTCGTCGTACACAATCAGGCAGCCGGCACCCTGGTCCAGCACGCCGATGATGACCTTGTCGAGGATCATCTGTGAAAGCTTACGCTCGACCTGCACCGTGTCGAGGCCGACCATCTTCGCAACGTGGTCGATCTCGACTCTGCTGTAGGGCTCGATGACCTTGATCAGGTTCTGCTCCAACATGTTGTCGTAGAGGCGGCGAAGATGGCTCGTGATGAAACGGTCGCTACCCAGCTCCTGTCGGTATTCCATCAATGCGCTCTCGTACTCCTCCAGGCTGCGGTTGGTGTGTGCGCGTGCCACGGCCTTCATCGCGTCGAGGCGCTTGCCCGCGTACTTGACGGCGTGCTTGGACGTCATGAGAGTGTTGACGTCGTCGCCGAGGTTCAACATGATCTTGCAAAGCAGCATGTACTGGAGCGCAGATGTAGCCTTCTGCTCCTCATCCTGGGAGTGGTATCCCTCCATGGCCTCGATGAAGTAGGAAAAGGACGTATTGAAGTCGCCGTCCTCGGCGTGCAACATACCACTCTGCATGTCTAGGCCTGCCTGCAGCAGGGGCGGAGTGTATACGGATGCAGCAGAGGTTCGTGCAGACGTGAGGGCGGCGCGACCCTTGGGGATGTTGCCGAGGGCTTGGTAGACTCGCGATTCCAGCAGCTGCACCTCGACCAGGACCAGCTTGTCGTCCAGACGCTTGAGCTCCTTCAACAGGCTGTTGATGAGGGCCAGGGCCTCGTAGTAAGACTGCTTGGCCATGTACAGCGAGACGAGACGGGTCTCGAGGTTCTGTCGCAGGAAGCCTCTCCGCTCGGACACAGCCCACTCTATGCATGACTTTGTGACGGAGATCTGGGTGTCGGTGGTGTTGGGGATGGCGGTGAAGAGGTCGAGCAGCTGTCGCACTGCGTGGGTTAGCTTTGACTGCCACTACGAGCAAGACACTGCCTACCCAGCTTCGATGTCTTTGCCTTGGCAAACGACGACAGCACCGAGCGCGCCTGGCTGACGAGCTCCGCAAGCGCATCCACCTTCTTCTGGTCGCGGTACAGCTCCCCGAGGGCGACGAGGGCCGTCTCGTAGTGCTTGATGGCCTGCTCATTGCTGCCGGGGTCTTGTGACAGGACCTCCTGGTAGATGGTCTCGGCCTTTGCGGGCTCCGTCTTCGCCAGCTTCTGCGCCTCCTCTATCCGCTTGCCGGTCTCTGCGACAGCCATGCTGGGCGGGTACTGTGTGCTGCGTGCTGCGTGCTGCGTGCTGCGTGCTGCGTGCTGCGTGCTGCGTGCTGCGTGCTGTGTGCTGTGTGCAGTGTGCTGTGTGCAGTGTGCTGTGTGCTGCGGAGAGGGGGTGTCGCGTGTGATGGGCGGGCGATGTGGCGGGTGAGGAGAGCTCGACTGGTGATGCACAGGACAAGCTCGCCCGCTTCACGGTACACTGAGATGCGGCGGCGGCGGCGGGCTTGGCAGAAGTCGGCCCCACATTTCCTCCCAGCCAATGAGGCCACGCTGCCCCATAGCAACGGCAGTCGGTCGAGCTTCAGGCATTGCAATGCAGAGGCAGCCCTGGGATTCGGCGCACGACTGACAGCGGGTCGCCGTGAGCCACGGCCGTCCAGGATGCACCATGGGCTCATCGGCGCACGCTAAACAATGGCGAGGCTGCTGCCGGGGTGACGAGTACGGTGAGGTGCTGTGTTGGCAGTCGCGCCTAGCTTAGCGAATGAGATCATCAGCAGCCCGTGTCCAGCCATGTTTGTAAACAAGCGTACAGTACATAGCGGCTGCTGTCGCCCAGGTGGACGGCGACGTACAAGACATCCATCCACATTCACGATTTCACGACGCCGTATTATACCCCCAGCGCTGGACTGCCGAACCCATTGAGCGTTCGCCCCATCTACCCTGCATTGCATTAGCTTGGAGCCCCATTGCAAGTGCGCGCCCTCAGTTCACCGCGCCGCCATACATTCCAACACTCCCCACGCAACCGAGCACCCCAGTCCAGGCGCAATGGCATCCATGGAGCGTGAGCACTCGCAGGACCGAGAGCTGGTTCGACAGCACGGCTCGTCCTTTTCCTCGATGGACAGGTCCATTCCCATGTAGGTGACTGCACGCAACCACTCCAGCACTGCACGCAACCCCTCCAGCACTGCACGCAACCCTCCAGCACTGCACACAACCCCTCCAGCACTGCACACAACCACTCCAGCACTGCGCTGCACTACACAAACTACTTCACCCTCACCACGCCACCACCGGCAACTAACACAACACAGGTGGGACAGCGCAGACCCAGACCGAGCACCGCCACCGCTGCCACTCAACCCCGGCTCGCCTACACTCACCACTCGTCCCAACACATCGGCCGCGATAATGCGCGCAGCAAAGGCACTGGAAGAGAAGGCCCGGGAAAGCCTTCCGGCGAGCTCCTACACAACCAACCCAATGCCCTCGCGCTCGCCCGAGCGCTCGCTGATCAAGGGCAACCAGCACAAGCGCATGCAGTCGTTACAGCCCAACAGCGTCCGCGACCTGCGCTCCTACCTCGACACACACAAGTCGCCCGATCGGTCGCCCGAGCGCCCCAGACACGAGACGGCTCACGTTCGCGCGAAGCTGACAGAGACTACTTTGGCAAGGAAATGGACGCGCGCTTCGGCCAGTTTGGCACCCCATCGCCCTCCTCCAACACCTACGACCTTACCCACACTCCCACCACTCGACCCAGCCATCGCGCCATTCTGGGAGAGAACACACCACCCTCTGCAACCATGAAGGCGCTGCAGACCATGACCATTCCTCCCCACATTCTTGATCCTCCTCTCCAGAACATCACCAACTCGTCCACACCCACGCCAGCCGCAGCCCAGCCTCTCGACTCCATTTCTACACAACTGCTCAGCATCACAAACATTGTATCAAGTCTGCAGAAAGACATGTCGCAGCTCAGTCGTCGGAGTAAAGACAACGCCACCGACCTCATCAGCCTAAAGGAGGCCACCAACAGCCGCGATGAGGACATTCGCCAGTCGCTAAAGGACCTCCTGAACTCGATGAGTGAGAAGCAGAAGGCGGCGGCAGCTGCTGCCGCAGCAGTAGAAGAAGCCCGGTCTGCGCCTCTGAACCTCCACGACCCCCACATGACACCGACCAAGCAGTTCACATTCCCTCGCATGTCTTCTCCGAGCGGTTGGGCAGATGAGAGAATGGGAAGTCCCAATCCCTACTCCGTCGAGGGTGCTGCCAGTGTTGCCATGCTGGAGAAGATTATCCGCGAGATGGTTACCAAGGACGGCCAGGAGCGCTTGATGGCGAGCCTCCAGGTCATTGTCGACAAAGCCAATGGTGACACTGCGAAGAAGGTGTCCGAGCTTGTTGAGTTTGTTAAGCAGGGCTCTGCTGCCAGCAACCTCGCTCCACCAGGCTCAGCCTCTTTCCAGCCATCTCCTGGATCTGGTGCGCTCACACGAACCCTCTCTGAAGGCTACACAAATCCAAAGGCAGCCGACTTTGTCAGCGAAGAGATGCTGAAGTATCTCCGCAAAATCAAAGACACTGCGGCCGAGTCCGGCTGCGTAACAATGGCGACCAAGTCGCTTGTCCAAGACCTGCGGGGCGAAGTCCTCGGGATGGGCCGAGAGCTCGCTCGCAAGATCGAAGAGGCAGAACAGGCCAAAGGAGCAGAGGCACATGCCACCCCAGAGCAAACCACACAAGAGATCAACGCCATCATTCAGGAAGGCCTCGACGACCTCAAGGAGCACATGGACAAAGTGATGCGCGAACGACGACGGCAATCCATGTCTTCTGTAGTCACTCGTGGGACTGTCGATAACAACGAGGTCTACGATGTCGTCAAGCATGCACTGGCCGAGCGTGGTCTCGACCAGTACTCTGCACAGGGCGCACCCCTCGACAAAGAAGCCATTGTGGCCGCAATCCGCGAAGCTTACGACAGCGTCGAGATGAAGCCCAACGTTGAGATTCAGCAATTCGGTCTGGAACGAGACGAGATCCTACAGTGCCTTCGCGACGGTCTGCAGGACTACAACGGATCGGGCGCTGTCTCAAAGGATGAGATTGCCGACATGATTCAGGACTCGCTGCAGCAGCTGCGCCTACCTCCACCGGTCAACGAGGCGAATGAGATCCGGGAAGAAATCATCATGGCCGTTCGTGACTCGCTTGAGGAGCTGAAGCCATCTCTCGTTCCTCAGCAGCCTCAGAATGATGGCCTTTCGCGCGACGTCCTACTAGACGCTATCAAGGAAGCCCTCTCCACACATGAATTTGGCCCTCAGGAGGTCGAAATTCCCCAAGAAGCTCTGTTCGACGCTGTCAAGGCTGGCCTGGAAGCGTCGCAGCCTGATGTTAATGCCAACAACGAGGTGATTGTTCAGCGCATCCAGGCTCTCGTCGAGAGCATGCACTCCGAGTTCAAGGCCTACTCCTCAGCCAATGGGCACGACACCGAACAGGTTCTAGACGCTCTACGGGATGGTCTGGATAAGCTCGGGGCCGAGCTCCAAGGCCACTTCGATAAGGCTCCTGACGCAAACCAGCAGGACGTCATCATCGACTCGTTCCGAGTAGAGCTTGACAAGCTACGCGAGGATGTGCAGGGCTACGTTGCTGAAGGCCCTCGCGGGGATCAGGAATGGAGCCGTGGCGATATGGTCACCTTCATCAAGACCGAGCTTGAGAACCTCCATGAGGGCTTGGGCGCGAAGCTTGTCCCGGCCTCTGACGATAAGGAAGAGGTGCTGGCAGCGCTCACGGCTGGATTCGAGGAGATGAAATCCCAGGTCGCTTTGCGTAGCGAAGATGCCGACTCGAACGAAGATATTAACGAGGCCTTGAAGCATGAATTCGACCAACTAAAAGAAGTCATCCTTGGAGACACCGCAGGCCACAAGAACGATGTCCTCGAGAAGCTGGAAGCCGGGTTTGACGGACTCCAGGTTGGTCTACGCGAAGCCACTGCTACATCAGTGCCCAACGATGACCTCCTTGCTGCGATGAAGGAGGAATTTGAGCATCTACGCGAAACCATCGGTGGCTCGCTCTTGAAATCAGGTGCTGCCGATAAGGATGACATCATTGATGCTATTCGGGAGCTCGTTGATGGTCTGCGCATTGCTCATGACACCACGTCTAAAGAGAGCATTACCGTTCTGCAAGCTGATATTGGAGCATTGAAGGAGTCAATTGGCAGCGCCCTCGTCCCGGCTGGCGACAACAAAGCAGAAATTCTCGACGCTATTAAGGCCAGCCTTGATGAGCTGAAGGCGGCACCTACATCTGCGAGTGTCAACGAGGAGCTCCTTGAAGCTTTCCGTGGAGAACTCGAGCAAATCCGCCAATCAGATGGCCTAACTCGCCAGCACGGACGTGCCGACACAGAGGAGGTGCTTGAGGCAATACGCTTGGGACTTGACGACCTCCGAGCGCATATGGAGAAGAAGCTTGATGCTCCTCGAGAGGGCTCCTCGTCCGGCGAAATCGTCGATGCTCTGAACGATGGGCTTGAGGGTCTGCGAGCAGACGTGGCCAAGCTTACCGACAAGCCTGTTGATATGACGGTGTCATATGAGATCCTCGAAACACTCAAAGAAGGTCTCGCAGCGTTGCGCGAAGACGTTGCCCTTCTCAAGGGCAAGACTTCTGAGCCAGCCCCAGCGCCAGACGTCGAGATTGAGGTTGAGGTCGATGCCACGCCTACTGGAAACGAGATGGTGCTTGCTGAAGCCCCTGGCGATGGTCCAGCCGGAGATCGAGAGATTGCAGACGAGCCACCGGCCGAAGCGACCACGGAGAGGGTTGAAGAGACCACAAGCCGCGAGATCATTGCCGACTCTGTGCAGCGCAGTGATGTTGAGAAGATGGAGCTCATCTTGTCTCAAATTCATGCAAAGGTAGAAGCCATGGACGCCAATATTCAAGCCCCTGCTCCCGCCCCCGAGGCAGCTGCCACTCCTGAAACTGCTATGAAGGACGATCTTGTTTCGATTGAGAGCATGCTGAAGGAGGTCCAGGCTGCGGTACTTGTCTTGCAAGAGCGTGATACCCCTCCGCCAGTCCTCGAGGGCTTTGCCAAGAAGGAAGACACCGATGCCATTGAGACGCTCCTTGCCAACACCAAGGCCAAGATCGAGGAGCTCGTCTTGCCTGACCCCGCGACTGTCGTCACAAAAGAAAACTTGGATGATGTCGAGCTGGTTGTGCGAACCACATCAGAAGCCCTGGACGCTCTCACCAAGAAGATTGGGGAGGAGGGGGCGACCAAAGCTGATGTGACGGTCGTTCAGGTCATTGCCGACGACATCAAGACAGCTCTTGACGAGATGAAGGCAGCGAAGCCAGATGACGAAGACGACCCGAAAGCTACCAAGGCTGATGTCGATGCAGTCTCCTTTCTCGTTGATGATCTCAAGGCCAAGCTCGACGACATGAAGATCCCCGATCCTGAAGAGATTCCGTCAAAAGCCGACATGGAACAACTGACTGGCCTCATTCACGAGTTCCGCGACAGCCACGAGAAGATGAAGGATACCTACGAAGAGGACATCCTCAAGACAGCGAACAACTTCGACGATCGCCGCAAGGAAGCTGAAAGTCTCGTAGAGAACATCACAGAAGTCAAGGCTGCTCTGGACACAATGAAAGAGGAGATCATGACGAACTTCAACGAGGGTGGACCCATTGACGGCTTGAAGGCGTCCTTCACCACGCTCGAGGAAACCATCGGCGCAAACAATGTCACTGCTGACGTCAAGGAGCTGATGGAGACGTTGACTCGCGAGTTTGAGCGTGCACATGGATCTATCGAGGGCCTGCAAAACGACCACGCCGAGAAGTCTGCACTTAACCTCGAAAAGCACGACGAAATCAAGGGCGCCATTGTTGCCGACTTCACCGAGAAGCTGGACGACAAGTTCAACGTTTTGATGGCCAAATACGATGACGCCCAGCTTCTTGCTGACGAACAGGCCCGAGTGATGAAGGAGAAGGCCGAAGAGCAGGAAAAGATTTTGGAGACCACAAAGGCTATGGCCGACGAGCTACGCCTAACCATCGATACCCTTGGCGCGACCATTGCCGGTATGAACGAGCGTTTCGAAGAGCACCAGACGAAGATGGGCACTGACTCGGCCACCGCATTTGAGAAGCTCGATGGCTCACTGGAGAAGATCGACGGGGCTGTTGCTAAGTTCGAGGAGCAGAAACTTGACGAAAAGGCCGAGCACTCTCACACCCGTGACGAGTTGAAAAACATCGAAAACATCTTCGTCGGCCTGCAAGAAGAGATCATCGAGCACAACCCCAAGTTTATGATGGCGCTGCGTGAGATCGAAGCCCTCGTCAAGGCGCATTACGAGCATGCCCAGAAGTCCAAAGAGGAGGCCGACGAGCACACCCGGACTATGCAGGATGAAGCTAAGGCACGCTCTGAGGAGATTCAGAACCACTTTGCCAATCTCCCTAAGCTCCTGCCTGCCCCTGTTCCCGAGCCGGAGAAGTATGACGATGCTCCCGTCCAGGAGAAGCTTGACAAGCTGCTTGCAATTGAACCTTCCGCAACATATGACGACGCTCCCATCCAGGAGAAGCTCGACAAGCTGCTTGCTATTGAACCCTCTGCGACATATGACGATGCCGCCGTTCAAGAAAAGTTGGACAAGCTCATCGGCCACGCAGATGATGCGACCAAAGCTGCGGGTCAGCTCGAGCGTCTCGAGGAGATTCACGCTCAAGTCAAGGTGACAGCTGTTGAAGTGAGCGAGTTCGTCGCCAAGCAGACTCAGCTCACTCTCGAGGGTAACGAGTCGAAGGAGCGTGAAGCGGAGGAGCTTGCCCTACTGGTCGAGCGCCGCTCCGCCCAGAAGGAACAGCTTGAGGCTGACCTCGAGAATCTCAAGACTGAGAAGAGCGCCTACAGGGAGCAACTGCATGCCGAGCTTGATGATCTGAAGGCCGAGAAAGATCACGTCCTGCAAGAGCTGAAGGAGGAGAAGGCACGCGTCATGGCCGAGCTGAAGGAAGAGAAGGACCGCACGATGCAGGAGCTCAAAGAAGAGAAGGACTCTCTTCTTGCAATTGTTGCCTCTCTCCAGGCGGAGCGCGAGAACCTTGCCAACCAGAAAGTCCGACTTACAGGTGAGGTATCGTCGCTGCACACGGCGCTCGACATTCGCCGTGAGGAGCTGCACATGATGGATGCCAAGGCAGATGCACTCGAGCGTCGCATCCTAAACGGCATTATGGACCACTCTCGGGCTTTGATGATTGCAAAAGGTTCAAAGAGCCCGAGCAAGCTAAAGAAGCGCATGAGTGTCGATGCTGATGCGGAGCGGTCGCTGCCTCCAAGCGCAACCGTCAATGCTGTCAACATGGCGCTCAGGCCTCGCCCTGCTATCCGTCGTAGTGCACCCAACGCCTCTGCAGACCGCCGCATCTTCTCCCTGAGCCAGATCAGCGGCAACGCTGCTCCCGCAGCAAAGACCCACCTGGCACCTGCCACGACCAACACCAGTGGTGGTCTCAAGCGCGCCCACTCCGTCAAGACCAACCCCCGCAAGTCATCGTGGAACAGCCGTCCCAGCGCTATTGTAGCCAACAAAGAGAACGCTCCACTTCCAGAGGAAGACGAGACTGAGGCCGAGGCTCCCGCGCCAGCATCAGTTGCTCCCTCAACTGTTGCAGAAGACGTGCTTAGCGAGGCGGGCACTGAGCGTCGTTACAGCGTCGCCAGCGAGTCGAACTACGCCGAAAGCTATGCTGAAGGCGAGACTGCCGGTGATGACGGTCGCTCAAACGATGGTAGCGAGTACACGTACGACTCTGGCTCTTACATGAGCGGCAGTGACCTCGACCGCCGTACATCGTATGGCTCTACTGTCGCGCGCTCTGCTGCTCCCGGTGAGAGTGCCGTCGATGGTGCCTCTGAGTCGGACTCGGAGTCTGGAGAAGACGACGATCAGACTGCCAGGCTCGACGCCTCGGAAGTCTCAGGCGTTACTGGCTCAGAGATCTCAGATGTTACTGGTTCAGAGATATCCGACGTCACAGCCTCGCAAGTCTCCGACATGCCCATGCCCACCGAGTCAGCCATCGATCGCGCCGTAGCCGCAGTGGCAGAGGAGTTGAAAGAGAACCCCAAAGACTTTGGACCCACAGACTCGGGTCTGGGCACTGAGCCCCCGACTGCCGATCTCAAACACGGCGAGCTTGTCGACGCAGACTACTTTCGCAGAGCTGCTGAGGAGGAGAGCGTGCTTGGAAGCACCGTCGGTTGAACCGTTGGTGATTGAATGTCGTTGATCGATTGAGTGTTGCGCATTGCATCCATCCCCACGATTCAACACCACATCAGCTACTCCCTTTTCATTCGTCGAGCAGGAGGACCTCGACTCGCTTTTGGCAGCTTGAATATCGCTCCCTACTTGGTTTGAGCACTGGTATCTAGCTCCACAAAGCTCGAGTTGGTCTGTTGGCCTGTTCATTGTGCAAAAGGGCTGTGGACGGTTGCTGCTGGTTGGTTCGTTGGTTTGTTGGAGGGATATTGATATAGCTCATTCGCTAGTGGATGGATGGATGGATGGATAGATGGACAAAACTAATAGGCTTGAGCTGTGCTGTTCTTGCACACATGTATCGCACCGGTTTGGTTTGGTTTGTTTCTCAAGCACAAGGGGTTTACCTTGATGGATGGATGTACGGATGCATGCATCACGTAACGTATAAAATAATGAATCAGGAGCACACAAAGTAATTAATTCAATTCAAAAATCTGGCGTCTGGGTTTCTTCAGCCCCTCGCGTAAAGCTACATGTCAACACTAATCCAACCACCAACCGTCCCTATTCAGTCCCCCAATTCCAATTGTCCTTCGGACTATATTACACTAGCTCTATCTATCATTCCATACCCCCGACACACACGGCTCCAGCCCACCAAGCCAGGCCAGGCCAGGCCAGGCCAGGCCAGGCCAGCCCACCCAGCAAAAGCATCAACATCAACGCTCGCTCGCACAGTGAGCCAGTGGCCAGAACAACCTGTACAGAGTCGGAGGGGGCCATGCCAAGCCACGTGCTCGGGATCGGGTTTGTCGTTGCGGGGCCTGGCACTCGCTCACTTTCTTACTTTCTTACGTGTTAACGTGGTGAGCAGACTAGTTCAACCAGGTGGAGAGATGTCGTGGTGTATTGTAGTGTAGTGTAGGAATTAGCCAGATTGGAAGATGAAGCAGGGGAGTGAGATTATGTGCTTGGTTGATGGGTTTGTTTTGATTTGTGTTTATTGTTTTTTTTTTTTTTTTTTTTTTTTTTTGAAAACTTTTCCTTCGACTAGGATTCCGACTATGCTTTCTAATTGCCTTCTATTTCTTTGTTTGTCGTCTGTCTTTTCTGTGTGCGTGCCTGTGCTTTTATTCCTGACGCGCCCATGTTTGCAAAACCAAGCTGGTATATAACGAACAAGTGCAAGTGCAAGCGCGCGCGTCTGGATAAGTGAAATTGAAATTGAAATTTGAACAAAACAAAAAAGGTATTTTAAACACCCAAACACCGGGTTTATGCAATGCAATGCGGCTTTTCAATGCCATGTCTCTTCCTCGCCCTTTTTCCCATTTTCCTCCTTCTCCCTCACCCAAGCCCGCGCACGAGAGCGAGTACAGAGCGAGTACTGTAGCGCAGCTAGCTCACAGCGTAACAGTGTCCTTGGACTGTGCATTCGCCTTAGCGACGCGCTTGCTCATGAAGTCGAAGAAGGCAAACTGCGAGGCGCTGGCGCCGAACTCGTAGACGAAGCGCGAGGCGAGGTAGGAGCCGAAGATGGCGCGGAGGTAGTTGTCTGGGACCTGGTTCTTGGGTTAGCAGGGATTCAAGAGGAGAGGTAGGAGGTGAGTGGAGTGGAGTGGAGACATACCCGCTCGATGATCTTGTCGAGCCCGATCTGCTGCAGTAGCAGCGGGGGTAGGGCTTCGGAGAGGACTGAGTGGCGGAAGGCAATGTTGTGCCAGAGGTCGGTGTTTTGCAACTCCTCGTCGAGCTTCGTGATGGCGTTGGACAGCGTATCCGACAGGATCGAGCGCGGCTGGCCCGTGGCCTGGTGCTCGCGCCAGATGGCTTCGAACTCGAGACGCGCATTGTTCTGGATGATCTTCTGCACGCCTGCGACGTACTGGTTGTAAAAGTCTGGGGCCACGCCGTTGGCGTCGACGCACATGTGCTTTACGAAGCTCTCGTCGTCGAACGACAGAGAGGCCAGGACTTCGAGCGAGGACGAGGTTACACCGCCCTTGTTCGCGCTGGCGTCTTTGTACAGGATGCAGCCGGCTTTCTCGAGGCGCAGTTTGGCGTCCTGCGTGATGAAGAGGTTGGCGCCTTCGACCAGGTATGGGATGATGCACTTTCCATCCACGATGAGCTTGTTTGCAGACGACAGGTCGATCGACTCGGGGCGGCCACCGCAGGGGACAAAGGTGTCGTACTGGATATCGCTGCGCAGGTGAAAGGTGTTGCGGAACGTGGTGCCGTTGTAGACCAGATCGCCGGATGGGAGACGGACGTTGGTGTCGTCAACAAGAACGCGGTAACCCTGCTGTGACAACTTCGACACGTCGTAGTTGTTGATCATCTGGCGGTTCTTGGCGAGGCGAAGAAGCTCCGCGTGGTCGAGGCCGTTGGGGTCAACAAGCACACCGGAACCGTCGACAATAGACACGTACTTCTCGTTGGAGAGCAGGATCTCGTTGGAGCCGAGATCGCCGTCTGGGCCACCGGTCTGCAGTTTGCGAACCTTGCTGGGGTCGAGGTTCAGCTTGCGGTAGATGCCCAAAACGTACTCGCGGACAGACAGAGTGGTCATGCCGTAGCGGTCGTGGGGGATACCGCCGAGCTTGGGGCTCTTGCCGGTGAAGAAAGACTTCCACCACGGCGCACCTCGCATCCTAGCGTGCTCAGTAGCCCAGTCGACAAGGTCAGCCGTGTTCTCGTCTGGACCCATGAAGAGGATCTCCTCCTTGCCGTGCAAATCGACGATGGGGTCCTTGATTCCAGGGCTGCTGGGAGGCAGCAAAAGATCGAGAATACTGTCAATGTACTTCTCAAACGCACCAGCGGCCTTATCCTGGTGCTTGAAGTCGAGCAGTACGACACCCTTGGATCCACCCTCGGGAATGTCCTTGTTCTTGCGCTGCTGTGTGTTTGCGAGGTTGTAGTTCTCGTCGAACAGCGACCGTGCGTTGATCGAGTATGCTTCCTGACTCCTCGACTTCACGATACGGATGCCACCACGAGCGATATCGCGGAAGCGGAGGTGGAAACCACGGAATTCCGAACCAATGACAAGGAACATGCCGAACAGCGGCTGGGGGTATTCTGAGGGTGGGAGGAAGTTGGGGTTCAAGCGGAAGCTGACGGCGACCTTGGTTGGGGTGTAGAAGTTTGTCTTGAGCACCGAGTTGTTGAAGATGCGGAACGAGTTCATGACCATCTCATGGTGGTCGTTGACGACGGCCTTGTTGATGGTGTCGGTGAGCTCCTCGCTGGTCTGGACCTTATCGATTTGCAGACGCAGGTAACTCAGCGTTGGCAGGAAGTCATCCTCCTTGCCTCGTGTCTGGACGTAGTGGGTGTTTGCAAAGGACAGGTACAGGCTGTGCACCAGATCGGGGTACGAGTTGATGATCTCGAGGATGTAGTCAGCAGTGAAGGTCTCAGCACGCAGCCTGCGCTTCAGCTTTGAGAGCAGTTCTGCGTGCGCGCTGTTCTCGGGGTTCAAGATGGACGAGAGCGCGGTGTACTCGTTTCCGAGACGGTTGAGGAAGTGAGTGATGAAGACCCAGACGCAGTGCGCGTAGATGGTCTCTTGCAGACTCAGCCTGCCGGTAGCGAACAGTGTCTGGAACTTGTTCTGTGGAATGCAGTACAGCAGGGAGATCTCCTTGATGATCTGGTGAATCGAGGCCTCAATGGGAGGGTGCTTGGCGCCAGCAGCTCCGGGCAGCGGGCTGAGGTACAAGGACATGACTGTGTAGCCGTTGGAGAACTGCTCGACGTACTTTCGCGAAGTGGTCAGACCGTAGTAGTGGTACAGATCACTCAGCGCGCTGAACATGCCCAAAGCCGAGCCCTGCTTGTAGCCCACGACCAGACGCTTGTCCCGCGAGCCTTCAATGTCGAACCACTCGATGACGGGACCGGTGCGCTCCACAGCCACCTCGAGCGCCTGCTGGTAGATGGCCTTTGTGTTGGCGGTGGCCTTTTGCAAGAAGCGCTTGTCACCAATCTTCTCGACGTCGGTCTCGGTCTCGCCGGGGTTGGGGTTCTCGAACTCGCACTGGTAGACGAAGTAGCATCGCAGCTGCTGGTCGTCACTGCCGGGCAGCGGGCTCGTCGAGCGGAAGCTCTCGACACGGTAGCCGATGTTGCCCTTTGTGTTGTTGAGGTACTTTGTGTCGATGCGCTGCTCGTAGTGCGGACCGTCGAGCACCGAGACACCGGGCCTGCTGGTGTCAATGTACACGGCGTGGTCCTCAGCCTCCTTGTCGAGCCTGATCTCGAGGCGCTTGTCGTCGCGGGCATATGCCGCCACCTTTGCGGCGTACAGCGAGTGGATGTGAGTGACAATGGCTTCGACGGACTCGGTCGCAAAGTACATGTCGTCGATGCCGAGCTCGTTGTAGAACCACTTGACCTCGGACTCAACAAAGTCCGGGGAATGAAGCCCTTGTCCTCGACGCCGTCCATGACGCCCTCCATCTGCTGCTCCTTACCCTCAAAGGTAGGGGCAACATAGCCAGAGCCGCTTGTGCCTTCTTGGGGAATGACACGCGGTGTCGAGTGGCCGGAGCCGGGGACGCTCAGGTGTGTGGGCATGGGCGAGGGGCGGCGGTCTGGGGCGCGGGCAACCTGGTCGAGCAGCTTGTGCTGGGCGATGGCCTGGGCGCCGTTTACTGGTGTAGATGCCATGTTGTGTGTGTGTGTGTGTGTGAGTGAGACAGTGAGGGAGAGAGAGAGAGAGAGAGAGAGAGAGAGGGGTGGTGTGAATGGGCGTGTGGAAGTGGATAGGAAGCTTGAATAGGTAGCTTAGTCGTGTTGCTCAGACAGGCGGCGGATGGCTTGTTTGAAACTGCTTGGCTAGGAAACTCCACTTGGCGGGGTTGCCAGAGTTTGGGCGAGTGTGATGCGCTTCGTCTGATGTGTGAGGCGTAAGGCGTGAGGCGTTCAGGCGCGGGGGTTGGTGAAGTGGGCGTGAGCACTGCAACTGCACACACACACTATGAATGACAGCGTAGAAGGTCTGGGTTGCAGTCAGTGGGCTGCCCAATGCTTGCTGTCCAATCCAATGCAGGGCCGCAATGGCCGCCCAGCGAGTGTTAAACTCTGCTCGCGCGCAAGCTGAGCTCACGAGCGCCGGCGGGCGACCAGGACCACTATTTTTGGCGGCAGCATGACGCAGGACTAGCTTACCTGTGGGAGCCGCAGATCCACACCGAGCCGGATGAGCGTAGGGAGCCGAGCAGGCAAAGGCAGTCGTCCGTGAAGGTCAGATAGCAAATACAGCTGCAATTGGCTGCTGGTTTACCGCTCTTTGCTGGCCGACAGGTTCAGGGCGTGTATTTCAGCGAGACGACTCAGGAAATGCGCCGCTGGACGAGTCTACTATGTCTCGGTGCAACACTGCAATCTTCAACGGTGACACTGACGTCGAATTCCAGGGGTCCTGCAGATAAGAGATGGCAGAGGAGGGAGACGGGGAAGGGGGTGGAGGGAGAGTAGCCGAAGCCGTGCCCTCCTGCTCATGGCGGGCAGCCATCTTTATACCTCCTCGCGATACGCAGAGCAGAGCAGGTGAGCTCTGCTGAGCCCTTGTGCTGCACAGCGTACCTGAACGTCAGCCGGCCACAAGCGGCTCTGAGCCGACCCCAGAATTGCCCACTAGCGCGCTTCACGAATGCAACTGATCGTGAGCGCAGGGGTCTTTCACGTAATAGTCGACGCCGCCTTCGAACAAAAGCCTCACCCTGCAAGCCGTGAACTGCAGAGTTTTCAGCAAGCACCCCCGACTGCGCAATATCGCGCAATCCCCTGGCCATCTGGACGCTGCTGCCGGTGGGGATGCCAATATGCCCCCAGCGCTGCATTACCCCTTCAAAACTCAACCGCCCGTGCGGCGCAGCCAAGCATCGTGAACTGCGGAGTCCACCTCGAGTTTCGAAGGGGTAATCCAAACCTCCACACGCAATCCAACCGCCCTACTATAGTACGTGTCCCCCTGGCACTGGCCGTGCCCTTGCACGTGGCCTGCTTCTCACTTCCACCCACATCACCTGCTTCGGATCCTCGGAGCTGCTGCGGCTGGAATGTCTCCGCCCAACCGCACCTGGTCCGTCCCCAGCTCGAGCCCCAGCATCGTGACCTCTATCGTTTATTTCGAGCCATGCAGCGCACTGCCAGCAGGTCACGATGTCTGTGTTTAGAGCCTGCGTGCGTAAGCTGCAAAAAGCGTTCAAAGCTTCACGATGCTCGCCACCGTATGAGTCAGTCGTACTTGAGAACAGTCATCAATTCTTCATCAGCAACTCTTTGCAATCATCCCCTAACTCCCATCCTCATCATACTCGCTCCCATTCACTGTTAACAAAACCTTGTGTCCCTCTCCACTCAACCAGTTCTTCTTCTTGCCTGTCTTGCCAACTTTCCTCAGCGCTGCATCTAGTCCTTCATCCAGCGCATCCATCTCCTTCTTAAAATCAAAGTCAATGCACAGCTTCTCGTTCCCTTTCTTCGTGACCGTCCACTGCGTTCTGATGGCCACACGCGGCTCCCTGATAGCGCCAGCGGGATACACGGCAGCGATAACAGCAGCCACACGACCAAGGTACATGCACCACCACTCCATACCCTCTGGAAGCAGGCGCAACATGCGCTTGTAGAAGTCTTGCTCCGTTGGACTAATAGACCCATATCCGCCGTACCGCTCGCAGAGCAGGATGGCAAGGAGTGCGCGGTCCTCATGGCTTGCGCCGTGCGCCGTCGAGAATAGGCCTGTCGTTGTGCTTCGCAGCGCTGACCCACCGCGCAGGTCTTTGACTTGCGCCATGTGAGCGAAGACGCCTTGGATGAATGCTGTGACAAGAGGAGTGCTGAAAAGAGGTTGGTGGCTGGGCGAGGGTGCGGGGAGGGCAGAGAAGAGGAGGTCTACAAGCTGTTGCATAGAGGGTGGCGCATAGGGGCCTGTTGCCGTCACCATAGGGCTCTCTGCTCGGTATTCTGCTGACATCTCTGCGAAGTGCATGCCCTCCCGCACTCCACCTTGACAGAAGTAGACGCTGCTAAGCGTGGGCAGAGCCTGTGAGAGACACTCCACTAGAAATGCCACCGCTGGAACTTGGCTTGCTCGTCGTGTTGATACTCGGAATATCTCCGGCGTGTCTTCCTGCGTTACAGCGGCTTCTACCGATATTGTGTCGAGGAATGTATCAGTGGAAGTACGGAAACCGTTGATGATGGGGATTGGATATGGCTTGATGGCATGTTCCGACATAAGCACAAATCCCCAGCCACGGAACCCGCCTCCTGAGAGGTAGAGGTGAAGACCTTCACAAGAGTTCAGAAGCTCTTGAGGGATGGCGATATTCTGCACGGCCGCTTTCAAATCGCCAATGACTTCATTCGCAAAAGCCCGATACTCCTTGCTCTTTCCTTTGCCTGCAGCTTCAAGCCGTTGCATGAGAGCTGCAGCACCATAGGGAAGACTTACGCTGCCTGCTGGGCTCATCTTGATATCGCCCTGCTCGGTAATGATCCAGGTAAGCTGCGTGCTTCCACCTCCGAGATCCATTATGAGACCCCGGACATTCTCATAGGAGCTGGCTACACCCAATGCTCCAATCTTGCCTTCCATCTCTTTCGGCAAAAGCTCTACTGTCCATCCTGTGGCTTCTTCGATGACAGCTCGATATGCCTCAGAGTTGATTGCTTTACGTGTCGCCTCAGTGGCGACTATGCGGACCTGATCCTCGGGTACACTGAAGTCTTGACATGTGGACTTGAACCGCAGGAGAGACTTTACGACTTGCTTGATTGTATGCTCGGGGATAGGCACAGCTCGGCCGTCTTCATACTGTGCATCGTAGAGCGAGATGGCGGCACGGTCAAGGTAGACAGTCGGCAGAATGCGTTGTGTAGCAGGCGAAAGATCTGTTATGGAGAATCGTATGCCATTACTTCCCATGTCCACCAGTCCATGGTAGAACCTTGACCTCTCCGAATGTCTCTGTGCCATGGGGTGCGGTCGTTCCCCAGTTTCTCCAGATTTGCAACGCAGCCGTTCCGAAAGTACGCTAGTCAGCGCAGAGAATGGCGTGCAATGGCGCGTTCGGGGACCCTGGTCGTAGCCAAGTCCGACGACGTTTCTATTACCCCCGCGAAATGTCGAAACAAGAAAAGTAAATGCGCTATGACTCCGAGAGATCCTTGACTTGGTTGCTTGCGTTTCCGAGCAGTTTCTGTTACCCCTTTTTTACCTAAAAGTCGGCTTCGGAGTGTGTCTGGTGATGCGTCAAATATTTGATGCTGGAGAACGTGTGTCTGGGATGACATTTGGGTTGGCTCTGCGTCTGCAGGTAGAAATTTCTGACGCTAGAGCGACCAGCTACGCGAGACTGGGATTGAGTAGATGCGGGGTATGTTCGTTGCTCTTTCTCTAACTCTGAAAATCAACTGCCTTTGCTTTGACCTGCCTCCATTTCTGGCCAAACAAGTCGTCCAACACTGAGCATGAAGTTCGAGTGGTGCACGGGTATTACCTCTATTGTGTTTTTGCTGGCTAAGCAGATCGCGCCGGCCTCAGCATACGATAACAGTCGAGAAGGAACTGTCGTTCGAAGAAAAGAACATGCAGAACATATAACCCAGCGACTGTGCCCATGCTGACTAGCTCTCCAAACACACCAAACCTCGCAAGGTACTTGAATCCGGGTCTCATCTGCATCAGAGTAGGAACGATGGCTGCTGGCGCAAGAGATGTGATTGAGGGAAGCGTGTCCGAGAGTTTGAAAGGGATTTCTCTTTCGCCGAAGAATCTTCTGATGAACCAGGTGTTCCACAAAATGCGCAATGCCATGTTGACAGTGTTTGCAAGCACCACTCCACTACCACCAAGTTCTAGATGTCCAATGAAGAACCACGCGCTGCCGGCGAATGCAGCGAAGAAGAAGCCCATAGAGATGGATTGTGCGTACAGCTCCTTGTTGGTAGCAACAGCAGCTACAAACCCTTCTGTCACACCATTGATGGCCAAGAAGGGTATGTAATAACAGTATGTGGCTAGCACTTTCGAAGCTGTTGTCGCAGACCATTTCCTACCCGCGACAACAGATAAGAGCAGCGGAGCGAGCGTTGGGCCTAACGTGACTGCAAACAGTGAGATGATGGCATACAGGCGCAGGATAATGGTCAACACTTTTCCCGCTTGTGATAGATTCTGCTTCCGCTCTTGTGATTGCTGTGTTTTATTCCTGTATTTGATGTTTGGCGCCGGCTCGGAGCTTGCACACAGCTTTGCAAACATGTTACGACTGCTCTCCTCAATAGGCTGGAACAGCATGCGAGCAATCAAGCCACCATAATTGGACGCAAGAGCATAGGCGCCTTGATCAGCCAGCGATGTGTACGTCGTGATCAAGAGCGAATCTCCCTGTGTCAGGATGTACTTAAGTGCCGACTGCAGAGTCAGAGATCCCGTGAGTCGAAGAAGAGGTGTCGAAAAGTAGTTGAGTGTGATAGATGTATCTTTTATCGCGGAAAGCTGTTTCGGCAGCAACGTGAAATGTTCGTTGCGCGCAACAGGCCACATGTTGTGCAAGTACACGACCAACAGCCCCAAGGCGTAAGCCAGCTGTCCGATAGCGAACGGCAGGACTCCCATGTCAATGGCAATACGACTCGCCAGAATGGCGGAGCCGCACGTTCCCAAGCATCGGAGCAGAGTAGCGGTGCTCTCAGCGCTGGCTCGAACCTTGTACAGCAACTTCTGCTGTACGGCTGAGAACGCAGGCTCAGTTAAGAGCTCGATGATTGTAGCAGTACAATACAGGCCTAGAGCGTGTACAAAGTAAGGCACATTTGGCGTGTCTGATCGAAGCCATAGATGAGCGAGAAGGTATGTTAGCGGAAGTCCAGTGATTACGGCGAGGTAGGCAAGGTTGACAACAGCCTGCGTCCCATGTGCTTGGCGCTGAAGAGCAACACGCAAGCTCTCGCGTGCAAAATACAGCACGGAGATTGAAAACAACTCTAGCTGAGCGGAAACTCCGAGGAGCTCCGGGGAGAGAAACCTGAGCAGAACTTGGTTGACGGCGAAGGTGAGTGCCCTTGAAGCAACCTGTAGGAGGATGAGAAAGGTGGCCCCTTTCGCAGAGGCTGACAGGATTGTCTGTGACATGGCCGGCTTTGCCGTTGCACAGGAACAGGGACAAGGTTCAATAAGCTTAGATGTTGATCAGGGCGACATTATGATTGGCGGGTGAGGTGATGATGTGGTGCAGCAGAAAGACGTGGTTGGAGGTGAGAAGAAGTCGGTGTCCGAAGCGGCTAGCGGATTGCCTCGCCAGAGCATGGAATTGTTCCCCAGCTCCCCGGAAGCACGAGCATCAAACATGATCTGACTCTTAACTCTCGCAGGGCACACCGCAACATGACGATGCACGCGTTTCTTTATACAATTGCTGTTGAGTATGGTGGTCGTCGACCCACGTATCGTTGCGAGGACTGAAAGGCTGCTTTTACGGCCTCTAAAGCTCGAAGATGCTGAAGATGTCGTACTGATGCGCAAGCATCCGGAGGTGATGAAGCATACGTCAGTTCTCCCGTTGGATCCGTCTACAGAGCTCGATGTACTGATAAGTTCCAGATCTATCCTCCCAAGTGACGACCTCGAGAAGACCAGACAATGGATACAGGGTACGTCATACCTTACAGGTTGTCGAGGCCGGCAGGCTTAGGACGCTTCAGGATGTACTGACTGATTGCTGCCAGGCTGCCATGACAGAGAGAACTGCTGGAATTTCGTCATCGAGCTCCTACCCTCTACGAAGGCTAGACTCAAGAGCGCACAGCCAGCAGCAAACCACGCCCCGTCGTCGACCGGCCTGTCACGCGAGCAACCAGAACCACGCGTCATTGGGCTCATAGGAGCTGTACGAGCACCTGAAGTTGGCTACATGCTCAACGCAGATCATTGGGGCAAAGGCTACGCGACCGAGGCCATGAGAGCATTCATGCCGCTCTTCTTCGACCACTTTTCGGGCGGAGAGAACGAAAAGTACGAATACGCCGAAGCACACACAGACCCCGAGTTGGAAAGCAGCCAGAAAGTTCTTAAGAAGGTTGGGTTCGAGCTATACGAGAAAAGGGACCAGGACTTCGAGAATCCGATTCTTGGGTGGAGGGATACCTTGGTCTTCAGGATGGCTCGGCCAGGTGGCCAGGATCCGGATAAGATCTAGGCCATCTAAAAGATGCGATAAAGTAGTCATGCGATCTCTAAGAATACAAAGGGCACCGTAGATAGCCCATACGCCTCCCTGTCATTGCATCATATGTATTGTACATGTAAAATCATTCGTTACTTCGGAATTTGTCACAACACAACACATGTTACTCATGCGCTGTCTCGATATCAACTTGAATCAGATAATGGTGACAAAAAGCCATTCAATCCCCTCAGGACCGAGTTGGGAAAACCGGTCATTCTATCAAGACAACGGTGTACTGGTAAGGCTCATAAGATACAAGAGCGAAGACTTGGGATTGAAGGGTACATTACTGGTTAGTCAAATTCCCCATTTCCCGACGCCTGGTAGATTTAATAATACACGCATGTGGATTTCCACCTCTTCCAAACTCTGATCAGACAATAATGACATCCCGACACCCGTAGCCCTCCGGATCAAAGGCCGCCAACTCAGGATACCACTCCTCCAGTACGTCCCTCCATGAGTATGCAAAAAAACTCCCATATGTTGAATCTCCTCCATCGACTTCCTCGATAACGAGGCCGACAATCATAGCTGGCCACTATCGATTGTGTTGTCCATAGACACGGTATTGCCGCATTGGGAGAATGTAGCACCGGCTGTCCTTCGACATTGGTCGTCGTCGTACCCATCGTCGAACCATTCACCGTCGCCCCTGTGGATGATGGGGTTCTTGCGGTTTCTGGTGCTCGTGCGATACTGGGCTGGCTTTAGAAAGCCTCGCATTCAGAAGTAGCCGTCTGGTACTTGGCCGTAGGGATCATCGCTAGCTAATATAATGGAGGAGTCTAGGATCTCTACAAGCTTACTGAGTGTGCCGTTGTAATCAGACTCAAAGAAGAGGTTTAATACTCCCCTTGGAAGACCATGAAGGTGCTAAATCATAGTCAGCATATATATGTTGTTTTGGACTGTGTATATGCGCTGGACTTTGTATGCTGCTGTTGTTGTTGTCGGTCCATATTTGGGGTGCGGATCCCAGGATCAAGTTCAGGTTAGGTTGCCGTATAAGTTTCCTTCTCAGTTTCCTGCAAGATGTCTATCTTGTAACTCTTCGTTGAAGCGTTTGGCGAGACCAGATATAGCATGAAATACATCAGCATCCAAGGTCAGGTCGCATCGCTTGTATCTCGAGGCAATCCACACCATTTCATTTAGATCTCTGTCGTATTGGTTCTTTGTCTGTAGGCGCCACTTGAATCAAGGTGCCGTCGTTCACGTACTTTGTCGAGCTTAGAGGTCATCCGCCGTTCACGCCCAGGGGCAAAACAAGGCAGGCCCTCCATGAAAGTTTGGTTGGTACATGAACTCCTGAGATAGCTGGTTACCAAAGAATAAGGCCTGGGGGCTTAGCAGGCGCTCCTGTAACATCCGCCTGTTTCCTTGGAGTGTGGTGCTGTCGGCCTCTTTTGCGATCCTCAAGGAGTAACCATATAGCTCGAAACGCTGATTCTCCCTATCAGCGCTCACAGGAAATGCGGCGTGCGATAGAGGATTGCTATCCACCGACAAACCTACCGAGCGTTTACTCTTAGCTGTAATACTGTAGTTGCAGAAGGTGTGGTAGTAGATAGTACCTATTTGTTCAATCTTGAAATTACGGTCGATTGGGATGAAACACCGTGAATCGATTCAGTCATAATTGATACCGAGTTGACGAAAAAGTATTACAGAATTCTGAAAGACTAGGGAACCGAATTCAAATCAATGGACTGTCTGAAGGTCTGGAATTTGGCCCTCACGAGCTTGGGCATGCTTTCAAGTCGCCATCTGTGGCTAAGGGTCGCACATCTTACGGCCTTATTGGCAAGTTAATACATGGTCACAAGCCGGGAACTGACAGTATTGCTAACAGCGATCGTTCTGCTAAACATATCGTCGTAGCTACAGGTATATGTCGCAGGACTGCATCGTTGGTGAAAATTTTGACAGTTGGTAAGCCAATTTTCTGCTGCTTGCAGGCGCCGAGGATGTCCAGTGCTCGTGGCTAGCGTTACGACCCCGGTTGGAACCATTGCTCTTTATGTTGCTCTAATAGCATATGATGCTTTGGTTTCACTCGGCGTCAGAATTACCGAGAAACCAATGTTCAGTGTAGCTGGTCTTCCCTCGATATCAGCCCTATATCCCAGCCAAAAATCCTAAATCGCTCTCCATTCCTAGTTTGTCTTTCTTCAGGGCAAAGTATCAGATACAACTGCAGTTCTAACGCTCTCGCCTTCCGAAATGGAAAATAATGTAAAAAAAAAAAAATTGCCCACTGGAGATTTCTCAGAACGGCGAGCTGGAAGAGTAACCAGGATTCGTTTGCATGAATATCCATACCGGGAAGCACATATGGCAACCTCTTACAGTCGAATCACTAACATTCTACCTTCTATATCCCACCAGTGTGGACCTGCTCTTGACGAAGGAGATCTCAGGGCGCTTGAACAGATTTCTACATCTTTCACAACCCAGTGAGGGGTTTGGCGTATCCAGTTTCCCCGTCGTAATGTCTTACGCCAAATCGTAGAAAGAAGCTTAGATGAATATGGAGGTTCTCGCGTGAGCTTTCTGTAGAGAATTGTAGTTTCGATGTAGTTTGTATTGTAGCGTTCAATCGCGTTGACATCACATACTATTGCTTACAGCTGTGCCCCGCAACGTAAGACATATGTAGTCTAAGCAAGCACATGTGATGTAGTAGATGTCATGTAAATCAAAGGATATAGATCCAGTCCGCTGACAGACACAGAGTCCGACTGTACTTGTAGTCGCTATGATTTCTTCAAGATACAACAGGGTCGAGAATATGATAAGCTTCCCCTCAAAACTTCGCGCAAATTCCCATTTCGAGACTCGAATTAGCTCTTCCTCTAAACGCTTTCTAGACACTGCGGAGGCCCTCGCCATCAGACGTTTTGCTGTGACTTCCAGTACATCATGGTACTGCAGTCAGCATACGTCAACACGAAATTGCCAGCATGTACTGTGTACTACCTCCTTATCGACGGTATTCGAAGCCGAGAAAAGTACCCCGCTCAACAACTTCGTCGCCATGTGTAAAAAGCTTATTTTTACCATCCAGACCCAATAACCTGTCGATCTTTGACGCCCGTTCAGCTCGCTAAGCCATTTGATCAACGCACATACTTCGAAACACGTGAAACCCGTCTCGCGAGCGTCGTGTCACGGCGCGGCTGCATGTACCTGGATGTAGACATTGCTTGTGCGAGGGCCTCTTCATAGGGTCAGGAAGCCCTGCCATGCCGAGGCAGCATTGTGCTCGGCGGCATCTGATAAGGAGCATCAGATGTTCCGGTCGTGTTTTCGTAGACCGAAAGTCGGAGATAATCTGTATTCGGTAGCCAAGCATCCTTCAGAGCTGCAACGCCATCTCATGAAGTTCGGTGTAACCGTGTAGGTGAGTAAGGATTTCAAGTGTCTGCGGCGAAGTCAAATTGCGGGACGCCGACGCTGCTGCCAACATCATCGACGTTCACATGCCTCGCCCCATCAGATCGAATTCCACGCGCCTCAACAACGACTGTTGACGAGTTGCACAAAGCGACACAATGCACTCTACCTCGACGCGCCTGGGATATGGTTGGTGAAAAGTTCTAAGGCGACCAGCGGTTACTCAATTCCTCGTTGATAAGGCGTAGTGGCAGACCAATTGGACCTGATACCGTGACGCGTTGCTTGTATGGAGATGAGCGCCATGCATCCCCTTATTCATTCCAAGGCTCTACAACAGCTGTTCCAGTCAAATCAGAGGGCCGATAGTCCGGGCCGCGAAGCTGTTGAGGCACACGGCAACTTAAGCCCGGACGCTGTGTACAGAGTGGAATGATTGGAATGCACGGCGAACGGTAGCAGCAAGGGTAACCGCTATCAACAAGATCACATACGGCCGAAGGCTCACGAACAGCACCTCAAAACAGTCCTTTAGTATGTGTGCAGTGTGGCCGCCATCAACGGCAATTGCTTCGTCACATCCCCTCGTACCAGGGCAGTATGCACCGACATGGGCGCATTTGTGCGTCTAGCCGGCAAGATAATTGGGTCCGTCTGCTCCACCATCGACAGAAGAATTCCAGTCTACCAACGGGACGACGCGCCAGCGGACACAGCGGAGACGTTATCGTAACCAGGACTCTCTTTCACATGCCAGGCTCAGCCCTGCAGCTGTGTCCAATATCACGACATTCCGGGCTGGTAGCATGTCGCATACGCCGTGAGCGTGATGACCACGCTCTTTATCCCTTTGCCGTCACTCTGATGCAGTCCTGAATTCATAGTACTTGTGTTCTGCTGTTTGAATTGAGGAGAAGGTGCGGAGAAAGTGCGACTACGTAAGACTACAGGCACCTTCTATTCTTATCGATAGTCAATCGGCTCTTTCACATGCGAATCCAACGATATTCACTGACACCCAGCGCCGCTTTCAGCGCACAGGCACAGACATCATCACGCACGACTAGGCTGCCCGCATATAATAAGACGCCTTGGGACGAATTGCAAAACCACCCTTGCCACACACCACTTTGTTGCATCCACCATCCGGTTCCTTCCCTGACAGCTGCGCAACACTTATCCCACCTTTCACCACACCACTCCACGAAATCTCGCAACATTTTATGTCACCACACGCTGAGGAGCCCACCATGAACGGCGACATGAGCAACGACAGCGCCCCCTTGACTAACGGCGAGACACCGCAGTCGAGAGTTCTCTCGGTACGTACCCACGAGTCCTACACTGCTTACACAAGAACGTTGTGGGACACACACACCCATCCCATCAGTCAGCAAGACCGTGACAGCACCGCATCTGGAAGTCTCACCACAAACACCGACTAACGACTATAGCATTTGTATCTCTACCCAGTCGTCCACGATGGTGTTGAGTTCTACAAGTCTAACCCTTACGGCGCAAAGTCACTCGCTCTCTTCAACAACACGTACAACCAGTTCATCGCACCCTTCCACCCCTACCTTAAGACACCCTACTCCTATCTCTCACCCTACCTGACACGCGCGGACGAGCTCGGCGACTCATCACTCAGCAAGCTCGAAAAGCGCGTGCCCATCGTCAAGGAAGACACCACCAAGCTGAAGGAGCTCGCCTTCTCGCCCCTCGTGTATGTGGTAGGAACGTACCAAGATGAGTACAAGAAGACGCAAGGTCCCGAGGGCGTAGTCAGGACGGTCAAGGCAGGCATCAGCACAGAGCTAAAGGTCGTGCACGATGCCTTCACCTTCGCCGTCGAGTACTGGAACAAGGGGAAACAACAGGCGAGCAAGAAGGCCGAAGAGGCCAAGCAGTAGGATGCCTCGAGCAAGTATTACTTCTGGAAGAGGCCCGGTGCCAAGGTCAGGATTGTGGTGAATGCGATGGTGCATTTCTTCGATAAGGACGCTCCGCCGTTCCCGCGTCTGCTCATACGTGAGGGTGCGAGGGCAGCTTGATGCTTAGGGGTTTTGGCTGCCAGTGTTGTTATATACCTTTCGTTATTTGCTTGGGTGGTCGAGGCAAAAGTATATCCTCCTCTTAGTACTCTTTAGATCGATTCATAATGATGACGATCCGCTTCCTTACACGTTCAATGTTGTTGCTTGTCTAGTTGGTCCACGATGTCTATGTTGACCACGCTATTGCTGTTATCTTCCCTTCACATTGAGACAGCTACTCAGGGGCAATGCGAGATTTAATGAATACACTAAGAAATCATGTCCCACTGACATGGTCAAACTGCGAGTTACAAGTCGTGGCTGTCTGAGGTGGTGGGTGAGATCATGTGACGAAGTGAAGGTGTTGTGTCGGCTGAATGGTCATGTTGTTGCGCTGGGATGTACTCGTCTTGCGTAGATGTAGCTGTGCTGACATTGAGTCTGGGATAGAGTCTAGGGACGCTGGTGTCGAGAGTCGGTCGAAACAAGAGAATCCGATGTAACCACCTGGTCTGGTTGCTATTGAGGTCAGATTTCACCACTTCACCACGAAGCAGACTGTCCAAACGGCTGCGGAGTGGGAACATGATTTCATGAACTCGTGAATGACCCTATGCCGGATTTTGATGCTTTGATTATCAAGCCGAAGTACACGCCTAGGTGGCAGGTTTTTAGCACCTGATCCACCCCATGATATCGCCCGACATGCTCGTGCAGGATCTAACGTGTCAAATCATGCCCCGTCTGCGCCCAGCCGTAACCGAAGGAAAACCTAGAACTGCAGCGGTGTGAAGAACCACCTGTTCTTGCCGGAAGTGTATCGCTCCTCGAAAGCCTTCTTGACGGTCTTCTTGGCCTCCTCCCTTTGCGAGACCTCCTTGAATGTGTCCTGGGTGAGGGTGCCCTTCAGGTTCTCAAGCTCGATGGTGTAGCGGGTAGGCATGATGTGGGTGTCTGCGGCTATCAGCGCGGTCCTTGTATGCATTGCATCGTCCTCGCTCTTTTTCGGTTCACGTACAGTTGACCTGCTTGACGAAAGGCTTGACCTTGCTCTTCTTGGCCTGCTTGTTCTTCGACATGCGGCGGGTGACCTTCTGGGGGTAGCGCTCGACACCGGCGACGAGGGCGTGGGGGAAGGGGTGCGACTTGGTGCCGTTGTCGAGGGGCGAGATGATCACGCACTTCTTGCCGGCATAGCGACCGCGGGTGATGATCTAATCGAACTGTGAGTGCTTGCGACGGGGGTGATTTGCGCGGGTTCAACGTACGACAACGCGTCCGACCTTGAGGCTGGAGAGAAAATGTCAGCAGCTGTTCTGTCGCAGTTTGAGGTTGTGCGTGCAGCGCTTGGAGCATTGCAGCATTGCGGCCCTCGAGGCGCACCACAGGGACCTCGCAGCATCCCAATCCGACCTCGAAGCGTTCTTTGACGGCGTTCAGGGTGCACTCACAACTTCATTTTGCTGGCGTCCGGGCGTGGGTGCTGGAAGGTTAGTGGAGTTGAAGTTGCGATTTTTGGGATGCCGCAGAGGTTGCGGATTCGCGTGCGTCCAGAGTGGGCGCTAACCGCTTCCATCGACCGGAAGCGAGGTTTATCCGGCGTTGAAAAGCAGCAGCCGCGATCCACTGCGCCGCGCTGATTGGCTGCCCCGCCCCGCCCCTGCCAAAAAAGTGCTCGAGTGCAAGCTGCCCGTGTTCGCCGCGCCTGCGAGATTTGCAGCAACACACGCAAGATGAAGATCAAAGCCCTCAGCCGGTCGACGTCGTCGGCGCAGGCTCCCGGATCGAATGTCGCCAAGATCACCCGCAACCTCGACCCCAACCAACATCCCTTTGAGCGCGCACGCGAGTACACACGGGCACTCAATGCCACCAAGGTCGAGCGCATGTTCGCGCAGCCCTTCCTGGGCGACTTTGAGCCCGGTCACGTAGACGGTGTCTACTCGTTCGCCAAGGACCCCAACTCCCTCGAGCACTTTGCCAGCGGCAGCGGCGACGGCGTTGTAAAAGTGTGGGACTTGACGAGCAGGGAGGAGAAGTGGCAGGCGCAGGCCCATGAGAACATGGTCAAGGGCATGTGCTGGACGCGCGACAAGCGCCTGATCACCTGCGGCGCCGACAAGCAGATACAAATGTTCGAGCCCTACGCCCAGCCCTCCAAGTCGCCGCCGAAAGCAACATGGCACGGAAACGCTGCCTTTACCTCGGTCTCGCACCACCGCTCCATGCCCTCGTTCGCTGCTGCTTCCAACGTCGTCTCCATATACGACACCGCTCGCACATCCGGTGCTCCTGTGCAAAACCTGGTCTGGCCTTCAGCCATCGACACGATCAACCATGTCACTTTCAACCAGGTTGAGACATCCATCTTGGCGTCCTGCGCAACGGATCGCGCCATCGTGCTTTACGACATGCGTACAAGCTCTCCCCTCCACCGCACTGTTCTCAACTTCGCCTCAAACTGCATCTCCTGGAACCCTATGGAAGCGTACAACTTTGCCGTTGCCAACGAAGACCACAACTGCTACGTAAGTATCACACTCAGGCGTTATATGGCGTGTGCCTAACATCTCTAGATCTTCGACATGCGAAACATGAAGCGAGCGCTACAGGTCTTAAAGGGGCATGTAGCTGCCGTGATGAGCGTCGAGTTCAGTCCAACAGGAGAAGAACTTGTCTCCGGCTCCTATGATCGCTCGATCCGCCTGTGGGAGCGCCAAAAGGGCCACTCCCGCGACATGTACTATACCAAGCGCATGCAGCGTGTCTTCTCTGTCGCCTGGTCTCCAGACAACAACTACGTCCTCAGTGGCTCCGACGACGGCAACGTGCGTTTGTGGCGAGCTAAAGCCTCAGCCAGACAGGGTGTCAAGTCGTTCGCCCTGCAGCAGAAGCTGCAGTACGATGAGGCACTGAAGGAGCGATACAAGCACATGCCTGAGATCAAGCGCATCAACAGGCACAGACACGTTCCTAAGGCAGTCAAGAAGGCTGGCGAGATCAAGTCGGAGGAACTCAAGGCGATCAAGAGGAAAGAGGAGAACGAGAGGAGACACACGAAAAAGGGCAAGGTCAGGCGGAAGGCCGAGCGTGAGAAGATGGTACTGGCGAAAGAGCAATAGAAAATCAGGGTTGTTGTTCAAGGGCATAGCGATGGCGTTTCGGTCACATCTTGTTGCATTTGCAACTATGGAGTGGGTAAAAGCAACACCGATATGTTTATTTGACAGTGTCGCAGGTCTAGTATACCCATATCAATATCATTTATCAAGCAATTCGCACATCCTCTTACATCTTATGGTCGGTGGAAAGGCGTGGTATTGCGTGAGATTACGTCATGGCATACTCATGTAGCCGAACACCAACTAAACGACAGGCCATCGACACTCAGGTGAACAATCTTCGCGCACAGTTCGAGAGATTGCACTTGAGATTAACCTGTCAACGCCATGGCAACAACGTCAGCACACAAGATCCAAGATGAGAAGTTCACCAGTCTCGGCTTCTCAAAGGCAATCGTCAACAAGGAGCAGGTATGTTCATACAGCCGCAGCCTAGGCACTGTATCGGAAAACAACCCAATCTTGGTGTTGGTCCATGGCTATCCGCAGAGCTCCTACATGTGCGTCACCTCTCACTCAAACACCACATTACACACCTTCGTGACTTTGAAGCACCCACTGACAAGAACAAGGTGGCGTCACTTCATCCCCCTCCTTCCTCAAGATGCCCCAATTTTCGCACCAGACCTCCCCGGCTACGGTGCCAGCGCAGCAATCGAGAAGCACGACAAACTGACAGTCGGAAACGCGGTCCTCTCCGCACTGCGAACAGAAGTAAAACGAACATCTAGCAATCCCCCGTCGGCGACATTCCCATCATCTTAATCGGCCACGACCGCGGTGCAAGGGTATCTCACCGCCTCGCAGTCAGCGGCGCAGTAGGTTTCGATATCAGAGGCGTATGCTTGATCGATATCGTACGCTGCGCACCTACCTTTCAAGTCGCTCGTCCACAAGTACTCATGAGTTGCATATAGGTCCCAACTTCAACACAGTGGCAGCATAACGCGTCCCCAGCAACTGCGGCAAAGCAAATAACGGGGTACTTCCACTGGCCGCTCCTCGCGAACGTTGACCTGGCAACGCGGATGATCAGCGCCTTCGGACCTGCGCAATTCCTCAGAGAGATGACGACGCTCTGGGCCGGTAAGAATGACGCCGGCTCGAGGTCTTTCAAAGCGGATGACTCGTTGGAAGTGTACGGCACTTTCTTCGCGCAACCGCACGTCTTGAAGGCTTCGTGCGAGGATTACTACCATGGGGCTACGACGGATGTGGACAGAGAGGAGAAGGACCAAAAGCTAGGCGCAAGATAAGCGTCCCGCTGTTCTTACTGTATAGTGAGAACTACATTGGAAGTCGGTATAGTTTTCCCGATGTGTGGAGAGACTGGGTTGCTGAAGGGGTTGACGTGCAGCACCATGCTTTGGGCGGCGGTATTGGACATTTTGGTGCGGAGGAGGCGCCGGAGGAGAGTGCGAGGGTGGTTGGGGAGTGGTTGAAGGGACTCAAAGCTTAAGCGAGCGGTACAATGAGGGTGTAAATGTCTGCATCATACGAGCAGCTAGAAGCTTAAGAGTGTTGCTAAATACCTCCTGGGTCATGCTTGGGATTGGGAATCCGTGAGAGCCATGCTTTGACGCACTCCTCGTCGCATCTGAAAGCTGTACCAGCAAGCCATCGTGAAATCTCCCGGTGATTCAGCTACTCCGAAGCTGTCACATCTTACGCTGCCACGATTCCACAGAAATTCTGACGCGTACTGTACAACAGACCGGTCCCTACAAGCATAAATTATACGAGCCGAGCAAGCTACCAAAACACCACACAACGATTACTTAAACCCTCATCAACTCATAGCCACCACGACCCCAACCACGATCCTCCCCTCTCCTCTCTTCCTTCTTTCAAGCTCTGTCTCCTCAACACCACCCCTGCCTCCAATTCCTCTTCTCCCACCATTACCCATCCCTGCGGAGTGTAGGGGAGTCGGTGGATGTCATGAGCTGAGTGGCTTGAAGTTGAATAAATTTCCTGGGTGAAGATACGGGGTCTTGATAGCGATATGTTGAAGTTTTTTTGAGCCGGTTTGATATGGTTCCTTTCGTTCACCTGGTGTTCAATTCTTATAAGCGGTTTGGTCTGCAGTCTGTCGGTTTCGACTCGACGTCACTCCAAGCATGACATGTGCCGACTGTCCATCCAAAATACCGTGCTTGAGGACGGTATATATGTGCTTCGAGGTCCTCATTTTTGTAGACTCGGCCTGAATAGACGGCCCGGCTGGTGCTTCGGGTGTGCTTGGCTCCAGCGGAGCGGAAAGACGCATGCGGTATCATTGATTGGAAGCTTGGTGTTGTGGCGCGGAACTAGCGCACGCCTGCAATGACATTCACCCAAGGAGAATGTTGGACTTGCTGGGTCGATAGCGTAAGGAATGACGATGCGCCATCTTGGGATGAGGATATGCTGTGCAGGCCAAGCTGCCGACTACCGTTGGGTGATAGGGAAACACGAAAGCTATGGTTCAGAAGTTGCAGTTGGCGATGGTCGAGGGAGCAGAGATGACTTGATTGATCGAGTGGAGACCAAGGTCTATCAGGGTATTGTAGCTGCTAACATGTCAGAACGCCGTGCCATGCCAGACTATACCAAAGCAAACCCAGATCTATTGTCCCTTGGTATCCTTCTCCTTGAAGACACGATGTCTCGCCAGAAGCTGTGAAATCATGAAATGTGAAACGTCCTCATCGGCCCAGTACGCAAGGTGGCTCGCAATACTGGCAAGGAGGGAGATGTCGAACGCCTGTCGTTGTGGTCAGTACAAGCTGGAAAGTTATCACTTTAATCAATGCACTCACGCCCTCCTGAATACTGTAATCCACCCTTCCGTTGCTGTTCAAAGCCCTGACCTTGAGCTCCTCCTTCTTCAACTTCCTGCTCCGCTCTTCGAGCTCCTGCCACTCAAGGTCTCTCTCCACTTTGCTTTCTTCTTCGGCAGTACTGCTTTGCCGTCCTTTCTGAAAGCCAGAGTATAGGGTTTCAATCTCAGACTCGATGAGCGTGGGCGGATGTTCGCCGTCTTCTCCTGTGGTAATCTGTTCGTTTCCAAGGCGCCGTCTACGCTCTTCAGAGATAAACGCAGATACAGGCTCATTGGTGCCTGGCACGGTTGCTCCAGCAGCCGCAGAATTTGGAGCAGCGGAGAGCGGCCGCGAAGAGCGTTGCCCAGACCCACCATCTCCGAGTTCCGTGCCGCTGATACCGAGACTGCGGTTGAGTAAACCTGATGCGATGCCTGAACCAATACTCGACCAGAAGTCGGTGACACCTTGCCCAACGCGCGCACCAATACCTGTGAGGCCTTGTGAAGCAGGAGCACCAAAGATCCCCTTCTTGGTGTAGGGGAGCGGTTGAGCTTTCAGTCCGGCCATGGCGGGAGAGATGAGTGGTTCGATACGGTAACTGATTGGGTCGGAGGGATGAAAAATGTTGAAGGTCTGCTTACAGAGTGGAGACGAAGTTGTAAGGTCGAACGCGTGGTCGCGCTCTGCTACTGTAGGTGAGAACGGATCATCCAGAGGGGTCGCAGGTGTTACTGGTGGCACGAAAGCTGTAGCTGGTCGAGCAGCTATGGTTCGACCCTTGAGCATCTGGAAGAGTCCGATTGGTGAGCCTAGTGCATAGAAGTCTTCGACCTCGAAGTCAAGCTTTAAGCCCTCTTCAGTAAGGCGGCGTTGCTTGCCAGATCGTGCTTTGGCGTCGCGTTGAATGCAGAGGATGTCGAACATAATTGCTGAGCCCAGAGAGTGACCAACCAAGCTCACCCTGCCCTTGAAGGATGGGTTACGCTCTTTGAACAAGCGATAGATGCGGTTCAACTCAGCGACAACAATGCGGGAGATGTGGCCTTTATAAGCTGGGCTCTGGTATAGCAGAATGTCTAGTGCAAGATCAGTTAGGAAGTTGCGCACAGCCGGCACGCCATCGACTGTGATGTCTTCAAGGCTTGGGAACTCATGGTCCTCATGATCGAGGTCGCCCAAATCATGCTCTTTCCGATTGTGTTTCAGACTCTGCATAGGAAAGTCCAAAAGGTGTCGCCAAACGATAGGAATGACCTGAATACGGCTGTTCTTCGTGTCCGAATCAACTTCCGAGTTGAGAGCCTGCAGATCTGGGGAGTTGGCATAGACACTCTTGAACGACTTGCGCATGGTGTTTACGTCATGGATGAAGTTAATAGACTCCATGCGCATGCCCAGGCGCTGTCCGATGCCGTGAGTCACTAACAGGAGATGTTCAATCTCGCGCCCCTGCTCCTGCTTATCTTGCAAAATGTAGTCTTCCCGCATTTCCTTTTCCTCGCGCTTTCGTGCTTCCTCTTCCTGTTTTTCTTGGTAGTCTGGCTGCGACGAGGTCATCAACGATGAGACTTGCCGTTCCAGTGTCCGTCGTCGTGACTCCTGGGGAGACTCGGCACCCTCATTGTCTGTGGTCTCTGCATCAGAGCCGCCTCCGAATCCAGTATTCGCAGGCTTCTCATTATCAGACCCGTAGGCTAAGTGAGATGGTGTGGAGGGCCGCTCGGTCTCTTTCTTGCTCTTTGGGTTTTTTGATGCATTGGCCTGTTTTTTCTCTGCAGGATCAGTGTAACCACGAATGTACTTGTAGCCAGCGTAATGCGCTCCACCTGCAAAGCGCTGGTAGAGTGTGCTTCCCATGCGTGCCCACATGTCGTCGGTCAGAAGCCATGCTGTGTTCTCGTCTTGGAAGGTCACCGTCGAGTTCATGTGAGCACCGAAGAGCCTATGTGTTCGTGGGGTTTCAGCTGAAGCATTTGATGTTGCTGGTTTATCTCCCGAGCTAGCGCCGTCCTGTTGTTTATTTACTTCGCTGCGCAAGTTATCGAATGATCCTCTTGGAGTGACGGGGTTCGATGTCGAGTCTCGATTGAGCCGGCCAAGCTCCTTGCGATAGTCGTCGCCCAGACCAGCACCGAGCGATACAGGCCGCGCACGAGGCTGTGACATTGATCGCTTTTCCTCTGGTCTTCCAAACCGCCACGGCTTGCACTTGAGGTAGCCTTCCTCGAGCTGCATGGCAAGGCCCTCATCAACAGGCTCACCACTTGGTGTGAACCACGTGCCTCTCTTCACATCGTATACGGGGCCCAGCCAGTAGGTGGGTGCCAGCTCGCGGGTTTCGATCTCGACATCGAACAGGTAATCTTCGTTGACGGCGACTTTCGTGGTAGCTACAGGCTCGTGTGAAGGCTGCACAGGCGTTGCGGGGCTGAGGAGACCTTTCCTCTGCTCGGTAGCTTCAGCTTCGTCGGCAGTCTTCTGGAACGCGGATTCGATCGCGCGAGAGTCGCCTTTGCTGAAGGAAATCCACTTCTTCGGTTTCGGGAGGGACTTTTCGGGTTTGATGGCATGTTCGGAGAGAGGCTTACGTTTCGGCAGCTTATTATGTCAGAGGTTGGAGCAGAAAGAACATGCATTGGCTACTTACATCTACAGCGTGAAACCACCTCACCGCAAGCGGAGGGCAGTCTCGAGGATACCTTTTCAGGCTGAGTCGGTGCCTCCGATCGATCACATGATCACCACCACGCTGCGTACCCAGTGCCCCAGTACTAGCATCCTCCCTCTCCTTCTCCTTGCCCTTCATCTTATCGGCCTCGGTCGTGGTCGGTGTCGGTGGGGGCTTCGGTGTAGCTACACGTGAACCCCACGGCGAGAGGCCAGCGAGGAAACCTTGCTTAGCCTCGGCAGGAGCTGACATCCTGTCAAACTGTGAGGCAACACCGCCTGTGGGAAGAAAGCTGAGCCAGCCCTTGTGCCGTTGGTGTAGAGCTGCACTGAGCTTTGGTAGGGCCGAGTGCGGTCGATACACCACGCGGAAGCGTACGCGACGAGATAACGTGGTGGGCAGTTGGAAATTGCTTGAATTCGGTGTTCTATATAAGAAGCCGAACAGCGGTCACTTGTAGGATCTTTGCATGTGGAGCGCGTTTCAAGCAATGTGGTACTCGAGTCTCGGACATTGCATGCGGCCACTGCGGGAGGATCGTGTTCGGAAACGTTCCAACATTGACATCACCGAGCAGACTCGAGCAGTGGCCAGCTGATATGAGCCAGCTACAGCTCAGCAACAACAACGCCAATATCTAGTATTACCACAATTGAATCATCTGCAGCTGACCTAACAGTTATATCTCACTTGTGAACACTCTGTGCTAGGTGCGCTATGGTCAGGTGACTCACGTTTGTGTCTGCCATCCAAGTCCTTCATGCTCGAACTTGCCACTTCACATACACACAGTCTAGTGACCTCTTTCAACTGTGCGCCTGGATTCTTCTATTTCCTGAATTCCTTGTTATTCGATGATAGTGACTCTGGATGACTATCGCGGTGCCGCCGACTCTAGCACCAGACCCAGCAACAATGCGCCACCGAAAACCGATGACTACAAATTCACCGTGGCCAGGGCTGGACAACTCAAACTGAAGTTGCAAGCGTTGAACGATGCACTTACTCGCATTACGCCTGACCAGCATCATCAGCTGCAATTTAATGAGATAGTCAAAGGCACCTCATCTCGCACCTACGTCAACGGATCAGAGGAAGTATACTTCATCGCAAAAGGCCTATCGTGGCCGGAAGACATTCCTGATGTATTCATCAAAGCTTACAGGGAAGTGTTACATTTACGACCGTTCACGAACGTCTACACCCGCAAACAATTGCAGACGCATCAGTACCCTAGAACAATAGCTGCAAGATTCGCTCCAACGTTCTCAGACATACGACCCATGCTGCCTGAGCTTGATGCTGTATGCGATACCATGCTTGCGACTTTCTTTCAAGATGCGGAGCAGGAAGGTAAGTCGTGATCCCGTCAAGTCAGCTCACATGCCTGACTATTGTTGAGTCCAGTCTTTCCCGTTCTATAGACTGCCTAGCGAACTGCGCCTCCATGTATACGACCATCTTATACCGCACTCGGCCTATATTCTCATGTACTCACGAAAGATGCCAAGAGACGGGCCGCTGCCAGAGCGTTTGGAAATCATGCGTGTCAGCAAGACAATACACAACGAAGTCGACAAACACTGTTTCAATCAACGCATCCTTCTTTTCAAGGCCTGCAGAGACGCACAGCATTATGCAACACAGGAGTGCTTCACGATGCAAACAACAGACGACTACGCGGAGCGCATCACCAGTATCAGCGCCAAGGTCAGACACAAATTAACACGGCTGGAGATCCAGATCCTACCAACCGAAGAATCCCGACAGCAGTCGCTGCGTGATTCCTACCTGTTAGCAGACAAAGTATCTCTGCGACGCATCTGCGACTCCCTGCCGAACCTCGATTCCATTCTCTTCTCATACGCAAAGCCCGACTCGAACAGCATAGCCTTGATCCACACCGTGTGGGGAACAAAGCACTACCAAAAGGGTGGACCGATCAACGACAATCGAAAAGTGACGCTCGAATGGATCCGCACACAGCTTTGGCTGCCTGCAGGAGGGCCGCGCATCCTGTGGGATCTGACCTATTTCCGCGACTCTGTGCAAGACACAAAGCAGCTAGAAAAGGAGATTCTGGCGGAGCCGATGATGCGGGAGTTGATGGAAAGAAACGGTAGCCTCGAGCTGGCGCAGAGCGCGACGGCAACCCCGGCGAATTTGCAGAGATGGTCGGAGATTAGAAAGGTAGTTTTTGAGGCCGTTAAACAGCGTTAGCCAATACCTTTTTCCGATGGACAGCTGGTTTGCTTGTGCCCTGTAAAACGTGAGATATTAGTGCATAATCAAGACGATTAACTCCCTATTCAAGCTAATAGCTAACGTCGTGATTGATTTTCCTGCTCTAGCTTTCATTGGATATTCGTTGCCGTAGTGGGGTCCCATGTCCTGATATTTTCTGAACAACTCCAAACATGTATTCCTTCGTACCGCTTCTATATTTTGATTTTTACTATATGAAATTTCTATTTTTTCCGTTCCTCATCAATCCCAATAAGAGGGTGAGGTGGCCGAGTTGGTTATGGCGCCAGGTTAAGGTCTTTCTTCCTTAGCATTGCTTAGCAATAAGCTTCCTGGTCACGAAAGTGGCGCGAGTTCGAGTCTCGTCCTCATCATTATTTTTTTCATAATTAATCCCCCTTGGCTTTTTTTTATTAAATTGTGGCATTATGTGCTTCTATAATAGGTTTAGCCCTTATACTTAATTACCTTACTTTCTTTTATCTTTAATAATATATTCTATTATTATAATTGGTGGGGTTTCTAAGGCTTATTCATTACTTTTTTTGGTGTGAAGGTCACGCGGAGTGCGATGTCGGGCAAGGGGGTAGGTAAGTGAGGCATTCAGGCCGTCTAACCTCGACGTTTGGCTCCTCGCATTCAAGATATTCTTTTGTGTGGAAGGGCAGTACAAAGTTGCTGAATACTCTTGTGGTTTCTACTTCTTTTTGAAGCATTATATGTATAGTGGGTGTTGGTTTGATATTGCAACACGTATAGCATTTCAGAGCTAAGAGTATCATGAGCATGGTACCTTTGTGTTAAGAGTGCAAGAGGCAGAGGGTTGGAGCTATCTATGGAGCAGCTCCTTTTTTAATTCTTCTCTGAAGATCAATCCCAGTCTTCGCTCCTGACGAAAGTCACATATGGCTTCAGCTGGGTCTGTGAAGACTTACGCTTCTGCTGCTTGACGTTTGGGGACAACAATGCTTCGAGCTGGTGAGCCGAGGATACTCGGGGAGTTTCAATTTGTTCACAACGGAGAGCTTCTTGTCGAAATCTAGTGCTCTCGAAATATATTTACATATAATTTTTTACATGCTCTGATGGAAGTGCCTGATAATAATGAATACTAGTCTTAATCTTGCTTTGCTACGTGAAAGGAAGCGCTTTCCAACGGTCGTGCCAGCCAGGGTTTCCCAAATACCACGACGCATCACAACCTTCAAAAATCTACAACAGCAACACAACACGATAGAAGCAGCTGAAACTTTGCAATAAAAAAATACTAAAAGCATGAATTACATGCTACAAAAGTCTGGCACAAAACCCACCAAGGCCGAGCATTACCAATTTCATCAACTAGGCACGCAGCAACCGAAGCCGCACTCTCGACGCGTCCACCACACACCAAGTGGACCCATCAAAAAAACCTACAAACCACCTCACACCTCAACTCCTGTCTCTCCCAGTACCAGCGGATCGTCAGCTTCTCTGTGTCTTGCTTTTCACAACCTGTGAGTATATGTACTGTTTATGCAGACAGATTTCAACAATTACCTCATCAGGCAATTGCACTCCGGTCGCTTTAGCTCACTTGGGAGAGCGCCAGACTGAAGTTCTCAGTCACTAAATCTGGAGGTACTGTGTTCGATCCACAGAAGCGACACTAGCTTCCGTGCCTAGGAAACTGGGATCACGCGAAATAATTTTTTTGGCAGATTTTTTGGCAAAATTTTTGCCATGTTGGAGTTGGCGGGTCGCGGGTGGGCGCGAGGTTGAAAACGGGAAGGTTGGACGTGCGGGGTTCTGGCGCGTTGTTTTCGGATTTGCAGCTAGCTGATGGGTAATGCAGGACTGTGGGGATTTGTAGGCGGTTGTTAAGTACAGATGAAGTGGACTGTGATCTTTTGTATGCTTGTCAAGTGAGAGCAGTGCAATGAGCCATTGTGACGGCCCCCGGATTTCGGAGAATTGGGGTTTTGTGGCACGCTTTCCTGCCTGACAGGATGCGTGTGCGTAGCTATCTCGCTTCTAATCGACTTGATCATACTTTACTTTCACAGGTAGAATCCATGAAGACTACTGTCTCGTGTCTGCGTACTGACATGACTGTGTCGCCCATCCCCGCAGCCCCAGGTGTCGAGTCGCTTCTGCGAAAAGCTGCCGGTGCCGCATTATTCTTACTGTGTACTTTTTACCCGCCGGCTTGCTCTCTTCAAGCACACATGCAATTATCTTGATGTTTGAGAAAACTAGATCATCAATTCAACACCGTGAAAGCCCTCTCACGAACGACAATTGAGCATCCCCTAATACACTAAAGCGAGCTCTTTATTGATGCCCCGCTTATTCTCACGTCTGCTTTCCCTTTTGTCTCAGACGCATTTGACCAACAAATTCGCAGCTCTTGTCTTAGGTGAAGCCAAACTACGTACCAATCCACTACTGTCTGGAAGAACAAAGCTGGTGCCTGTAGCTTGTTGGAAAAACAACATCTCTTGAACCCCCGCCTTTTCTCTTTTTCTTCTCTTGTTCTGTTTGCGTGAAATATAGATGCTGATGCTGATAGCACGGGTATGTGTGTCGGGGAAGAGTGGAACCAAAAATACGAGTGTAAGAGGCGACATATATCGCTACTCGGCATGTTGCGAGTGAAATACACAAACACTACGTGAATCCCCGTTGTCAACAGATCCGAAACGCCATTCCAAAATGCTGCGTAAATCATGAACTGTACACGAAGAGTTTAAAACTCCATAGCCTCAGCGCCATCCTGCCTTTCCCTCTTCAGCACAGGCTTCTCCTCGTCCATCAATCCTGCGACAAACTTGCGGAAGTATTCGACATAGGGCTTAAGACTCGTCTTCTCCCAATCTTGCACCTTCTTCTCGCTTTCCTTACCCTCCCACTCGTCGATTTCTTGCAACAACTGCGTGACGGTCGGCACACCCAGCGGATCGAATTCCTCGACCGTCCTCGTATCAATGGGCACACAAACGCGTCCTGTGCCGGGATGGATAACAAACGGACTCTTCAGTAAATGATTCAATTTCTTCGAGACTTCGGCGTCGAGGCGGGGGTATGTGTACTCCAGGACAATGTCCTGTTTCGCTTCCAGCAACTCTTTGCTTGTTTTCGATAGCGCGCCAGACTTGGCTAATGTGTCAATGTCTGCCCATTTGTTTGCGCTGGCGCGATGGGGCGAAGAATCCCACTTCTTCTGCAGTGCAGCGCGGAGCGTGGGGTCGGGAAGGAGGTTGAGGAGGTGTGCTGCTTTCTCGGAGGAGGCCCAGGGGTCTTGTTCTGCCAAGATAGACGTCTGGAAGTGCTCTTTCAGAATGTTCAGGCTTCTTTCCAAATGCGGGTGCAACGGTCGCCTGACGTTGACCTTCTTACCGCCTTGGTCGCCGCCCTTGAGGAGCTCGAAGTAGCCGGCCATGGCGCGTCGCTTCTGGTCGTCCAGGAGTCGCGCGCGCTTGTCACACACCCAGGCATGAGCTCCACGACGTCCGGAGTATACCCAGAGAATGTGGGAGAAGCCAAAGTCTTCACGCAGAGCTACGTCGATGACTTTGATTGCCATTGTGATAAAGGCCCAACATCGGTGGCAGATGGAGGCGCCGGTGCAGCAGGTACGAATATCGTCGTAATCCGTCATATCGATATCAAAGACGAGCTCTTTCATGAGCGGTCGGAAAGTGCTTGCTTTGCGGAGGGTCTTGCGGTCGCGTGGGTTTGTGCTGTACATGGGACCAATCTCGAAACGGGTGGGGAGCGAATGGACGCACTGCTTTCTGAGGAGATCAGCGGTAGGGAAGGACTGGTAGCGCAGGTATCTTTCGTCTGGCATTGTGAAGGCGAATTCGCGGTGGGCAAAGTCGTTGGCGGGGGTTGGGCTGTGATTGAGCCATTGGAAGAGGTAGCGGAAGGGGAACAGGCGCTGGTAGAAGGCGCGCATGACATCGGGGTCGGAGAAGGAGGATCGACTGGTTATCTTGCTGGAGCGTGTGAGTGGGTGGGGGGGGGCTTGGAGCGGCATCGTAGCGTACAGTGATGCTGGTTGGGAGGCCTCTTCCTCCGACTTGACGGGTGCGCTGGACGCAAACTCGCCATCTGAGCCATCGTCGTCGAACAGTTCTTCCAGATTGACCTTGGACTTGTCTACTGGTGCGGGTGTGGGTGCTGGGCTCGGCGCATCCTCCATTGTCGCATCTTGAGTGTCCGTTTCTGGGTCTGGCTTGATGTTGTCGGCCTGCGACATCTCCCTAGATGACTCGTCTGCAGGCGTAGAGTCAGGTGATATTGAGTGTGGCATGTTGAGTGGGTGACGACTTGGCTCTGTGTGCTGTGCTGTTCCCGTGCGAGACGCGTACAATCACTAGCGCGACTTCTCGCGTAAAGTCATGGTTCCTGTCCTCCATTGGGCTGCTGGCGCGCCGTCATCATCCACTCGCGTACCCACCCAGAACCCTTCCAATCATATCACACCTCAACCACCATTATAGCGTCTTGGTCTGGAAACAATGGCGACGGCAGGGGACATGGTCGCTGGCGACGGATGGATATCTGACGATTCGAGCTTCTACGGTCAGTCTCCATCTTGCATCTTGCAGCGAGCATCACGGCATTCACCGGCAATCGCCAAATGCCATACACCACCAACGCCTTGGTTGCCCCATCGCGCCCTATCACTGCTCGACACTTTCAAAATTCACCACGAGATGCCACTGTCTGCATGGTCTGACGCTGACCATGCTACAGGCGATGAACACGAACAGGAACACCAGGAGTCGCTCAGCAACCAGACCACACTCAAAGCATACTGGTCATCTCACAGTAAGAACTTGAATGCTATTGTGTCGCCTGCAAAGCTGCAAGCCCGCAAAGGAGCTTTCTCTGATGTCGACGCCACACCGACCAAGAAGATCATGCCGCTTACTACCTCGATGCGCGCCAACAAGCTTCACGGTTTTTCGGGCCTTGACAGGAAAGCTATGGAGAGAGAGAGGCTTGCTAGGCTAGGAAAAGGCAAACGCAAGCGCGATACTTCGCCAGGAGCACCAGCACGCCACGAATGGTTTAATCCCATGGAAGGGCAACCCTACTCATGGCAGCTGGGCGAGACAGCAGAAGCATTTGTCAAACGTGTCCCACCCCTCACCACATCCGCATATGCTTGCGAATGGATCTGGGCAGCAAACCCACATCGTGATCCGCGTGACAAGACTGCGAGCCCTCGAGCTGCCGCGTTTAAGGACCGCGGCATAAAGATACTCGCAGAATCACTGCAAAGGCGGGATGAGATCCAAGAGAAAGGACGTCTCGGTCCAAGGAGCAAAGTCACGCGCGCCTGGAACCAAGAGACCAAGGCTCTACAACAGAGTCTGACGAAGCTCGCCATCGAGACTGGTGTTGTTTCTGGAAAGGTGAGCTTGAGATACTGTCCGATGACGTTTTGTGGTTTAATAACCAGCAAATGTAGTGGATGTTGTTTCCAAAGGTCGAAGAGATTACACAGACATGGAAGACTGTTGTCGAAGCTGTCATAACTGATCGTCTTGGCCCTACGGCCAAGTTAGCTCCTGACGATGGCAAGGATGAGCGATTGAGTAAGAATGACATTGTCACTCGTACCTTACAACCGTGGCTAATCTATATACAGTCTGCATCTACACCAAAGACTTCAGGGACGAAGACGATGTACTCCGCGTACTCCAAGAGCTCGAAGACTTGGACCTGCTTTGTTACGGTCGAAGCATCTACTACAAGTCCGATGCCTTTACGTATCTGGACCTGTACTCGGCAACTGCTAATAGATATGGCCTGCAAGCAAGTCTTTACAATAGCCAGAAGATGCTGGCTGCTGCTCGAGCAGCTCAACTGTCCATGTCCCAGAGCACGGCCTCGCAGCAGGAGCAAAAAGTCCTCAAGAGCTTCTATTAGCCGATGACTTAATGAGGGCGATCATCGCTGGAGCCCAGCGAAAGCCTTCGCTCTCGAGGCTTCTCGCTTCGCAAACTGCTTTTGTTATGTGAATTGGCACAGGTGTTCCGGACTTCACGTTATACCACGTTATGTGTACATCTACATTTCGTATCTACATATCGTATCGCGAAGCAACTTTCAAGAGCCGTGACATGCATGACGTACTCGGCAGCGTCGTGGATGTTCAAGTACGATTGGCTGGGATACGTGCCAACCAGCGTCTCCGCAAGGTGGTTGTCAGTCGTGGCTGAAACACTGTTGCAACAACGAACGCCATGTCGCACGATCTGTATGGACATCTAGCCTCATTCAGGCCTTGCACCAATAGTGGAAGATTACGTTCATTGAATATTGTCGGCCAGCGTACATTCATGGCATCACGAAGGGGAACCGTGGGACGGCACATGTCGCGCAATCAACGCAGGAAGTACATGCAGACCTCTGGCCTTTGCCATTTGCAACGGCTCATACCATACATGCACTTGCACGTCTTTTTGAGCAATCACTTTTCAGTACTTGAATCATGAGCTTACCGAAGCTGTGGATCCCTACACCCAGCGAGCTGCAGACCGGCTCGCAGAAGTTTGGTTCATGCGCTCGACATTCAATACAACGATAATCTTTGTGCACACCATGCTGAGCAGAGGCGCTGTCCTTGACATGCAACAGCTGCGACGTATCGAAGATCCTTTTCCGACGTGGCATTGCAGAGCAGAATCTGCAATGGCGCTATGAAAGGCCTTCTGGCGGTATCGACCAACGTAGCCACGGCGGCGTCTGGAACACCGCAGCAAACCACACGAAGCCGGGCTGAACAGCGCTATCGTCGGTTCTACTGCGCAACACGGTCGCGCTACCGAAAGACTACGTCTCCGGAAGCGTGTAATTTGCAAACCATTACTCGATCATAACAGGGTCCAGCCGTAAGTCGCCGATGATACGAACCACCGCGTGCGCTGGTACACGATGACTGGCAACGGACCTGACCAAATATCAGCATAGGCGCATATTCAAGGCTCCAGAGTGGATGTTGTTGAGCCGCGGTATGTTCGATCGAGGTAGTAGAGCAGCATCGAGACTTTCCGCCCTCGCAATCAGGAAACCGGCGGGCGGCATTTATGATCATCAGTCATGAAATAGTCTTTGGCTAGGTTTGACGATTTTCAGCTTTCTGCGTTGTGCCTAAACTACTGGGAGGCTGTCTCGAGGACTGGCTTCGAGTTTCTCTTACTCGATGAGATCTTTCTCTATCGAGTAACGAGAAATTCGGAAGCAGGCGTGTTGAGAGGTACGCAGGCTGACGGCGTGTTAGCCTCACCGGCGACTTCGGCATGGGCTCCGGTGAGCTTGACGAACTGGCAACAATGTCATTCTACTCAGCGCATGTCAGTGTCAAAGGCAAGAGAAAGCCATATGCGCAGGAAGGAGCTCACGCCTCTATTTCAGACCTGCGATAACTTGAGGGCGTAGAGCTTTAGTAGGAGCATGACGTTGAACCCGTTGACCCTGCGCTAGCTCCCTTGACCGTAGTGTCGATCAAGTCCTGATCCCGGAACGATACGACTACACGCCTTATCAGCGACACGGCCGCCTCCGCTTGACAGAGAACTCTCGCAAGCTACCTTTTTCACAGCGCAAGATGGACTGCTATCAGTCTTCATGCAAATGCCGCGACGAGTCCGACTTGACCGACCTGTACAATCGTCGGGTTGAGTCTCGCAGTGCAAATCCAACACTTCGCACGAAGCTGCGGCTGAGACCGTGCTGACCGTGCTGGCCGCGCTCGCGCCGAACAGCGGGAGCGAGTTCGAGACGCATCGCCTAGGGTCGTGATAACCTTACATATCTACCCTACGACCAATTTTGATCGAGTAAAACCGAGGCGGTCTGTCGCCGCTAAACCACAGCCCCTGGCGCCATGTTTTTTCCGGGTTTTGACTTAAGACCCTTGAGCCCATTTTGGTGCATAGATAAGGGCCTGTACCCCAGGTTTGAGTATTTCTGGTATCGACATTAGTAGAGTATCTTCTGAAAGTTGTTCCCCCTTGTTTCTTTGAGGTCTTCAAGTCTCGTTCAAAGTAGAGCTCTCTCTTTTCGAAAGCGACGCTCAACACCACACATCTTATCACTGCTTATCTTTGTCTTATACGAGCATCCCACGTCCCACCTGCTCTTCCCCGCGTTTGCCGACGCTAGGCATCTTAAACTGGACCACTGTCTTTAAGCAAAATCGCAGACTTGCTCCATCCATTTACAGAATATCCATACCACGACAGCCAACATGGCCCCTCACGCTACTTCACCTCCACCGCTGAAGCACAGCCAGCCTTCTCAGCCTATCAAGGTCATTGCTTCCTCACGAGCAGTAGTTGATGGACGCCTCACCGAGGCAACCATCGTAATTTCAAGCAACACTGGCAAAATCACATCTATATTCCACTCCGTCCTACCACAGTCAGACTTCCCGGAAGGCACACCATACACCGACTACTCTCCTCATATCCTCCTTCCTGGTCTGGTAGACGCTCATGTACATCTGAATGAACCTGGGCGAACAGAATGGGAGGGCTTCTGGACCGGGACCCGTGCTGCCGCCTTCGGAGGAGTCACTACAGTTGTCGATATGCCGTTGAATGCTATCCCGCCAACCACTACGGTTGAGAACCTCAACATCAAGGTCGACGCCTCGAGAGGCAAGTGCTGGGTCGATGTTGGTTTCTATGGTGGAATCATCCCAGGTAACGACAAGGACCTCAAGGGTTTGGTAGACGCAGGTGTACGAGGTTTCAAGGGTTTCCTGTGCGACAGTGGTGTATGTAGTCCCTTTCCTCGACCACACTCAGGATTAAACCGCTAACGCACCTTAGGTGGAAGAATTCCCCGCCGTCTCCTCTATCGACATTGAGAAGGCTTTGCTGGAGTTGAAGGACTCAGCAACCACACTGATGTTCCACGCCGAAATGATTCCACCGGTCGCAGACTCTGTCGGTGACGATGTCCAGCGCGCCAACCCTCCTCTTGCCCCCAAGGGCCCTCTCACAGCATACTCTACCTTCCTCGCCTCGCGCCCGCCTGCCTTCGAGACATACGCCGTCGCCGAGATCCTCTCGCTGGCTCACCTTGCACCCGAGCTGCAACTCCACATCGTCCATCTCTCAGCAGTGGAAGCCATCCCGATGCTCCGCGAAGCGCGGGCAAAGGGCGTAAAGATCACAGCAGAGACATGTTTCCACTACCTCGCTCTCGCAGCCGAGCGCATCGAAGAGGGCGACACACGCCACAAGTGCTGCCCTCCCATCCGGTCGCAAGCAAACCAAGACGGGCTCTGGGAAGAACTACTGCAGGACCAAACCAACGGTGTGATTCAAACCGTCGTCTCGGACCACTCGCCCTGCACGCCCGAAATCAAACTCCTGCCCGCCCATCTTGCGCCCAGAAAACACTCGACCAAGACGCTCAACCACGACCAGGATTGCGACTCTGCGTCCGACGACGGCCCGGAGACGCCGATGCAGGGTCCCGAGGAGAAGGGTGATTTCTTCGGCGCCTGGGGCGGCATCTCCTCCGTCGGCCTCGGGCTACCGATTCTGTGGACCGAGGGGCTGAAGCGCAACGACCAGTTCAGCATCGAGGAGGTAGTGCGATGGTGCTGCAAGAACACAGCCAAGCAAGTCGGACTCGACCATTTCAAGGGCGATCTGGGCGTGGGGTATGATGCGGATATCGTTGTGTTCGACGACGCTGCGGAGTTTTTGGTATGTTTTTTTTTTTTTTTTTTTTTTTCCCCTCTATTCACCCTCCTCATTCCCACAACCCGTCTCGTCCCTCTCTTCACGGATTCAGACTAATAATCCCCCAGGTTGAACCCAGCACGATGCTCTTCCGCAACAAAGTCTCGCCCTACGAGAACAAGCTGCTGCGAGGCGTTGTCAGAGCGACGTTTCTGCGCGGCCAGAGAATCTTTGATCGTGATGCTGGGTTCCACAAGGCTGGGCCGACGGGGAAGACGCTGCTTGAGCCACGGACTGCGCGGGTGTAGGTGCTGCCGCTTGTTGGTGGATGGGTGCGAGTGATGGGGGTGGAGCATGAATTTACGACTGCATACAAGGCGTTGGTGTGGGTAGATGGAGGCGTTTGGTATAGCATGGTACAGCATAGTATAGCAAGGTATGGCATGGCATAGCAGATAACAGAAGGTTTCGTGACGTGCAATAACGAGAGTCAGGTGGACATGGATTACACAATTGCGGTTTGGTTATTGATAGCGTGGGATCAGTGTAGGAACGCTTTTATTTGAAGCTGTCACGGCCTACGGCGACAGGCTGGAGCGACTGAAAGAACGGGTGGTGCATCTGCGGTGACATGTGGCTACGGCCATGCACATGCATTTGTTGTAGCTTACTCAGGTCGCGGTATTTGTCGTGATGCGCTTGTGATCAGCAGGGTCTCCACCATTGTGACTGCTATCCAGACATGAGTGAAGTGAAGAGTACGAAATGTTGCAGAAGCGCAATGATTGTGAAGTGTGATGCTTGATTGATTCTATATGCCCGACCTATGGTGTCTTCTCAGTCCTCCCATGATTGGCCGGATGTCGGAACTCGTGTCGACGGGTGGTGTGGCGTTTATTTGGCCTCGTCGAAGACGTAGGTCAGATGGCAGCGACCGCAGTACTGGCGGTTGTGCATGGCAGCCATGAAGACACCGGCACCGCACTCGGGCTGGGGGCACTCGCGGCGAAGACGCTCGATCTTGCCGTCGCCGTCGACCTTGTAGTACTTGAGGACAGCGAGCTTGGTCTTCTTGCGCTTGTGCTTGATCTTCTTGGGGGTGGTGTAGACCTTCTTCTTCCTCTTCTTGCCACCGCCACGCAGGCGCAGCACCAGGTGGAGGGTCGACTCCTTCTGGATGTTGTAGTCGGAGAGCGTGCGGCCGTCCTCGAGCTGCTTGCCGGCGAAGATGAGACGCTGCTGGTCCGGGGAATGCCCTCCTTGTCTGCCGTCTGGTTAGGCGGGGCGCAATGCAGGCAGGCGTGTGTGCGACGTACCCTGGATCTTGGACTTCACATTGTCGATGGTGTCCGAAGACTCCACCTCAAGGGTGATGGTCTTGCCCGTGAGGGTCTTGACGAAAATCTGCATGGCGGCCTGCGGAGGTTAGTAAAGAAGAAAGGAAGGCGCGCAGGCGCAGGCGCAGTAGATATGCGCCGGCCGTTGCTTACCTAGACAAACGGGTTGTCTTCCTCAGTCGGTGCAGAAGAGGTTGGTGGGCGGGAGGGGGATTTCGCTGGATAAGGCGAGCCAAGTGTGGGCTCTGTTACTAAGTCACTAAGCGAGCCCGATGTGGCTGGTGCGGCGGCAAAACGGGGAAGGAGCGACCGGCGAGTGGGTTCCCGGAGTGGCGCCCGCGTTGCTGGGTAACCATGTCAGCCTGTTTGTGTTGACCGCGTGCCGGAACAGGTACTAGACATCGTCATCTCCGTACTTTCACCTCCATCCCACCTCGCGAATCCACACCCCTCGCACCTTATCCCCACCACCTCTAGCGCATCCATTGTTTGCCTGCCCGTCTGCTTCGCCACCACCCCGGCCCTCTCCATCTGTCTGCTTAGGCTTCGGCCGTTGATACTTACTTGACGCAGGCTCTGGGAGACTGCATCTGTACTGAGGATACCGTAACGAGACCAACCGCCCGGCGGAGCGCCGCTTGTATTTGCGTGAGGTATGCTTCCCACCCCTCGACTCCTTCGCTCTGACCCAGACGGGCTCACTTGTACCAGTATCGGACAAAAAGGACACCCGTCCTCGGACAACAACACCGGACTCGACGAGCATAGCAAAATGCTGTCCACAAATTCACCCCAGGGCATCTCCCGCCGACGAATGCAACACAGGCGCCAGCTCTCCACACCAAACGCATTCGAGATGCCCAGCGTACGACACAGCCCTGTCAGCCAGCACCAACGCCGACACCACCGAACAGGCATGAGCCTGGATCTCCGAGGCCTCAACCTCGAGTCGATCCACGCACCCAGCCCCGGTCCCTACCAACAGGAGCACAGTACCGTAAGTTTTACTAACCATCTAGGACAACCATCACAGCAAACTATGCAAGTAGCGCAATCGCACAGCCAGCCCCAGCCGGGCCCCGGGAGGCCTTCCTACACTCCCCAGTACAGTTATCTCCCAGATGCACATCACCGCGGACCCCTCTCTACGCCTCTCGTCCGCAGTCTCCCCAGCAGCAGCCTCAGTCACCTAACAGACCTCCTACTGAACAACAGTTGAAGGACCTCCACGAGCACATTCAGTCTGTCTATGGCTCATGTGGACAGGTCTTCATCAACATTCTCCCAACACCAGCACCAGCAGTCACACAAGCCGTCATTCCGGAAAAGCCAGCACAACTACCGAGCCATCAGTCGTTTGGCATGGCCCCTCACCCTACCAACTTCAACGAGGTCGCAGACATCAACCTTCAACCAACAGCGCGCGCCATGACTTTCGACTTCGAGAACCCCGACGCAGATAACGGATACGACTCTTCAGGGTACTACACCTCGGATGTCTCGCCCTCACCGCAAGCCTCGCCGCGCATGAGGATGTCACAGCCTTTCCTCCAGGGTATTGCAGAGGATCCATCCAATGAGACACCATTCTCGCACCCACCAACACTACTCCCTGCCTTGGACCCCCACATGTCGCCCCAAGGCATGTCCAATGGCCTCCCGCTTCCCGTCAGCCCTTTCGAGGAGGCGCCAATGTACACAGATCTCGAGATCGATGCGAGCCTCGAGTACACCGGCATTGCTCCCGAGGAAGTCCAGCGGTACATCAGCGAGCAGGACCCTAAGACCAACAAGTGGATGTGTCTGTACCAGGACTGCGGAAAGGTCTTTGGCAGGAGGGAAAATATCCGCTCGCACGTTCAAACACATCTTGGTGACAGGCAATACAAATGCAACGGATGCGGCAAGTGCTTCGTGCGACAACACGACCTGAAGCGTCATGCAAAGATCCACACAGGAAACAAGCCGTACAAGTGCCCCTGCGGTGCCGGCTTTGCGCGACAAGACGCACTCACACGGCACCGACAGCGTGGCATGTGCGTTGGTGGATTTGCTGACGCAGTGCGACGACAGGCCAAGCGTGGCAGGCCGAAGAAGCATCGCCCAGAGATGGAAGAGCGTGTAGACAAGGCAAGCAGGACTCGACGTGCTCTAGTCTCTGCGTCTTCATCAGTTTCTGCAAGCTCACCCTGCTCTGATGCTCGGTCGCCATACGAGGCGTATGAGTCGACACACTCGCAGTTGCTTTCTGAAACAAGAAGCTTCAACGAACCAATAAACGCATCAACAGATCCATTCAGGTATGTAGCTGTCCAATGTATGTCAATCAAATTGGCTAATTCTGTTCCAGCTTCCAGCCCCAATCCAGCCCGTACCACGAAGAGGCGAACGAGACAAATTTTACGCTCACTACATCTTACGCCGGCGAGGTTGCATCTATGAACCTCCTCCAACAGCTATCCGACGAGCCAGCACAAACACCTCCTCTGTCGCCAGCTGATCACCGCCCACGTTCGCGCGAATCGGCACGCGACCGCCAACAATCATTCCAGCCGAGCCCTTTGAAGGTCTCAGAGTCGCCATCACGGTCATCAGTCCAGTCGCAACAGTTCACAACTCCGCCCACATCGCCGATCGAGCCAAAGGACGAACTGGAAGAGCTCTTCGACATCCGGCCCGAGCCTTCGTTTTCGCAGTTTGATCTCGAGATGAAGGCCATGAGCGACTTCACGGCCGGCGACTCCAACTCATACGACTTTCTAGACTTCGCTGCTGTATGACGCCGCGACATTGGACGTTTTGGAGGCTGTATGATAGATTAAGATTGACGAACGTAATGATTGGCGTTCTTGTAATCCTGGAAAAAGCTCTGGATAGCGTGTTTTTGGATTCGAGCGGGCTCGTTATGCTTTCGCAGTAAAGACTGTGCATCTGTTGAAGATTGAATATGTTCTTGCTACTTTCTTATAGGGACCGCGCAGCCATGCTGTTGCGATGATGGCGTTTTGGACCTGGGTTTGCTTATTTGTCTTTACTTCACCTGATGAAGAGTTTGTACCGCAAGGTGGACGGCTCTTTGGCCATTCTTTACAGAGCCATCGTGTGCGCATTCGCGTGCACGGAACTTAGCAATTGATATCTGTCACGGACAGCATTCCACTCGCTATCTATTTGAATTCATTGTCTGTGATGTTCTATGTCATGGTTTTCGGTGGTCAAGGGAAGCTTGTCTTTCACTTCACTCCCTGTTGTCCTGAACAGAACCTGCCGCGCACTCTCAGTCAGTCAGTCCAACCACATAATGTCGTCCCCAATCCACGGCCCCCTCGACTCACAACCACCAGACCACTTCGCTGCAGTTACACCGCACGTCGGCATCTCATCCCCCACCACACAGCACCTGCACCTGCACCTGCACCCGCACTTCCAACCCCAAGTCTCCTCCATTCGCGCCCGCGATATCACCACCCCCATCCGCCAGCACCCCACCCTGGCCCTGCTATCTATCTACGCACTCGCCCTCGCGGCTGAAGCGCAACAACCGGGTTTCCCGCCGCGGGCGCGCGAGCTGGGCCATGCAGTGGCGGGTTGATGGAGTTCGGGAGAGGCACAACTCACATGTGCTACGGCACGAGCACAGCAGCGCAGCTACCTGGAAGTCGGGGCGAGATTCAAGGTTCGAGCTTCTTCGCGCCTCGGTGCTCTCCTGTTCCTGTTACTGCACCGTCATGAGAATCCTCGTCACTCCTCGCCTCTGGCCTCCTGCGCCTCCAACCTCACTATGCGCACTGAGGTATTTCACGGGGCAGGGATTCTGAAAGTACAAACCAGCAGCGGCTGAAAGTGATGGGAAGGTGGTCGGGACCTGGGCGGAGCGGGAGGGGTAGGATGGTGGGGTGTGTGTATTGAGGTGTGTATTAAGGTGTGTATTAAGGTATGTATTAAGGTGTGAAAAGGTGGGGATGTGAGTGGTGGGAGTGTTTGATGGGTACTAAAGGTGTGCAGAGTTCTACTCGCGGCAGGGTCGATGAGAAGAGTGTATGCTCATAATAGGTCAAGTGTGAGACTTCTCTCGTGGCTCAGGATGCGTCAAATTATTGTCTCCCATTGTCTCGTGCTTCAGACCCTCCTTCTCGTTGCACCCACACCTGTGCCATTGACCTTCCTCGTCCCCGCCGCCTTCTTCCCTGGCTTTCCCTCAACCTCGCCAACCAACTTCTCGGCAGTCCCCACAACCTTGTCCTTCGCCTTCTCTGCAGGCGTGCGTCGCTTCTTGATAACCTTGGTCCTGGGTCCCGCCGTAGCGGCTGTAGACTTTGGCTTCGCAACGCGCCCCGCAGTGGTTGTACGGGGTTTGGACGTGTTGGCTGTGGTGGTTGTGCGCTTCTTGGGCGCAATGGCGTTTTCGATTTGTTGCAAAATGCGCGGCTTGCTGTTGCCAGTGCTGGCGCGTGTTGAGGCGGGCATAGTTTCGCTTCTGCCGTGAGTCTGCTGGTCACGCTAAGGAGGCTGGGTCAGGCGTCGTCTCGGCGAACTGTAGTGGAGGGTCTTGAGACTAGAAGAGGAGTAGAATAGATAACGCCAAACACAGCGGAAAATACGAGGAGAGAACTCTGGGAACAGAAGAAAATCGAGCGCGGTTCAGCACACTGCCTAGACTCGCGGGGGACGTCTCGCGAAGCTCAAGCAGAAAGAAGACGCGTAACCTGGATTGCGAGCGGAAACCACAGACTTCAAAGACATGGACGCGACTTACCTTTGAAAGTTCGCGCAATACGACAAAAGGAAGGTCGTGAGTGTGACGCCGTCAAGCTCCAGGACTGTCGTGGTGGGGAGAGGTTGCGACGTGAAGGAGGGGATGTAATCCCATCCTGCTCATCTCTCAAGCGAGACGTGTCTCACAACAACACCTGCGAGCAGGTGACCAGTAATTGATGATCACATGGGTCAGAAACAGCTAGACCGCTCGGCGCATCCTCATCCCATTCGTCGTCGACGAAAGGTGTGGTGACAGCTGTGCCTGAAGATCGATGCACGGTAGGCTTGATTAATTGGAGCACAGGTGGTGTGAGGGAGTGTGGCACAAGAGAATTGTTCCTCTTGATGGTCGTGTTTATTGATGTCTCTGGCAACAGGTACCGCTCAAGACCTGATGTCTGTAAGCGCCGAACTTGCCAACTGAGTGACTCACGACGGGATGCGATGCGAAGGTGATGTTCATCATGTTGGTTATCAAATGAGATAACCAACGTTCAATTGCTCCTATTATCCTCCACGGCGCAAACTGCGCTCAAGCCTCCATGTGCGCGTTGACAACGCACTTAGGCCCCTATGTTGAAGCTCCTAACTCTAACGCCGTGCATGGCCCGCACTGGGTGCACTTTCTATCGTGTAGACTCGGTAAAAGCCCCTGAAAACGAAACTGACATGCAAAGAAACTTTTGAAGAGGGCTGCTGATCACAGGGGTATATGCCCTTCCCGACGCCGAAACTTGTTGAAAGAAGAATTGCCGCCTTCTTCAAGATATGCATATCATATCGCAAAATCGTTACTTCTTGACCTTATGGTTGAAGTTGATTCAAACCACTCATGTGCAAACATTAAGTTGTACATTTAGAACTTGAGCTCCTTGGGCTTCTCCCAGGTGAAGTTCTGGTTGGTGAAGTGACCGTTCTTGGCGGTCTGGTTGTAGATGGGGTTGGTGAGGTTCAGCTCCTTGACGATGACACCAGGGCGGAGGTCAAAGTTCTTGAGGATGATCTGAACAAGCTCATCGGAAGACTTGTCCGAGGTGCCGTAGGTCTCAACAAAGAGGGACAGCGGCTCAGCAACACCGATGGCGTAGGACAGCTGGACCAATGCGCGGCGGGCCAACTTGGCGTTGACGAGCGACTTGGCGATCCAGCGTGCAAGGTAGGCAGCGGAGCGGTCGACCTTGGAGTAGTCCTTTCCGGAGAAAGCACCACCACCGTGGGCACCCCAACCACCATAGGTGTCGACGATGATCTTACGGCCAGTGAGACCTGCGTCACCCTGGGGTCCACCGATGATGAACAGGCCAGAGGGCTGGATGTGGTACTTGACGTTATCGTCAAGGTACTTGGCGGGGATGACCTTCTTGATGATCTTCTCCTTGATCTCCTTGCGGAGCTCCTCGGTGGTGATGTCCTCGCTGTGCTGGGCGGAGACGACCACGGTGTCAACACGAAGGGGATAACGGCACCGTTGTCGTGAGCGTACTCAATGGTGACCTGGGTCTTGGTGTCAGGTCGCAGCCATGGCAGGGAGCCGTTGTTGCGGGCCTCGGTCATAGCAGAGTTCAGCTTGTGGGAGAGGAGGAGAGTCAGGGGAAGAAGCTCAGGGGTCTCATCAGTGGCATATCCGAACATGATACCCTGGTCACCGGCACCGAGCTTCTCAAGAGCCTCCTCGTAGTGGAGACCTTGGGCAATGTCAGGGGACTGCTGCTCAATAGCAACGAGAACGTTGCAGGTCTTGTAGTCGAAGCCCTTGTCGGACGAGTCGTAACCAATGTCCTTGATAGCACCACGGATGATCTTCTGGTAGTCGAGGTGGGCCTTGGTGGTAATCTCACCGAAGACCATGATCATACCAGTCTTGGTGGCAGTCTCACAAGCCACCTTGGAGAGCGGGTCCTCCTTGAGGCAGGCATCGAGGATGGCATCGGAGACCTGGTCACTGAGGACACGTTAGGGTTGTGCTCTCTCGAACTATAGCGTTTTGGTGGGGGTCGAGAATCGAACACGTCATGTGCATATTCATTGAATCCACAGTGAATGGGAAGATAGTGGGACTGTGACATACCAGATCTTATCAGGGTGACCCTCACCAACAGACTCGGAGGTGAAGAGGAAGGTGCTGGCCTGGACACTAGTAAGCACAACGCGGGGCTACACCGGCGATAGCATAACGCACCTTGCTGGGCGAGGTGCCGTTGGGAACAGTCATTGTGAATGGGTGTGTGGTAGCAGCAAGATAGTCTAGGACTTGCGACCGCGTGGAATTGCGTGAGAGGAGAGGACGAGAGGATAGTTGGGGGAAGGAAGGAGGGGTCAGCGCGGTTTTATGAGGGTAGGAGTCGTTTCCAATCTGCCGAAAAAGTGCGTCCTCAGCATAAGCCGCCGCCCGCATACTCCGAGTACGCGCTAGGGCAGCACACCATTCTTTGTCCTGAGTCCTGACCGCCGCGGGGAACCAATCATGAACAGCAGACCCTTGTTCTTCACCGCCTCGAGAGCTTGCGTTTCCCTCGATGCCCCACTACTTGCTGTCCTGTGGTCTGGATACGGGTGGGATATGTAGCTTCCTCCTCCGGACCATCCGCAATTTGAAACCTTGTGGAAACCGTGCAGCGGTAATTTTTGAACCCAGAACAGTCTCAGCCTAACCCAAAGAAGTCGTCTGTGGGGCCGTAATGGCTGACCTAATCTGCCAAAAATTGATCAACTCTACATCCCACCGTCCAGACCGCCTTGGCGCAACACTCTGATAGTCGCACAGTCGCAGCCATGAGCAAGTTTGGGACACTGGTAATGGTAAGAACTATAATCAAAGATGAGGCATATGCACTCCCTGATACGCGACAGGGCCCAGCGGGCGCCGGCAAGTCCACCTTCTGCACCGGCCTTATCCAGCACCTCCAAAACAACAAGCGGCCATGCTTCTACGTAAACCTCGACCCGGCTGCCGAAGACTTTGCATTCGAGCCGGACCTCGACATCAAAGACTTGATCAGTCTGGAAGACGTCATGGAGGAGATGAGCCTCGGCCCCAACGGCGGTCTGATCTACTGCTTCGAGTTCCTCATGGAGAACCTCGACTTCCTGACCGACCCGCTCGAGGAAGTCACCGAGGACTACCTGATCGTCTTCGACATGCCGGGCCAGATCGAGCTGTACACACACGTACCCATTCTGCCGGACCTGGTCAAGACGCTGATGCACGGGAGTCTGAACATCCGCATGTGCGCCGCATACCTGCTGGAAGCGACGTTTGTCGTCGACCGGCCCAAGTTCTTCTCCGGCACCCTTTCCGCCATGAGCGCCATGCTCATGCTCGAGATGCCGCACATCAACATCCTGAGCAAGATGGATCTAGTCAAGGGCCAGGTTGCGAAGCGCGAGATGAAGCGCTTTGTGCAGGTAGATGCTGATCTCATTGAGGAAGACCCTTCGCGCAAGACAACAGACGAGGAAGATGTTAAGAAGTACAGGGATCCTGCGACGACGGAGAGCTTGATGAGTGGCTCGGCGTTCCACAAGCTCAACAAGGCGGTTGCGCAGCTCATCGATGACTTCAGCATGGTCTCGTATCTCAAGCTGGACGTCCAGGATGAGGATAGTTTGGGTGCCGTGCTGAGCTACATCGACGATGCGATACAGTTCCATGAGGCACAAGAACCAAAGGAGCCCAAGGAGGCCGAAATGGATGAGTAGAGCGGTGTTTTGACGAGCAATTGCATGAGCGGCGTTTTTGGCAACGGCACACGAAGCATTGGCTGGCGTATTGGAATTTAGACGGAGGACAAAAACCTGGCACTCTCGTCAGGATGAGGACAACGATACCCAATTCAATCACTACATGGACATGTTTTGATTCTTCACGCGCCTTTCTACAACCCTACATGGTTCTATACCCAACCAAAGAAACCATCAAGTCAGCCCCAGCTGACACTGCGGACTTCTATTCCCATCACTCTCCATCTCACAATACGGCATCCTGACGGGCTCCGCCTTGACCCCCTTCGCCAGCAACCTCTCCCTCAAATCGCTCAACCGTGGACTCGCCTCAATCTGACTCCGGTTCTGCCCTTCCGCATCTCTACTCCCACTCCACAGCACCTCCGCCACCGCCGCGGCCCTCGGCCAAAGCATTTGATCTAGGTTGACGGAATCCGTCTGCTCGCCCCACATATGGGCCTCGCCGCCCACAACAAGGTGTTGCAAGTGCTCTGGCACGCCCTCATAAGGGTCTTTGGAGTAAATAAGCCGCCAGTTATGGAACGGAGCACAGTAATCCTCATACGGCCAGGCGTCGCGCGACGAGTCCCCCGGTGCAAAGTCCAGCCACTGACCCTTGCCGCAGTCGAGGTACCAGAACTTGTAGTTCCCGACGAGCGCTTTGTGGCCGGCTTCTACGATCGAGAGGACCGCTTCATCGCTCTGCCAGCTTTGCACGATTACGTCCGTGCCTAGTGTTAGGTTCCAGGTTAAGAGCATTTCTTCCCATACAATGGGCGCGAGGCCTTGCTTTCGCACCCGCGCGTGGTTTTTGTCCACGAAGGCTTGCATCAGCGGTTGTAGTACTGTGGCGTCTGAGGAGTTGACGGTCGAGTCGAGGCTGTATGCGTTGAGGTTTACTTCGTCGCCACCCGTGTGGAAGTACCCTGTGTAGGGCGACACGCGGGGCATGAGGTCTGCGAATAGCGTGTCTAGAAACTTGTCGACTGCTGTAGAGTTGAGTTTCAGCGTGCCGGAGGGAGGCTCGGCCGCATACGTGCCCCAGTCTGGCTGCTGGTTGTAGGCAGCAATCAGTTCTGGCGCTGAGTACCAGATACTCGATGTGTGGCCTGGCATATCAATCTCGGTGATGAGCTGCACGCCTTGCAGTGCAGCATGGCGCTGTAGATCTGCAAAGTCGGCGGCGGTGTATATGTAGTCTGGACGATACGCGCCTTTGCGCGCCAGGTCCGGCAACGAGGGGATTTCAAGAGGCCAGGACTGTGAGTCCGTAGCGTGGAGGTGCAGGCGGTTCATCTTTGCATAGGCAGCAGCATCAATCTGTCTCTTGATATCTGAAACGGGGATGAAGTTTCTAGACACATCCAGATTGATACCGCGATGCTCAAACTGCGGTGCATCGGAGATTGTAATCGGAGCGAGAGGGGTGTAGACGTGCTCTCCATCTGAGTGCTGGAAGAAGAACTGCGTGAACGTCGTCAGGCCTCGCGCGATGCCTACACTGCTATTCGCAGCAATGCTGGCGACCCCAGAGTCTGTAAGAGAGAGCGTGTACGACTCGTCGACTTCGCCTGCTAGCGCCTTTGCGACGTCTGCGGTCTCCGAGGCGAGCAGACGAATGTCGACACGGTCTACGTATCCTGCCTTCTCGCCCGGCGATGGCTCATCCCAATTCCGAGCATGGAATTTCCACGGGTAGAAACCCTGCTTGAAGATAGTCGTCCAAGCCGCCCGAATAGCGTAGTCGATGATATCGCCGCCCTGCACTCTTTCTGTTTGCTTTCCATCATCATAGTCTTCGAACGGTTCTGCGTAACGCCTGTGAAGGCTCAGCTCGTCTCCGCCGGTGTTCTGCAAACGGACATTCGTGTTAGAGTTTGATGCAAACAGAAACAGGGCTTGCTCAGGGTGGTAGTGTACATTTCCTGCGCCAGCTTGATACCAGTAGAATGTCACGTTCTTAGCTATCCACAGCACAGTGTCGCCGTGTTCGTACGAGTTGGGTATTGGCCACAAGGCGGAAGAGATGGATAGGAAGAGGGGTATGGAGAGTAGGAGTCTCATCTTGATGATGTGTTCAGGTGAGGAGACAAGAGGTGGAGGTACTCATTTAAAGAGTCTATCTGTTAAGAAACGCACACGCGGGGGTTGAAGACGGGAAATGGAATGAACATGGGATGGAGATTGCGGGAATGAAGCTGGCGCAAGGAAATGGGGAGCCGGTGCTGTTCGCTCATCCAACTGCTGGTTTTCGGGGCTTCTTCCCATGTACTACCAGTTAGCTGCCTTCAAATTGATACCCTCGAAGATACACTTGGAGGGCTTCAAAGTGGTTGGACCATTGTGATGGGAGCTCGAGGTCCATGTTGCGGGGTCCATGTGGGGCGCATCCGCGAGCCTCCTGAGTGGAGATGCACACCACAATTTGCAGTCCGTTGATAAGATTAGGCGCGCTTGTGCTGACGACGTGTTGCGTGCACAGAAAAAGCACAATATTGGGATGACCAAGCACACACCGATGCCTGATGCAAGCCACGGACCAAAACCCTCCGATTCTACAGACGCGCTGCACAACACCAGCATGCTCAACCGCACCTTTCCTCACGCAGCATGAGCCGCCAACAACGGCAACGCCATGCAACCACGGCGATCGTGGAAATTTCCTAATGGAGTCCAAACACCTCCGAGGGCCGCCCCATGCCCCTCCTCCGATTGGATCTCGGACTATGGGACCCCAAGAGGTCCGCCAGCACCTTGCTCGATTGTCCGGAAAAGTAACAGTGACCTCAGGCTTCATGCGATGCACCCCTACCCATTTCCCCACTTTTCGACACATCTGCCAGGACACGAGCGAGCCAGCGCTTCAGGCGAATTGGCAGCCATGTCTCTTGCAGCGGTGCCGTCGAGTCTATGATACCGAGGTGCGCACATGAAGCGATGAAAAGCGCGCTTATGTTGGACGTCGTTTTCACGGGTCTCTGATTGGATGGCGCAGCAGGATGAAGGAACGCACTGGTCAGCAGCCCGTAGGTTTGCCGACTAGACTAGTGCGACACGAGGTAGGTGTGTATGTACATATACCCTGCCTTTGTTTCGCACCGTCCGCCCGCTTGACGTCGTTGCACAACTCCAAGATCGGGGCCCAGCGAAGCTTTCAACACGCCTGCCATGGCCGATATCATGCCCACTCACTTGTCGACGCCATACTTGCTCGCAGGGCTCCTCGTGTTATACATTGGCTATAGGATCACTTCAACGATACAGGTCAATGCCCGGATCCGTAAGCTTGGCGCACGAGCGCCTGTGAGGAAGACCTATATGCCTTTTGGTCTGGACATGGCGTACAATGTCATCAGCCATGCGCTCCAAGACAAGTCGTACGAGATGTGGATCAGCATGTTCGACAAGTGGGCAGGTCCCGGGCGATACACAATTGAGGCTGGGATAGGCGAAAGAGTTATCCTGACGGCGGAGCCGGAGAACATCAAGGCTATTTTGGCAACGCAGTTCAAGGACTATGGCAAGGGCGAGCAGTTCAGGAAAGACTGGCACGCCTTCCTGGGCAACGGCATCTTCACAACCGACTCGACCCTCTGGCATAACTCGCGCCAGCTTATCCGGCCCCAGTTCGTCAAGGACCGTCTGTCCGATATCGACATCTTCGAAACCCACACCCAGGTCCTCATCTCCAAGCTTGCTGGCGGCCAGCCCGTCGACACCCTGGACATGATGTTCCGCTACACCCTGGACGCCGCAACGCACTTCCTCCTAGGCGCATCAGTCGACTCCCTGCACCACCCGCAGACGCAATTCGCCGACGCCTTCTCCAACGCGCAGCGCGTGCAGAGCATCATTGCGCGCGTGGGGCCACTAAACTGGGCCGTTCCACGCAAGCAGATGGGCTTCTACGACTCCATCAAGACCATTGACGAATTCGTCTCTTTGTACATCGACCGCGCGCTCGCGCTATCGCCAGAAGAGCTCACAGAGAAAAGCAACCACGACAGCGACTACACGTTCCTGCACGCCATCGCGAGCTACACACGGGACCGACAAATGCTACGGGACCAACTCGTCTCGGTGCTCCTCGCCGGCCGCGACACCACCGCCTGCACACTGACATGGGCACTGTACCACCTCTCGCTCTCGCCCAGCATGACGGCCAAACTGCGCACCGAAATCCTCGCCACCATCGGCCCCACCCAGAAACCCACCTACCAGCACCTGAAGTCCATGCGATACCTCCAACACGTCCTAAACGAAACCCTGCGCCTCTACCCCGTCGTCCCCTACAACGTGCGCATGGCCCTCTCCGACACGACGCTCCCCACCGGCGGCGGCCCGCGCGGCGACCAGCCCATCGGCGTCCTGGCAGGCACGCCCATCGGTTACAGCACGCTGGTGCTACAGCGGCGTGCGGATCTGTATCCGGCGTCTGAGACGGGGTTTGCGGACCCGGCTTCGTTCGTGCCGGAGCGGTGGGATGCCTGGACGCCGCGGAGCTGGACCTATGTGCCTTTTAACGGTGGGCCAAGGATTTGTATCGGGCAGCAGGTACGTCGCATTTTCTTTCTTTCTTTCTTCCTTCTTTTCCTGTGACCACCTCATGGTTCTAATCCCAATGCCATTAGTTCGCCCTCACGGAAATGGGCTACACGCTCGCCCGCCTCCTGCAGCGCTTCGAGCGCATCGACAACCTCATGGACGGCGCGCATCCAGGCCTGCACGCCGATATCGTGCTGCAGCCGGCGCGGGAGGTGCGGATTGCGTTTCGCGACGCCGACGTCAAATCATAGAGGGTCTGGAGACTCGGAGGGCAAGGAAGTTGGAGACGCAATGTATAGAGGACGTGGTGATGGTGTATGCGGGGTGTGGGATGGAGTGAATGAGGCACAAGGGGTGACATGTGAGTAACAGACATGTGTGAATGTCTATGATGTAACGACGTGCGATGCCATGATATGCTATGTGCTGAAGAGGAGACTATAGTACAAGAAGCGACCAATCGAGTCTGTTGTATTTGAATCCAAAATCTAGAAAATCAGAGGTATCCAACACGCCATACTCCGTGCTACATGCCCAATCAAAGCGCTAAGTGCTGTAGGGTCGTGAAAAAAGTTATCGTCGTCGTGAGCGGTCCATCGTCCATCGTGTTACCGATCTAGATCTCGCCAGCAAGCACGCTGCCACTCCCTACGCTGCCGCCCAAGTCCCAGTAGTTCCGCTGGCTACTCCCACTGCGCTTGCTCTTTTTCGTGCTCTGGCTCGCACAGCTGGAACTGCTCCTCAGCGTCTTCTGCCTCAGACTGCTTTGCGGGTTGAAGTGCGTGCGGTATGTGGTCGAAGCGTCTCGTCGCTTCGTCTCCCTAGACAGCAACGGGGACGACGTCGGGAGCCCTCTATCCGTCGTCCTGCTGACCAAAGGGTGGTTCTGGCGGATCATGGCTGCGCGGCGCGCAGATGCTGCACCCTCGTCTGTAGTGTGTGTCGAGACCGAGGCCCGTCGCGTGGGCGTTGGCATTGGCGTGCTCGATTGTCCGGATGTGAAGCGCTTCACCAGAAAGTTGAATATCATCTTCACGTCAAGATCACGCTCCCAGTATTCTCGCTCGCGAGCGGCGTCCTCAGCGGCAGCTCGCCCAGAGGCAGCTGGATCCGGCTGAGACGTATCCATGGCCTCGACGTCATCAGGTTCTTCTTCAATGCCCCACAAGGATGCTTCGCTGTACGTATGTGATGTTTGTTGGGTTGGAAATGTCGGTTTGAACTGCACCGAAGCGGGCGAGGCGACCGAGGGCTGCAAGCTGGCCAGGGGTGAGGATGCCAGATGGGCGGCGAGAGTGGGTGCCAAGCCTGCGTATTCTGGAGCTGCTTGCGCACGCTGGTAGGTAGAGAAGGCACCCGGGTGCTCAGAAAGTTGGTGGACCAGAACTCCAAGTTCTTGGGCTATGCGCTCCAGCACTCGTGTCTGCCAGTTCTCCTCAGACTGTGCTGAGGCATCTGCGACTGCGTCTCGTAGCACGCGGTCAGCCGGAGAAATCACTGGAGAGCCGGCCTTTGGGGTCAAGGCTTCTTCAGGCAGCTTCTCGCCGAAGATGACAGCAAGCGTGTCGTGATCCAGGCCGATGAGATCTCGGATGACGCGCGTGGTGAGCCGTTGCCAGAAGGACATGTGCTCTGTGCCCTCGTCTGAACTGTCGCTCTGCTCGCTCACGGCGGTGTGGGCAACAGAGCCCGTCGAGCTTGCTCTGTCTTGCCGCACAGTGTCTCTTTGACTGCGGGTGGACGTGGCCATGCTCATCCGCCGCCGCCTCCGCGTCTCGCGCTCAATCTCCTCGAGTACGGCCTTGCTCTGCTCCAGCCGCCACTTCTCGATGCGCTGCCGCCGCTCCTGCTCCTGGGTGGCTTCGTCTGTGTCGTCGAGGATGGTAAAGTGTCGCTGCACGCTCGACCGCCGCCTCGGAGCGCGTCTGCGTGGAGAGCGCTCGAACTGCCACATGTGCTCCTGCATGGTGGCGTCTGGCTGGAAGGAGCCCAGTCCGTCGTGGTTGGGCAGCACCGTGTCAGCGCTCTCTTGCAGCCTGCTGATGGGCAGAGCATATTCAGAGGGCTCGTGGAAGGCATGCAGACCGTCGTCGAGGCTGTCCAGCTCCTCCTCGGTGCCCAGAAAGGTGCCGGTGTCGTCATCCTGGTCTGAGCGGGCCGCAGTGTCGAGTGAGCCAAACTCACTGAAGCGCGACAGGCCAGCTGTACGGGGGTGCGTTCGGTCGAGGTTGTATGGGTGCGGGCAGTCGTCGAAGGTGCTGATGGCGAGAAGAGGACCCATTCCTCGGACTCCTCCAGGTGTTGCTTTAGCTGCTGCGAGCTGGTTGCGACAGCCGGAGCGGGCTCGGGCGTCTGGAAGGATAGTTGCCGAGAGGTTGGGGGACGATGTTGTTGTGCAAACGCCATGGTTTGTGGTGGTTAGGTGGTCGTGGCGATGTGGGAAAGAGCTTCTGACGCGCGAGGCAAGGCACGCGGTATGGGGATATCGGGCAGATACGGAGGGGTTGAAGCGGCAGTGGATTGCGAGATGGGACGGCCGAATGCACGCCTCAGGAGTAGAAACTATGTTTCGTTATCGTCTTGGGCACCTCATGCCTCGTTGCGATATTCGGAGCTCCTCGAGCGGTGAATTGAGGGGATAGATGGTGTAATGATGCCACCACGAGGCGCTAAGCACGTCAAGCCACTGGTTTCAGTGTGCTCGCGCGGCAAAGGGTCAGGTGCAAGTTGCGGAACAACAAAGGTTCCGATGGTTCAAAGCAAAAGGGAAAGAAAAAGAAAGGGGAGACGTTGTCTTCCTTGGTGGGTATCAGCAAGGCAGATGCAACAAGACGCGTGCAAGACGTTGGGCTATGGTACGTGTAGGTAGTCGACTTGCTGTTGGGGGCTGCAGATAAGCTCTTATCGCCCGCCACACCTGCATTGCACCACCGACCGCCCCACCGTAATTTCTGAACGGGATAGCGACATGGGCCCCACCGTTACCGCATTCTGACACTCTGTCGGCGAATCACCCTGGCCTGCTGTTTGCTTGCCCCTTCACCAACACGTCACAAACTACTGCTTGCACAACCAACCCGAGCCGGCCCGGATCTGCTTCAGCGCAGGGCAGGGCAGGACGTTCAGGGTCCTGTAGTCAACTGTAGAATGGGCACAAGGCTGAGCTTGCTGTGCAGTGTGCACCTGACACGGAATCAAGACACATTACGGGCCGACATGCCGTGCACGTCTCGTGCATGCCATATTATCCTCCGGCTGTCCTCGTGCCTGGCGATATATCGATGCAATGCAGCAGCGACTTTCTTGCTCGTCTTCTTTGCGAACCAGCAACTCAATCTTCACGCATACGTGTGTCCGACGTCATTCAGAATTCCCTGTCAATTACACGCCACTCTTGGCGGCCAGGTTCGCCCGCCTGACTTGCCGCCCGCGGGATATCCGTGGTGGTTTCGACAAACTTCTCTTGAATTTTTTCTATCCATGTTTGCACAGTCTGAGGCGCCAGAAAGTCCGAGACTCGGTTCAACCTGGACCAGGTGCGGAGATAAGTCGGTGCCGATGAAGTTGGCTTTGTGCATGTATTCAAACGACAATCTGCTCAACTGAAAAAACAACCACCAACGCCAAACACAGTCAAACGAGCGCAACATTCATGGATATCGTGCAACACAACGCCTAAGATGCAGAAACATACTCGGGCCCAAAGACCCGCCTCGCATCCTCCTCAGTCATTTGCTCGCCCTCGCCAACCTGAGGGTATCTCTTCATTCGTCTCTGCCGTTTGCTATCAAGCGTGTCCTTCAGTATACACTCCCCGTTCCCTTGACATATGTGCTGCCGACCCAGGTTTTGAACCTCGGCCCTAAAGGTCCGTTGACATAGTGGTACTGCCCGAGGAAGCGGTACTGTCGTGGGTCGCTGAGCGGGTAGAATTTGTCGCCCCAGTGGCCGCCAAAGTAGAAGAAGCCAATCGGTGCCTCGGGCGTGATATTCGAAGTCGCAAGGTGGTCGCGCTGGTAGTCGTACGTGTACGAGTACATGTTCATGCTAGGATCCCAAAGCGGTCCGCGGTCCGTCACGTCGTGGAGAATGCCGCCAGGGAGGACGTAGGGATGCACGCCAGCTGTGCCGTACATGGCATGGGTGCCGGTTGCAGAGAATCCGACCGGCTGCTGTGTGTCAGATCATCGCCCAACATAGTGTGTGCGCAGGCTTACCCTCTTGCCAATCTTCTCTATGGCGTCCCAGGTGTATGCTTCACCAGACGAATGCTCGCTGAAGAACACTGCTTTAGGGACGCCGTTGTGGAACCGCACGGTGGTGTGCTCCCAATCACCCACGTGGTTTCCGAAGCGTACATTGAAAACCGTATTTCCAAGGTTGTAGCTGTAGAAGAAGAACCAGAAAGCATCTACTACACCGTCGCCCTTGGGCACTACCACCAGCACTGCAGGTGCATCGCTTCGGCCGCCCACTACCTTTTTCCCTCCAAACGACGACGATCTTTCATGAGTTCTGGTTGCCACATCTCTTCTTCGGGCTCTACAAGCTGGTCACCTTCCGGCGTACTGCTCGGTATGAGGCGTCCCGGCGATGTGGGCTCTGGGCGAATGCCTCCCCTTTCTTTGGTGTCGCCAACTCCGGCACGCCACCACGCCTCCTTTTCGTAACTTCGGCCCCCTCAGAAGGACCGTCCTCTGGGTACTTGTCTTCCCAGTCGGCGCCCTCGTTGCCGTCAGTCGGGACTTCGGGTATGTTGGTGCTTCCACCTAGCCATTCCGGACGGTCCTCCACATTGTCGTCGCTCTGCAAGTAGACGAATCGACCCCATCTGTTCAGCTCGTTCATAGATCTAACGTTCGGGTGATCATCGATGGCTTGGAGTGGTGTGTAATTGAGGTGAGGCGTGGTATGTATCAAATGGTCGGTCATATCGCATGGCCAAAAGTTCTCACCAGAGTAGAGATGGATCAATGGTGCATGATCCAAGATGTACTGCGGAATTTCCTTTACTTCCTTTTCATCGAAGTCTTCAGGCAATATCCGAGCATCTTCCTTGAAGTTGCTCAGGTCGATCTTATCTGCGTCCTTGCCGTCCAGCAGTATTTGCTTGGTGCCTTTGCTTGTCCACCGTGACTTGTTCAGGTGTGCCAGTCCACACATGCCAAACCAATCGCAGGTTTTTCGGTCTATCCATGACTCTGACGATGCAACCCATGCCCTTTCTTCAATTCGCTCCGACCATGGTGTTACCTTGGCGAATAGCACATGTTGGTATAACTGCGAGAGGGAAAAGAGGCCAAAGAAGGTACCAGCAGCGGCAATGGCGGGTTTCCTGCCCTTCATCTGATCGTCCAATTCGCTTGATGAGCTACCAGAGCCAGCGAGAGACAAGGGTGTGCGTCCAGACGTAGGTTCATTCGAAGGATGGTGTGTAAGAATATCGATAGTAGGTAAGTCGTGTTCATAGGGGGCGTCCGGCGCAGTGTCTGGCACGACGGTCGGGGTTGTCGACGGGTGTATTGCTATCGAAGGATATGCAGGGACGTCGACAGAAGATATAGATGACGACGGGAGCAGTGACGGCAAGTGCACCCCGAGCGGCACTTGCGCGCCGCCATGCTGGAAGTACGGAATGATAGGCACTGTACAGTTAGCATGGCGTTCTACGACTCAAACAAGGAAGACTGGCAGTCGACGCAGGATGCCGAAGTTGCCGGGCTGACAAAAGCGTGAACAAGGCTGTCAAACCCTGGCCGTCCATGGATGAATGGCGAGTCGATGAAGGGTGCGGAAGATCGACGTCATCCCAGATCTGCAGCTGACAGTGACTGCCCCACCACAGCATGAATAACATACAGAAAGGGCAAAAGGTGGGAGGTAGCGGAAGCAACGGAGCCATAGGGATGACAAAGAGGTGATGGTGGATCTGTGTACAGTAGGGCTGCCGGACTTGCGCGGAATGCTACTTACTGGCGAGCCTCGGCATTCCTATGAAGAAGCTCTCGTGGAGTGCTCGATGTTCAGCAAGGCCAACGAATTGAATTGTTATCGCAGTAGCAATGATGGGTGAGCAACGTGGTTCCAAGCAGAGCGCGTCTGCGGCAAGACGTCAGAACGTCAGAACGTCAGAGAAGCTGGGGCTGGAGCTAGCAGGGGTCTGGTGCCTCGGGTGCGGCTCCCCAGATCAAGGGCTTGGATGCATGAGCGCCGCGTGCTTGAGCGCCCGCCTTCTGCTCGGCGTCGAGAAGTTTGGTCAAGATGGCACAAGGACTGGATCCAGTCAGTGGTGCGATGGAAAGCTTGGATCAATTTAGAGCTGTAGAAATTGTCTTGTCTTGCGCGTGTAACCGCTTTTAGCCTCGTCGCACGCATTTTTGGCTGCACATGTGCATAGTCACACGTTTTGGACGAGTGTAGAAAATTTGAAGATGTAATTGGATTTCCTTTTGTGTCCTGTTCAAAAACAACTCTGCCATGTGTAGTATGTAGGCGCTATCACCGTTCAAACCTCAGAGCCTAGTGGCTATCACAGAGGCGTCCAGCTCAAGCACCGTCAATCTTCGCAATCCGAGTGGAGTTCGATCATCCATGGAGCGCGGACGAGACCTCAAAGAAGACAGCGTGACCCCTCACCTATACCTTCACAAACTTGGTGTGACTTCCTGTTGCAACGACAGGCCCCGGCTGGTCGTTGACAACCTTCCAGATCGTGGCCGTGGTGAAGGCTAGGGTACCACCAACCTTGTTGGCCTTGCCCTCGATCTCTATCCAGTCGCCGTCCTTTGCAGAGCTCACGTAGGAGATGTGAATGTCTGTGGACACACCAGCCTTGTCGCGGTTGTCCCATGCTGCAATGGCGATGCCACCCACCCAGTCAATGAGCGTAGCAGAAACTGACCCGTGAATGCCACCATGTGTGTGACGTGGTTCTTGGTCAGCAAGAGCCGCGCCCGGACGACACCCTTGGAGGCATGCGTCAGCCTGATGTCGTCTAGCAGAAACTGGTAGATGGGGCTATGTGGCTTCCTGGCCTCCCAGAACTTGTGGACATGGGCGAGGGTCTCGGGGTTGTTTGGCGCAGCAGCCATGGTGCGGTGAGGTGAAGAATTTGGAGCTGCAGAGGGATGGCCAGGGTGATTTTAGCAGCCAGCCGCAGATCGGTTCACCAATCGGAGTGGGGTATGGCCGAGCGGTGAAACGACAACTACCCCAGACGTCTCCCAGCAAACGAAGACGCCACTTGTGCTCTTCTTGGCTGAGAGGTGTTTTAAGACGTTGCAGGCATTCTCTGAACATCTCTGAGCTCCATGCACGCGCTCACGCAGCCACCATGAGCGACCACGTTGCAGCGACTGCGAACGCACCCGGCACTGCCGCCGCCGAGCCTCTGGACGAAGCGGTAGACCAAGGCATACAAGACACAGTCCCCCAGAAAGAAACAGACCAGGCGCTGCCCTTCGACTTCAAGGCGTTCACCAACCACGCGTTGCAGTTCTTGGCAACAGCCAGCAACGAGACGCTCGGCGCGTGTCTGGTGGGTCTGGGAGCCGGCACGTACCTAATCCTCGGTCGCGTCGGCCTGGTGCTCATCGGCATCGTGGGTGGAGTCGTTCTTCACGCGACCTGGGAAGGACAGTTTGAGGGCGGCGACAGTCCAGAGCAGAAGGGCAGGAGCAGCCAAAGTCGGAAACAGGAGCTAGGTGCTCATGTCGCGCACAGGATTCTGGACTGGAGGGACAGCAAGGGGCAAGAGAAGCAGGCGGGCGATGCCGACAGGTCTGAGTTGAGCGTGAAGCTGTACGCTGGTAAGAAACTCGACTATTCAGACTTCAAGCCAGAGACGGCGGCCGCGCTGACGGAGCTGACGGATGCTGTTATTCGGGACTATGTCAAGTATGGCCTTGGTGCGCTACATACAAACCTGTCTAATGGAAAACAGATGGTGGTATTCGCCCATTCTGCCTGCCGAAGATGCTTTTCCCGACTCGTGCCGCCAAACTTTCACTGCCTTCGTCCTCTCCGTATCAGCACACCTGTCCCGCAGGCGACCTGCAGACAACTTTGTCGACTTCGTAACGCGCTCGTCGTCCTTCATGATCATTCTCCTACAAGAACTGTCGGCCGCCATCATGGCATCCCCGGCGATGCCCCGAGCGAAGCCGTCGACATATACCTCAAGATGAAGCGAGACAGCACGCTCGCCAACATCCTCGATCCTGAATACCAAACACGGCAGTTCAGTGTCGCTGCCGAGGACATTCTCCAGAACTATCTGGAAGCGAAGACATACAACTGCATGCCAGCCAGGGTGTTTCTACATCAAATCCTCGCCAAGGTCGTCCTGGAGATGATCGTGGTGAACTGCTCGAAACCCGACTTCATCAATGGCTGGATTGTCTACCTTCTTGAAGGTGGCGAGCCTGAGCTCATGAACGCCATCGATGCAGGCGTCGAGGGTTCTTCTGGCCAACTGCAGAACGTCAAGAACAACATCGAGAGGACGACAGGAGAGACAATGTCGCCCGAACGCAAAGAGCACAAGCGCCGTGTCAGTAAAGCTCAGGATGCCATGGACGAGGCTATGCAAGAAGCAAAGCGTTTAAGTCGGTTAATTGCCGAAGAAGATGCTAAGCGCCTGCAGAGTCTGGACGAATCAACCTCATCGTTGACTGATGATCAGTCGGCAAGCACGACACAGGGGATCGTGACCCCAACCTCGTCTCAGAGTGAGGCTATAGCCGAAGGCGAGGCGAACGACTTTGGCATCACGGGACTATCGACACAGGCCCCAGCGCAGGTTGCACCAGCATCTCCAACAAGAGCCGGCGACGACTCAAAGAAGGCCTTCACAAGCTTCGATCAGCTGCTGGGCAACAATCCGCCTACCGCATTTCTAGACGACGATGATCGACCAATTCAAGCAAGACCGCCACCCCTGACTCTCTATAACAGCACAATGTCCATCTTCGATGATAGCATGCCCGGAGAAAAGGGCGTCATGAAAAACAAGCCTAACGTAGAGTATCTGATCCAGATCGAGCCTTCGTCTCACCACCACTCAGGATGGATGACTGCCCGCAAATACACCGAGTTTGAGACCCTACACGAAGTCATCCGTCGCATTGCAGCTATCACGGGTACAACTGGCTTTCTTGAAGCGCACGCGGAGCTGCCTGGTTGGAAGGGTCATACCAAGCCTTCACTTCGCGGTGAGCTTGAGCGCTACCTGAACGATGCTGTCAAATTCAAGCCACTAGCTGAGAGCGAAGGCATGAAGCGCTTCCTTGAGAAAGAGGTGGGAACCGGCAAGACGCCAGGTGGCGGCTTCCCTGGCATCGGCTGGGCGGGTCAGACTTTCGACACCATGGGTAAAGGCATAGGATCCACATTTGACGTGCTGAGCAAGGCGCCGAAGGAAGTCGCCGGAGGAGGCAAAGCACTGTTTGGTGGTGTCACGGGCGTACTGGGTAGCGTTGCGCCGTTTGGAGCAAAGAAGAACCGCGAGTCAATCACAAATGTCACCACCACCACGCCAAGCGCGAGCAGCAGCACCGCAAACCTCTCCCGTACCTCCACAAATACGACTGAAGCCCCTAAGGCTCGCCACGGTCGGGCTGAATCTGTTCTTGCCGAGCTTCCAACACACATCCGTTCGGAAAGCACAATTTCACATACTTCGAAGCGTACATCGATGGAGTCACTACGAAATTCGAACCCGCCAGTCATCGATCAACAGCCCCAGCGCGAAGCTCAGATGGAGCGACGACCATCTTACACACCTGATGGTGACGGCAAGCGCTCTGGCCGCTCCTCGAGATACGGCTCAAGGGCGAACAGCCTTGCTCAAAGCCCCAGGCCAAGCATGGATATTAGCCCTCTCCTCGGCGGCGACCAAATCCTCAACCTCCCACCCATGCCCAGTGAGATCACAGACGACTATAATACTGCGCCGTCCCGCTCCTCTCTGGATCCCTTTCACTCCCGGAACACCTCTCGAATATCTTTGAATTCAACGACACCCTTCACGAATAACGACTCCGTACCCCCGTCCCTGCCCTACCGCGGCGCCTATCAGCAGCCTCGGTTACAACTTCCACCACGACCTCGCCCTCCAAGCCTCGCAAACAAGCAAAGACACACACGCCCCTCTCCGAAACCGAAACCACCGTGTTGATCGAGCTCTTCTTCGCCGTAATCAACGAACTCTATACCCTCTCCTCGGCCTGGACACTGCGGCGCACGCTCCTCAACGCCGCGAAAACCTTCCTCCTACGCCCCGGAAACCCCCAACTATCATCCATCACCACGCTCTTCCAAACGACCCTCGACGCCAGCACCTCCGACGCCGGCCTCGCAGGCCAGCTGCGCAAGATGCGCTCGAACGCGCTGCCGACGGAAAAAGAGCTCGCGGCGTGGCCCGCAGAAGCGAGTCCCGACGACAAAGAGAAGCTGAGAGTCAAGGCGCGGAAGCTGTTAGTGGAGCGCGGGATGCCGAGTGCGCTTACGAGTGTTATGGGCCAGGCTGCTAGTGGGGAGGCGCTGGGGAAGGTGTTTGATTGCCTGCAGGAGCCGCGGGTTGCGAGGGGTGTTATGTTTGGGTTGGTGTTGCAGGGGTTAAGGGCTGTTACGCAGTAAGGATGGAGTTTGATTGTGCATGTGTATGATATGGATGGATGATATAATGACTTTTGCAGTGGAGTACGATATGATTTGATGCCGCGCTTTTGTCTGCTGTTGTTGTCATTGCTATGAATTATCCGGCTAAGGCCGTGCTGAACACCTCCTCCTCTTCCTTCTGTTGATCTTTGATAGTCTTCACTACTGTTCCTGCCGCTAGAGGACACCGCGCGTGCAAAAGGATACTCTTCGATATCTTGGACTGGATGGAGGCAAGAACAATAATAGGGCAAAAAATATCTCCGCTCCCAGAATCGAACTAGGGACCTTTCGATAACAATGTTGCTATTACAGTCGAACGTGATAAACCAACTACACCAAGCGGAGTGATACAACCGGAGCTGTGCTTGTGTCTGATTTGACTGATAGAAGATCGTGTAAGCTATGTTGTATATATTCCCAAATTTGAATCTCGCTCAATAGCCAATAACATCAGAAGTCCAACTTAACAGCAGCGGATTTAAAAAGAGGCTTGGCATGTTCCCATGCCCGCTTATCGACACTCCAATCACCCCGCTCACCCCACCATCCTCACCTTGCACAAAATGACGGATCCGACAGACGACGAATGGGAGTACGAGTACGACGAGGTGGAAACCGAGGACTTCTACATCCCCATCGACCTATCCAACGTGCCCAAAGCACAGAAGTACATGGACAGCGAGCGGCGGACAGGCCATCCGACGCTGCTGAAGAGCAGATTGCGCGCGCTCAATGCGCAGCGTAGCCAGCACCAGCACCAGCAACAGCACCAGCAACAGCAACAGCAACAAGACGCGTCCGCAGTTGAAGCTGCAAATGACCAGGACCAGGCAGCTTTGGGCCAGGCTCAAATTGTGGGATTACATACGCCCAATCCATTGGTTATGTATAATGGCCAGTTACTGAGTTGTCAGTGGGCGTCGACGATTGGGACGGATTTGTTCTTCGCGAAGCCCGGCCGTGGTGCTGAGCCGCTTCGTTCGCTGCCGGATGTGGATCTGCTGGCCCTTGGGTGTGCGAAATTGGTTGCGAAAGTCGGACGACTGAGACCGCGGGATGAGTTGTTTGATGAGGTGGGTGAGAGTGATGGTGTGGCTGCGCAGCCGGAGCTGAATGTTGGGGAGAAGCGGGATTCTGCTCACGTCTCGGAACCGGCGCCGACGAGCTTTCTTGCCAGGTTGAATCAGGCTAAGGCAAAGAGAGGGGATTCGACGCGTCTTGCTGTCTCTCAGTCCGGAGACGGTTCCCGCTTGGTGGCTGAGGCTGCGCCTGATGTTGCTCGAGAACCAGCTGGGCAAAGGACTGGCGATGTCGAGATGGGTGGTACCTGAGTTATCAGAGAAAAGGTATGCAGCAGGCCTAAAAGTTGTGGTTGTTGGTGAAGAAGAGTTGGAGCGACGCATTTCCTCTGATATGGCTGCTGCGTGGCTCAACGAGCAGCAACTACCATCAACCAACATGGCGTCTACCTCCCGGCCAACACGTGGTTCTAATCAAGACAACCGAGTCACTGGCTTTATCTTCCTCCATCACCTACGTCATCACACCCCCTCGTCCACGCAATCGGACTCCAACTCCTAGCATCCTGCCCCACGCCCCTCCGCGCACCGCCATTTGACCTGTACGGAACGAAGATTTCATCGCAAGCCATACAAGAGGGAAGACGGATTTCTATGGTCATGTTGAAGGGGTTGCAGGTACTTGCTGTGTTCCATGTTGCTGCTTGGGGCTGAGTGGATGGATGAATGAGTGCTGGTAGATAGGTGAGGAAAGGAGGAGTGAGAGGGGAGAGAGGGCGAGGTGTGGTGGTTTGGTAAGGGAGTAGCGTGCTTGTTTTTGTTGCTGAGGATTGAGGACTACGACTTTCTCTCGAATCTCTCGAATCTCTATGGATCCGCAGTCCCGAGGTATAAGGTGGAGTGGCGTGACTGTCAACTGGCAAAACTGCATAAGACAAGAGTGAAACCCGAAATTGGTGTTTAGACATGAGTGGAAAGCTAGGTACTGTACTGTCGCTGGCGTGATGCGCATCCTCTTCTTCTTCTGTTCTTTTACTTCTACTCTTCTTTGCTCTGCTCTGCCTTGGCCTGCTTTGGCCTGCTCTGCTCTGCCGTGTGCAGCTTTCCTCGGTAATTATACACAACCTTGCAGGCCCCCAACGTCACCCCCATCTACTGCTTTGCACGCTTCTCCTTGTCACTCGTCGTCTGGCTGACGTTGAGGCCGAGGCCGTTGGAGTCGAGGTAGACCTTGTTTGCGCTCTTCTCGAGGATTTGGGCAATGTTCTTTGCGTTTTCGAACTCGCGCAGGTCGACGTAGGTGCGGCTCTTCTTGATGGCGTCACCGATCAGCTCGGCGGAGCGGGCTTCTCCCTGGGCGCGCACAACGGTGGCCTGCTTCTCCTGGCGGGCTTTGTCGACGACGAAGGCGGCGCGCTGGGCTTCTTGCTGGGCGACCTGCTTGGCCTCGACGGCGGCGGTGAATTCGGGGAGAAGGCGAGGTGCTGGAGGAGTCAGTATAAGGTGGGGAGGGGGCAGGGGGTGGAGGGCGCACTGTGAGGGAGACGTCGTCGAGCATGATGTTGAAGCGCGCGGCTCTCCGGACCAGGTTGTCGCGCACCAGCCTCGAGACGTTCTCACGCTGGGTGATGAGCTGCGAGGCGTTGAACTGGGCGACGACGCTCTTCAGGACCTCGTTGACAATGGACGGCAGGACGCGCTCGTCGTAGTCGGTGCCCAGGGTGCGGTAGATCTGCGGCAGGGCGTCGACCCGCGGCCTGCTGAGCACTCTGCACGTGATGTTGACCATCTGCAGGTCCTTTGTGCCCGTCAGCGAGGCCACGTTCCTGGGCTTGGCGCGCACGTCGTAGGTGATGGGCGTCTCGAACCACGGCATGTTGAAGTGGGTGCCCTCGTTGTAGATTTCCTTTTGCACGCCGCCGAGTCGGGTGTACTTGATGGCGCGGTGGCCTCCGTCGACGTTGAAGAGGGCGTTGTTGGCGAGCCAGAGGCCGCCGCCGAGCAGGACGAGGCCCGCGATGCCGCCTGCTGTGCCCTTGGGTGCGCCGCCGCCGGCGCCGCCGAAGCGCGAGGTGCGGCGGGTGAGCTCATTCTGGATGCGCTGCCAGGCTTCCTTTGGGTCGGGTGCGGCCATAGTGGAGGGCGAGCTGTGCGGGTCGGGGTGGTGTGGGTGGAGGGGCAGAGGGCGATGGCAGAGGCCGGTGGCAGAGGGAGGCGTCGACAAGAGTGATCGTCTGCCTCTCGACGGCGTGCATGATGCGTCGAAAATGAAATCACCGACTGCCGACCAACGCCCACCAGGGGCATGAATGACTAAGGCCAACCACGCCAGCCACCATGACGCCTCTGGTACCACCCGACCTGGCCCTCTCCTTCACTGGCAACATGGACCTGCGCACTGTGAGACGCTGCGCTCTCTCACTGCACGCCGCTCTAGCACAACCCCGGCCTTAGCACCCGTGAAGCTCGTCGCCCGCGGCCAACATGCAGCAGCTCCCCATGTCCCAGCCTGCGCTTGGGCCACCCATCCATTGTCCGAGTCCAAGACACCAGCTGTCCAGAAGCTCTGTGAGCCGTGAGCATGCACATCGCCCGCGCTGATTTCTGCTCCTTCCCCGTCCAGCCCCTCGTGGCCGTCTGTTCGTCTGCCCTCTCTTCCACCCCACCCCATTGCATTCCACCGCCCGTCTGCTATCTCGTTGGCGACTGTCGAATGCAGCACGGGCCGAGCTACTTTCATCTGACGTGGGTTGAAACCATCAGAGAAGAGTGAGCATTCACGGTCCCAAACAGACTACGTACACCACACTCTACCGTACATCCACCATCCAGTCAAAATAGCTCTCTCCACCACACTATCATACATCCATAAAATCTCCTCACACCATCACATCCACAATCTCACACCACCACCTCCACAATCTAGTCCACAATCTATTCCACAACCTAGTCCACAACCTAGTCCACAACCTAGTCCACAGCCATGCATATAACCCCCAGAGCCCTCCAGGCCATCGCCTGGTCCCTCGCCGCCTCTGCAGTGCGCGCCCAGTATGTCATAGACAACCTCAGCTTCGGCCACAAGGACGGCGTCTTCATCTCCCCCGACCTGCGCGCCATCCCCCACTTCGACGTCCAGGGCATCGACGACTACAAGCCCCAGGTCCTCTCCGACCGCGTCATCCTCACCCCTCCCTACCCCGGCAACAAGCGCGGTGCACTATGGGCAAACGATCCCATGCACCATGACGGCGACTGGACCGCCGAGCTGGACTTTAGGGCGACTGGCATGGAGCGCGGCGGCGGAAACCTGCAGCTCTGGTACGTCAAGGAGACCCAGGCCCATGACAGGCCCAACAGTCTATACACTGTCCCCAGCTTCGATGGGCTGGTCCTGGTCATCGACCAGTACGAGGGCCATGGCGGCTCAGTGCGCGGCTTCCTCAACGACGGCACAAAGGACTTTAGGTCGCACCCAGACACAGACACGCTAGCTTTTGGCAAGTGCGACCATGCCTACAGGAATCGTGGACTCCTCAGCACAATCAAGCTGCACCACACGAACGGCCTGCTCGAGGTCACTATCGACGACGAGTCCTGCTTCAAGACCGACAAGGTGCGTCCAGAACCTACAATGCGCCCCAATGCATGCTAATCTCCTACCAGGTCAAGCTCCCCAAAGACTACTACTTTGGTGTCAGCGCCTCGAGCGCCGAGAACCCCGACTCGTTCGAAGTCCACAAGTTCATCGTGTCCACCACAAACTCGCACGCCCGCGAAGAGCCCAACCACCAACGTTTCCCCGACGCGCGGAACCAGCAGCACCAGCAACCCGTCCAGAACCAGCCACACCAGGAATCTGCCCAGCAAAAGCACGCCCAGGAGCAAGGCTCCCCGCCCAAGAAGATGGCGTCCTCGCAGCAAATCCCCCGTGGATCCAGGACGTCATGGCGTCCAACATCAAGACGCAAGAAGACCAGTTCGCCGATCTGCACAACCGCATCCAAGACATCGCACATCACGCAATCGACATCTACAGCACCATGGAAACGGCGTACGAGGAGGCCCAGCACCGCCACAACGAACTCATGTCGCGCCTCGCGTCCTCGACAACCGCCTCGCCCACAACGTGCGCCTAAGCGAGAAGACAGAAACCACCGTCATGCAAATCCTGCGCGACCTCGAGAGCAAAGACTACAAATCCCTCATCACGCAGATGCACAACCGCCTTGAGGACAACCACAAGGACATTCCGAATGTCGTCAAGGCCGTCGTCCAGCAGCACGGTCTATCCTGGATGAGCTTGCTGGCCATCGCCTTTGCCGTCCAGATCATGGTCGTCGGCGCCTACCTCCTCTACAAGAAGAGACGCAGCGGCGCGCCGAAGAAGTACCTGTAGATGTCCTGCCGTCTTGGGAGAGTCTTCTCACGGAGGTTGTATCATATACTTGCTTCGTCTTGTGCGTTTGGGCTGGGCTGGACTGGGCTGGACTAGGTTGGGTTGGGTTGGTTTCGTGCATTGCGTGGCGTGGCGTGGCGTGGCGTGGCGTTGGGCGAGTTTGGTTTATGACAAATCTGTTGGTTGTTCGGTTAGTTGGTTTGCTAGGACTTGTGAATATCTTGAAACCTATATACACACATCTTCTGTCTATCTGTCTGTCTGTCTGTCCGTCTATTCATTCGTCTGCGCAGAATCACAACCCTCCATGTTGGAGTCCTGAATCGTCGACTTGGCTAAAGCGCATGCGCAGAAGAAACGTGGCATTTTGCGAGTGCTCTCCGTTTCTTCCGGTAGAATATGTGGCGGATACATCATAACTACCTTGGACGTCTTTTGCAGAAAGACGGAGCCTCGCAAGTGCGATGATTCCGAGCTCGACGCCGTTTCGAACAGCAAGGACATAGTAAGCCCAAGCCAGGCCTTTAGGCAGAAAGAAACTGCCGAATTTGCGGTAGAACATGCCATGCCGAAAGCAGAAGGTAGTTTTGGCTGCGCGTCTGTCCCAGCAGGTCAAAGAACAGGTTGATGAATTCTGGTGGCCTGGCGTTCTCCACGCGTGAAGAAATCCACAACCTCACAATGCCACACATGGTGGTCTATGTCGATACCCATTTTGAGCGAATCCAGCGAACCCCGCATCGTCATTTTGATTTCCAGACATTTTATACAAAGGCTTCAAGACCCTGACGAGGAACTCAATGCTTCATCTTAATCACCCTTTTTCAAAATCTTAGTACAGGCAATCACGTACTTTTCAATTCGTGCGTCGGTGTGCGTAGGACTTTACAGACAGGGAATCGTTCCGTTTGTGTTTCCGACGATGGGAAAAGTAGCATGTAAGTAACGAAGGATTCAGCGGTGAGAGGAAGAATCTATAGTCCGGATAGAATCAATTGGCAGCCTACAACTTGCACCTGTGGTCTTTTTGTTAGGCAGACTCAGACGCAGTGTTGAATGGTTGGTTAGCTCGTGGCTGGTTGGTTAGTATCGTGTTCTTACTTACGTTATCAGAGTCAGGTCCTAGTCATCCAAGTAGTTTTAAGGGGTTGTTTTCTGATAGTTGTGGCATGGAAAAAGATTGATCAGGTTGCTGTACACATCGATGTAATCGGCTGCACTTATGTTTTGTCCATCCTCCCACTCTTCATCCATCTGTCGGTTCCTCAGCTTCAGCTGTTGCGGTAACTCTGCCGTCTTGCTAGTCTGCAGTCGGGGACTCTTTCTCGGTGTTGTCACAACTCCGGAAAAGGTGATGGAGAAAGTTGTTGGTTCTTGGCTACGGTAGTTCGAGGGAACCCCTCGAGGCCAAATATCCTAATCTTCGACTTTTCAACGGGAAAAAATACATTTCTAAAATAGATAATCCAAAATACCTCTACCGGGTCCTGCTGATGACTTCTCTGTCTGAAATGGGTCTGCCTTTGCACCACCTTGGATTGCGTGTCAAAAGAAAATGCATCAGAGGGACTCCAAGGCTCCCTTGTCGACCAAGGTTCTTTCACTTTGGTACTCTGGTACCTCTTTGCCATCAATGGCTTGGCGACAGCCCTCTAAGAGAAAACATTCGGCTATCACAAAAGAATACTTATGACGATTATATGTTCTAAGAGGCCCCGAAGAAACCCGCCACTAGCATGATTATCAAACCTCCATGTTTTCTCTCACATGCTCTTTTTCCTCGTATTGCAGACCTATATGTGGGGGCTGCGCCGTCTCACACACTACCGTAACACGAACTTTACCCAAGTCTTCGTAACTGTGCGCATATCGTATCACCAAGGACAGTATTCACCGGCCTGTTTGAATTCCAATTTCGTTCACTCTATCTCCATCGTGCGTACAGTGAGTGCAGGATAACCACGGAGGGTATAGCTGTGCAAGTCAGAATCAGTGTCGAACACATTGGCTCCGTTGCACCTATGTCTGCGTCAACTTCGGATTTATGGCCTTCCGACGATGAAGACAATAGTGGCTGTCGTAGTACTGATCTTTCCATGTGCTAGTAAAAAGCCGTGGCTGCGCGCGACACTTGAGTGTGGATCCATTTCCTTGCAATAAGCACTGGTGCTCTTCATTGCACCGACAGGGCTAAGCAGCAGCTGTTCGATGCCAAATTTAGCCTGATTGGGACATGCTCCTGCGATTATGCCTATGGAGCACCTACCTTGGAGGATTCTTGGTACTAGATGTATGCTTCCTCCAGTGGCTGTGGCTACGCTAGGGCATCGTCATCCATCAGCTCGAATCAATTTTCACTTTTAATGCAGTCCCATTTGCTAGTATCTATTCACAATTTCTGACTCTATCCATTTCTCAGCAAACAGGCGCTAGCCCTGGCGCTGGATGTTCTGTTATGAGTTGAATGTCGAGCGTGTCATGAAGCAGACATTTGTGTGAGGGCCCAGGTACGGTGCGTGAAGGGCGCCTGCTGGCTGCACGATGATGTCGCCTCCCTCTAGGTATACCAAATGATAGCCTCCAACCGGTACAATTGTCGCCACAATTTCTTTCAGACCATCTAACTGGTTGCCAACCCTTGTCTCCACATTCCTCGTATGCAGCAGTAGTACCACCTGCAGGGCTTCCTGGGTTACCGCTGAAATGTGCTGAACGCGGTCAACTGTTGGGGCCTGTCTTCTGCTGTTCTTCAAAAGAAGTTGAGATGGTGACCTTGACCTGGAACGATGGGCACTAAGTGATCATCCCAGCTTGCTAGAGTTCATCACGTCATAAAGGAGTGATTTGCATTGAATTGGACATACATACGCGCGAAATCATCTCGTTTTTGTGAGTGTGGAGATCGATCGGGGCTATTAGAGAAAGAATAATTTCTGGTTCAGTCGTCAAATGCGGATACGAGTGTTGAAATTGCGTGGTGGTTTGACATTGTTCTACATTTTTCCTCCCGGTAAAGCATAGAGGCTGCTAGGGTCCCCAAGGTGTATCGAAGCGCCCCAGCGGGGGTCTGCATCTCTGTACCGTCTAGTTTGGTAAAGTCTTCGTACGTCAAGTGTAGTCCAGGAGAAACAGCATCTGCTAGTCTATAGTTTGTTAAACATGGCAGCACAATCAATAACGGAAGCGGGGAAAGGTAGGGTGCTCAATAGCTCGAGCCTTGTCGATCGTCTATGTTGAATCAGCAAACAACCTCGAATAAGTGGCGGGCTGACTCACAGTTAGCACCCATCGCTTTCCGCAGCTTCATGGTGACTGCGTCTGCCTCCAGCTCTTTCTTGTCACTGGTTTGAATCTCCACAGCATATGTTCGGATGACTTGCTTGACCTGCCCACTCTGGAAGCTCATCTTGGCCTTCCGCATGATCTTGGTATTGGGGCCTGTACTTTTCGTTAGCCTCTGTGCCCGCCTCAGTGTAACTACACATTTCCTATCGCAGACAACATTTGTCTGCAGTGCACAAAGAGTCCCCTAAATATAGTATCCTGACTGCCACAAAGCACTTACCTGCCCAGACAACAAATGCAAATTTAACGCGTTCCGAGTACTCGTCGTTGCCCAACTTCATACGCACGTATCCGTAAGCCGCCTCATCGTCGCCAAAAGTCTCCACCATCTCTGCAATGTCGCCTGTGCCGGTGCTGGCCAGCTTTAAGTTGTCCTTTGTGGCAGATTCATACTTGAGGACAAGCCACGTGGTCTCGGATTTGTCGCTCCTCACATCCTCATAAGCCTTGCTGATGTCCGGATCAGAGAGGATATCGCTAGGAGATGGCATTTTGGACCGTTTGCTCGCTTGAGACAGGGGTGTGGATTGGTGTTGTAAAGATTGCAGGGGGTTCGTGCGAAGACGACGTGAGGAAGTTGGGATGCGGCGCATTTGTGGCTAAAATTACTGCGGGGCGCTACTAAGGACGCCAATGAGATTGTGGCAACTTGGACAACTTCAACACTCTTTGTCCTGTGTGAGACGACTTCTCATCTCCTCAGATGTCTTGCAACGCTCCCATAGGACTAGTCATGTCTATGTACGGTGAATATGCTGCGCAACATGATTGCTGTCTCATGTTGTTTGCTCTCTACCCAAATGTGAACACCGACCGCAATTACTAACTTGGAACGTAACTACCTACCCTTAGAGCTATCGCTGTTGTCTACAGTATGAGTACCTTGCAGTCGTATCACTCTTCTCTATCGTCTGCTTCTCTCGTTCATCTGCTCCTCTCCGTGGCAGTGTGTTGTATGCCGACAGCAATGGTATCCATCCTCTCACTCCCGAACGAGTGAATCAACCTCACAACTATTTATCTCATGAACGGCGACATTGCGAGTCTCATGCAAATGCTGCAGTCTACAAAGAAGTGCTATACTGGCGCTCTACCGTACCATCGTGCTGGATATCGAAGCATTGACGCTAAAACGCCGTCCCAGGATTTTTGTCTGCATCGAAATTTCATGGAGAGGCCTGGAATTAGTAATGCGACAAGGAACATCGTGGCCAGCGCAAGCAAGTGCGTAGCGATGGGACACACCGATGGCGACTCGAATCGAATCCAGTCGGGGATTATGAATTTCAACCAGGCGGATCCAGTCAAGCTCATGGGAGTAATGGCATTTGTATAGCGAGAGGGCTTCCCGAGACTGACAACATACGAACCCTAAGCTATAACTGTTACGACAGCGATGCTCGCACATTGCACACGAGCCCGAACACTATCCATTCCCGCTATGCTCCTGGTGGAAGAGCTTTGGTTTCAAGGTCTGGTCCAAGGTCGACTCAACCCAAGCCTGGCAGCACGACGTAGTGTCTTCGATACCCTGGAGAGCCTAACGGTACCTCACGATGGTGATTCGATCGTCAACTTGCCGAATGCTGCTGACACACTGGCATGCATTATGCTTGCTTCTACCCAACCTTTCGACGCTGGATAGATCATCCCTCTCCTTGGAATCCCCATCCTGTTACCTCTTATGCTCTTTTTATATTGGCTCGTATATGTTCGAGAAGCTCACCTCGCTACGCCTCCATCGAACGCAAATTCCGGCTGCAATGGTCCAACGAATATTATAATGCACTCGGAGACTCAGCTCGTTCGTCTGCGTTTACTTCTGCGCCTGCTATAAACTGGAGCGGAATGAGCTCTGCATAGGTCTGGAGTATGTGCGATCGACACTGGAGGATGTCACCGTTCGTATTGAGGTTAGCAAGAAGATGTCTAGAAGCCGTCGTCAGTACAGACTGAAAGCATTCTGCGACGAACTAGGCTCCCTCCAATCCCCCACACAGCACTGAAGAAGCTGTCGATGTCGTTCCCTGTCCTGTTTGGCAATATCGGCACGCATCAAGTCCCCGAGCACAGTCTGTCTTCTGTGCTTCCCCCACCTCGAGCACCTCTTGGTTGCCAACGACTTGTGGGAGCTGTTCCTTAACCATCAAGTTCTCTACGGTGCATTCTGCCTCCTCGCATGTATGGGTTTCCTCGGTCGGTGTGGAAACAGACTTGCTCCATCCATGGCCGCCGCACCTAGACTCCAGAAGTCTGCCATTGACCTCCGTATGGTTGTAGCGTCTTTCTTCTGGGATCATGCGGTCGGGGCAGAGTTTGAGAAGATGAAGGCAACGCCTTGTAGCGATCTGGACGAGCACGGCTATCTCGATATTCATGTGGCGAGGATTAGACGTCGTATTGAGGACTGTATGGACCATGGGGTTTGCTCCTGGGATGAGGTTTGAGAGTAGCACAAGTCCACATGCCTTCTGGAGAAGGAGTCAGATTTTGATATACTACCCCATGAATCAGTCGATCAATCACTTCATTGGTTGATTAATCAACAACCAACATAATGGATAACCACCCACACGGAACACCACCCTCATATCCGTATGATTGCATCCCTACACATTGATGAGACGTATTGATGAGACGTATTGATGAGATGTAGAGATGTGATGTATAGATGAGATGTATGGATGAGATGTATAGATGAAATGTATGGACCAGACGTATGGACGAGACGTATTGACGAGATCTCCAAGGCTCAGCCATCGCATCACCACTCCACACCAAGCCGAAGCGGACTCACTCACAGTCGGCCCACCGAAGCCGAGATTTTGCAGCGGTTTGCAGCGCGTTGCATGCATTGCATTGCATGCATAGCGTGGATAAAGCATACATACATAGGGAGTAGGTCGTAGTTCACGCACGCACGCACGCACAAGCAACGCGCAGGCGCGGCATGTGGCGGCCTGCAGCAGAGAATTCTATACCATATGCCAGCGCGCGCAAGTATGTAAACCCACGCACCCCCACCCTCCCATTCCCTTGCGCGTCGATTACATAAGTAGGTACCTATCTGGTACCTACCTATTACCTACCTAGTACCTAGTTGATTAGTTGGTTAGTTGGTTCGATTTACTCGCAACCAGAACCGCGCAGCACGCACTGGCTTGAGTTGCGAAATAGCGCCGCGCACGGCCGGGGTCTGACGGTGTGGGAGGGGGCTAGCTGCACTGGTGGAGGGAAGTACCTAGTACCTAAGTAGTGGGTTGTGAGGTTAGGTCGTGAGTGGACCCATGGTTGACGCGTGGCTAGTGGGAGGAGGGAGTTTGGGGGCACTGTGTGTTTGGTAGAGGCGGATGCGGAGATGTGTTGGAGCGGGGCCGTGAAAAAGAGAGCGATGGAGTCTGGTTGCGAGAGCGAGAGGGGTGGTGCTGGGTTGGGTGATGGGGTGCATGGGCTTCGGGATCGTGGGCCGAGGTACGGTGTGTGCAGGCATGCAACTGGTGGCTCGAGCAGCGGCTGAGAAGACCATAACTCCGGACAGTGGAATCGAGATGAAGGGATTTGTGATAGTGACAGGTCGGTCTTGTGAAAGCGGGGTGCGCTATCAAGATCAAGCCATTTTTCCGCAGCGAGGGATCCTTTCGTATTCCTTAGACGCGCTAAGGATCCAAACGAGGCTGGTGAGGACCAAACTCGATATTGAGTGCCTAAAGCGTCCGTGGCAGCTCATGTCACTTCATCAAAGGACCTTGGACTCGGAAAGGGAGGGCGTTTACCCACCCTCCTCTCCGCGCAGCCGTTGTCTAATGTCATGCGATGCCGCAAAGGGCCGCCTTCCGCAGCTGCAGACGGGTTGTCGACGATCTCCATACGTCGGGCTGGGCACCGAGCTCCCCTACTCGAGCGGTATGGACGGCAAGCCGTTGGGTCAGCAAGCACCGCGGAGCAAGATGGGGGCACAGCTGGCTACTGCCTCAACAGGGACATGCAGCGATGGGTTGTGCTTGAAACTAAGAAGGGATGCTCGAGATGATCAGAGGTGTCAGGTCGGTCTACAAGGCAGAGTGCAGAGTGCAGTGTCTCGCCGGAGAAAGGCCAGACGCAGGTATGTCGTGCGCGGCATGCGGAGGCGGAAGCGAATGCGGCGTCATGGCAAGCGGCTCTGCTGCTCGCTGCGAGATGGGGCATGTGCTTGCGGGCACTATGGGAGGGTGCATTGCAGCGCATGTTCGCCATCTATGTCTCAGCATCCACGGCTTCATGGCCTCCTGTGGCCGTGTAGGCAGGAGAGGCGGCAGCACATGTTGGAGGACCAAGTCTCCAGCGCTCCAGCAAGGGCGTTGGTGCAGTGCGAGGGTGCGGCGGGGTAAAGCCGTGGGCTAGCAGGCTTGGCACAGGACCCTGATGGCAGCGTGGAGGAGAGAGAAGGGTAGGAAGGGCAAGAGGAGACTAGCGGTGTACAATAGACAGCAAGCGTCGGTGCCCCTCACGTCGAGTGCTGGCGTGCTGGCGTGCTGGCGTGCTGGAGTCTGTTGAGGCCATCGATGGGCCTCTGGAGTCGGCGCAAGACGCTAGAGAAAGCAGCAGCAAGCGAGCCGGCCACAAGCGCATGCGCCTGGATGTGGTGAGTCTGAGAAGCGTGAGGTGACAAGCAGTGGGGCGGAAAGGCGCGGCGCACGACCGGTCAGTGCAGCCAAGGTCAGCCGTGGCGGGGCGTGCGGTCGGCGGCCAATCACCGGCCGCGCTACCTCGCCCCGCCGCCTGCTGGGGATGCAAGGAGCGGCCGTGGCTTGCTGCTCCGTCCAGACCCCGATAACGGCTCTGCTGGCTCGAGACGTGGCCGGCCGTGATTGGTCGAGGCCGGCCATCTCATCCGTTCGTCATGGCTGCGGCTGCTGATCCATGTGCTTTCCAGACTCGGGTGCAAAGCGTCCTGGACAGCGGGAGCAAAGGATCAATCCGCGAGCATTTGCGCGCATCTACCGCAACAATGTCACAGACTCAGCCGTGTCGTGCGCAACTGCACGCAACCAGGTCTTGCAGCAGTTCCTTCGGGGCACCCTCTGAACCGGCCTGCTGCCGCCCAGGGATCCCCTTCATCACACGCATATGCAAAGGCGGCTATGTGCAGCTGCGACATACCATACTAGTGTCCAATCCATGTCCATTCCTCCCTCAGGCGCACTCGCATCGCGGGACTGCCTCAGCGCTGCAGGAACGCCTGTTGACACATGGCCGCTGCTCAACCTGCAACGCTGCTTGTGAGCAACGTCCAGCTGGCTATACAGTATCCTGTCTCTGCCAGGTGCCATCAACGTCTTGGGACATGCCAGCTCCGTAGCATCCTCACCCACTTCCCATCCAGCCCCGGCCTAAGCTGATGTCTATACTTGCCTGTGCTAGAGCCCTCTTCCCCATGCGTTGGACAAGAGGCGCACAGTCTCCACTGCCTCGCCACTCCACGAGAACATGGTTGTGCTTTGCCTCTCCGACGAGTGATGGGGAGACAGGGTCCGGAGGTAGAGCTCTATTGCCAACTCATCAGCTCCATTGCCAACTCATCAGCTCCATTGCCAACTCTTCACCTCCATTGCCAACTCTTCAGCTCCATTGCCAACTCTTCACCTCCGTCCCCTAGTACGCGACTTGTCTATGGTTTCCAAGTCATGTACAGACGGGCGCGGGCCTTCTCCACGATCCGCTCCCACCTCGCGCCGGATGCACTGCACTGCACGTTTATTTTGACCTGTGCATTGCCTAGACACATCGACCCACGCGGCATGGTAGGACAGACCCTCGCTGAAGCCATCATGGAGCACTCCAGCTTCCACATGGTGATACATTAGGGTTCGCTTACCCTCTCGTGCTACCACAAGCTTTTTGCAACTTGCCATTGTGCCACAACGCTGTAAAAGCCTTGGCGCCTCAAACTCGTCCGGCTAGTCAAACCGATCGAGGATGCGCTTTTTCTGCCTTCTCCTCTCTGATACCGTCAGTCGGTGGTACACGCCCAAGGTCCAAGAGAGGCTGTCGACTGCGCATCGCTGCCACGTCGTCTCGACCACCATAGCATATGAGGACGAGCATGGTCAGCGTGTGGACAAGGAAGATGCCCATGTCACATGCCCTGGACAGGGTCGAATGAGATGCGAACACTTCGTTTGGCGCCTGAGGCGGCCAGGCTGGCACAAAAGCCATCTGTCAGATGTGGCCGGCATGGCACAGGCTGAGCCAGAGCTCCCACCGTTCGCATGGAAGCTGCATAACCCGAGCCGGACTGGCCCGCTCAGTGTGCACTGTGCACACGGTACTGCGGGTCCCGTGACGTTCACATTCCGCCTGCCATGGCCGTCTTTTGGCCAGACGCGACATGCCTGCGCATGCACCAAGCGCAGCCATGGTTTCAGCGTGCCGTAAACGTCAGCCTGTGTAGCAGCGCCCAAGACGCTGGGACTTTGAATCCGACAGCGAGGGAGACACGATGATGGAAGTCTGCGACGGAGAGTGCGGGTGGCTGTTGGAGAGGCGAGGTAACAAGGCGTGACTGAGCTGGCCCCCATCTCCAAGCAGTTAGCGGACAACACATCACTCACACCGCAAGTAGACGTCGCCCTATCATTCACCACCGCATCCACATCGAACACCATGTCCGGTCGTACAAACGGCACGTTTATCGAGCGCATTTTCACACCGTCCTCTCATTGACCTCCCTGCTGACATGACATGAGCGTCGTACTCTGTCGAGTCTCCACGTTGCACATGCTCACGCAGGCGTCGCTCGCAGATTCGCGCCTCTGTCGATATTGTTGAATGTTGGCCTCGCGTGGAAAATCGATAGACGGCCTTTGATGCCTGCACCTGCGTGTCCAGGTCGTCGGAATGCGATAAAGTATCCATCCAACTACAGCTGCTCTGATTCATGCCCAGGCTGGTGAGGATATGGCTGGCACGGGCTACCGTCCGTCTTTCCCGTTTCACTTTCGGGCCCATCCCTGCGCGAGACGTGTTGGATCGTGGCCCGGGGCCATTTAGCCTGAGGAGGAATCCGCTCAAGGATGCCCAGCCCAGCTTGCTCGCGTTCGCAGGCTGCCCTGCCTGAAGCATCCAAGTCCGTTTTCAAAGTGGAAACAATGACGAGCAGATGCCGCGGGAGTTGAGCGTGCGTTTCAGAGTGAGGAGCGCTGCGGACCGACAGCGGGAAGACTGCTTCTGTGGAGCCTCGGTCCTAGACGTCGACGCGCTGTTCTGGACGCTGTTGCTGTGCTTTGGCTCGTATCAGCAGTGCACATCATCGCGCCTGGCGAGCCACTCAGCGCACCGACGCGGGCGTCGGCGAGCCAGCTCAAGACGTTTCAAGTTTTCAACAGGGTCTGCTTTCCGATCGCTCGCTGGGATGTTGGTCTTTGGCTCTCCGTCTGTGCGCATGATTGTCGGCACCCGCAACATCAAGCACCCGCTGCGCTGACTAAGAAGCGTTTATTATCGAGTGGGTAACTTTACTGCCACTCCACACTGCACGGCTCCGGTTGGTGTGAATGGCCGCAACCCTGGGCCTGTCCAGCCATCAGCTTCCTATCGGGGACACAACCGATGCCTGAGGAAGCGGGACGCCGTCTGTTGAAAGAATACGGTAGGCGCCCGCTACGCCTGGCACACAACCCCTGTCGAAGCGATAGTGCGAGCGACGACGGTCGACGGTCTAAGGCCGAAGAGGGACGGTGGTGGAGGGCGGGCGCCACGAAAATAGCAGTTCCTCGGCCGTTGCTGCACCCTCTTTGTCAGGCGGTTCTGACGCGGCAAGCAGGGCAAGCAGGCCTGCATTGATCTGCTGTGCCTTTGCGCTGTCGTGCGGATGCTGACCTTTGTCGTCAGGTGGCTGGAGGTGGGGCCGTGGGGCGTGCTCGCTTGGGTGCAGCGGCGTGGTGGTATAGGCCTGGCAGCCCTGTCCCTGCCAGGCTGTTCTCCATGCAGCCGCCAGTCAGCTTGCGCGAGGTGGTGGTGTCTGTGCTCGTCGAGCGCGAAACGGTTGTCTTCACGCGACTGTTGCTTCTCGGCCCTGGCACGCCTGGCTGGGAGGATGGAAGAGGGAGGGTGGAGGGCTCGAGGGCAAGCCGGACCCGCCCATGCTGGCCGTGCTGGCGACAGCTGGCCGTGCACCAGGCTCGAAGCGAATTTAGATTGTGTGCGAGCAGCGGCTCGTGGGGTGGGCGTGTTTTGCTGAGACGGTAGACGCCTCCCCCAGCACATCTCCACCATCCGTTCCTAGGCATAGAGACGGCACAGTGACCGCATAGCACGCTCTCGAGGCGTCTGAAGCTGGCCGGCAGCGCTGCAGCAGAAGCCCTCGTCGCAGCAGCGAGCCCCCGTGCTGGTGCCGCCCGTTGCTGCACAGTGCAAACTCGCGCCGTCCCGTCTCGCAGCGACATCATCGTGCGCGCGCGGATCAAGGATTCACGCTGCCAGCGCCGTCGGCGTCGATAGCGCACTGACATTGTAGGGACACGCCGTCCGCGAAAAAGAGCCCATCCTCGAACGGACTGTGGTGCGGGGCGTGCGTGGCTCGCCGTGTCTCGGTCAGCCCTCTTAGCTGCGGCCTGCCTGCTGTCGAGCGCTGCAGAGAATCCTGCAGCACCGCCGACGAGAACGACCTCTCTTCTCCACACGCGCCAGACAGCCAGACAGCCAAACAGCCAGACAGTACTGCCGTGAGCACTGCACTCTCTGCGTCCGTTCGCTGAGGCATTGGCACTGGTAAGTCGCCTCCTCTCTACCAAACGCTGCCCGCACCCTCCTCCACGCGCTGTTTCGGCCCCGACCCAGCGTTTTCCCGTGCACTCGCCTATCTCTCATTGTCTGGTTGGCTCAACTTGGTTCAACTTGGTTGGCTGGCTGGCGGATTGGCGCGCTGGTTGGCTCGCTGGCTGGTTGGCTGGTGGGCTGCTTGCTTCGCACCTGGTCGGGACGCCACTAGCACTCAACTCCCATCCCAACCACCTCCGCCCTCTAAACCTCCGCCTCCCCACGCAGTCAGCCAAACACGCCGTCTGCTGGTTTTTGATTCTGCACATAGACTGGCGGAGTTTGGCACCTGCCGCATCCATTGTTTACCTTTATCTTTGTTGTGCGCCGCATCAGCTGACCCGCGAGTCGCGTAGTGTTCCTGACGTTGAAGCTGCAGCCATCCATCAGTATACCTCTATCCATCCATACTGCACGGCCTGCCATTGCAATCGCCCTTGCAATCTCGATTGACCACCGCAACCACGTTGCGACCCATTACGACGACTCGACAGTAGATGCTCCGCTTGTCGCACACCTCATCCGCTATTCTTCCAGGCCGGCATCCGTCAATTCGTCCTTGAGCGTGTTTTGAAAAGACCTCGAAAAGCATTGCACTTACTCGATTTACGATTGCAACGACGTTACGACCCGCGTTTTGACTGTACAGCATTGTTTGCAGCGTTCGAGCCAGTCACGCAGCTTAGTTCGTGTGTCCCCGTGTCTGTGTCTGTGTATTGAGCCTTGCATTGCTCCTACCAGCTTGGGATCCACTTGGTGAGTCCTCTCCTGCCCACCACTCATCCAAATCAATCCCACGTCTCTATGGGACCCTGGTGAACGAACGCGTAAGCGAGATGTGCAGGCATCGTCGATTAGCACGGCTCGCACACGTGCATGGGCGCGTCTGACTTGGCTTCCCTGCCCTCTACCGCTCGCGAATCCTGCCGAGCAAACAAACTGACTTGCGGTCAAGGCATTTGGCCCCCTCAGCCGTCGCGCACCAAATTATATCACCGCGAGCTATCGTCCCTCCAGCTACGTGCCCAGATCGACTTACATCTTGTTGTGAGCCATATCTGTGCAGCGATACGCTCGGCTATCTTGTGTATAGATTTGAGGAAACATCTCCCATCGCCCGCCAATACCGTAAAGCTGGAGCTGCCATCCATCTCGTCGGTCCACGCCAGAGGCCCCGTCGACACTTGGTACAACGCCCAGTACGCGCCCAAGACTGCTACCACCAACGAGCGCCTACCAACGCTTCCCCAAATCCAATCCTATCCGTCCTTTCTCCCCAGCTCATCCACCAATTCATCGCCTAGAGGTGATTCTATAAGTGGTGGATCCACTACCAGTTCAAACACTTCTTACGCCGCGTCGGTGCACGGTCAGACCGTTGGGTCCAAGACACCCTCACCAGAGCAGACGCCACAGTCACTGAACCGCGACGGTCAGCCATTGCATGCGCAGTCGCAGCACGGCTCCCCGTACGGCACCCAGAACAGCTTCGGCTACCCCCAGGCGGGCTACAACAGCATGAACCAGATGCAATCGTACGCTGACGTACATCCACCCCACATGTCTGCTGCCACTGCACACGCGCCTGCTTCGGGACCTCCCGCAGGACTGTCACACTACTCGTACCCGCAACAGCCCTCGATGCTGCAGCCTGGCCCTCAGTATGGATCTGCACCGCCAGGGTATCCTTCGTACGGCTACTCCAACGGCCTTCCATCGCAATTACCGGCTTCATCATCCATGAACAGTTCGATGGTACCATCGACAATTCAGCTTCCTGGTATGTCTTCAGCGCTCCCAGTACGTCTGATGTAGTCCGCTAACAAAAACCAGCAATGTCTTCAGGCGCTCCAGCACCAGCACCACAGAGCTACCAGACGCATACTTTTGATCACACTGGACAGGTTGCTCCGCCAGGAATGAAGCCTCGTGTTACCGCCACACTTTGGGAAGATGAGGGCAGCCTCTGCTTCCAAGTAGAAGCAAAGGGCGTGTGCGTCGCGCGTCGCGAGGATAACCATTTCATCAATGGCACAAAGCTGCTGAACGTTGCTGGCATGACACGAGGACGTCGAGATGGCATCTTGAAGAGCGAGAAGACAAGACACGTCGTCAAGATTGGACCCATGCATCTCAAGGGTGTCTGGTAAGTTTGCTATTCCACGCAGGCTCAAAATCACGTGCTTACATGATGCAGGATCCCTTTTGAGAGAGCACTCGAATTTGCAAACAAGGAGAAGATTACTGAGCAGCTTTATCCTCTGTTTGTTCACGATATTGGAGCCCTGCTCTATCACCCTACAAACCAGAACAGGCAAAGTGTAGGAAGCGCCGCCATGGCCGCTGTTGGTCGTCCTCGATCTGACAGTGTGCAGAATGCTCAACGTTACCTGTCAGGGCCCACCACATCGCAACCTCCCTCTCTTCACCACCATCACTCGATGAGCAACCCTATCGGTGCGGCTATGTCGCAACCTCCGCATGCCATTCAGCCGCACCCGTCTGCCGGCCGCCCTGGCCTTGACCGTGCTCACACCTTCCCTACCCCTCCCACAAGTGCGTCCAGCATAATGGGAATGGGCAACCAAGGCAGCTCGTACGAGTGGAGCGGCGCCAATGTCCAGAACGCGCCTGGCAATCAGCCGCTTTCCATTGACACTGGCTTGAGCAATGCGCGCTCGGTACCAACAACGCCAGCAAGCACACCTCCAGGTGCTGTACAGCAGGGCATCTCCTATCCTGCACAAAGCTACGATGGGTCCAGACCGATGTACTCTGCTCCTCCTTCTCAGACTGGGCAATACCACACCCAAGGCCAGCCTATGATAGGATACCGTAACGACGGGTCCTACCCCAAGACAGAGATGGCACCGCCTTCCCGAATCACCGAGGTCCCAGATGAGGGTGAGGTCAAGCCTGCCGACGTTTCGTTATCCCATGGTAACGAGCAGGTACCCAACGCACCGAACGGAGGTGAAGGCGACCACGAGCAAGACCACGAGTACACCCACTCCAACGCTCCTTACAATGGCAACAGGAGCACGTATGGCTACAACCCTAGTGGGGCTCAGGGAGCAATGCACCCCGATCATCCCCACTTATCTCCGGAGATGACCGGATCCCCGCACCAGAACGGGTCCGGACGTGCAACCCCACGCACAACATCAACAGGACAAGCATGGAGCTCTGGTTACCCTACTCCTCAGCGTCAGGGACTCCCCTCGAGCAATCTCTACAGTGTGATGAGCAGCGATCCTCGCGCTTCTTCTAACGGCAATGCATCTCACGACGGCTACCCAGGTCCTACCCAGTATGCCACCCAAGGATACCCAGCCTCAAACGGCATGGGCTCGGCTAAGCGCGGTCGCGACGACGAGGAACAAGAGTCGTACCGTCCCGATAGCGTTCAGGGTGACGACATGGGCGGTCTTAAGAGGCGAAAGACAATGGAGGGAGGTGCTGTCGGCCCCTACACCCAGGACCCCAATCCAGGCCTGCAGCGCGCTCACACAATGCAAGCTCAAGCGCAGCGTGTCCGGAGGTAGTGCGGTTCAAGTCCATCGAACAAACCCCTTAACTCGATGGAAGTCGAGAGCCATACCACAACTTCTGCGTCCTCGTAACCGGGGACATCTCTTTGTGTCTATTAAACATTTCGTTCTCTGTCATGTCCACATTTCCGTACCTTGGCATTCACGACCTTAACGACCAGTTCGCCAGTCACCTGGACCTCTCTTTCTTACGATATACGACTCCTGCATGCAGCATAAGCAAACGCCCGTTCTTTTAGACGTTTTGGCTTCATGTTGCGGATGATGGTGCTGTATTTCCTTAGTTCAATCTCGTTTCCTGTTGACGACGATGGGCGTAGCACTGCGATGGATTAGCGCGCTGCCACACCCAATACTTGCATCACCTCTGTCTCAACCATCAGTAATTTCAGACAATTCTCTTGGGCAGCGCGTTGTCCGATGCATTCAACAACCATCTTTACCCATCTTTGTCCGAGACGAAACCCAAGAGCCTCATGCTACACTCGAAGAAGACCAGGTGGAAACGAACAAAGACATGTCCCATGCATTGATGATGTTTGCTTATTTGGCGGGCAGGCGTGCTCGCGGCAAGTTCTCTTACTTTATTGTTTCTAGTTGCGGAGCCAGCAGAGATCCACGCGGTCTGCACTGCGCATACAAGCAGTCGTGGGATGGTCGCAAACATTATCTTTACAATCGATGGAGTAGGGGCCGGTGTTTACTCTTATGAACCTTGACGAGCTACCGATGGTATTGGGCCTTCTGATGATAATGAGGGAATCAAAAGCTCTTCTTTTTTACTTGACCGTTGCCCTGCTACAGAGGTAGTGATTTGTTGAAGTCTCGACAGTGCCCTCGATTGCTAATACAGCTATGTGGGCCAGTGAGGCTATTTTGTGTGGGCGTGCTATCGTGAGGAAGGACGGGTCGCATTGACTAGAACAAACAGTGAAGCAATGGAACGACCAAACTCTATCTGTCGTCGTAGCTAGGTAGCATCTCGGTGTGAGCTGGCAATAGTGGACACGCCCGACTAGAACTGACGTCTTTGCTCATGGATACCCTGCTGCCCCTGCATTTCGCAGTCATTTTTCATCGTCTGGGGCCGAAACCGAGCGGTGCTGCATACAGTGTTCCTGCAAATGTAATGCACGACCTGCGTTGGTGAGGAGCCAGCACACAAGCATAACGAGAGTTGGGCTGCATTGTCGTCGAGGTTGTGTAAGGATGCGTACGTAAGCTAGCGCCTCATACCCGGTCGCACCTGCCCCTCGTGTGCCGCCCAGTCCATGCTTGGCCGCCCCACGTCGTCATCAGGGCGAGCCTAAAGCAAAACAAGAGACGACAAACGTCGACCGCGCAACGCAGAACGAGGCTGAGCCAGGCAGTAACATTTGCCTCTGCGACCTTCTTTATAGCCGCCGCCATTCCCACCACTCTAGTACTCTTCCTACCCCACCACAACTATGAACATCATCAAGCTTCAAAGGTCAGCTTCCACGGCAATCCCCGGGTTCCACGGTGACTGACGACGCATTGCGCACAGAAAGTACCCCCAGTTCGAACAGGGTGAGATATTTGGCTTGCAGGATGCCTTCCGCAAGCTCGATGTCGACGACAAGGGCTACCTCGACGAAGCCACCGTCATCAAGGCGACCCAGCAGACAGAGCACCAGCCGTACGACGTGGTGCGCCAGGCGCTGAAGGAGGTCGAGCTCGACAGTTCGCGGCGAGTCGAGCTGGACGACTATGTAGACCTCATCTCCAAGCTGCGCCAGTCGTCGCCCGCGCAGCAGCGCATGAGTACGGGCCCAACGCGCCCACGCGCTGTATCCGGTGCTGCCGGCAGCGCACCCTCGACGCCAAAGCATGCCTCGAAGCCTAGCATTGGCAGCGGTGGTGGCAGAATCCAAGTGCAGGGTTCGTCTGCCAACGTCACGCACACCATCAACGAAGACGAGCGAACCGAGTTCACGCGCCACATCAATGCCGTCCTCGCTGGCGACCCAGACATTGGCGACCGCCTGCCCTTCCCCACCGACACATTCGAGATGTTCGATCAGTGCAAGGACGGTCTCGTGCTGTCCAAGCTCATCAACGACAGCGTACCGGACACCATCGACGAGCGTGTTCTGAACAAGCCGGGCAAGAAAATCAAGTCGCTGAACAACTTCCACTTCACCGAGAACAACAATATCGTGATTGAGTCGGCCAAGGGTATCGGGTGTTCCGTTGTCAACATTGGGTCTGGAGACATTATCGAGGTGCGCGAGCATCTGATTCTGGGTTTGATTTGGCAGGTCATCCGGAGAGGTCTGCTCGGCAAGATCGACATCAAGCTGCACCCTGAGTTGTACAGACTGCTAGACGATGATGAGACTCTCGAGCAGTTCCTGCGCCTGCCCCGGAGCAGATCCTGCTGCGATGGTTCAACTACCACCTGAAGAACGCCAAGTGGCATAGAACGTAAGTTAAACACCGTCCGCACAAGGCAATAACTAACCCCCTCAGCGTGACCAACTTCTCCACAGACGTCAAGGACGGCGAGAACTACACCGTGCTGCTTAACCAACTAGCGCCTGAAACGTGCTCCCGCTCCCCGCTGCAACAAAACGACCTACTACAGCGCGCTGAGATGGTCCTCCAGAACGCCGATGCTCTCAACTGCCGCAAATTCCTGACACCGACATCACTCGTTGCTGGAAACCCCAAGCTCAATCTTGCCTTTGTCGCCAACCTGTTCAACACACATCCTTGCCTGGACCCCATCACAGAAGAAGAGAAGGCTGAGATCGAGGACTTCGATGCTGAAGGCGAGCGTGAGGCTCGTGTATTCACCCTATGGCTCAACTCTCTGGACGTTAAGCCTGTTGTGCAGTCTTTCTTCGAAGATCTCAAGGACGGTACCGTCCTTCTGCAGGCCTACGACAAGGTCATCCCAGGCAGCGTAAACTGGCGCCACGTCAACAAGCCACGGGAAGGTCAGGAATTGATGCGTTTCAAGGCTCTCGAGAACACAAACTACGCGGTTGAACTTGGAAAGTCCGTTCAGTTCTCCCTTCCCGGTATCCAGGGTGCCGACATTACCGACGGCCAGCGTACGCTAACCCTCGGTCTCGTTTGGCAATTGATGCGAAAGGACATTGTCTCCACACTCAAGGGTCTCGCTCAGAAGCTCGGAAAGCGTGAAATCTCCGACCCAGACATGATCAAGTGGGCGAACGATATGGCCCGTAAGGGTGGTCAGGGCTCGCAAATCCGCTCGTTCAAGGACTCATCGCTGTCCAACGCCAAGTTCCTCCTCGATGTGCTTGCTGGCATGAAGCCTGCTTATGTGGATTACGATCTCGTTACGCCTGGACGCAACGATGAGGAGAGCTATCAGAACGCCAAGCTGGCTATCAGTATCGCAAGAAAGATGGGAGCCACTATCTGGCTGGTTCCCGAGGATATCGTTGCAGTACAGAGTCGTCTGATCACCACGTTCATTGGTAGCTTGATGAACACTTTCGAAAAGATGGGCGGACAGTAAATGCTGCCTGCAGTGGGACGACGTAGGGGTGGATAAAGTGATAGTGTTTGATCTGAGATATCTTGCGTGCGCAAATGGTTGATTTGCACAGAGTACTTGTCGAGAGCAAAAGCCTTCCTGTGGAAGACGCGTCAATGAAGATGGGATTTTGTAGCATCAGAGTCCTTTCGGGTAGCATGCTGTGCAGCTTATCCATCCACTTCCCGAATGCTGCTTCCGCGACCTGATTTATACCCGTAGCAGTGCAACAGCTCGCGTGTGATGAAAGCGATGCTTCTTATGATGTAAGGGCGTGTGTGTTTTGTTTTATCGCTTGTTTTGCGCGCCTCCAGAACCCCAAAGTGCATTCCGCCTACCAAAATAGCTTCTCGACTCCGACGCCCCTTCCTCCTGCAACCTCCGCACATGCTGGCCGCACATGCAGCTCGCTCTAAAGCCCAAATGCGGGACTACCATGCAGCTCGCTCTAAAGCCCGAGTGCGGGACTACCATGGTCTGGAGATGCGGTCACGCATGTCTACATACATACACATGCTGTTCCCAAAAGCCGCAGCTAGCACACTCGAGACGCGCGGACCCCGGAGTTTTGTGCACAGAGAAGGCGTCAGCAGATCTAGCTGGGTCTACATAAGTGGATACAACAAGGCGAATAGCTATAGTTTCACAGCTAGCAGGACGGTGCGTGTCTATGTATATTACCACCACCGTTACTGGTGCGCCAAGGCGAGGGGTGGGATGGGCTCTTCAGGGTGGAATGGAGGGACCGCTGCTACATGTGATGTGTCTGGACGAGGTTGTCAAAGCACCGTGTTAGTAGTAGTGCGATGACGACGTCACGTGCAAATATGTCACGTGAGGAGAGAAAGAAAGCAAGGGCGAGTCAAGAAAAGGAGGGGACTCTGGTGGAAAGAAGCTGTGCGGGAGGAAGTGCATTAATACTTTGATTCCCAGCTACGGAGAGTGAGTGTGTAGACTTACCTCATCGGACGCAGCATGTGCAGCTTTTGTTGTGTATGCATGTTGTGTATGCAGTGTTAGGGTGGTGTTTGGTTGACAAGCAAGCTCAGTCCATACTCTTGGCCAGGGCCCACAGGCTGTCGAGCTTGCTCCGACTGAGAACCTCGCGGGCCTCGCCGGCCGTCTCGCACATTTTGGAGCCCCACTTGCGGAAGGCGCGGTTCTTGACCTCGCCCTCGAAGAGCAGTATGCACTTGTTCTGCGAGTGGTCCTTGAGGTTGCCGTTGGCGTCGAGGCTCTTCATCCACTGCGGGTCGTTGGCCTGCTTCTCCATCTGGATCTCTGTGGGCTCGGCGTTGTCGGACCACTTGATGCGCTGCAGCATCAGCTTCTTGTACTTGTCGATCGAGTGTAGGCCGCCCTCGACGATGACGAGGTTGAGCTCTGGGTTGAAGAGCGTGAGACCGGTGAGGGCGTGCTGTTTTGCGTTTAGATCGATCTGGTATCGGTGCTTGCCGAAAGCGAGTGTGTTGATCTTGAAGACACACAAGTACAGACCCTTCTGGGCGTCTTTGTCCTGGTTGGTCTGCAGTTTGGCGTGCCGCTGGTCGTCGTCGAGTTTGCGTTGTTCGTTTGCCTCCTCGTGGTCGTGCTGGCGCTGTGCGATCTGGGTCTCGACGAGCATCTCGACGGCGGTGGGGTCGGCAATGGCTTGCTCGCCCATGACGCGCATCATGTTTCCGCGCTTGACCTTGGGCGGCGGGGGCGGTTCCAGTCCGAGACGGATCTTGGCTTGGTGCTCCTTGAGGTCGGCGGCACGGCGCATTCGGCGCAGCTTGGCCTGCTCCTTGGCTGTGAGGTACATGGGCTTGATTTGGACGAGGCGCTGGTCCTGCGGGGCCTTGAGCAGCGGGGGTGCTGGACGTAGAGGGTGATGATGGAGTCGTCGGTGTCGATCATGACCTTGTCGGGGTCATGGATGCAGTCGTACGTCTTGTCCTTGAGGATGCCCTCGTCCCACCACTCGATGTCGGGGGCTGCTGGACGAGGAAGCCGCGCTCGCTGTTCTCGTCGAGCCCCGCGCGCCGGGCCTGCTTGGCGAGCATCTTCTTGATCTGCTCCAGGCGGCCCTGGGCGCGCAGCTTGAGGCCTGGTCGAGGTACTTGCCATGCTCGTTAAACTGCAGACCGCGTGAGGCTCTTGTGCGGGCGCCGGGCAGGGTGGCAGCCTTGGGGTCGAAGTAGGGGTTCTCCAAGCCGTCATGGGGGTGCTGCCTCTGCTTAGGCGCGGCGGGCTTTGGTGTTGCATCGACGGTCGGCGTCTCTGCGCGGCGGTTGCCGAGGGTGGTGGCGAACCGTGGCGTGGTAGGGTCGGGGGTGGGCGTGGGTGTGGTGGGCTTGGCGGTTGCCGTGTGGGCTCCCCCTCATGGCGGCCATGCGGGCCTTGAGGGCCTCCAGCTTGGCTTGGGAATCGTTCGGGGCGGCAGGGGGCGCAGGGGATGGTGTTGGTGATGCGCCGGCCTTGTTCGCAGCAAAGCGGGCGGCGATCTCTGCAGCCTTTGCCTTTGCGGCTGCAATGGCGTCGGAGCCTTTTGCGCGCTTTGCATCGCCAGCCGCGCCCTCGGCGGCGGGGCGTTTCTCGACCATGTTGGAGCGGTGCAGAGCTCTCGGGGGTGGGGGCAGTGGTGGGGTAGTGGTGGGGTAGTGGTGGGGTAGTGGTGGTGGTAGTGGTGGTGGAGGAGGTGGTGTGCGGAGCTCTCGGGGGTGTGGGCGTGGACGTGGGCGTGGAGGTGGAGGTGGAGGGAGGTGGAGGTGGAGGGAGGTGGAGGGAGATGGATGGCGGATGGCCAGGGGGTTGATGTGGTTAGGTGCGGTGCAGGTGCGGTACGGGTTCCAGTGCAGGCGTGCACAAGGCAGAAGGGGGAGCGCGTCGTATGCGCAACCTATCCAGCATGGCAGTCGAAAACAAGTGCATCCCTCTTGGCGTCGATGCGCGCTAGCGGGGAGGACCCGCCTTTTTCTGATCATCTTTTGCTTGCCATCCAGCTTCAGCCTCAGCTTCCGCCAGCTCTGCCTCGCCTCGCCTGGACCCTCGCCTCGCCTGGACGCACCCTCGCGCTTTGCTGCACCGGCGCAGGTAAAAGAACCCCCGCCATGAACACGGCCCAGCCCACGTCGTCGGCCATCGAGGGCGTCGAGTTCGGCTTCCTCTCTGCCCCCGACGTCCGCGCCCTCTCGGTCAAGCGCATCACCAATCCCACCACCTTCGACTCGCTGCTGCACCCTGTCACTGGCGGCCTGCACGATGCTGCCCTGGGCGCCTTCCTCGACAACCCGTGAGCACTCTGCGCCCTGTCCTCCCCCTCCCGCCACTGACCCCGCTAGATGCGCGACATGCGGCCTCACCACCATGCTCGGCTGCCCCGGCCACTGCGGCCACATCGAGCTGCCCGTCCCCGTCTACCACCTCACCTTCATGGACCAGCTGCTGCGCCTGCTGCGCGGCAAGTGCGCCTACTGCCACAACCTCAAACTCGCCCGTGTGCAGGTCAACGAGTTCGTCTCGCGCCTGCGTCTGATCCGCTGTGGCCTCGTCAAGGAGGCCAACGAGATGCACGAGTTCGTCGACGCCACCAAGGGCAAGAAGAAGACCAAGGACGCCGCCGAATCCGAGCCCGAGTCCGACGACGACAACGACGACATTATCGGCCAGCGCAACCACTACGTCAAGCGCTGCATGAAGCGCGCCGGCATCTCCAAGCACCATGCCCGCTCCGTGCGCGAGAAGAACGACACCATTGCCGAGGCACGCCGCCTTGTCCTCAAAGACTTCTACGCAGCCATCGTCGCTAGCAAGAAGTGCAGGAACTGCCAGGCCATCAACCCCACCTTTCGCAAGGACAAGAGCATCAAAATCTTCCGCCGCAACCTCAGCGCAAAGGAGAAGGCCCAGATGGCCCAGGCCGAGAAGCGTCTCCAGAACCCCCTCGACATCCTCGCTCGCCGCGACGCAAAAGCGAAGAACCAACCTGTGCACGACGACGAGGGCCTGGCCGACATGTCAGAGGAAGATTCAGACGAGGGCATCGACATGGACATGCACATGCACATGGCCGACGGCTCCCTCACCGCCACCGAGGCGCGCACAGCCACAAAAACACGGACCGCCACAGACGCCGCCGACAGCTCGCAGGAATACATCACGGCCGCCGAGGTCAAGGCCGCCATGGTCCTGTTATTCGAGCACGAGGCCGAGATTTTGCGCCTCATCTACAGCCCCTTCGGTTCGTCTGCCGTAACTCCGGACATGTTCTTTATCGAGGCCATCATCGTCCCCCAACCGCTACAGGATGGAGGACAAGACAGGAGACTCCATCGCCGAATCCCCAAGAACAGCCTGTACAAGGGCATCCTGAACGCATGCGACTCAATCCGCCAGATCAGCAACGAGATGAAGGGCCACGAGAATGAGGCTGGCTACAGGCGGCGCAACTTCGACGACCTCCAAAACACCTGGGTAAACCTGCAGGGCGCCGTCAACGCCGTCATCGACCGCGATGCGAACCCAGTCCAGGGTAAGGCTGGCCTGACCAACGCTGACGGTATCAAGCAGCACCTTGAGAAAAAGGAGGGCCTCTTCCGCAAGAACATGATGGGAAAGCGTGTCAACTTCGCCGCCCGTTCCGTCATCTCGCCTGACCCCAACATCGAGACCAACGAGATTGGTGTCCCTCCTGTCTTTGCCAAGAAGCTCACCTTCCCTGAGCCCGTGACCAACCACAACTTCTACGACATGAAGGAGGCCGTCCTGAACGGCCCAGACAAGTGGCCGGGTGCTGTTGCAATTGAGAACGAGTTTGGCCAGGTGGTCACACTAAAGAAGAAAAACTACGAGGAGCGTCTGGCGCTGGCGAACCAGCTGCTTGCGCCCTCCAGCACCTTTTCCAACGGCTCCAAGAACAAAAAGGTCCATCGCCATCTGAACAACGGGGATGTCGTGCTGATGAACCGACAACCAACACTCCACAAGCCCTCCATGATGGCGCATCGAGCCCGTGTGCTGCCTGGAGAGAAGACGATTCGCATGCACTACGCCAACTGCAACACCTATAATGCCGATTTCGACGGTGACGAGATGAATATGCATTTCCCCCAGAATGAGCTTGCCCGCGCCGAGGCCATGACAATCGCCGATACAGACCACCAGTACCTTTCAGCAACCGCTGGAAAGCCGCTGCGTGGTCTTATCCAGGACCATATTTCCATGGGTGTTTGGCTCTCAAACAAGGACACTTTCTTCACACGCGACGAGTACCAGCAGTTGATGTACGCCGCTCTGCGGCCCGAGGACGGCCACACCACCTCGGGCAGACTCGAGATGGTCGAGCCCACTATCTGGAAGCCGCAGCCTCTGTGGACCGGCAAGCAGATCTTCTCGAGCATCCTCAAGAACATCAAGCCTGCCGAGTACCAGGATCTGACACTTGAGTCCAAGTCTTCCACCAACGGCAAGCTCTGGGGTACCTACAGCGAAGAGCAGCACGTCATTGTCAAGGACGGTCAGCTGCTGTGCGGAGTCATCGACAAGAGCCAGATCGGCCCTGCTGCTGGTGGTCTCATCAATGGCATCTACGAGGCCTACGGCGAGACCATTGCTGGCCGCGCTCTCAGTATCATTGGTCGCATGCTTACCAAGCTGCTGCACATGCGTGCCTTCTCTTGTGGTGTGGAGGACCTGATCCTGACGGCAGAGGGTGACCAGGCACGTCTGGAGGAGCTCAAGGCAGCCGAGAAGGTTGGTTTCGAAGTCGCTTCCAAATACGTCAGCTTGGACACGGCCAAGATCACACCCACTACAGGCGAGCTGCAAACCCGTCTGGAGCGTGTGCTGCGGGACGACGGCAAGCAGCACGGTCTCGATCTGCTGGCTAACAGCGCTACTGCGAGCGTTTCTTCTGCCGTCACCCAGGCATGTCTGCCACACAAGCTCATCAAGCTCTTCCCCAAGAACCAGATGCAGGCCATGACAGGCTCTGGCGCGAAGGGTAGTTTGGTCAACGCCAACCAGATCTCGTGTAATCTCGGCCAGCAGGTTCTCGAGGGTCGCCGTGTACCGGTCATGGTGAGTGGTAAGACACTGCCGTGCTTCAAGCCGTACGAGACAAGTGTGCGTGCTGGTGGGTACATTGTCAACCGTTTCTTAACGGGTGTCCGACCGCAAGAGTACTACTTCCATATGATGGCCGGTCGTGAAGGTCTCATCGATACCGCTGTCAAGACATCGCGTTCCGGCTACCTGCAGCGATGTATCATCAAGGGTATGGAAGGCCTCAAGGTCGAGTACGATACGTCGGTGCGTGACTCAGACGGCAGCATGGTGCAGTTCTTGTACGGCGAGGATGGTCTCGACATCACCAAGCAAAAGTACCTGAATGACTTCAAGTTCCAGGCACAGAACTTCCTGTCGCTTGCGCAATCACTCAACACGCAAGAAGCCTTTGGCAAGGTGCACAGCCAGGAGGCTGTTGATCACAACAAGAAGGCCGTCAAGAAGGCCAAGAAGGATGTAGGTGCTATGGATCCAGCGACAGCAGTATATGCCCCTGGCCGTCACAGCGGCAGTACATCCGAAATGTTCTTCCAAGCGAAGAAGGAGGTAAGCAAAATATACGCAATACTCATTAACACAGACTGACTGTTTCTAGTACGTCGACAACAACACTGACAAGCTGCTTAAGAACAAGAAGAAGGACCCTGAGGGTGAGATCCTCAAGAAGAGCTTCGAACAGATGCTTGATCTCAAGTACCTCCGTTCCCTGGTCGAGCCTGGTGAGGCTGTCGGTGTCGTCGCTGGCCAGTCTATTGGTGAACCCTCCACACAGATGACGCTCAACACCTTCCATTTGGCTGGTCACTCGGCGAAGAACGTCACCCTCGGTATTCCCCGTCTCCGTGAAATCGTCATGACTGCCAGTGCAAAGATCTCCACCCCTGGCATGACCATGTATCCTCATGATGAGCTCCCCAAAGACCACCAGGAGAGGTTTGCAAAGAGCATCACCCGCCTGCCGCTTTCAGCCGTGCTGGATAAGGTCACAGTCACCGAGTCATCTGGCGCCGGCACACAGTTCAGCCAGGCAAGGACATACAAGGTTCGCCTTGACCTCTACCCGGCCAAGGAGTACACGCAAGAGTACGCTATCAAGGTCCGCGATGTTGCCGAGTCGATTGAGCAGAAGTTCTGCCCCCGTCTGCAGAAGATAATGCGCGCAGATCTGAAGAAGAAGGGCGAGAACAAGTCGCTGTCGACCGCCAACACATCGGTACCGCAGGTTGGACAGTCCAGTGGTCGCGCTGAGGAACACGCCGTGCGCGACTTGGACGAGCGTGCTGGCCGTGAAGGCGGCCCAGAAGACGACGACAGCGACGATGGCGAAGGCGACGGTGACACCACACATACCAAGCAGCGCGGCCGCCGCGAAGACAGCGTCGGCTATGAAGAGCCAGAAGAGGAGGAGCAGGCTCTTAACAATGCGCTCGACCGCGACGAAGTAGTGTCTGACGAGGATGAAGCCTATGGCGGAAGCCCTCGGCTATCCCACCCCAGCTCCCCCGACCCTGACGACGACTCACCCGACGAGCAACTCCTTATCCCCACGGATGAAGCCTCGGACATCCGCAAAGACCGCATCATTAACAAGAATGCTGATATCTTCAACTTCAAATTTGACGACAACAAGGGTGAGTACTGCGAGATTACGTTCGAACTCCCGCTTGCTGCACCTAAGCTCCTTGTCCTCCACCACGTCGAAGCTGCGGCTGAGTTTGCCACTATCCACGTTATCCCCGGCATCACTTCTGCCATGATCTCTAAGGAGGACGGCAAGGACGCAAGCGGCAAGAAGATCGACGTGCCTGTTATCATGACCGAAGGCTCCAACCTGCTCGCCATCCGCGAGTTCCACGACATCATTGACGTCAACCGCGTCTTCACTAACGACATTGTTGCCATGCTGCAGCTGTACGGCGTAGAAGCGTGTCGCGCCACTATTGTTCGCGAAATGCACGCTGTCTTCAGCGGCCACGGCATCTCAGTCGACCAGCGCCATCTCAACCTCATCGCCGACACTATGACCAAGGGCGGCGGCTTCACACCTTTCAACCGCATTGGCCTCCGCGGCAACGTCAGTCCATTTATGAAGATGAGCTTTGAGACCACTGTTGGCTTCCTCAAAGACGCCGTCCTTGAGCGCGATTGGGATGATCTCAAGAACCCAAGTGCCCGCATTGTTGTTGGAAGACTCGGCGGCATTGGAACAGGCGCGTTCGACGTCCTGGCCCCCGTCCAGGCTATCGACCCGCTGAAGACGGCCGTGCTGCCGGGCATCGAGGAGGACGTCGAGATGGCAGACGCATAGGCGGCAAGGGAATATGTATGTGTACGAGCGAAGCGAAGACGTAAACCAGCCCGCACGATTTTAAAGTCACGATTTTGGGAGTTTGTACTGGACCGGCATAGTTTGGCGTTTTGATTTCTTTCTTCCTTCTTCACTCGAGATATCTTGTCGCCTTGCTTGCACGTGGGCTGAATTGGAAAAGTTTTTTTAGTCTTGCTGCTTGTGCAAATGCGGGCATGTTGGCATGTCCAAGTATCTAGAGTCAAGTGTAATATACACAGTAGCACACTGTCTATTTACTCCGTATTCGTTACTACCCACTTGCTTATTTGGCCATCTTGCTCGTACGTACCCCTTACTCGTACCCCTTACTCGTACATCTTACTCGCACACAGCAATCTTGCTTCAATGGTACAACTTATTCTTTCTTACTTGTACATAGTAATCGTTCTCGTTCTCTCTCGTTTTGACTAACCAACTAACTACTTTTTCTGCGTAGCTGCGTTTATACACCATGTGTCTTAGCTGGGCTTCTAGCTAGTCTGTAGAAGGGGGTTTAGAGAGTTTATAGAGGTACGAGAGTTATATAAAGAGAAGAGAGAGAGAGAGAGAGGAGGATAAGGAGAAGTACTAGGTATATTAAAAATAGATTTAAGAAAAGTTATGCTCATAGCTATAATACTATTAGAGTATATGTGTCAGCCCAGCACCTAGTATTGGTGAACGGGGTCATCAGGTGACCCTTAGCGGGGTAGCCTTAGTATATATACCCCTCATGACTGTATTGCTGTCGGACAGCGAACAGTCTATAGTCTATACATGGATCTAGTGGCTGAATACTTCTTGTACCTTGTGTTGATACCTTACACTTTAGTGAACCCTGCTTCAGGGCCTGACAATATGTAAGATAGTTAAGCTATAGTACTTCTAACCTAGTCATAAGTAACGCCTTTTAGTAATACAAATAGTTTAGTAAGTAGGGCTATACTTTAATACTTAGATAGAGAAGGTGTTTAGTATAGTTTAGCAGTTGTTATTTTTTTAGTAGAGATAGAAGCTAATATACTATTATATCTATTATTACATAGGTAATAGAAGAATAGATTAAAGAACTAGAGGCTTTCTAGATATAGGTTTAGTAATATATATAGTACTATAGCTAACTGAGACTAGATTTCCTTTTGTTTATTGTATAAGAACTACTTTCTATTATGCTATTGAATAAAGATAAATTAAGTACAATTAGAAATATCCTAGGTAGTAGTTCTAAGTTAAGTTTATTTAGATCTCTAGCTATTGATAATTTAGCTTTTTCTTTTTTAAGTCTCTTAGTATTATTCTTTAGCGTTAGAATTCAAGCAAGAGCTCTACTAAGAAAGTGTTTTAGGTGCTTTTTAGAAAGCAAGTGTTTTCTAAAGGATACTGAGCTTGTTTATAGAACCTAGGCTCATGACCTCTTAAAAAGGAGCCTAAGGAATAGGTGGAATAGGATGGATAGAAAGGTAATCAAAGCATCGAAGGGATGTTAGGGGAAGTGCATATCCACCCAGCCATCTTTGCGTCACCTAACTCGGTTTCCAATACATGGATCGTAACACAGCCTCATAGGCGAACAGCTGTCCATTTATTAAGTCTAACATTCCTGCTCTATCTTTTAAACCTCTTTATTTTTTTTTTTTTTTAGAAAACTTAAACTCAAACGTCAAAATGCTTGCCTCCGCCATCATTGCCACTGTCATCTCCATGGTTGCCTTCGTAGCCGCCAGCCCAGTCAAATTGGACAACCAGAAGATCGGCGCTCCTGATGGTGCATCTCTCGATAAGCGCAAGTGCGCACAAAACTGCAGTGTTAAAGGGTAACTGATCCCTTCTTCCGTTCCTCCACCACAGTAAATGCGTTTCATCTAACAATCTGATCCCAGCTTCGCCATCGTGGACGGTAACCATGTCAAATTCAGCGGCACCGCAATCAATCTCCCTGCTAAATTTGGCCACAATTCCGAAATCCCCAACCTCCTCCCTGGCGCAGGCTGTGTCCTGACGCTTGTCCCGGCATGCTCCTGCGCCGACTGGAGTGTTTTCGGTTCCACCAACTGCGGCTCTTCTCGCTCTGTCTTCTTCAGTTAGGGTGCTTCAAGCCGAAGACAGTCTTTCGGCCGCTCGTATTCGAAGATCGGATGGCCCGGTGCATATGGCTTCGGGGAGAACATGTTGTAGAAAGGGAGAAATCCAACTTTTGTCACTCTTTTGCCAATGTACATTTAATGTATAATGGATACGGATATAGGTATACAATAGGAATATCTGTCTCTGCATCCTTCAATAATATCATTTCTAGCTATACCGTGAACCGCAGGTAAGTAAGCTCAGCCTGCCACGTCCGTGAATGCAATACGTGTTATCTCAGTGCCTTGGCAAACCCGTTCTACTACTCCAACGACAGGAAATAGTAAAAACTTTGATTCGTTTGGATAGAATTTCGAAGCAGCGTGGAATGAACTTCTTCAGCGGAATTGCTTGGGGTTCTGCGGTACCACTGTGTGGTCCCTGGTAGAAATGCTGGCATGCGAGGCTTAGCTTTAGGCTTTGGTGGTACTGCCAATGGGTGACTAAGCTAATGGCAATAAGTTTTAATTAATGGTCTTCATGTGGGAATGCTGTCTCGGAAATCTTTGCAAAGGTAGCAACAAAGGCTGTTTTGTCTTGATGACCCATACACGGAAGACTCTCTCTCTTCGCTATATACCCGCAACAAGGCGAATCACAATGTACCAAGCGACTGCATTATATGTGACGAGTTAGAAGACATAAAGAAGAGAACTATCTCTTTCTCCTCGCATAGATCCTAGAAGGCAAGCGACTGCAGCTCTCGTTGCCGTCAATAATAAGCGCCACATGGCTAGCACACCCATACTTTTCTCCTTTATTGTTTCAATAAATTGCTCCAACCTGACGAAGCTAGGAAGATTTCATTCGTAGTTCAGCTGTTATCATGGACCCCAACGCGCAACTAGGGCTTTAAATTAGCGTAGTAGGACGTGTTGTGGTTCTCCACTCTGAAGATTAGTATGGTATTGTTGACCTCTCTACTATTGCCTGCCTAAACATGTGACTGTAAAACAAACTGTACTATACCCCGTAGTACCGCCTGTTGGATACGTCGAGTCTGGGTATGCAATCCAAAGTTTGCATCTGCAGTAGCGTTTAGCTACAAAACATCCTAATGTAAAAATGCTTGCTAAAACCTAACCTCAAACAGTAGCGCGCCGGCCTAGAGAAGGTCGTTTTATTTTTTTTTTTCTCTTCAACTAAACGTAGCAGAAACACTTATACCAGTGTTGGAATTCTACGACACAAAAACCCTGAAAATTTCTATACCCATAATTGAGTTAGGGTCGTAGGGAGATTCTATAGGTCTTCACAATAGAATTTGTATTCCGATGTTGTATTGTCGATACTCTCAGTCAATGGGAGATTTTGATACTGCGCAGGTGTTCAGCAAAACAAAACAAAAAAATGCGACTTCTTCGTGGACTCCGTATTGCCTTGCCCTATAAACAAGCCACAGCAGCGCGAGACAGTTTGAAAAGGCGCCTGTAAAGTTTCAGTGTATGATCATGTAGCTTGATGCTGCATTCGGCCTGGTGATGGACGCTGAGAAAAATGAGCACATCAAGAATGGCAAGAAGCCTAGATAGATCTGTGTGAGTGACAAGATGAGGACAAGCTGGAGGTACTCAGGAGGCCATAAAGCAGCTTCAGAAAGTAAGCATCATTCCCCACTCCTCCTATCTGCACCTTAGCCCTCAGGGTATCTTGATAAGGAAAAAGGCGTTAATGTGACAGTTCCGGGTGGCGTTTAGCGCTTCGCTTCTACCAATACGATGGTTCGATTTCACATAGATAATGACTACGTGTCAAGCAATCTCCAAACATCCTCCTTTCCTCACGGTGGCAGAATTGAATTGTCAACGCTCAACAGCTTTTTTGGAGGGAATGGATGCTCGGCAGCCAATCTTGGACGCATTGCTTCTTGGTGATATTCTACCAGATCGTTAAGAGATCGACCATAGCCATCCTGTCACCGAGCCTGCCAAGGTGGTTGCTTTCGACCTGCAAAATCTTACAGATAGATTGAATGAGTAATGAAGCCAATGAGATGATGCCTCTGTCTCTGTGGCGCATGTTGCGGTGATGTGCAAGCTGGAGTAGGCCTCCGCCACGTTCAAGTCGCTAAGCTTTTCACGCTAAGCTTGTGCATGCACTTATGTAATGCACAGCTGCGCCGAGCGCCACAGGGGTGATATTTCCCCTTTAGCATCTACTTACTCCACCCCGGAGTACACGGCACATAACGTCCATTCCCCAAGTTTTTGCACACCCGTTGACGGATCTGTCGTTCGTGGATGCGCATCAAGTTCATAACTCCAATGGGGTGCAGCCATCGCGATACGAAAAATGCCAATCAGAGCGCGTGGAGAAACACGAGGTCTTACCCAGCAAAGCCATATCTCTTCTGAAAATGCATTTAAGCTGTGCGCAATGCCAACACCTGCCAGTCAACAGCGTCAATGGTACAAGCAATTGCGTCGATGCACAAAACGACAGTGTGGCTTGCATTTGATGACCGTCGTATTACTGTGGGCTATCGATTCTGGCCGCCCTGGAGCCAGGACGTCTACAAATGGCATGGCTTGACTAATCTGGCATCGTCGGGAGCGTGGTCGCCTCGGTGTTCTGGGAACTTCGAGGCCTGGGATCACTTCTATGCGTCCCCAGAACGCCACAAACCCGCTTACGGCTTTGCACTAAATCCAACATACATTGAGGGTACCTGAATGGATCAAATCGCCTGGCAGTCTTGGGGCGCTTCCTTGAAGTCGAAAGGGGCACGTTCAGGTTTGTTCTAAGTTTCTCGAGAATGCTTTCGAGCTCAATTCTCAATAGATGGAATTGGAAAAGACCGTGATAGATATGCAGTAACATCTAGTCCCAATGAACACCTCATTGGCAGCTAACTATGGTGACTACTTACTGAATGTAGCTCACCTTATGAAAGCTTTCGCCAAATTTGGGCGTGTAGCTTACCGGCCAACATGCTCTGGCCCAGAGGTCATGGCACCAGCGAACGAGTACTGTCAGAAATCAGGGGCAGCACTACTCACATGCGTACAAGCTCATATCTCAGGAATATATATGAAGCTGCATCTCTTGTTTGATTCTGTTCTTCATCCACAGTCATTTCTTAGATCGACCACTCTTTCGCACTCATTTTTTGAGCGCCGACCACACTCGTTTTTATCTTATCAAAGTCATTCTTTAATCTAATATCTAATTAATATGCGTTACGCACTCATCTTCGCCGGTGTCGCGGCCGCCTACGATGCTTACGGCTACGAGGGCTACGGCGACAAGGCCAGCACCAGCACCCCTGCTGTCCAGTACTCTTCCAGCGCCCCCGCGTACGATGGCTACGGAGAAGGCCACAAGACCTCCTCTGTCCCTGCTCCCAGCAAGGCGTATTCTAGTTCCAAGGCCGGCTACACCACCATCACCCCCGGTTATGGAAAGCAGCCCGTGACTGTCACTTCTCAGTACCAGCCTTACCCCACTTGCGGTGCCGCTGGCCCTGATGGCAAGTCTTGCGACAAATGGACTGAGGCCAAGTACGTCTCCACTGTCATCGAAGACTGCGACTCCAAGAAGGTTACCGTCACCTACGTCGAGAAGCCCGTCACCGTCTACCACACCAAGACCACCATCACACACTACCCGACCGCTGCTTCTTCCGCAGGTGGTAACGATGGAAAGGCCAATCCCACGGGAAGCTACGGCTTCGAAGATAAGAAAAACGGCACCAAGGCCTGGTACGAGATGTATGAAAAAGTCCACGAGATCAAGTACAAGGATCTCGGCGCCCATGGTCTCCCGGGCTACGGTGGCTCGGGTCTTTGCAAGAGCTGTGATGATGAGCAGCCCTACAAAGTGAAGGAGTACAAGGATGGCAAATGGTCTGAGCATGAAACAACTGCCGTTTACAAGGCCCCTACTCCCGAGATCAAGACTTACGAGAAGCCCGGTATTTACACTGAGCCCGCCAAGGATGTCACTGTTTCTTACACCATGACCAAGCCTTCTGAGGCTACCACCACGGCCAAGGCTGGTGTTCCCGTCACCTACGGCGGCGTTACCACCGAATTTAAGGAGACTGGTGTCAAGACTTGCGCTTACGGCGCATACGAGACCGGCAAGGACACGAACGGCAAGGATGTCACTTCCACTGTTGTCAAGTCTGTCACTGTCACCGTTTCGACCACTGGAAAGTATGAGGTTGCGAAGCCTACTACCACTGTCTACGACCACGATGCTGAGGTCAAGTACCCTACTGTCAGTATTTACCAGCCTGGTGTTTACCACAAAGATGCCCAGACCGTCACAATCACCAAGTCTGGTGACACCTACTCCTGCGACTACAAGCAGACCCAGACTTACCCTGCTGAGCCCACGAAGACTCCCACTCAAGGTAGTGAGTACCCCCACGGGAATGAGAGCTCCTCCAAGCCTTCTGTAGAGACTAAGGTCTCGATCGAGAACAAGCATGACTACCCTGCTTCCACTCCTTCTGTCGCCGAGTCAATCAGCAAGCCTGAGAACAAGTACTCCTTTACTTCTAGTGCGCCTGCTTACCCCGAATCTACTCCTGTATACGGTGATAAGAGCAGCAGCACTCCCTGTGCCAGCTCCTCCAAGCCTGCTGTTGAGACCACACTGAGCTCCGTCGAATACCCCTCTTACCCGGCTTCCAGCTCCGTCCCGTACAACTACGAGCACAAGAGCAGCACTGAGTACCCCGTTACTTCCAGTGTGCCCGCTTACCCCGAGTCTACCCCCGTTTACAGCGACAACAAGAGCAGCAGCACACCCTGCGCTAGCTCCTCCAAGCCTGCTGTTGAGACCACACTGAGCTCCGTCGAATACCCCTCTTACCCGGCTTCCAGCTCCGTCCCGTACAACTATGAGCACAAGAGCAGCACTGAATACCCCTCCTATCCAGCCACAACCACTGTTCCCCACTACGAGAGCGGATCTTCGACTCCCTGCCCCTCCTCCACCAAGCCTGTTGATGCCCAGAAGAGCTCCAGTATCACATACCCAGAATATCCCGCTGCCTCAAGCTCTGTTCCCGCCTACTACCCGGAAGCATCTAGCTCTGCGCCCGTCTACAACCTCGTAGCCTCGTCCAGCGCGCCCGTCTACGACACCTACCCCACTCCCACCCCTGCCAAGTACATCGATAACGAGCCCAGCTACACCCACTCCCCTCCAAGGTCACCGCCGCTTACCCTGAGGCCTCAGTCGATCACCCGGAGGAGCCCAAGGATAACAGCTACGGCGCTGGTAAGGGCTATGGCTACAGCAAGCGTTCTGGCGCTGTGCAGCGCCGCCAAGCCACTGTTGCTAAGCGCGCCGCTGTTTAGCTCTGCTTCATGATGGATGTAGATGAGGATGTGTGTTTTTCCTTGTGTTGATTAGTTCATTTGTTTTGGATCGGTCTGTAAGAAGGACTGGAGATGTTTGGTACATTTTTAATATCATGCAGACATCCTGCCACATCGATTGTTTTCTTGTGTGTTCAGTGTTTTGATTTTCTTGTGCCCAGGGTGATGATAATGGTGCATTGAGACTGGGTTGCTGGCAATGCAAGTCCGGACGTTATATCCAGCCTCGTCATATTGATGATGGAGTGTTCTCGCCGCACCACGACCATGCAATGCAGCACAGGCAAAAATCTGGAATCGAGTGCAACCGCTCCAAAGTAAGGGATTCACATTTCCTATTCGCACATCGCTTCCACTAGAGCTCGTTTAGTATCATGTATTGGCGCATCAGGCCTGAGAAGAACTCAGTTCTTTGTGAAGAGTGGCTTTTAAAGTGTAAAAAGAGGGTCAATATGCTAGCTACAAGTTCTAGGCTTCTACAATAAAACCTGAACACCTTTATCAAGCTGTTATAACTTTTAATTACATGGAAAGAAATACAGTGTTCTTCTGTCTACGTGTAAATTGAAACCGTCTACCAGAACTACCTTCTAAAACCCAAATAACTAGGATGTTTGTAGCCTATTTCTTTTTCCTAAATAGTTACAATATAACCAAAGTTCTAGAATATAATAATGCAGATTGTTACCTACTACAGGCGCTTTCGGTGGCTACCCAAATACCGTGAGACCAGTACAGCTATCGAAACGGGGAGATCCAACGATTGCGTCGCCTCTGTTTCCTAATGCCACTCAAGAACTATCGGCAAAGGAACCTCATGTACTGTAGCCATGATGACGGGAAGTATAAGGCAAATATAAACTTTAACGTAATGATGCGGCGGATGATGATGTCTAAATGCTGGCTCCTGGTGAGATTGCAAAGGGGAATGTTGCCAGCGCATCGCAATGGTCCTCATACTCGTTTTCACGATTGTTTTTGATGTAGTGAAATGGGAGACATACAAAGCAGAGCGCTGTAGATGCATATAGTCTCGTAAAAGGAGAGTCTGGACTTGGCTTGGAGGCCATCCTGAGACCCAAACGGATGCTTGAGTAATTCAAAAATCAGGTGATGTAGACAAGTGTCTTCCAGTAGACTCGCGAGGTGATTTAAAGCAGAGGTGAACGGGCCAGGAGTCTGGTGGCGTGTGCGCGCAAAAACTTCACCCTGTTGCTTTGGCTCAGATGAGTGCGCATACGAAGAACCTCAGTCCGACAGCAGCGTAGATTCTAGGATGTATTGCTGAAAATGAACGAGCTTTTCGCTCTAAATGTTGAAGCGAATTATACCACCAAATCAAGGTAATTTGTTTGGCTAGTATTCACATGCTCGAAAAGTTGTTAGCCCAGCCTAATGGGCCAAAGCCTTCAAACCCAGTCATCTGAGCATATTCGCTGTTGTTCGTCTCCCATTCGAAAAAGTTCTGTAGGTCATCCAGATTGAAGACAGGCTGTCCGAAGTCTCCAGTTGACATATCGCCATGTATCGCAGGCCCCAACTGTCCAGGCTGTGTGGCTACATCTGCTAGCGTTGCAAGACTGGAGCTCATTGGATCATTTGACGGTGTTGAATAGGTGTAGTCACTGGCTGAAGACGGCGAGGGTTCCAGATTGTTCGGAACAGGCGGGAGTAAAGCCACTTCTACATTTCGTTGAGCGGATTGGATGTCGTTTAGGTTGGGACTGGAGGCTTCAATAGCTTGCTGAACCTCAGTTCGCACTTCCGATGGATCCTGAGGAGCAATGTATGTGCTCGATTGACCTCGTGCAAGACCATTCCGAACGGTGTCTAGCCAGCGTTCAGTCGTGATATACAAGGGCTCCGCTAATGGATACATCAAGGACATCTCTCTCAGAGCTTTGTTGTTCTGTTGCACTAGCTCAACTGTTCGCGATATCACTGTCCTTGAGTCGGGCTTTGAGTGATCTAAAATCCGGGCGATGTGATAGAGCATGATGCGGTTGCTGTTGTACACGAATGACGGTAAGATGGGATCCGCGAAGTGCTTGATGCCATGTTGTAAGACAGTTGCTACCAGCACAGACATGAGCTGAGCATGCTCAAAGCAGATCATCTGTAGCCTCGATTTGAAGGTGTGCTGTGTAGGAGGGAACTCATACGGCTGTTGGTTTCGGTACAGCTCAGGTAGTGCAATCCGATGTATGTCGCACAAGACATGGTGGTACATACAATGATTCAGAAATAAAGCACCGAGCTGATGGGATTCTCGGCGGATGTAAATGTTGTCGGCGGAGAAGTCTAACCAAGATGGTAAACTCGCTTTCCAAGCTTGGACTTTGTCGATCAGTTGTGAGAACTCCGAGCCTGGTTCCCATGGCGGCCGTTCCTCGTTCATGTGTTTTGAAAATCTACCTTGTAAGTACACGAACGGATTTGATCATGAGAGTTACTCACCTCAGGACTCGGCGCCATATACTGACGATGCGGACGTAATAAGCCGCCATACCGAGGTTGTCGCGGGGTTTCTCGGGCAGGTCAGCTTTGGGTATGAAATCTAAGGTCTGGCCCTCCTCAAGGCGTTCGGTTACTACAGATATCTGAAGCAGGAATTGACGTTCGTTGCACGGAAGTTGTATCTTTATATCTTTCTCGTTCAGGATAGTAAGATGATCAACACCACTGCCTGCCCATACGTCGAGCATGTAGCAGGCCCACATGAGTCTTCTTTGACACTCTTTCACGGATGCTTCATTTGGACCTTCCTTCTTGCACATGATATCGGTAGAGGACTCGTTATTTAGTTGTAGTGCGTGCGCCATGCGTATTACCAGGCCGGTAAGCAGGAATGAACCGGCATAGTTTCCAGTTCTTGCTTCTTGGTCATGAAGAAGGATAAGGACCTTCAACTTAGTTGTCGAAATGGTGCTGTAGTCGGCAAAGAACATCTCTTCCGCGATCTTGGCCCACTGTGTACCTGCGTTCTGTATCAGTTCTTTTGGTAAGGGTGCAAATGACTCGCTGTACTCTAAGGCGTAGAACCTTGCACCAAGAGCGCACATAATGTGCAGGAGGGCTTGACCTGATGTATCAGTGAGTTGGCCTTCGTCAAGCATGCGCATGAACGTTGGCTTATGCTCGAATGCAAACACCCTGATGGGCTGAACGTTATTGAAATAGGCCTCAAGGAGGGTGTGCAGCCGAGCTCTTGGAGGCAGTTCTTGCGCGAACAGCCTGTAATTGGATGGTCAGCAAGATACTTGTGAAGTATGTAACGACGTACCAAATCAAACTGGGCGGACAGTTTACCGCAGTGAGATCCGTCGGTGCTGACGAAAAGGCATTCCTCGGTATCTGAGGGACCTGAGTGGCTACACCTGCGTCTGGGCTTGTCACGACTGAGACAGTATTCGATATGCTTTGTACCCAAGCAGGCTCATTGGTCTCTGCGTCGTAAAGGCAAGTGGTCGCCCGCTGCGCGCACCGCGTACACGTCGGTCGCTCGCCTGAACATTTGACTTTCGAATCTCGACAGGCTACACATGATCGGAATGTACGCTTCCGCTTAATACCGAGTGGTTCTAGTGCTGCGTTGGATCTCTTAACTCCAGTCGTAAGTGCACCATTTTGAACACAGTTCAGCTGGAGTCTTTCGCAGTTGAGACAGCCATCTGGTCGCTCATCACACTTGACCTGCGATACTGTCAGCTCTCAGCTCTCCTGGTCGCTCATCACACTTGACCTGCGATACTGTCAGCTCTCAGCTCTCCTGGTGCTTTACCAGGAAATGACCTTAAGGGGTAATGCAGACTGTATTCCATGGGTTTGATTAAAGAAGTCTCGTGCGACATACCTTTCTCGCTCGACAAGTCGCACAAGCTGATGGTTCGCGTTAGCCGACCTTCGCCACAAACAGTCGCGCAGTGTGTTACCATTCACAGGACGTCTACGCTGCTTCTTAATTCCCGCATCTGGTAATACAGGAGTGTCTGCCATTGGCTATGATAGCGTTCGGCTCGTCGCTGTGTAAGAAAGGGTGGTGCGCATGCACAGCACTGGAAGGCTCATCGGCTTGCGTTCGGGCAGTCGCGTCGGGGCTGGTTTTGGTGGGGGCGAGCCTAAAAATGACGTGCTTCGACGTGATTTCCTAAATAAGTGACCCCATCTTTAACCCCTGTCGAATACCACCGGGACATCGATATTCATGACTATATTTCCTCAGCTATCCATTGAACTTTCTGTAGTAGGTACGGTTATCCGCCTCCCTATAATCACCGAACATGCCACAATCTGCAAATCCACCCTTCTCATGTAAATTTCTTGCCTGCACCAAGAATGCCCCGTCTCCAGCCGTAATACCATCCATGCTCTCGTAAGGTGAACACTGTCTGGATGGTCCCAGGAGAGGAGGCGAACGTCGATTCGGTTGTTGACGACACTGTGAAAAGATGAGGGACGGAATGCCATCGCTGTTGCGTTCTTGCTCACAGTACAGGTTCTTCGGCACGACCATGAGGTGATGTTAATTGCAGCACACACATGTGGCTCTCCAGGATTTCCCATCGACCATGCAATCGTAATGATCTGGTTCTACACGAATCTATCACACAAGGTACGTCCTTAAGCACACTCATTTCGATCTGTATCGCAAATTACACCAATGTGCAGATGTCCATGCTCTCCTACACATCCAGAAGCACAAGACATAGGTGCAACTTTGGCGCCCCAACCCCACCGAATATATATAGAATTTGAGCGCGCTTTAATTGCTGTACAAAATGTCAAGAGCAAAGAGGTGTTGCTAGATTCCACTGATTAATTTATTTTTGCCGCTTACGCAAAATTACACATTCATAAGACGAACTCTTCTACTTCTGCAGCACGAATGCTTCGTCTGTAAAGAGCTGTTGATACGCAATTTCTCAACACCACTACTTGCTAGGCTATACCAGAGTGAGATACAAGCTTTCCGAACAGGCACTTTCATTGTGAACAGGACTTCAGAAATAATGCTCACCAACTTTGTTATCTTCCCCTAATGTGTTCTCCTTTCATCTAAGAAGACATCAATATGGAGGTCCATGTTTAGACTGCATGTGATACTAAGCCGTCCACCCTCTACCTCCATGCCGGCAAACCAGTACCGACATCTACGCTCTTATCTTGCTACACAGCTGTCAGCTTCAACCCGGATCTCTGAACATCATCCACAAGACCCTCAGGTAGCATTGGCGCAAATTCTTCTCGGAGGATCAAACGCAAATGTGACAGATGCGGAAACCAGCGCTCATGATACTGAATGTCTCGCAGCATATCCTGAACCCACTCGAGGATCTCAACACCTACCTGCGAAACGTCCAGAAACCTGATCGAGGATGGCAAGAAGTCAATTGCATCGACTTCGTCTGCTTCTTTGTTGTAGTCGCTACCGTAGCGGTTGGGTAGGAACGCGACGCGAGAAATGGAGAGAGTTTCCAACTTTACGAATCCTTGCAGGAAAGGGAGTGCGTTTGTCCTTTCGCCCGTCGAGGAGTACCAGTTCAGTGGGAGCCCGAGGTAGATCAGCTGCTTTTCAACAGGTTGGAGAGCATTCATCAGCCAGTCCCTCATGTTCTTGTCAGTGTCCGCGCCGTTTAAGTAGGCAGGTTCGATGCCTTGCGGATCATCAAGCATGTAAGGATATATTTCCTGGCCCCAGCTATCATGAAAAGTACCATGAAAAGCTACCGTGCCGGTTTGCGACTGCACGGTAAAACTTATGACGTTTGGGACTGACTTGCGCATGAAGACGATGAGGCCCTATTGCGGAGATAGTGTCTGGATATCCAGCGTTGTATAGATGGCTAGTGGCCCCACGCGACTGGCGATGACTGACATTTTGGTTACGTTGGGAAGCAGCAGTGGATCCTCGAGCCATGTAATGCGGTTTGCGAAGAATTTGACGTCTAGCTTCAACTGAGTCAGAGTCGAGACAGGGAAAGCATTGACCGGCACATAATTGGCGATGCGAATCGTCGTTACGGGGCTATGGAGGAGGACGAGATCCAGGAAGAAGCGATCATAGTCTTCTTCATCGTCGCGAATCCGAGTGTCTTGACTTGTCGTGCACCAGAAAGTTCTGGAGATGATCAGACGTTGAAGCCGCGGGAGCATAGAAATGAGAGCAGCCTGTAATGCTAGTTCATCGCTATTGTACAGTGCGCAAAGCCATCTGGCTTTTTGATCGGCCGTGATTGGCGATGAGACCACTCTAGTAGCCGCTGTGTAGAATGCTTCCGATTATGAGATGTCCTGCGGTAGTAGCCTGTGGTTCAGATCACTGCTACGCAAAAGTCTCCAATTCTGCACCCAGGGTTCAAGGGAGGTGGCACACTGTAACAGATCTTGTCTATCAAACAGTGTCCGGGCCAGCAACGGAACTAGTTATTCCAAGAAGCCGTTTTCGTCCTCCAACATAAGATATGGCAAGCGGATGTCCCGGTAGAGGGTAGGCTTAACTATGGAACGAAACCCTCTACAAGTCATTGCTATCTTTACGAGGTTGAAAAGCTCACTCAGGTATTGCGTCGTTTCCTAGTTTCTGCCTGAGGTGGCAGAGCTGAGCTTATGGCAGATGCTGAGAATCCCCGCACCCTGAAGGGTAGGCGTAAGACATTGTTGTTCAATCTCACGTGACGTGGAGTTACGATGACGAGCTGGGAGAGTGGCGGCTGTGGGACGTTAACTACTATATCTAATAGATTGGTATTTTGAATTACTCTGGAGGGTTCCGACTGGGACGGTTCTGGGGGAGTACCCTGTGTTGAGCGTTCCGCTTGTATGCCTTCTGGTACGGATTTGGAGGAGTTGCGCTTCATGGTGAGTCGGTTCCACCAGCAGCTCAGTAGTGGAACATTTGGGTTTACCGATCAAGCATTTTACTAAATGCAGTTCCCCTGAAGAGCAAGGCGGGCGTGCTGTTTCTGGACTCGTAGCAGGAGTGCAGTGAAAGCAACTCCACGTGACCCAGATATAAAAAGGGAACGATTTTGATAAGGATGTTATTACAACAACAAACAAACTAAAATACTCAGAATAATACCTCTTAGGCTCACAATTTCACTGGTGGGCAAACAGATTCTCGGGCTGATACCGTGAAGTACCTCCAAACGCTCCAATGCGTGTCAGCAATTGAGAGCGGCTATAACACAATGTCGGTGAGCTGCGCTGATAAGCAATGGACTGTATCTACCTGGAATAATACCTCATGGAAAGTCTGGATATTTATCAAATCCAGGGTCTACTTCTTCGGAACCACTGGAAAAGGCGAGGTGTATCTGAAGGCGAATCGCCGCAATCGCGCCTGATAAAACGAAAGTTGTTCATGAGGTAATGTCCATAAGATTTTAGCATTCATTTTTGGTGCAGATTGCACGAGAAAAGAATATGCTTGTCCAGAAATATCTTCAATGTCTTAGGACTAGTTACAAAATATAAGGCATCGCCTTGAGCATTTCACCGATAACCTATAAAATCGACGCTCAGCCCGCCTACACAGCGAGTAAGCAAAGATAACGACCTAAATGCTCGAATGGGGATATTCAGCTCCGATGTCGATGCAGCGTATCAACTATTTCGAGCGTAAATAATGCTTACCTTGACTAATATTGCAGCGGCAGTAACTCATAAGCTTATGAGCTCTCCGAAAAACACGAGTCCCACGGTACATTTTCCGAGCATTTATCTCTGCGATTGGAGGTGGTCAAAACCGTGTCATGAGTAATGAAACAGAGATAATTCCCCATGGTCTCATGGATGGTAGAAAGCTGGACTTCTACAACAAGTGAGAAGCTTAACTCTTTAGTTTGGCTTCCGGTCATCTCACTGGTAGCACATAACCGCTAACAGAATGCACATCTTGAGCTGCAAGTCTTCATGCTGTCTTGTGCCATGCTGCTTACCTGGAACAGGAATGCGAGGCCTGATCAACTTGAGGATGTTATTTTCTTCAATGCTGCACACTTGGTTCGTATGGCAGATCTCTAGTATCAAGCCTATGGTCACATCAAAGGTCCCGGATACAATCCTGTGAAACACAAAGACTTGATGGGTACAGGGCTTCCCTTACTTTTCCCCGAGCTCGGATTATCTCACATGCCACAAACGCCAACCGAGCCGCGAGAATACCGTTGTGAGGTCTTCGGTTTCATTTTACGAGCTTCTATGTTTGATCGATGTATCTTGAATGTCAAAGCAGAAGAGGTACATATTGCTTGTGTCATCGGCTCACTGTTTGGCAAGCTTACTCTGCCGGTATTTACGTCTTTACCTTGTCTTCGGCCTCGTATCTCGGTCAACGGTCCAATAAATTGGGACCTGTTCATTGATACGGGCTTTCACCAGGCATTAAGTGAAAATATCAATCTCCCTACAATGCCGCCACTCACCGAGCTGTGGCTGCACTCTGACGTGCTCGTCACAGACGAGTTCCCATATGTTCTCAAATGGATTGGCCTCCTCAAGTCTTTGGTAAAATACGTCTCGCAATCTGTCAAGCAAAATCCGATCGAAAGTGGGACGAATGTAACGAACATAGAGGCCGTTGAGGAGAAGGACTGGCCCCAAGAGATCCAATCAGGAGTAGTGCAATATCATGAAGTTGCTCGAAACTGAACGGCAGTTGGGGGTGGACATATAGCTATATTGTGAAAGGATGAATCCGTAGTGCTAATTGCAAAGGCTGGACCATTTGGAAGAAAAAAATAACCGAATCGAGTTCTAGGCGTGATTGAAGTGGATCTATACTCACCATGATGTTGTACGCGTGTGACCCCGAGTTATGGAGTTGATAAAGATTCTCGGCGAAAGCTATTTAGGCATCGCAGCGAGCTCCAGTGGGAGGTTCTCAGTATAGCTGTGAAGTGTTCAAGTCGAGTTCGAAGCGCGTACTTTCAAGAATGGCGCGCGAAGCATCGCAGTACCCAACTTTGCGTTCATTCCAATCCGGGGCAAACAAACAATTCTCAGTACCCGTGAACGAAAATTTGCTTCAAAACGAGGTCTGTCGACTCCACCGCGAACAAGAACCGCGTCTCGAACGACGCTAAAAGTGGAGACAATTTGGTGCGGCTCTGCGGCCACATTTCGGACCGAGCGCCACGGTACCGTCACATCGCGCGCCTATATCCGACCTCCGAGAAATGTGCCCCTGCTCTGATTCGTCACGACATTTGAGATGGAGAGAGTTTTGTTTGTGGGTGCGATGCCGGGGGCCCGTGGGCAAATGTGGAGATTCTTGATGGTGCGAGTTGGCTGAGAGAGGTGACGTCAGGGGCGCTTCGCAGAATCGATCAAGGAACAAGCGTTTGGGCGGACTTGGCATAAGCGGTGGACGGTGCTTATTAGCGGCTGTAGAAATGCTTGAGAGGTGAGGGTGAGGTCTCAGAATGCTTGGTGTTGTAAGACTGCTGATGATGTTGATGTCGGGGATAACATTGATGAAGTCGCAGTGGATTTTCTGCTTGAGCTGGTGACGTATCATGCGAGACAACAAGATGTGCACATCCCACACACCCGTCAGACGAGGCCCACAATAATCATTGCATCACTACCCTGTTCGAGGCTAACCCGCCATTGTCAAAAAGGCTCTTTCACCCGTAATCCAACGTAACGCGACGGTCGGTCAGCAATATGCGGCGATATGACGTATATGGACTTGCGACGCCCGATACGCAAAGTCTAATCCGCCGTGTTCAGTATGCTCCCATTTATAAGAACGTAGCTGTCTGTCATATGCTTTCTGTTATACTCATACCCATTGACGCTATCGGACGAACCCCGCAGTCAAAGATCGGTACAGATAACCTGGGAACCGTGGGTGAAGTTCTCCATCTTTATCTCCCCACACTCGCGTGCGGTTTTGCAATAACATAGGACGTCGCTATCAACTCTTCAACCAGCGGGATTACAACACATCCAGTATGGCGTCGGCTGCAGAAGTGAAGCCAGAAATCTACGATACGGAGACGGTCCACAGCAACGAAGCTGCCCTTCAGGAAAAGAAGGACTCATCACAACCCGGCAATGAGCTGCGCGAGAATGCAGCCGGTGTCGTGACAAACGATGATGACCGCGCCCACTACGAGAAGTTCAGCACATATGACCGCTACGAGATGACCGAGGAAGACTGCTACGATGAGCTTGGCTTCTCGTTCCCTGAATGGAAGAAGTGGATGATTTTGTCCGTTGTCTTCTTGGTGCAGGTCTCTATGAACTTCAACACATCGCTGTACAGTAACGCAGTCAGCGGCATCTCAGAAGAATTTGGCGTTAGCGCTCAAGCCGCGCGTGTCGGTGCGGCTACTTTCCTCGTCGCATACGCGTTTGGATGCGAGCTGTGGGCGCCATGGTCCGAGGAGCTGGGACGTTTTCCTGTCCTTCAGCTCAGTCTGTTTTTTGTCAACGTCTTCCAGATCCCAGTAGGCATTGCACCCAACTACGCGACCATCATCGCCTTCCGTACGCTTGGTGGTCTCTCAACCGCTGGTGGCTCCGTCACATTGGCCATGGTGGCTGATATGTGGGTGTGTATTGCAACACCCAAATCTGGAGGTAGCTGCTAACCCATCTCCAGGAGCCTGATAACCAGCAATATGCTGTAGCTTTCATCGTATTCTCGTCTGTGGGAGGTTCCGTACTCGGGCCCATCGTGGGTGGCTTCGTCGAACAGTTCTTGGCTTGGCGATGGAACATCTGGATTCAACTGATCTTTGGCGGTGCTGTCCAGCTCGCCCACGCCTGCCTTGTCCCCGAGACCCGTACGACAGTTCTGATGGATCGCATCGCAAAGAAGCGCCGTGCTGAGGGCGAAAAGAATGGCAAACCAGTCAATGTCTGGGGACCCAACGAGCTCACGCCCTGGAGGGAGCGCTTCAGCGCCCACGAGATCATCACCACCTGGATTCGCCCCTTCCGCATGTTCCTGACCGAGCCAATTGTGCTTGTCCTCTCTCTACTCTCCGGTTTCTCCGATGCCATCATCTTCATGTTCTTGCAGTCGTACGCACTCGTGTATGCGCAGTGGAACTTTGCGACATTCGCCATCGGTCTCGCGTTCGTCCCTATTGGTATTGGCTACCTTCTGGCGTGGTTCTCTTTCTTCCCAGCAATCAAGCGCAATGAGAAGCTGCGAAAAGAGCGCCCTGGTGACGAGATCGCACAGTACGAAGCTCGACTCTGGTGGTTGCTGTTCACTGCCCCCTGCCTTCCCATCGGACTCATTATCTTTGCATGGACTTCAACCGGACCACCACTCCACTGGATCGGCTCCATGGTTGCTTCTGCCATCATTGGTGTCGCCAACTACGCCATCTACATGGCCACCATCGACTACATGATCTGCGCCTACGGGCCATACAGTGCTTCGGCTACAGGTAAGAATCACATGACTAATGCCGATTTTGAGCAGACCGACTAACAGCGTTACAGGCGGCAACGGTTGGGCTCGTGACTTCCTGGCTGGTGTGCTCACTCTGCCGGCGACTCCGTTTTTCCAGAACATTGGGTCCAACCCCTTGGCGTATGCATCAACCATCTTGTTTTGCATTTCGCTATTGCTCGTTGTATCTGTCTACATCATTTACTGGAAGGGCCCTGCTCTCAGGAAGAAGAGTCCGTTCGCCCAGCAGTTGGCCGGCGCCCGTGAGGAGACTGGTGGCAGGAGGGCTAGTCACCTGCCTGGCGTGTACGGCTCGAGAGTCAACTCCATCTCTGTTGCTAGCAATGGGCCCACCTCGAGGAGAGGTAGTGTTATCAGGGGCGCGAGCTTTCAAGGTCGACCAGGTGCTCAGCGCAGTGTAAGCTCTTCTAATGCATACTAAACATATGCTCGATAAAGCAGGGTTGTAAGAATTCAGGTATTACCAGAGTGGTATGATAGTTATAATGTTAATGAACGGAAGACCATGAATCCTCACGATTCGATTCTAGAAATCTCAACATATGCAGATATTGAATCACGTGCAGAATATGTCGGTGTGCAAGCTATGCATAGTGCGCTCCACCGCACCACGCTAGGAGAAGAATGGCCTAGCTCCTTCCCCACGCTCAGGCGCCTCGGTCTCCTCGTTTCGCGCTGACAGTTCCAATGCGAGTCTGCACCATACATCAACAAGACTTCAGTGCTCGGCAGATCTCACTATGGCGTTCAAGTTTCGTCTTGAAGCTGCCACATTCTATGCAAGTGCAAGTAGTGAGCAGATGTTCTTCACAGTAACATCTCAGCCTCCCTGAAAAGCAATATGACACCAAGACGCCCCATACGTGTCGCAGGTATAGGTCAAGTGCAAATGCCAAATGTCGAGGAGACTGACAGAGTGGTCAGGGTGCTCCGGCTCGACAACAGACCGCCGCAATGCCATGACATTGCTGGCCTCAAACTATGAGAACGACCCCATTGATGATGACTACGCGCGCAAATATCAAGTTGAATGGTATGGAATCGCTCCATGTACCTTCTAGATGCTCACTAATATGCTCCATACCAGATAGAAGCATACGAACCCACCTTCCTGGAAGCACTTGGACCTGCCCTGCCACACATCGCCAGGTACCGGATCAAAGTCGCGGTCAACGCTGGCGCCTCAGATACAAAAAACTTTACCAAGTTGTCACCAATCCAGTTGCAGCGAAGGGGCTGAAGCTCAGCGTCGTGTGGATCTCCGGCGATGAAGTGTTGCCACAGTTGCTTGAAGCACAGAAGCGCGGCGAATCCCCTTTGAGAACATCTGTACAGGCCAGCACTTGGAGGGCTGGCAATTCGAGAATATATATGCGCAGGCATACCTGGGAGGACTGGGCATCGCCAAAGCCTTCGAAAAGGGCGCAGACATAGTTGTCTGTGGGTGAGTTTCGGACGCAAGTCCAGTCATTGACGCTGCATACTGGTGGCACGAGTGGCAGCGGTCAGACTTAGACAAGCTAGCCAATGCCTTCATTGCAGGCCACTTGTCAAAGTGCTCTTCGTACAGCACGGGCGGCAACTACACCGGATTCAAGGAACTCGAGTGTCTTGGCTGGGAGAACATTGGCTACCCCCATCCTCGAAATCTCACAAGCTGGTGAGGTTGTGATCACAAAGAACAAAGGCTCGAGAGGCGAAGTGTTAATCAATACACTTACGTCTCAGTTCTTGTACGAGATCAAGGTCCTTGGTACTTCAACTCCGACGTGACTGCTGTGCTAAACGACATCTCATTTGAGTACATCTCAAAGAACTGCATTGCTCTTAAAGGGGTCAAAGATGCTCTTCCACCCCCGAAAACCAAAGTTGATATCACTGCAAAGCCCACCTACGAAGCCGAGATGCACTGGTTTCTGACAGGGTTGGACATGCTTGCCAAATCGCGCATGATGGAGCAGCTCATTCGTGCGCAAATTGGTTCTCATGTCGAGAAGCTTACACATCTTTCTTTTCAAGCAATTGGATCATGCGCAGACAACCCCATAACTCAGAACGCCGCTACCGTCGAATTTCGTGTAATTGCTCAAGCACGTAGAGCCGAAGACCTTGGCCCAGCGAAGTTCGTGCGGCCATGTATCGATCCCATCATGTGTGCTTACCCAGGCGCAACGCCTCATCTCGATCTTCGGCAATCACTTCCGAAGGGAATATTCGAGTACTAGGTCACTCTCCTATCCCAATCCGCTATCCAGCATAAAGTCCAACTTGCTTCTGAAGCGGCAATCGGCATTCCACCACCTTCAAACACCAAAACCTGGCCAAGTCAACAGCCTACGAAAGACATCACAGTTGCTCCAAAAGACCTGAGCAGCTTCGGTACAGCCGTTCGAGCACCTCTCAGCACGATTGCACACGCACGTTCAGGCTATAAAGGCTCAGATTGCAACGTAGGCTTTTGGGTACGTCACCAGGATGAGTATGCATGGCTTCAGATTTTGTTGTCGACAGAGTTTGTCAAGCGGCTCTTGGCCGATGAGTACAAGGGTGACAGGATTGGGAGGTGCGAGTTTCCTGGTCTGAAGGCGGTTCATTTCCTACTGAAGGATCATCTCGATAGAGGTGTGAGCTGCATGATAAGTGTAGGTTTCTTAGGAAAGAACTGCGCGGAGTATTTGAGAGCGAGGCTCTTGGATGTTCCGATGAGGTTCTTGGCTAGAGGGCAGATATGAGGGAAAATCACCGACTTGTTTGTGAAGCCGCAACTTGGTATATTCCTTAGCGCACATGCATAGTCGTCGCTTGATACTATCAGTGGTTGCCAAAAACCACCAACCGAAACGCCAGCAAAACACAAGATCATCCTTACCTATCTTGTAATTGGTTGCTTCCTTGCTCTTTGATGTGAAAACGCAATCTCGTCGGCACCGTGGAGATGGTTTGCACTGCAGTACGCTCTGCAGAATATTTCAACCCCTGCTACCGAGTTCGGAGTGTTCTACGGCTAAACGCTTATTGGACAGATCAACCTCTCCTTATCCGCTATCTGCTGTTTACCTCACCAAAATTATGAGCCTTAGCTGCCTTACGATCGCTTGTTTTCTCCACGCCCAGAGCTGAACCAACTTGAAGCAGCCGTTCAATCATGGGGAGCGAATCATCGATCTATTGAAGTGGGGCCAAATGCACGATACGCTCCATTACACCCCGACACCCCACTACTGCCCGCCAAACCCTGTCTGTGCTTATCAGTGCACGCGAAGTAACCGGCAAATAAGCCAACCACGACCATTCGATACTTGTCTGAACCTTCTGGGGCCTCATGCATCGTTCCTCTCTGGTCTCAGTGGTCTGGTACCCTGACATGGTTTTTTAAGCTCGATCTTAGGCTATCTGCAGCCAATCAGTAATATGTAAATCATAGTGTACATGCCATCCGAGCAACGTCGCGATAGCACTAATGTGTTCTTCGATAGCATGAGCTGAATATGGCGTGGATCGCCGCATGTATAGATACTGCGAGCGCCGTCAAGTTGGAACAACGTTTGATTTCACGGTCTCACGCTACACACCTGCATCCAGCAAAATGGCAGGCGGTCCCGCACCTACAGGTCCTGCAGCCTCGCCTTTGGGCCAGGCTTGGGGTTATGGAATTGTACTTGGTATTGGATTCCTGTTCGCACTCGGTATGGTGAGTTACATAACCTCTAGCATTGGAAACACTCGCCTGATGATGTCGGCAGGTCTTCACTACATGGGTTTTGAGAAGATACAACAATGAACTGCAAACTTCAGAGATGTTCTCGACAGCCGGGCGCACGGTCAAGTCTGGACTTGTCGCAAGTGCCGTTGTTTCTTCGTGGACTTGGGCTGCGACTCTCTTGCAGTCGAGCAGTGTAGCTTTTCGATACGGTATGTACTGCCATCCTCAATGGAGAAGGTTGAGTGGGGCACAGAACTAACACTCGAAAGGTGTCTCTGGTCCTTTGTGGTATGCCGCTGGTGCTACTGTGCAGATTTTGCTGTTTGCGACGGTTGCCATTGAGCTGAAGAGAAGGGCACCTAATGCCCACGTGAGTGTAGCAGTCATCTTCTCGGATGAAATGTATTTTGACGACCCACCAGACCTTCCTTGAGGCGGTCCGTGCCCGCTACGGAACTGCCACACATTTCGTGTATATCACTTTTGGCCTGTTCACGAACATCCTTGTTACATCCATGCTGCTCACTGGTGGCTCGGCCGTTGTATCATCTCTGACTGGCGTTCCTACTGCAGCTGCTTGCTTCCTGCTCCCACTCGGTGTTGTTGTTTACACTATGTTCGGTGGTATCAAAGCCACTTTCCTCACCGACTATGTTCATACTGTCATACTGCTCGTCATTATCCTGGTCTTCGCATTCACCACCTATGCGACCGGAGACAGGCTAGGCTCCCCACGAGCTGTGTACGATGCACTTCACGATCTTTCAGCCCATAGTCCGGTGGAGGGCAACGCCGGTGGAAGCTATCTGACGATGAGGAGCAAAGAAGGCGCTATATTCTTTGTCATTAACATCATTGGTAACTTCGGTACCGTGTTCATGGACAATGGTTACTACAACAAAGCTATAGCTGCTAGTCCTGTTCATGCACTGCCTGGATACATCATTGGAGGTAAGAGCTAGTTAAGCCTCTTCCAGGAATTGGTCAGCTAATTTCAGAATAGGGCTTTCGTGGTTCGCGATTCCCTGGCTATGCGCAACAACAATGGGTCTCGCTGCTCTTGCTTTACAAGGAACCGAGTACTTCCCAACGTACCCGCAGCCCATGGCCGATGCAGAAATCAGCGCCGGTCTCGTCCTTCCCTACGCAGCGACCGCTATCCTTGGATCTGGAGGTGCCGTTGCTACACTTCTGATTGTCTTTATGGCCGTCACCAGTGCCTTCTCTGCTCAACTCATCGCCGTGTCTTCTATTTTGACATACGATATCTACAACACGTACATCAACCCCAACGCCAGCGGGAAGCGCCTCGTCTACACATCGCACACCTGCGTTGCAGGCTTCGGGCTCGCTATGGCCGCGTTATCTACTGGTCTGCACTATGCCGGCATTAGTATGGGATATCTGTATCTTCTGATGGGTGTCATAATTTCGTCTGCTGTCATCCCTGCAACACTGACGCTATTATGGAAAGGCCAAAACTTCTGGGCCGCCACCCTCAGCCCCATTCTTGGGCTCTGCTGTAGCATCATCGCCTGGCTCGTCACAACCGCCAAACTCAACGACGGCGTCATCAATGTCGAAACCTCTGGTGCCAACAACCCCATGTTGGCTGGCAATGTAGTCGCGCTCCTGAGTCCAGTCATCTTCATCCCAGTCCTAACGCTGATCTTCGGTGTCGCAAACTACGACTGGGTCAGCATGAAGAATATCCGTCTGGTGGACGACTCAGATGTCGCAGCGGCCGCGCATCTCGATCCTGAGGCCCTCATGGGTCGACACACAGCGCTCAGCCCAGAAGCTGAGGCAGCGGAGCAAAAGAAGCTGCTACGGGCATCTAAAATCGCTAAAATTGCCACTGCATCCATGACGCTGATTCTCCTCATCCTCTGGCCCATGCCACTCTACGGCACGGGCTACATCTTCAGTCCCAGCTTCTTTGCCGGCTGGGTCGTCGTCGGCATCATCTGGCTCATGTGCTCGACCCTCGCCGTCGGCGTCTACCCGCTGTGGGAGGGTAGGATGAGCCTCGCGAGGAACTTTGGCGGTATGTGGCGCGACGTCTCTGGGAAGGGTCCTAAACGGCATGGTCAGCATATTGAGGTTGTAGAGGGTGAGAAGACGGCTGAGAGTGGGATGTATACCCCGAAGGAGGCTGCGGCGGATGAGAAGGCTATGGAAGTGAAGTAGATTTGTGTCATGGAGAAAGAGGGAAGTGGAAGGATTGGAGAGTTAATACCCCTGTCGGTCACTTGAGCATGAAATTGGCTTGAGAGTTCTAGTAAAAAGACAGAAGAGTTAAACGTTGCTTTTAAGGCTTATGGCACGCGCTCTGTATGACTACGAGCTTTTGCAACTGAACATATAATCAAATTAATTCGACTAAACTGCAGAACTCCGCACCACTCCCAATGGCCGGCTCAAACCTGATCTAGCACCAAGCTATCCCACAGCCATCCCCTCCACTGCGAAGTTCTCGTAACCCTGATATCGAGCCTATTCGTCCCATTTGTGAACGTGTCCGCACCAACCAGGAATTCTAATAATCTCCACTCTCCGTTCCGCGTCGCTCCACGGTACGTATCCTGGCTGTTAAGCAGACTCGCGCTGGTGATGTTACCGATCTTGACGTCGTTCAGCAGAATGTCGCAGCTAGAGCCCTGCGAGAAGCCGGCAAGCGACACAGTCAACTTGGACGCTGCGGCACTCTTGATGGGGAAGTTGACAGACCACGTGCCGAGTGCGGATTGCCCAAAATACCAGTCCTTGGCAGAGCTGCTGCCGACCGTGTAAGTGAGGTTTGCAGGTACTTTTGAAATGCGACCGTGTTCGAACGGCTTATTGACGTCGGCGAGCCCGAAGCCGTCCGTCTTGCGGTCGAAGTCGCCTATTTGGAAGATTCGCTTGCTCTTGTCTGTCACCTTCCATTTTAGGTCTTTCAGGTTTGTGGTGTCACCTTTGCGGATTACAATGTCATTTTGTGTGAAGTTGGTCGTCACATCGCTGATTGCTCCGCCGTTACCCCAGGCTTGCAGCGCGTAGGACCCAGTGCGGACATCCCTAAAGGAGAACTTGCCGTCCGCATCGGCGTAGGAGGTGTAGTAGAAGTCCTTGCCCTGATCGAGCGTGGAGATGGTTGAGTTGTTGTTGTCCCCAAGGAAGACGGCTGCGCCGGCGGCTGGGCGGCCGTCGCTCAGCAGAAGGCGACCTTGGATCTTGCCGCGGGATTGGTAGGCTTTATCGTTGTACCACTTGTAGGGCCATGCTGACTCCTCCTTGGCGGCACGGGATGCGGCGTCGTCTTTGGAGCCATCGTTCAGGTACCAGAGCCAAGGGCCCCAGACTTTGCCGTCCACAAAGACATCACGCGAGACGGCTTGGAAGTGCGTGCCGTGGATCATGTTCAGCTGGACTGCATCGCCAGTCTTGGATTCGCGATGAACCTGTACATATTAGCTGGGGCAATTTGCAGGGGAAGAGAAGTGCATACGAAAAGCTCTTGTTTCAGATGGTCACCGTTGAAATAGTCCTTGCCAGGGTTCAAGTACCAACTTCCTACCTCATCACCATAGACACCGTGGAAATCGTTGTCGCGGACATTGCTGCTCCAGTCATACTTGGTCAAGAAGGTACCATCAGGCTTTTGCCACGTCTCATCTTGTACGTTTGTTGAGATGGCGTACTCAGCAAAGGCTGGCAGAGGACCGTCCCTGACGTTTGTTCGAGCATTAGGGAAGGATACGTTATCGAGACGCCATAGGGTTCTGAACTCTCCAAGTGTAGGGAGTGCGCGGTTGACGAAGTATTGGTACGATCCGTGAAGGCCGTCGTAGATCACCCAGTGCATGTCACCCTCGATGGCAGCGAACTTGATGTTGATCCAGTCGCTGCCTTTGTCCACGACAGAAGCAGATGTCCACTTGAGGTCAGAAGCAGCACCGTCTGCATCGCGTATTAGCATTCGAGCTTCTCGAGGAAGGCAGGAACGAAGTCGACGTACTGTAGCTCACATAGTGGCCCACGGCCTGCCCAACTCTATCCTTTCCCTTGTACCAGAGCTTGTTGGCGTACTGTAAGTTCTGTGTGACATTCCAGACATCGTTGCCAATTATCCAGGTCGAGTTGCCGGCGTCCTTGAAGAAGCTCTTAGGTTGCTTCGCACGCTCCTCGAGTGGTGCACCTAGAGTTATGCCGGCGAGGGCAGCAAGGCTGAGAAGCTTGAATCCAGCCATTGTGAATGAACGAAATGACTGTGATGTGCTTGGCGCTCAATGGCGAGGAGCGAAATATTTATTCTCTCGCAGAAGCGTGAATACGCGCAGGGTTTCGGTCACGGATAGCCCGAACATGAATCATGGGTCGCGGGGTATGGGGTTACCCCGACGCATTTTACCCAAGCGACCATTGTTTCCTGCAATCGGAGGTTGGCATTCGGTGGCGTGCCGTTGAGGCGAATGTTGCTTTTCAGGAACGGGAAGGTGTTTAGAAGAACAAGGCAACGCTTGCTGGTCGATGGCATTGATTGCGACGGGCCGATGAGCATCACATGCTCCGTAGCGGAGATGATCCGAGGTAAGAAGGTCCGAAAAATACTGTTTTCGGTTAGTCTGGGGTAAATTTGGTGTTCACTGGCTTCCATGAGCCTGGTAGAGGGTGGTAAATGTATTTCTCTTGACGGAGTAGAGTTTAAAGTGTTCCTTGAGATGAACAGGTCATTGCCGTATTCTCTGGAATGCCTGTCCCGTCAACTTCGTGGTGTGCTTATAAAATAGTGCATCTAGATACCAAGACGTATTTATCGCTCGATTCAAGACATGGTCTCAATAAATGAGGTGAGCGGAGTTGAGCGGAGGTGAGCGGAGGTGAACGAAGGAGCTGCCACCGGATCTGCCATAAATGAGGCTAGCGTTTTGCCTCATTCATTCAAGCCTCTCACGCGTCAAGAACGTGTCGTTCCACCCATTTTTTTATGTTCACGCGTGTGATGCCGATGCATCTATAATAAGCCTACACAGATCCGAATTCTACATTTGGAGGATCAACATAGGCAATGTTTGTTCCTTTGCATGGCACACCTTCTGTATTGCATCCTATGGAACACGTCCACTGAGATCCTCCGACCAACTACGTGCCACACCAGTACCTCGTCATCCAGTTTCTGTGTATCCATAACAGCCACATACGCATCTTCACCCAGTCCAGAAGCGTAGCAGAGGACAAAGTACAGCGACGCTGCCCATGAGCTGAAAGCCGAAAGAGGTTGACGCGTCCCGCAGTAGTGCGCGTCGAACATCCGGAATAAGTGTTGTTCGGGCGTTTCGTAAAAGTTGAGTACGCGGTCGAATGAAAGGAAGGCGTGTGGGATCACCAGGTTGGGGTTACGAAGAATGCCTACTTTAGAAGTGCGCTTTTCGATACCTGGAGTGGTTTGGGGTTCTCGGCATCTAATATCTTTGCCATGGGAGTCAGTGCTCTCTGGTGCGTTTGTCGCCATCAACTTAGCAGGCAGCAGACTATATGTGTGCGCTCCATCGCAGTGACGGACTCCATGTCTTGGAATTTGGTTTCGTGCCACACAGGGTTGAAATCATGGTTCGAGGATGGGTGTTATTTTCTTGCGACTTGCTCCAAGATGGTCCCACGTGCGTTTCGAATGTCTCGCTGGGTTGAGATACTCCATCTTTATGCCAAGCGGGAAACGTGAGGTCTTACACAATTACTGCACTTGATGGTTCCCTCATAATATATGACTTCTAGAATGTTCTATCATGTCAAGTACCGTGATAAGCGACTTTGATTTTCACCTTCACCTTCCTGGCGCTCAGTGGAAACCAGGCTCGCACCGAACTCCGCGCCGTGACCCACTATAGACATATTTACCAAAGTGACACTTGGATAACTCTTACGCTTGGTATTAGAATTTCCTATATTGTGCACTTTGGACTGTTCGGGGAGAGGATAGAGGGAGTAGCCGGCGAGCAATGTCTGCTGCACATCCACTTCAGGAAGAGCCTTTGACCGGGAGTCGGAAAGCGTACTTCGAGGGTAAGTTGACAATACATCCAGGCTTCTTTATACTGACCTTCTGTGCTCACCCAGGTCTTCACAAGAAGCATATCCCGCGATATCTTTTTCGCGCCTGGTCGAACCTCAGCAGCGGTGGCGCGCAATATTTCACTAACTCCACAATTGAGATCACTTAATCCCATTTCGACCACGAAAAGGTGCCTACAGGCTACATCTCTTGAGCATTCTCCCTGCATCTCGTGCTATGCTACGCCAGATCCTTGGATGCAGCCTCAGATTCCCACGTTACCGTAATGAATACACAAAATGTCAAAAGCAAGGTACTAGTCTGGCACTTTCCACGTCTGCTAGACCATGGGGACGAAGAATACCTTGCGTGGGGATGTGTACGAGGACGAGAGTACAAAGCCGTACGCTTCCAAGAACTCAGGAACAAGGTCTCTTCAAACTTTTCCCGCAGCTCGGAAACGAATCCTACCGCACGCCAAACCAAACATTCCAGTTTGGCACCACATACTGCAGGGGCCGTCTTGAGAGTGTCGGTGCACCGGTTACGCCAGACCAACTCAAAACCACAGCAGATGTCGCGCTGCTCTTTGGAAAGCTCCTACCGGTTTTCGCAACGTTGTTATATCTCTAGCCCCAGTCCTGGCTGAACACGACCGGTTTGGATAAGGTCCTTGTAGAAAAGATCACTGTCATCATTGACCGGGCGGGTGTCTCCGACTGTTTGAACGATATTCAGACAGACGTCTGGTTGCGACCGGAAAGTGTTGATACAACAGGCTTCCCTGACATTCGACTGTGGATCGCACTGAAATATGCTCTGGTGCAGCACCCAGTGCACTTGGGTCAGAAAAAAACACAGAAAGAGGTATGGTTGGCGCGGGATAAACGTAACGAACGATTTTCTGACAACTTGGACAGTCCAAGAGCACGCAAGGTCTGCTTTGCAAGGCAATATTTCTGCGGAAAGCAGCGTCTCAGAGAAATTCTGCAACGAAATCGCAAACCAAAGATTGAATGCCTAAACATTAAGATACTGAAAAACTAGCGATGGAGCCAGAGAAAGCCCAAGCACCCGTGCCATCAGCTCTAAAGACGTAGCCTACGACATCAAACTCAAAGAAAGCGCAACCAAAGAAGTTGTGGAAGAATCCAAAGCACGGTGCGGCGCACATCATCCAGTCTGTCAAGCCTCTGAAGCTTTTATATCATTGCAAGCCAATGCTTTCGGACGGTAGACACGGGATATGAAAAGACCAGACGAATATAGGTACACGGATAGTCAAAGTCATCATGACGTGCAAGAAGCTGCCGTCTATGGCCAGCGTGCCGTTCAACCTCAACGCTTTCAGTTCCAGAGCGATGAGTACCAGACTCAGACCTAGACACAGTCTGTAGGGAAGGAGCAAAGTGATGGGATGGGAGAGGCAGTACGGAATCCTTGACTCGGGGTCGCTAACGTTGACGCTGCGCTACCATGTGTTCAGCGAGAGTGCGGAGATAGTGTCGTTGGTGAGAAGAGCGTTGATGGATGCTTCAGTAATGTTGAGCGATTTGCACGGGTCGAATATGTAAGCGTCGTTCTGACCAAAGTAGTGGATATTTAGAACGCTGTTTTGCAGCATTTTTGTGCAGAGAGGGCCTTACTTCGTTCGCCACTGGTTGTGTGTTCTGCCAATATCCCAAGCTCAAGCTCAGCACCATTAGGTCTTTGGTGGATTCCTACTATTGAATTCAAACCATGCCCATCAATGAACAGGGTTCATTGATAAGTAAGATGCTGGGTAACGGAGTCGAAAAGGGCGCTTCTGTGGGTCTGATAGTTCCACCTAGGCAGAACCCCTCTCCAGTTTTGATACTCTTCTGTACCGTTAGGGGTTTCAAGATTCTCAGTTGCGTTCCAATTAAATAGGTATGCCTAGTATCTACACCTTTGTCTTCAGTTCTTGAATCCAAAATAATAATCCCAGGGGTGCATCTAGAATGAATAGATAGGTACTGCAACATGTACTGAGCAAGGTCGTGGTCGTGGATGAGGACGAAGCTGTGAGGTAAGCAGCCGACTGCCAAATCGATTCGCTGTATGATCAACAGCTGCCGTTTCAGTCTCACTCTGTTTCCAAGATTCAGTGCCCCTCGGTGAATGAGGTGGGTTTGTGAAGATGATACATTTGCCTATCAGGGCAAGGAGCAGGGATACAGCAGGTACAGCGGAAGGTAATGGTGTCACGATAAGCAAGAAGTAGCATGGATGGAGAAGTTATGGATGGATTTATCTATCCAGTATCTTCCTTGAGATCCGTGTTGACAATGTAAACAAATACAGGAGATTATAATAGCCCAATGAGATATGCACCTTGCTGAGAACCCAACGCCTGATCAGATCATGTGTCATACTATAGGAAGCGGAAACAACGCCTAGGTCCGTTCACTATGCAGCAGCGCATCGGTAATGTCAAATAGAGACGAGTATCTTACTCGCGAGCGACACGCTCCTTGAACTCCTTGAACATAACCTCCATCTCCTCAGCAACAAAGTCCTCAATCTCGGACTCGAGCTTGGAGAGCTTGCCGCCAACACGGTGGGTAGCACGGCCAGCTGCGCCCTTGGCCTTCTCGAACTCATCAGCGACCTCCTTCTCAATCTCGGAGACGGAGGGGATGGTGATGGTGTACTCGGAGGGCTCCTTAGCCGCCTTGGTGGACTTGTAGCCACCCTTCTCGACGATCTCGGTGTAGTTGGAAGAGCCACCGCCGTTCCAGGCGAGGATGTTGGCGGTGTTGGAGGGCACGTCGGAGAGAGCACCAGTAGTACCCACGGCAATGAGATTGGCCTTGAGCTTCTTGGGGGTGATGTCGGCAACAGCGTAGGACGAGTCCTTGGCAGGCTGGAGGGACAGGTAGTAGGCGAGGAGACCAGCAATGTGGGGTGAGGCCATCGAGGTACCAGAGATGGTGTTGGTGGCGTGCTCAGAGCCGATCCACGTGGAAAGAATGTTGAGGCCAGGAGCGAAGATGTCGTTGCACTTTCCGTAGTTGGAGAAATAAGCCCGCTCGTCAAGGAGGGTGGAGGCACCGACAGTGACAGCATCAGCTGCAGCAGCGGGCGAGTAGTTGCAGGAGTCTGCGTTGTCGTTACCGGCAGCCACGGCGAAGTGGATGCCGGCCTTGACGGCGGCGTTGACAGCAAGGTCAAGGGTAGTAGACTTGCCGCCACCAAGAGACATGTTGGCAGCAGAGCCCTTGAAGCCCTTCTTCTTGCCGTTCTTGGCGGCCTTGACGGTGTCGCTGTGAGCCTCGGCAGCCCACTCGACACCCTTCACGACGTCGGACATGGTGCCGGAGCCGTTGGAGCGGAGGACCTTGACGGCGTAGACATTGGCCTTTTTGGCGACACCATACTTGTTTCCAGCAACGGTGCCGGAGCAGTGGGTGCCGTGACCGTTGCCATCCTCGTCGGCATCGCCGTTGGGAATGGTCTTGCCCCAGTGGGCGCGGCCGTCGAAGTCGACGTGCTTGACGTTGGTGCCCGTGTCGATGACATAGACATCAACACCCTCACCACCATCGGCCGAGTAGAGGTACTTGTTCCAGGTACCGAAGCTCAGCGAGTCGCGGTGCGAGATACGGGCGAGACCCCAGGGGGCGTTCTTCTCCGTCTCATAGTCGTCACCGCCAAGGGTATGGACCTCGGAGTCACGCTCGATGTAGTCGACCTATCGGAAGGCGTTAGCGCGAGTGACGAAGACAGGCACGGGTACCTGGATGGTGCGTCACGTGGTGATTGTGCACGATGGCGTGTTTCGGCTGAGCTGCCTTATCTCCAGGCGCCAGCGCCAGGCCGGGCCCAAGCCATCGCAAGGCCAGGCCAGGCCAAGGCGCAGCTGACCTGGAGCTCGGATGCATCGTCTCGAGCTCGCGCATGCAGCGCTGCTTCCCGTCATGCTCTTCGCTCAACCAGCGTGCTCGTGTTTTGGAGCTGGCTGAAGCTGGCTGGAGCTGGCTGAAAGCAGACGTGCAACGAACATGCTCACGAGTGCTACGAAAGTGGCTGGGTACTTACGTCAGGGTGCCTGCGGATGGCCTCAATCGTCTCCTCGTCAAAGTGACCCGAGTAGCCGAGGATGCCGCCGGCAATGTTGTATGTGTGCTTGAGACCCTCAAAGATGTCTGTAGTGACTGGGAACTGGGAGCGCTTTCGCAGCTCCATGCGGTCGCTCTGGGCCTTTGTGTGGATGCTCTGGACCCAGTCGTGGTGGTCCTTGGTGTGCTCATGCTTGACGTGCTTCTTGAAGACAACCATGTAGTTGTCGGCAATCTCCTTGCTCTGTGTCGACGACAGGATGGGGCAGCATCGTTGTGGATGGTGCCCACCTGGAGCATGGGCGAGGCCGCGGCCAGGGCCGGCAGCATAGCGTAGGCGTACTTCATGGCGGTGGTGGTGTCTCGCGCAGCAGGGCTTGGAGGACAGAAAGAGTGAAGGAGGGACTAATGAAGAAGCTGGGCAAGTGTGTGAGATGTGCGAGATGTAGGGAAGAGAGAGGATGGAGGGATGGGGAGGTGGAGAGAACTGGAGAGGGAGCTTGGGGGAGCCGATGGAGCTCTTATCAAGCCGGGCACCTGACTAGGGGTGGTATGCATCCACGGCTTATCGGGTATAGTATACCGTATGGGTGGGAGTAATCAGAGCTTACGCGCTTTCCGCCGCGGCGAGGTGGGCTGTTCCATCGTCCGCGTTTGGATGCTCTCAGACCAAGAGTGGATTAGCGCAGAGTGTTTACTATTCGTGTCGTTTGATACACGTATTCTTGGCGAGTATGAGCAGGACTCGAATACACCGCATACGTCCACCCCTGCACATGACGTGAACCCAAGCTATCTACCCCAGCCTCACTGCGCGCGTAGCCTATTGCAGCACGCGCTCGCCATTGCAGGCAGTCGTCGCGACAGCGACCGGGGACGCATGGAGCGGTGGAGGATGGCCAGCTTCTGGGGGCATAGTCTTTGGAGGCTGTCTGCAGGCTGTGTGCATGCAGGCTGTGAGAGTGGTGGGTGTGTGTGGTCGAGGGGTGGTGGTGGTGGTGGTGCATTTCGAGAGCTGGCCTCGTGAACACGGGCTCAAGTCAGCCGCGCAGGGTCGCGCGTGAGGGTTGTGGAGCCGTGCCTGTATGTGTGTTGCAGCGGGCGATTGCCCATGACCTGCGACATGCTCATTCTTGCGTGCATGCAAGCTTGGGTGCATTCTTCCGTGCTGTCGCTGCGGCACCATGGTCCATGGGTGGAGGCGGGAGCTTGCGCGTGTTTGAGAGAGGCAGGGCCCAAGCTCTGTCTAGTCGCACCCTCGGAGAGTAGCTACAGTACTGTATGTATGCGCGTGGGGTGGTGCCTCGACGTAACCGGCCAAGGCCAAGGCGAGGGTGGATGCCAGCAGCCCTTCACCGACAACCCAGTACACCGTGCACACAGCACCCAGTGCACGCAGTACGCAGTACGCAGTGCCCAGTGCCCAGTGCCCAGTGCCCAATACCCAGTACACAGGCTGGCCTCTCCATGCAGCTCGCCTGCCGAGACATGACTGACCTCCCCTCGGCGCGCCCCTCGACCCCCAGGTTCTCGCAGCGGCGGCCGCGATTGAACGAAGCCATGGCGACGACACGCCCGCACAGGTCCTCGACGGCTGCCTCGCGGGCCCCGCCCATGAACAACCAGATAGCAGAGCTGCATGCGCTGGCCGACGACCTGCTCCGCGCCGCCGACTCGTCCCCGCCGACGCCCGACACGCTGCACCGCCAGAGCCAGGCCCTGCGCCGCATGCGCCAGCTGCTGGTCGACTCGAGCAGCCAGACGCACACCAAAGACGCCTTCCGCCATGTGCGCGGCTTCGAGGTGCTGCTCGCCACCCTGCGCTCCCTCTCCGGCTTCTACACGCCCGCCGCCCTCGCGCCCCCGCACCGCATCGACTTCTTCGACGTCATCCAGGCCACGCTGGACGTGCTGTCCGACGCGCTCAGCGAGCATGCCGGCAACAGGCGCTTCTTTGCTCGACGCGTCGACGACGGCGGCTGGAGTGCCCTCGAGCAGGCATTGGCCAGCACAGGCATACTGGGCGGCCATGCCGAGAGCACGCGCGACGATGCAGGCCAGGAGCAGCTGTTCGGCACTCTCTTCGCCTTTGCCCTGGGCGACGAGGCCATGACACGCATCTTCACCCACCTCGACACCAAACTCGACACCACGCTCGACACCACGCTCGACACCACACCCCACTCTGCCTACAGCGAATCCAGCATCGACCTCGACCCACTGCGCACTCATCTGGCGACGCTCTTCAGCGGCAACGAGGTGCTGCAGAACCCAGACATGATGCCCACAATCTTCCACTTCTGGCGGGGTCTCTCTGGCGAGGACGTCCCAGGCACAAAGTCGAAGCCGCTCTCCGTCGCCGTCTTGCTTGCCATACTCGACATCACCAAGCTCTCCTCATACAACAAAGCGGGCCTGCACATGACCGGCATACTCAGCTTCATCCTACCCCTGCTCTTCGACAACAAGTGCGCCGCCACCGAGGCCCGTCTCCTGCAGGAACTTGCAGACACCCTGATGGAGTATGGCATCAGCAAGCTCGATGACGCCTATTACCTCTTCCGCAAAGCAGCCTCGTCCGATCAGGCTGCCGAGTTTCTTCACCGCGGTATACAGTCTTCGCGAGCCCCTCACTTCATACAGTTCGATTTGTCTCTCCACGGCTTCAGCGCCATTGAGCTCCCCCACCTCGGCCGTCCCTTCCCGCCCGTATCTCAGGGTGGTGGCTACACGTTTGCCACTTGGATCCGAGTAGACCAGTACGACCGCAACTGTCACACCACCCTGTTTGGCGCATACGATGATACCCAGACATGCTTCTTGATGGCATACCTGGAAAAGGATACCCGCTGCTTCATCTTGCAGACATACATGGGCCATGCATCGGGCGTCATCCCAAGCGTTCGCTTCAAGAAAGCCCCTCGTTTCGAACAAGGCAGGTGGTATCACATTGCCGTTGTGCATCGGCGCGCAAAGGGAATCGGCATGGGCAGCCACAAAGCCTCCATCTTCGTAGATGGCGAGTTCACAGAGACCATGAAGGCCCACTACCCATCACATCCACCCGTCCTGGACAGCAGCCAGGAGAGCTTTGCTTCCATGTCCTCAAGCACCTCAAAGCACCACATTTTGGCCTTCCTGGGTACACCACGCAACCTTGCGCCGCGATTGGGCAGGAACGTTCTTACTTCCAAGCTATCTGTAGCATCTTTTCACCTTTTCTCAGAACCCTTGTCTGACGAACTAATTGCTGTCTATCACAAGCTAGGCCCAAGGTACTGCGGTAACTTTCAGGACAGGCTTGGTTCGTTCCAGACATATCGCACATCAGCAGAGCTGCACGTTCACAATGAAATACTTCATCCTGGCAGGGAAGAGCGCTCAGACATTGTGACGGCGATTCGCTCAAACGCAAGCTATCTCATGCCTGAATCCAAGATACTGCTAAGCTTTTCACCCAGCTCGGTAATGGACGATGATGACAGGAACGCCGTTGACGAATCTCTATTGATCAAGTCGCTGTCAAGAGACTCGGCAAGATCTCTCCATAAATATACAAGGGCACACAGCACGCCAATAATCATCAATGCTGCCGTCCCTTCCTTCAACGATGCCTTGTCACAAGCACATGGGTTTGGTAGGCTGTCAGGTAATCCGGTTGTCGTAGTCCCGCAATCGCTCGATGACGCAATTTGGCGTATCGGTGGCTGCGCTGCTGTTGGATTGAAGCTGGTACAAGCCGCGCAGTCCTTGAAGAGTATCCTGCGAGCTGTCAAAATCCTTCTGGAGGCAGTCGAAGGCAATTGGAGGAATTGCGAAGCCATGGAGCAAAGCAACGGATTTGCGATCCTTGCTGAAGTTTTGCGTCAAAAGATCGGATTCTCAATGGGCGGCCTGGTTGCGCGAAACGCTTTCTCGCTCGATGTTACCCCGGAACAGTGCGAAGGGTTCGTGTCGCAGTTGCTGTCCGTCATACTTCGATTTGTTGGCTATGATGAGCAACATCCGGAGGAGTCTCTCATCATTAACCCGCTTGCTTACCGAGTTCTTCTTGTGGACCTTGAGATCTGGCGTAGAGCAACGTCGCTGGATACACAAAAGAAGTATTACACACAGTTTGTACAGTTTGCAAAAGGCAGCAAACACCATCATTACAATGCCAAACGATTTCACAGAATCAGTATGTGTGCCTCAGTGTTATTTGAACTTGACTGACACCTTGGGTAGGAGTGGTCAAGCGCTTGACAGATGCGCTAAAAGGAGAGACATTTACCCCACAGACATTCCTGTTGTTTCTCGATGCCTTCAAAGCCCTATTGCATATCAACTTCAACGGCGAGAACGCTCGATCGCTGTCTTTGTTCGTAACCTACGCTCTGCATGATAGTCGTGCATCTTACGCTAAACGAACTTTGCGATCTAAAGCAAGCGCTCTTCGGCTACGAAGAGGACACCACCCAATCTAACACCCACGCTCACACCCCGATCCTCTAGTCCTTCTTCAAGCGGACCGGAAGCGGTGCCGATTTCCCTACCAGACCTGGGCATTGCAATATTGAACCTATTATCTGAGTTCTTGTGCGACCCACACAATCCCCATGAGATCGTCCGGTTTGCCAAGAACGTAACTGGGAAATGGCTTCTGTATTTGCTCGCTGAGACCGATCAGCGGGTAGTTGTGCTGGGTGCAAAGATACTAGCACGCCTCCTTGTTACCAACGGCCCACCTTACGTTAAGAAGTTTAGCGACAAAACTGGTGGCTTTACCGTCATGAAAAACAGACTCCGGCACTGGTGGAACACACCGGGCGTCTGGACCATCTGCTTCGCTGTTCTTTTCGGCCGTGACGTCGCTACCATTGACTTTGAGCGAGACTTTGATGTCTTCAACCTGGTCGACATCTTTATGACACACTCGCCTCAGTCAAAGTTGAGCATAGCATATCCTGAGATCTTCTCAGTCATTACTGCGATGCTAGACACCGGTCTGCGCACTATTGTGCGAGACCGTGAGACAGCTAATGTTGACCGAGCAAAGGAAGAGAATAGCGATGGCACCACAACAAGAGGGCGGCGTAGGACAATGTCTCTCAATGCGCAACAGCCTACCGTGGGTAAGTGGAGTCATACCCACCTTCATGACTGCGCTAACGGGAACAGACACAAGAGCACCGCAATCAGAACGCCTCAACAACTACGCTATTGTGCTTAATTCTGCTATTCAGTTCTTATCTGAGCTACATGCAAGGTCCGAGGTCTTTCGGGATCACGCAAACACGTCGAATTACGTTCAAGAGTTGCTCTTCGTGCTGTATCCCGTGATCGTCACCTCCGACAGTGTCAGCGCAGAGACCGAGCTACTGTCAAGAGGCTCAGCTTTGACATTCGAGGGTCAGGATGTGGTCATTCAGCCAGTGTCCGGTGCCAGCAGCCAGCAAAATCCAATCATACGTACTAGTAACGCTCCTGCAACAGCATCGCTTGGCGCACAGCGAGTGATGCCTTTCCGGAGGGCATCGTCGTTTGTTCTTGTCTCAGCTGACAAAGCAAGGAAGGCTGTCAAGCAACCACCTCTGAACCCTATCCTCTCACCGAGAAACACTACACCTGTGGCAATGAAGGTGGGCAGTTCCGTGGTTGAAGCTATGCTTGAGGTCGTCTTGGATGTCTTCAAAGAGCAGCTGTTCACCCGGAAAGATTTCCCAGGGCTCGGCCTGTTCATGAAGACACCACCAGGCTTCCAGGAACACCAAGCTTACTTTGAATCATATATACTGCGCCAAATCCTATCATCCGTTAGGAATGCTCTGCAGCTGGATCAGAACCTTCTTCACGAGCCTCGTGTTCTCATAAATCTATCACGGTTCGTTACCCATATCTCCGAGGCCGTATTCGAGGGTTGGTTCCTCCACGGGGCTGAGCCGTTGCTGGATTTTACAGGCTTTCTGTTGGAGTATCTCGAACGACCCGATATTGCCGCGATTAAGTCTGTCAGGTTGTGCACACAGGCGATCCAAACCATGAGGGCCACATTCCTCAAAGTCGTATTGTTACAGCTTGCCGATCCAGATGAGTCAGAGGATGGATCCAACACTACATCGATCATTGAGAAGATGGTGTATTGGCAACCGATCATCCTTTCGTCCGCAAACAACGAGACTTTCTCTCTGAAAATGATCTGTTACCTCTTTTATACCAAGTTGTCATCTGAACATGAACAAGTGCGCTTGGCGGCAGCAAATTTCTGGCGATTACTGCTCGTGCAAAAGCCCCAAGAGACATCGGCCATTCTTGCAAACGCCATACACTCGGACAAAGGGAAACTTTGCGAGGGCTTTCAGAAGCTTGTAGAGCTTGACAACGAGACTTTCTTGCAATGGTTCGATGAGCACAGGGTAGACCTTGATACCTTCTTGTACGGGTCATTGACAAAAACGTGGCAGGAGTTCACGCACGAGCAAGACAAGCGAACGGAAGAGACATCTACAAGACGCATTAGTAAGAGAAAGGAGAAACTGAAGCAGTGGCAAGCAGAAGAACTCACATTCGAGAGCATTTGGAATCATCATGAAAATTCGACCGGTCACTGGAGGTCAAACATTCACGCCTCTGAACGCATCAAGCACCAGCGAGTGCTTCAGGATCAGCAAGACAATGCGACATATCTGCAGGCTGTTCTTGATAAACTCGATCACCAGCTCAAAGGTCCATGCGCTCTCTTTGATAATAGCCCGCCCCCAAATGGCGCCTCGATGAAACCGAAGGCCGCGATCGTAGGCGCATGCGTATCATCCTTGACAATACAAGTCGGGATCAGCAGTATCAGCCCAAGCGCAAAGACACGGATCCAATGGGCAGACTGAAACTCGATACCAACGTAACTACGTTGTCCGCAAAGGATGCATTGAACGTCACACCGATTGGGCGTCGATCTGCAACACCATCCACTCTTCCCAAAGAAGCCTCGCATAACGATGACGCATCGGGGAGCGAAGAAGACTTCGAGATGGTCGATGCTCTGTATGAAGATGACGATGGCTTCGAAGACAAGAATCGAAAGGTCATGCGCAGTCTGAACCGAGGTGACCAGGTGCAGTATGTCTGCAACATCTCGCGTGTCGTTGGTCTGGAAGCTATCGAAGGCTTGCTCATTGTAGGCAAGGACTGCCTCTACCTCCTTGACGACTTTTTCCAACGATCCGACGGCGAGATTGTACGAGTCTGGCAGGCACCTCCCGACGAGCGTGACCCTTATGTGCAAGTTATTGCTGGCAAAGAGGCAGTCACGAACCGGCGTCCACCACCTAGGACTCAAGAAGAATCTGCTAGGCATTGGAAGTGGAGTGAGGTTATTAGCATCTCGAAGCGGCGCTTCCTACACCGCGATGTTGCCATTGAGGTCTTTTTCGATGATGGACGCAGCTACCTGCTCACTGCGATCTCTGCACAGGCACGAAATGATATTCATGGCAGGGTACTGCAACGCGCCTCACATGTCATTAACCCAGAGAGGCTGGTCAACTCCGAGATTGCGTGGCGTCTCGACTCGTTGCGTAACGTCGAGGAAGCACCGCAGACGCTTGGCTCTCGCTTTGCCTCTGCGTTTGGTTCTGCGTCGTCGCATCCAGCAACCAAGAAGTGGTTGAAGGGTGAGGTATCAAACTTTCATTATTTGATGTTCGTCAACACGCTGGCAGGGCGAACTTTTAACGACCTCACACAGTACCCTGTTTTCCCTTGGGTGCTATCAAACTACGAGAGTGAAGAACTAGACTTGACCGACCCTCGTAACTTTCGCGACCTAAGCAAGCCGATAGGTATCCAGCATCCCAGGCAGGAGCAGTCGATACGTGAGCGATTCAGCTCATTTGCTGAGATGGGTGACCCGGATCATGCCTTCCACTTTGGCACGCATTACTCTTCGGCCATGACGGTGGCGTCTTACCTCATGCGCCTACAGCCTTATAGCGCTGCCTTCTTTCTTATCCAAGGTGGTACCTGGGACCATGCGGATCGTATGTTCTACTCGATCCAGAACGCCTGGGAATCGGCATCGAATAAGAATATGGCCGACGTGCGCGAGCTCACGCCGGAGTTCTTCTTTCTGCCAGACTTTCTCACCAACGTTAACGGTTACAATTTTGGCTTGCGCTCTGATGAATCGAGCATTGACAATGTCCAGCTGCCTCCTTGGGCTAAAGGTGACCCAGCCATCTTTATCGCCAAACAGCGTGAGGCTCTCGAAAGCCCCCATGTTAGCGCAAACTTGCATCACTGGATCGATTTAATTTTCGGCCATAAGCAGCGCGGTGAAGCTGCCGTCGAAGCAGCCAATGTTTTCCACTGGATGACGTATCAAGGCGCCATCGATCTGGACTCTATCATTGACGAGAAGGAGCGCGCTCAAAAGATAAGCGTGATTAATAACTTCGGTCAAACGCCTACGCAGGTATTTCAACGACCGCATCCGTCCAAAGAGAATATTGCAAAGACCATAAGGCTCGACAATGCTGCCGAGAGTCTGCATCGCGTACCTGGTACTCTGCTCGAAGCACAGGACCGCATTGCCTCGTTGAATTATATTGCCAAGAGCGACAAGTTGTTATGCTCTGCGCCATTCAGGCATAACCTCCCACCCCACTACAATGTATTGATGGAATGGGGCTTTACAGATGGATCCGTCCGTTTCTACGAGTCGCACTCCAAGCGCCTCCTCGGTCTGTTCGAACACCTACATTCCGGCCAACTAACCACATCGTTGTTTGTCGACGGTCGTACTCTCATCACCGCGGGAACTGATTGCACGCTTGCTCTCTGGAACGTCATCAGGGCGGAAAAGGGTCACATTGAGCTTCAAAATGCGACAAGTCTATTCGGACACAAGTCGCCTGTCGTCAGCCTTGCAGCAAGTCGCCCCTTCTCTGCCTTTCTCAGCGCCGACCAAGGGGGTAAGGTGTTCCTTTGGGATCTGAACCGGAACGAGTTCGTCCGCGAATTGGATCTCGGGTCACGACAGAGGCGAACGAGGACGCCTGTCCAAGCGGCGCGCATCAACTCCGCCACTGGGCATATCGTGCTCGCTGTTGGGTCCCGATTGATTGTCACGACGCTGAATGGTACGGTGCTGCTTGACGAGGATGTATGTGATGGCGAAGACGACACAGAAGGCATCACCTCCATCGCAGTCTACGAAGGTGTAGGCAACGAATGGTGTGAGCGCGAGCTCATCTTCACAGGCCATAGACGTGGTATCGTCAAAGTCAGTTTCCTGTTTTATCCTCCATCAACCTTTCGCATATTCCGCTCTCGATTCCTTGCAAAGCACATCTACTAACAGCGCGCAGATCTTCTACCTCACATCTACACCCAGCACACCCTTCACCACTGCCCCTTTCTCCGCCACATACCCAGCACCCAACAGCCCAGCATCCACGTGGTCAATCGACCTCGTCAACGTGCTAGCCCACGGCGATCCAATGATTGAGCGTACGGCCGCGCCTATAACGTGCATCCTCCCGCTCGAAAGAAGCGTGTACACAGGCGATGAAGACGGCCGAGTCGTAAGTCAACCCTACTATAGCCTGATGAGAATGTGCTGACAGGATACTAGTACGAGTGGGATTGCGTGTAAAGACACCACTAAACCCTCGATCTCCAAGCGTCCCACCATGGTGACGAGGAATGTTGACATGGCGAGCAAAAAGCAGCATCTTTTGCGGGGTTGGGCGCAGACTGAGAACTCTCCATGCAGACCCTGGCAGGTTCGCAGGGTGGGGCTGCGTAGCATTTGTATATAAGACTAAAAAAATATGTCACGTTTGGTTTTAATGAGATTGAGTCTGGGATGATGTGACGTGGCTCTTGCTACTTCTCCTGGGTACCTTGCTCCGAGTCTGGACCTCACCGTCTCACAGTCCGTTTATAGTTAGTTAGTTATTCAGCTAGTACACCTACTTCTCCCGTCCCAGCTCGCGAGCTACAGGCATCGTACATTCACACAAGCTATTAATCCACACCCACCGCGCTAACTACACCACGCCACGTGTGCGCGTTGTTACTCTAGTAGTGATAAAGCTATTACACGTACATGTACACGGACGAAGCTCTAACGCCTAAGTAAATGATACGAGTAGTTTAGGAAGAGTAGTTTAGCAAAGATAGTTTAGAAAGGATAGTGTAGGTTTCGTAGGCGCTGCGCTGTGGTGCAAATGCTGTAAAAATGTGATGCAACATGATGCGACTTGTTAGTTCATTACACTAATTCAATGGGATATGTCTTCTGTCTGTGGATGGTGTGTGTGCGTGTCGGGTGCTTCTTTCTTTTCTCATAGTATATCATAATGATATTCATGGTGTCACGATCCCTTCCCCGTATTAAGAAGTACTCCCCGCCGCAATGACTAACGACTAATCAATGCAAAGTCGTGCTAGACATAATTATTTTAACAGGGGTGATCCACTCATTTGAACGCGGGGCGAGGAGTACGCTACTTATGTCTTATGTCTAAACTTTATTTCTTGTAGCGGTGAGATGGACGGTGAGGCTGTGGTTTAGGCGCGCCTGTAGTGGGTTTCTGGTGAGATGTGGAATATACACACGTGTAGCCATTGGATATTGGGGTGTGAAGTCATAAATAAAGGCGTTTGTTGCTGGTGCTAGAGAGAGGCGAGCGAATATCTGACAGCTTGGAGATGCGATGTTAGAGTCGCTTTGACGGGTGCTGGGTGGTATCTAGTTCGTGTTCTGCTAGGTTGAGTGTGTTTTGGTGGCGTTTTGTCGCTCGTCAGACATGATGTGTATTCTTTTTGGACGACATGGATCTATCCTCGATGTTTGCGATGTGTTGTACTGTTTACTAGCATTCGTGGTTTCAGGAAAGTAGTTGACTGAAAGGGGTGATATTGGGATTAGGAGATATATGGTGGTAGTTGGACTGAGAAGGTTCGAAATCAAGATTTAGTAGTTTGTGCTGCGGGTGGTATGCCTGCGAAGGGAGGGAAAGGGATGCGGCGCGAACTTAGCCTACGTGATGAACCAAAGCTTCACCCACTTTTCATCATGATATTCTGTGCAGTGACGTGCAGTTTCGATCGTTCGCCTGCGCATCCAATAGAGTTGAGGCCGAACCGACACTATCGTTGAGTTCCCCCAAAGTGAATTTTTTAGTCAGGTAACCTGCAACCGCAAATTCATCTGCTAGTTATCATGTTCTGGACTTCTTGAAGGCGTGAGTTTCACTCAGATTCAGCCTAATTTCTTTGTACGTAACTTCTTGATACCCACAGCGAGGCCGTTGAACCCATTAAGCAGTACCTCCACGTCAGGCTTTTTTGGGAAGCTCCATGTAGTGTGAGATAGTGGCACACAAGAAATTTCAAAGGCTTTTGAAGGTCTCGGGGGTACTGGAAAGGGCGTGGTGGGAAGCTTGGGTGAAGTGCTCTATGTCCCACCAGTGGGTACATGCATAGATGAACTTCGACTGAGCTAAGTCATTAATTTCAGCAACACCATACTTATTAAACATCTCATAAATCTTGCTGTGGTGTATGAACTGGCTGGTATCTCGCTCAAGCGCCTCCTGGGGTTGGGTGAATCGTGACCTGGACAGCACTTCTCGCACAAAGTTGCTGCAGTTGTCCCCGCATGCCCTGATCCCACACTCATGGTGCTAAATACTTTGTGTCCTGTAAAGGTAGCTGGCAAAACTTTGTTCCAGGACCTTAACACGCTTGATGTTGCGTTTTGATGAATCGATCAAGATAGACATGGGCTAGTACTCGGCCTCGTACAGTTAATGGATTAGCAGCTTGGATATTTCAGGGTCATCCTCAGGTAGGTCGATTGTGTTGGTTGCAGCCTCTTATTCTATATCTAGCACGTCACTGTAAAAGGCGGACTTTTAGAGGTCCAGTAATTGTCAGTCTGAATTTGCTCAACTACAGCGCTTTCTTACCTTTCAAATTTACGCCAAGTTCTCCACGCCGCACAGTAGCCATAGCGCTCACGGAGATGCCTATTAGATAATGGGATGAGGTGTGTACGTTTTTCGGCTGCAATGAGGGCGTACATTAGAAGTTGGCTTGTGGGGTGGAGAAGGAGATATGTTGCCAAGGCACGTGGGAGAGGAAGGTAAAATTTCCTCGAAACTGATGTATCTGATGACCTTGGAGCCCAAGTGAACGTGAAGTGAACCTAAATCATCTTGATTCGGAGGCAAGATCAAAGACCGTTGGCATCAGATAAGAATGAATTTTCTAATGTAACGGCAGTCTCTTTGAGTCATGGAGCTACGCTACCCACAGCTGTCTCCCAAATTCTTGGGCTAGCATTCGTTCATACGGATGCCAGAGTCTGCATAGTGTCTCAGTCCAAATGTACTCCTGTGTCGTTGTGTAACACTATTGGCTCAGGAACAGCACGTTTTCAAAGTATATGCAGTCGCGCATACGTTATCCGATCAAGAACTTACGATAGCGAGTTGTCGTTAGTTTCCAGCCCCTGTAAAATACGAAGTGAAAAGTTAATATAAAGGCAGCCTTCACATTGATATTTGCTAAATGAACAGTTTCTACACTCCAGAGCCGATCAAATGTGCCCGAGTGTATTCGATTCCCCACAACTGGGATGATGAACGTGGTATCAAGAACCCTCTACCTTGGTTACCACTTCAATGGGCATGATGATGTTAGTTCACATGCCTGTAAGAGAACTAGCAAAGGCTGATTGCAAATAAATGATCGAAAAGGTGGGACTGAGGTTCGTCGAAGCGTACGCATATCCTGGTGTAGCTGAGAGTGAAATTGAAGCCGAGCTTGCTGAAGAAGCGCAGCCATGAAGGGCACAACTGGAAGTTTTGGCTCATTTTACAGCTCTCATAAATTCAAAAGTTTAATCTTAGGTATGGATCTTTGTACCAAGATCTATATTGGCTACAAGTTGATCTCATGTCTAGCTAGACCGTAGCAAACTATCTCATAGAGTCACAGCGGGGATTTTGGTGAGCGCCCAATCCCATCCCGAAAGCGTCCCAAAGGGAGATTTTACAGCGTCGTGATACGCCAAATGTATGCCATGATCTCATATTTTCCCTGTTTATCTAGCACTGGAGAACCCTACAGCCTTCAAACCGATGTCGCAAGACTAGGTTGACTTGCTGCACTAACCAGACTGCTTAGCCTTATCGAAGAGCAATCCAAACGCGAAGCCATTAAACTCTGTGATGATGTCCTCGATCTCAGGCTTCTCAAAAACGCTCATGTGGTTAGGGTCTGCAGACGATGTTACGCAGTCCCTTGTCCCGGGAAGGCGTGGTGCAGTACATGTGGTAGGCAGATTCGGCGAACTTGGGGTCATCCCAGAACTTGAGGCAGGCCAACCTGTACTTCTCGACGCAAATATCCTTCAAAACTTCGATAGTGTATTTATCCGCCATTTCGTACACCTTGGCGTGAACCAGCAATTGATCAGCGCTGCCCGCGATAATGCTCAAACACTTGTCGAAGGAGAAATCAGAGCAGTTGAAGCTGCACTGAGTACCGCAATGATGGTGCGGGCATATCTGATTATGGTGGAAGTTTTAATAGAAGTTGTAGTTGCAGTGATTACCGTTGGGTTTTTGCGAACACGTGTACGGGGCCTTTTGATGCAATTTGCCGTTCCCAGGTTCGGTCTTGGGTGAAGGGAGAGTAGGATCAAACTCAGCCTCGTAGAGATACTGTATTAGCACCTTGACGATGGCCGGCTCCCCTAGATAAATTGCTCGACTCCTTTTGGTGATGCTGTCGGCTACGAAGCAGCTGAATGAAGTACAGCTTATCTCCACTTGGCATGCCATCTGCAGCTATGTAGACGTCCCATGTCTGCAGTGCCAGGTTACTGACGGCTATGAGCAGAGTTCTCTTGGAGAGCCCTTTATCGAACGACGGGAAAGTTTCGTATGTGAGTTGAACTTCTCGCCAAGCTTGCTCCACTTCCGGGCCTGCGGTACGGGATCGAAGTTTCCAGAGCACGTAAACGAAGGCCTTCCATTGAAAGTGCATATTCACTTGTCACATGAAGCCTTTCATCTCTCTCATTATGTATGCTAGGTTTTGGGATGAACACACCTGCGAAGACATCGCTTATCATTTGCTGCACCGTGGAAGCGTGACACAATTTAACCAACGGGTTGATGTTGTCGAGATAGATTTGCCACCACTTAAATGCTTCCACATGCTGTGGATGCGGAAGCCACAGCCCTTTCATCGTTCTTGGGACTACCAAACTGTAATCGTGAGGTATCTGATAAGAACGCTTCAGGCGCACTACCACCATTGTCGTCGGACGGCTCCTCGTTTGTAGTCTCGCCAAGTATATCCTTTAGGTCGCCGAACTCAATCCTCAGGCTCGTCCATATGCCAGCGCCTAGATATCTTGACTTGACGTGTTCTGTTACAGGAATGCCGACATACCGACATAACTAGGAGTGGATTCTGAAAATGATGCCCCGATTTGCCTAGCCTTAGCGATCCCGTTTACATGTGGTTGATCATTGTCACTACTATTGTCTAACACCCCATGATTCAGGGGTTCTCCCAGTCAATACCAGCTTTCCTTAATGCGTCATCATATATCCAAAGCTTAGTTGTGACGTCTACATTATGCGCGTCTCTCCTTATTATTATTATTATTATTATGATAATTCTTCTTCTTCTTCTTCTTCTTCTTCTTCTTCTTCTCGGTAGTGGTGGTGCCTTGTAATGCGGGGTACTCTTGCTTTGGTGTAATTTTTGCAGACACCTGGCTTTTTATCATATTCGACTTTCCGCTGGGCATGTAAAACGCAGGAGAAGGCTTTCTGTATCTATTGGTCTATAGAGGATGTAGTCGACGGTTCTGGCGACGCCTCTAAATATGCAGTAGGATGGGCGACAGCCATTTCATGACGGATACAATGTGACGGGAGACCTGAAAAGATTTACAAGCGATGGATCATACACATATTGTCCGATGGGAGAGGTGGCGGGTGGAGGGCTGAGAGCAGTTGGACGGAAGAAAGGTATAGTGACTTGTCCTGTTCTGGTCTAGACCCATTGTCTCGATGGCTCGATGGTCCGATGCAGGGCTAGGGCTGTCGCAAAGCTTTCCAATACAGGCATCTTCGTCACGGCACAGCTCGGCTGAACGTCAAGGCCCGCATCAAGTATTTCTCGTCACAGGCTCTAGGCACGCAATTTTTTTGGCAGATGTTTCAATATATATTTTGGTGGCAAGCATGTCCATGTGCTGATCCAGCTAGGTATGTATTCTTGACATCCTCGTTGGCTGCCTACATGACGATCAGAGCAGCGGCACCAGCCAGAGCAAGCAGCGCTGTACCATCGATGCCGAACCTAGCAGCAGCACCGGTGCTTAGAGGAAGAGAGCTACTAACAGTTACCGTTGCAGAACCAGAGGCTTGACTACCGGCGGCAGCGGTATCAGAAGCCGAGGCATCACTTGTTCGCAGTGCAGAGCTAGCAGCAGCAGCAGGAGAGCTGTTGGGGGCTGCTGAGCCGCTGGTACTGGTGCTGGCGCTTGCATGGGCGCTTGCATGGGCACTCGCAGTCGCACTGCTGCCGCTCAACATATCAGCACCCTCGACAACGGTGGCGGTGATGAAGGCGACATCGCCGCCAGACAGCACCGCCGTTTGTGCGTCCTGGTCAGTCATCTCGGCGGTGCATGTCATTTTGGTTGCAACCGAGTTGTAGTCGCAGCCATAGCTCACGTACAAGGACGCGGCCGACATGACGGCTTCGTAACGTGTGCCGCTGACGATCTTGACCTCGAGACCGTTGCCCCAGCCGCATTCATCTGCAGCGGTTCCCGTGGGGCAGGTCATGAGTGCCAACGTGGTCGAAGGGTTCGCAGACTCGACCGTGGCAACGGGAGCAACGCCATCGAAGCCTGGAGAGCAGGTCAGATCAGGATCCCAGTATTGTGGAGCTGTGAATACGAACCTCCGGGGAAGGCGAAGGACAAGACGTCGTCTGCGAGTGCTGCACTGGCGAGGAACGAGAGGATTGTAATGGATTGGCGCATGCTGAGTGATCTGCACTGATTCTCCAGATACGAAGATGCTTGAAAAGAGCGTATGGGTTTTGCAAGACAGATAAACGAGTGTGGGGGACGCAAATCACAGAAATAACACAACGAATGGAGGAACGACTGGCGGGTCAAGCTTGAAGACGTTGCGCTTGCTCTGCTATCGGCGACGCTTGCTTTTATCGTCTCCTGAATCACGAAGCTTGTCTTCAGTCTCCAAGTGGGCGCCTGAAACCTAGAGCCAAAACTACCCTAGTTCGCACGCTGGGCCCTCAAAAGCTCGATGCCAAATCATATGAACGGGATCAATGCGCGAATGACAATCTCCGCATGAACGTCTGATAGAACAGCGCGATGCGGCGACTCGTGCGACAACCTCAACGAGGCTAAAAGGACGCTTCCAAGGCTGTCGGCAACATTATTCCCGAGCCGCCGAACAGTCGAGACACAGCGCGAACATCACCGGACTGACCCTCATCTCTGTCAGGGTCCCCAAAAGAACGCGAGCATATACAATATTACATATTCAGGCGACTACTAGCTTCATGCGACGTCAGAAGAATCATCGTGTGTATCCTGGGAGTTGTCAGGAGCATGTCAGAAGAAACAATGCGGTTGGAGCTTCTGCCAGCGCTAGCGGAGCTGTCAGACACAAACTCTCTGGACACGCCCATGTCGTCAAACCTTCAAAAGCAGAATTTCTGGTCGAGAAACCGGTCCTCTAATTCGGGAACCAGAACACAGGATTCTAAGCCCGAGCAGTCTGCCAGCAACCACGCCCGCTTGTCTTTCGCCCACGAGCTGCCAAATCAAAGGCAACGATTGCTGCCACAACGCCATGAAACCTCTCACAGACTGTTCCCCAGAATTCACAAACAACTTGAGCCAATAAAATCAGCCATCAGCCTCAATATACGAAACCAAGTATCGAAAAGCCCCAAAAAGGATTCTGACGCGCAGGGGGCCTCAATCCTCTCCATGCCTTAGGGCTGACCGGTGAACAACCAGCCCCATGATAAAGGTACGTCAACTCCACCTGTAAAGCTCACTCCTATCGTCTCAATGCATTCATTAGGACCTTAAAAACCCCCTTTTGCTCTTCATCAAATTATTATATCCCATTCTTGCGAGAATCTTACCGATCCCTTTCGCCCTATCAGAATGCTGCTCCTCGCTTTCCCTCGAGATGCGTCGCCTCGTCTCAGAGGTTTACAGGTCTGTCAGCTCGGAGTCGTCAATCTGACAGTGTTGTTCACATTCCTCACTGTCGTGATTCCTAGCAAGCATAAGGCCTTCACGTTCTCGCTTTTGTACGGCCTGATCTTGACAAGCTTCACAACGTCTATCCTCATCAACAAAGAACAGAAGGCTGCTGCACAGGGTGCTCTGACCAAGGATAAGTATTCAAAATACCAACTTTGGAAGATTGCTGCTGGTTTTGTCATGTACTTCATCGGCTTCATTGCGTTCCTTGCCTCGCCGGGTGGTGACGAGGAGCGACAAGCGCCTGGTAAGAATGGGCTGTGGATCAAAGGCATCAAGATCAATACCCTGCAATCAACTATCATGTGGTTGAGCACATTCAACTGGTAAGCCTGTTTGCCAACCTTTGTAGTTTGTCAATAGCAGAGGCCATATTAACCCTTCTTCAGGATCTTCATGTGGGCCAGTCTGTTCTACTCTTGCTGCATGACCAAGCTCGAAACGGGCCAAATCCGTCTGGAGGGCGAAGAAGCCAATATCGCGCTCGCTCAGGATGAGACAGCAAATGACGAGGCGTATGCGAGACGTCTGCAGGCTCAGGATTCTAACTGGGAGGCTTAGATACAAAGCTTCTAGACACACATGACAGAGGAGCAGGAGTATATTTCTTGTTGGATGTTTCTTAGCTGAGGAGAGGTGCTGCGCAATGTGGTGCATGGTGAAGGGAACATAAGTAGCTTACCACAGACTTCATGATAGCGACGCTATTGACATGTCCTAAGTATGCCTTTGAGCTACGATTATTATTTAAAATTGTTTGCAACAATTTTCCTCTTAATTACCGTACGGTATATATAGCCAAGGAAAGTCATACGTCATGTCAATATTTAGCAGTCCGTAACCTATTCGTGATCGTAATCCTATAGTCCTGCGCAAGTCGATCATTGTCCAGCCTTGCCGTGTTCTGTCACCACCAACAATTTTACAAGACAATCGCAGCCATTCCAAAGACCCCCGCAGCCAAAATAGGAACCTGAACCGTAGCCGTTCCGCCAGTAAACTCTGGCAAGTTCAAAGAAGAAGTCGACGGAGAACCAGTGCCCAAGGGAGCAGATACGGGAGTGCCGGTAGGGTAAGGTGGAAGAATATCCGGAATAGAAGTTGGCTTGGTAGAAGGGCGCGACACGATGATGGTATCGACGAACGAGGGAACGGGAACAAGGTCAGAGAACGAAGGGAGATTGGGTACGTCGTCAGTGATGTGAAAGGGTTCTGCCACGCTCAGTTAACCTTCACAGCAAGGAGTTGGGGGAGACGCACTTAGATATTCCGACAAAACCTCAGTTGCAGTCGGATACTCGGAGTATCCCAGCTTCTCGGTTGCATAAGGCTGTTTCTCAGACGAAGCTGCAGGGGCAGGCTCGACAACAGGCGGAGACGCTGGCGGCGCAGGGACTTCGATGGGAAAGCCAGCCGCTGCACAGATTTGAGAGAGGGCCTCAAAGGCCTTGACTTGGTTGGCAGGATCAGTACAAGCGTTCCGCACGCATGGCGTGACCACAGGTGTCAGCTGTGAGGCCTTGTTGCAGGAGCATCCGAAGTCTGTGAGGCTGCAATCTATGCTGTCAATGGCGTCAGAGAGGCATGTGAAAGAGCATGATGGCAGATCTGTGATGGTTTGTGCTGCGGTGAAGGTCGTGATGGTGCTGATGAGGATTGCGTTCTTCATGTTGGTGTGGCTCGGGGCTTGTTTGGTACAGGTGGGTGTTAAACAAATTTGATAAAGAAGATTGGAAAATGAGAGATATAACTAGTTATTTGTATTGAGACTAATTCAGGGTATCTTGTTGACCTAATGGTTGCACTCTGTGTATTGAGTGCCTGATCCCATACGCGGAAGAAGATAAACACCGGAGACTGACAGCCTAAACAGGCGTATGTGTATGATCTCTTCCATTTCATAACCTGCAGTGTGCTCGGGATCATCGGCAATCATCTCCTTCTGCTGTACGGCTCTGTCGGAATTGTTTGACAACAAGAGTTTTGATTAGGACGGTTGTTTATTGGACCATGGTTTGAATGGATACACGACAGTGCCTAGGTCGTGCCGCTTATACGCTTGGTCCAGATTGTCGTGCATCTCATATGACCGCGTCGCACAAGCATGCAGCAGACGAGAACGCATGGATAAGAATAGTCGCCTGTGCAACGTTGACACGGGAGTGCCAGCTGGTTTAATAGACAACAATGCCTCCCTAGAGGATTTTAACTATGTCCAAATGCACAGGTAGGTAACAAAACGGTGGAAACACATGATGAGGTCGGGTAAGTGAGCTGTCTTGGTGGCGTTTGGCAATGTCGCCGGTTCCCGCCCCCGCATTACGGAGATGATTGCTTGGCATGAGTCCGGGGTGTTGTAAGGCGAATGCAGCAATTTCCCCCGCCTAGTTGTGTTGTACACTGACTGCCCGTTTGGCGTCTTTTGTTCTGACCCGACTTGTAGCTGATTCATGACTTAACTCTGTCGAGTTGGCTCTTCAAGCTGGTTGTAGTAGCGCAGGTGCCGGTGGAATCAGGTGTGCTTCACCGTTCGTAGACGAAGCCGTCTGGGTGTTTCTAGTATCCAATGCACCGTGCTCTGCATCGTCATTTCTTGACCAATCCACATCTGCCCACGCCACACTATCGCTGAAGCTGAGAACGCTCAACCCGTCATAATCCCCTTGCTCATATCTCTTTCTTTGCTGCTTTTCTATATCGTTAGTCGGCTCGCTCTGCATCCTGAAATCCTCCGTCTTGAGAATTTCGTTTTTGCGAGATTGCAACTTGCAAGAGTTGGGGAGAGCTGGTCTCTACCAAAAACGCTCGTAAGCATAGACATTATTTGCCGGCTAGGGGAAGCGAGTTTGAATCTTGGGAGCAGCAATTGGATGCATTGTTGTGGTAATTGGGAATAATAAAAAGGTCGCTGCTGCACGAGCGATCTATAGCAATTTTTTGATCAGATGCGCCATAGACATCTCAATGTTCAACTTTACAAGATATGCGAGGGGATGGAAGATGGCATATCTATGAAATGGTCTTAGCGCCCAGCAGTACAAAGGCAGATGGTATACTCACACGAAGCCGTTCGGGATCCACATAGCAGCTATTATCATGACGTCCATTAGTAGTGAGATGACGATCATGTGCTGGTTGAATTGGACAAGTTTGTTGTACTTTTCAAGGCCATTCCTGACTAGGTTTGTTCTGACCACACGCATGAAGTAGAAGTTCAGGAAGCCATCGATGCACAAGTATAAGGCCTTTTCGATGCGATCCCAGATGTTGTTGATGTGGATCCACCTTGGATTGTTAGCGTTGTAGTAACACCTTTTGTATATTATGCTTTTTACCGGTTACTTATCTGCAGACGCGCAGGCATCCATATACAAAAACGCTAATGTTGATCAACGTAACGATAATGGCAGTGCCGATCATTAAAAGGTGCCCCTTTCGTTTGTCCGCCAAAATAAGGCGCACTCGATTGATGATAATCTGCAGTAGTAACTGCACCTGGATGGACCAACTCAACACTGTGATGATAAGCAAAAGTTCATGTCGAAGACATCAGGCGTCTTACAGATCGACATGTAAAACCAGAAGCTTGGTCTGATGACCTTTAGTAAGTACAACAAGCATTCAATCCCAATCACGAAGGATGCAGCTAGCTCCAGCCAGATCATCCAGATGTATGCGCTTCTCCATGGTGCTCGGCATGACCTTGTCTGCCTGACGGCGATGTACGCTGCTGAGACAGCGAAAATATTCGCGAGACCGAAGACCAGGCCAGCTACAATCATATCCCTATAGGTGACAGGCTGGATGTAATAGTCGTGGCGAATAAAAGGGCCCCAGGCTGTGAAGGTCGGATCGGGGTTGACTTCTGTGTCTAAGCCCATAGTGGCAAAGTGATCTGGGTACAAGTAATATTAACTACAATAACAATAATATGGAATATCTCGGCGCTGATGCAGAAAGAGAAAGTGAACGAGAGAGAGGAAGAGATCTAGAGCGACCATGCGGATGTGCTGGACGACACCTTTCAGATCCTGAACGTGTGACGCTAGGTACTCCAAGATCTGCAGTTCCAAAGGGCCGAAGCTTGTTAAGACGGTGAGTCTCCTGGCTGCCGGAATTGTCGTTGTTCACAGAACGTGTGGAGTAAATGGCTCAGTTCAGATTCCCAACAGATGTTTGCTTTATTGACTGGCTGTGATAGAGAGCACAAGATGCCAATTTCGTGTCGATTTCGTGCTGACGAGCACGACACTGTCCCTTAACTGCACATCTCAATCGATCAGGATGCGCAAACACCCATCTATTTGATCCAATAGGCAGTTTGCATGGGGCCCGTGGTCAGCGTTCCACTAGCTTTGCCCTGCTATCTCAAGATTCTGACTGCAGGGTCTCCGTCTCAGTCGAAGTCTCTTGCGAGAGTGTTCTAATCGCGGAACCAGGGGAGACAATTGCGGTGTCCCGAAGTCTGGCACTGAGGAGCGGTGCCCGCTCGGTGTGATTGGCTGGGCCCGAGCGAGACAATGATTCATAGCAATTCAAAAGTGCTGGGTGCACGCATTCATTCAAGACAATTGAAGCCTCATTCTGCGCGCGCGTGCATCTCAGTCAAGTATGCATGCATTATCCGGCTGTCACCATCCTATACTTTCCGAATGTGTCGAACCAACCCAGGTTTCAATTTTAGGTTTCAATTTTAGCTTGTTGATGACTTGAAGTACAAAATGTAAGCAGGCGTAGATTGCAGTGCTTATGAGCGATCGAATGGCTGGGGAAGAGCACTTCCAGATGAGCGGCACCGGAGGACGTTATCAGTTTAATGAAGCTCGATAGAGGAGGAAAGTGTAACGAGCGACAATTACGAGGCAATACAAGCGACATAATGACAAGACCAACGCCAATGACGCCAATAATACAGGATAGGTAGCGGAAAAGCGTCTTTGTGTTGACTCCTCCATTATAGGCGCGCAGTGTCACCTCAGGTAGTAATACATACGATGACAGTATTTGTGTTTGCTTCTACTCCTTAATCGATCCCCTCATACTCTTTTTCCCATAGTTGTCCCAGATGTCTGCATTCCACTCGCCGCCTCCAATGTTCGCAGTCGTGCTACACTGTTCTAGCAGTATACGATACGGTTCACCGACGTATAACGGTGACATGGCACGATATGAAATGGACTTCGGTGCCGCCTCTGAGCTTCCAGCCTTTGCTGTGTCTCGCCAGAAATCGAGCATGTTGATCAAATTGAGAGGGCCATGTACGACGCAATTTCTGTGCCCTTCAACCTGCCTACACCACTCTGGCGAGAAATGAATTTTGTGTGCATTGAAAGTCAATGCAGAGAACCTGAACAAAGTCACTTCCGTTTGGCAGAAGTCTCTGACGTGGGCTCCCGTCGGCAGAGCCTTCTCCTCTGGCCTAGTGAAAGCCGTCAACGGGTTCTCAGGTGCAATTTCCTTTTGGAACACCCAATTCCTTCTGTCCACAAGTGCAATGCCTTTTGGTTCTCAAAAGTCTTTTGTACGCCTACGAGTAACATGTCTCGGCCATCCTTAAGTTTCTTTGGTTCTGCTGACAGAAGTTTCGTCGTTTCGCGCACTTCTTGACCGATCCTGAGCAATTCGTTTGCATCTTGTGCCCACGCCAACTCGCCACCAGCCCACATTCGTCGAGTATATGGCGAGAGTGGATTGACGGTTCGGTCTGTACCATCGAGGCCGAGTTCAGTTTCGATGATGCTCGGTGTAAAGTAGACAAGGTGGTATCCAGGCGGGACGGGTGTGCCTTGAGGCGGTAGGTTGTTTGACGAGGGTGTGCGGTTTAATGTAATGCTGAGCAACTGAAGTTGATTCGCGTCAAGCACCTGCTTTCTGATGGATATTGGCTTTCCATTGCCGAATCGCTCGAATAGCTCTGCGCTGGCTTCTGCAGCAGAAGATCGCCGACACGTCGTGGTCGAGAGGAGACGACGTGCTATGTGAGTCATGTTGTTGTTGTTGTTGTTATTGTTGCTGTTGTCAATATTCGAGCGAAGTGTACGAGGAACCAATCCGCAAAACTGTCTAAGATGTAGCAATGAAGGTCGGCATTTAAGTCAGAGCACATATGTAGCCGACTCCGGAGTATTATAACGTCATTTGTTGCTAGCAGGCAAAGGCAGACAGGCCGGGACGTTGGGTCATGGAATCCACTGCGTCTTCCCAAGCTCAATTCGATGCTGCAACTTTATCCTGTACCTACTACAGCGAGCGCATAATGTTTACTACTGATGAGTGAGACATTTCTTCTATCCCGCCCTCCGCATCTGTGTTGCCCACCAACAGAGGCTGCACTGTGCCGAGCCGCTAAGTTCCGCTTTGATAGCCTACTTCCCCTCCATGTTTCGGCAACTCAACCTTTCTCAGGCCAAGCATGGATGACTACGGCGACTCACGCCCTCGGAAGCGCGCCAAACTGGCATGTTTAAACTGCAACGCGCGACGAGTCAAGTGCGATGTCACCGACCACCAACCATGTCGCAATTGCGCCGCGGCACAAGTCGTGTGCGAAACGCGTGAGTCCAAGCGCGGCAAACATCCTCGGAAGCCCCGAGCGGAGAATGAAAAGCGCAACAGTACCGTCAAGGCCGAGTATGTTTTTGGGAATTGGAAAAAGTCAACGCGTCGATAGCAATAGTGCACTGACTTCTGCAGTAACGTTCATGGCAATGCAAACATTGGCATGAATATTGAGCGTCATGAAGACGATGTTGCTGCTTCGCACGTGCTTGCCTCCTTGTCGACAAAGTTCCACACTCCAGCTGAAAACCAGACTGCCAACAATAACATCGACTTCCAGTTCGCTACACCTCGAACACGTTCGGAGTCGCGGATCCACCAAACTGAAACAACTCGGCCAGAAGACGACGCGGCAGTCTTCCTGGGCGAGTCCAGTTCACTCCGCTATGTCACCGGCGAAGAAACACCAGTACCAGCACCTCATCGGTCTCGACTGCGCCATGCTGTGCCTAATGCTGTGCAGGCTGAAGCACTCGTCCCAGAGTGGGAGGCAGAGAGACGTCGCAAACGGATGGAAGCACTCCAAGCCGAAGGCGCTTTCTCCTTTCCTCCTAGCGATGTTCGGATTGCCCTCTTGGAGGCCTATTTCCAATGGTTCCATCCACACTTCGCTATTGTTGACGAAGCAGATCTCTGGGAATCTCTTCGTCAGGGTACAATCTCACCCCTCTTGTTACAAGCCATGCTCTTCATAGGGGTTATTCACTGCGAAGAGCTGACTTTACATAACCTTGGATGGGGAAACCGTCACCGAGCAAGATACATCTTCTATATCCGCGCCAAAGACATATATGATGCGTCCTATGAGACAAACAAGGTTATTGTCCTTCAGGCTGTGTTCTTGATGAGCTTCTGGCGCGCTGGTGCACTCTTAGAGAAAGACGCTCGTCATTGGCTGTCTGCTGCCATTAGCCTAGCGCAAACCAAAGCGCTACATCGGTCTACGGGCGAGTCGAACGAGAAATCTGCGAGGCTCAAGCGGCGCTTATGGTGGGCCATTTATGTCCGTGAACGTCAATGTGGTTCCGCTCTTGGCCTCCCCAATCGCATCCGCGATGAAGATTGCGATGTGGAGCCTCTTTCCACTGCAGACTTTGAATGGGCTTACTTGCCCACAACCTCACCCATCGACTTGAAACGTTTCAAGGACTACGGCGTTCGGATGGTACAGCTTACTGTCTTCCTTGGTAGAATTGTGGACGCCGGTTATCTACCGAATCGTACGCTCAACCCCCAAGATCGTGCAACTATAAGGGATCAGCTCTACAAATGGAAGCAGGAGCTCCCTCTGGTCATGCAAATTTCGGTCGACACTGGTGACGATCTGAGTTTTCAAGCTAGCATGCTGCATCTTGCGTACAATAACCTACTCATGCTACTCTACCGGTCAAACTTCATCAATTATGAGGATGGTAGCGCCGACATGGAGGGAAACATAGCTTTGCAAGCAGCTGCTCGCAATTCCCGTATTGTGGAGGACATGCTGTCCCGAGCAAACATTGGTCATGCCCAGATTCATGTCATCACAAACCTTTTCAACACTCTCTGCATACATGTTGCGCATCTTAGACGATCCACTGGCATCAATAGGACGCTGACTGAGCACCGTGCCAAGCTGTGTCTTTTGGGGCTGCAAGAACTGCAGAAGACGTGGGAAGTGACTAACTGGGTACTCCAATTGTTTTTCCGCTATCTCGATCGATCTACAGCTGCGCGGCTCGCCATGGAAGCTGATGATATCGGTATCTCCAGCGTAGCAGTGCCGAGTGGGCACGCAACACGTGCTTCAACACCCCTCACACAAAACGATGACAAAGTCAACACCGACGAAGTCAATGCACTATTATCGATGCAACAGACAGGTAACCGTCAGCCAGAGCTAGGAACTACGCCGTGGTCTTGGACTACAGATGAAGCCAATCAATACCTTTTTGCGCAAATCGAGAATGACTTTGCTTTTGGCGAGGGCGGTATGCTACAATGGAGCCCGAACGAGCTGCTGAACGATGCAGCGACACCTGTCTTTGGCTCCAGCGGCCTTGACCCTCTGAGCGAAAATAGAGGTCCGCCTGGGCTGTAATTGCTCATGTATGAACAACGGATAATAATCCACCAAAAAGTTGGCCATAAGCAATGAATTGAAGCAATTTTCTCTGGGTTGGCTCTCAGTAGGCTAGTCTATCCAGTGCTATTTCTATCAGGAAGCGGGCGTCAAAGACCACTGTGTTTCTAGGTATAGCTATAATATAGATCGCATCGTTCAGGCCCACTTGCCAAGAACGCTCATCAGCACCATACCACATACCAACGCCACCATGGCCGATACCGTTCTGACTACTCCAGCGTTAAGCAAGCGCCCATGTATCCAGTCTCTGGCCAACATCTCCACGATACCGACCCACGCTAGAATACCCGCTGACAGCGCGTCGAGGGTTCCGATAGCAACGATGGTGTGAGGGTCGTTTCCGTTGAAAGAGTTCAAAACACCAATACCAATAGCCATACCGATAGGTGTAATGAAGGCGAATGTTCCGGCCATGATGCACTTCTGCAGGGTTGATGCGGCGGCTTTGGGTAACTCAGCAATGCAGGTCCCAAGCGCAATGCCCTCAAACATTTGGTGGAAGAGAATGACAATGAAGAGAGTGACGAAAAAGAGTCGCCGGCGACCACGAGAGTGATTCCGATGAGAATGGAGTGAAAGATGATACCGGCTTCCAGGTTCATAACGTTGATCTTCTCTTCCATGGGGGTGGCGATGTGAATGGCTCCGTGCGCATGGGGAGGGCCGTGGCTGCGATTAAATTCGCTGTCGGGAGTGGTCGGGGCCGACATGGCCTTGTCACTGCCCTCTGTAGGAGTACCGCGGATCTCGCTGTCGGTGCCAACATGCTTCTTTTGGCGCCACTGAACGAAACGAGCACCCAAGTAGTCGGCCAAGAACGACAGGAATAGACCAGCAAGGAAGACAGCGGCAGTTGTTCCCTCGTACTGCAGTTCACCCAAGCACTCATTGCCAAACATGAGATCAGCGTGGGTGAAAAGATGGATAAACGCAGTCGACAAAACGATACCGGTACCAAACTGCTTCAACACGACGAAGATGATGTTCGTCTGCGAGATGAGGTTGAAGCGGGTCGTCAAGATGGGCATGAAGACGCCGAAAGCACTGGTGACAAGAATGACGAAGAGTAGCCCAACGCGCAAGGGGATGTTGTAGTCACGGTCTGTCGCATCGCAGGATATTTCGTCGCTCCCGCCAACGCAGTGTCTAGGCCTAATTAGTTGATTGTCGTCAGGTCGTTGTAGATGGACTCACTCAACACCGGCATGGAAGTGGCAGTGCTCCTCGGATCCGGCTGGCTCTTCAGCAGTCTCGCCAGCGTGTGTGGTCTCCTCGGTACTTTCCATTATGATTTCAACATCCTCGCCAGCATCGTCAACACAGTATCTGGCTGGCAATCAGTGAAGCTTCACAGATACAAGTCGATACTACTCACGTGTCACTGCCATGCTGGTGGCAGTCCGTGTACGCAGCCTGGAATTCTTCTGTTGCAGTAGGCCCGGAGACTCGGTACTCCTCAGTCCCGACCATGCACCAACTGTGTAAGTTAGTGCTAAACTTGATGGATAAAGTGCTAACAAAACTCAACTCACTTAACTGTGCTATGAGGGTGGCAGTCGGAAACAGCTGTGATAGTTGGCGTTGCAGCGGCCGTGACTGTGGCGGTGACTGTTACAGTCTGCGCGGTAACTGAGGCCGCAAAAGCCAGTAAGGCTGCAAAACTTGTGGCAGGGGCCATGTTACAATGTTATAGCTCGCTTGCCGGACGAGGTGAGTTGCTGATGTATCGCCTCGAACCTAAGCAACCTTATTATATTAAGCTGAGCTGACTTTCAGGCACTTCTGCGGCAGGCACTCGAGTTTGAAGTACCGTGTTAGAGTGGCAAACCATGCGAGCTTGAGGATTCTTTCATCCGCCGTCCGAGTTGAGAGTGCTTGGCGTGGGTGGATGTTTGAGCACCGTGATGGAGAGGGCCAAGGCTGCCAAGTATGGCGGAGTCCACTTTCTCGCTCAATCAAGAATTTGAGGATAACGTACAGAAGGCGTAAAAGATTGCAGAAATGTGGAAGAAGACAAGTTTTTTGGCAGGAGGGATCAGAGACGGGGTGTTGGACCCTCCAAAGTTATGCATCACAAATAGAACCTTGAGCGTATCACGACACCTGCAGTCGACAGTTAAGACAAGAAAATTCTATATCTCGATATACGAAGTCGGTAGCAATCGTAAAGTGGGTCTGTGGAGTGAAGTTAGCTTCCGGATTTCTTCTTGGCTAGGCTTGGCCGGTGAATGTTGGGTGATATCCGCTTGTGGGGTGGCTGGAGTATACTCGGACTACTACGCTACACATTACAGTCAAGATTTTGAGGTATACAATGCCTTACAACATGTTATACTACGTATATAACTGCTATAATAGCATAGCAGCTTGGTGTCTTGAAAGCCAGACTGTTCATAGTGCGCAGACAACCCATGGCTATGTTACGACACAGCCTGCAAGCATGTACAGAAACTTCATTGTCTTCAAGATGATCAACCAAAAAATTTCTTCTGCTGAATACTATGACAAATTGAGTGGAAGTGTGCTCCGGAGACCTGCACCTTTATGGAGCCAGGCCTTCGGCTGTTCCGAACCCAGATACTCTTACCGACGCTTCGTCTCTTGGGGGTAGTCCATCACGGTACTCGATGCACATGAACCAGCACCACAGCGGAGGAATTTGTAGGCCAAACCCGTTGTAAGAGCTCAACCATGCTACTTACCACGCGAGACGTGCCGCTAGCCAAGAGAGTAGATCGCTATTGTGCCTTCTTAGTTCGAAAAACTGACCTCACAGGTGTGTCAGACCCACGGAAAACAGCATGGAGGCGTAGACCGTGGGGTCTCGGCGTTGATAGACGCAGGGCGACTTCGGTGGAAGAGTACCGAGAAGGACCTGAGCGCTGGTTACCAGGCTGGATAACTGTGCGCTTGTACCATATAAAAAAGGTAACATGCTGTGTGCAAGAATCCTCATCCAGACATCCGGAACAGATTTGCTGAACGGCTGTTCGCATCTTTGCTACACCCCAGATTTGAACTTGCTAATCGCTGATACCTGAATTGGACCATCAATATCAACAATGGCTCGCTTCACCTCTTTCATGCTCCTCGCAGCCGCTGCTGTTTCCGCCTCTCCACTTGCAGCTCGTCATGCTACTACTGTCACCGTCACTGCTGCTGCTGAGACTCCTGCCTCTACTGCATGGGACGCCGGTGCCGTTCATGAGTACCCCATTCATGCTTCCTGCAATGCTACCCAGCACCAGTACATCAAGAACGGTCTTGAAGAAACTCTCACCATCTGCCGTCAGGCTCGCGACCATATTCTACGCTGGGGACACTCTTCGGAGATATACCAGAAGTACTTTGGCAATGCTTCTACTGGCGAGCCTATTGGCTGGTTCACCAAGATCGTCGACGGCGACAAATCTGATGTTCTCTTCCGCTGCGACGACGTCGATGGGAACTGCAGTCAGGAGGGTAAGTGGACTACAGCACCTCATTGATTCAGCAAACTCTAACAAACACAAGGCTGGGCAGGCCACTGGCGAGGCTCTAACGCTACCTCCGAGACCGTAATCTGCGACCTCTCGTATGAGCTCCGTCGTCCTCTGGAGGGAATGTGCATGTTTGGGTACGATATCGCCAATGGCGCGACAAACTTCTACTGGGCCTCTGACCTTTTGCATCGCCTCCTTCACATCCCCAAAGTCGGCGAGGGCATCGTCAAACACTACGGCGGCGCGGACGAGTACCCCGGTGTTCTGGAGCTTGCTGAGAGCAACCCTGCTGAGGCGGTCCGCAACTCGGACACACTCCAGTACTTCGCTCTTGAGGTCTACGCGCACGACGTTGCCGTTCCTGGCATTGGATGCCCAGGCCACTACCGTGAGGTGTCTTCTTCCGCTGCACACGCTGCTCCCACGCCGTCTATCAGCGCTACTGTCAGCCCTATTGCTGCTTCTACCATAGCTGTTGTCGTTTCTGCTTCTCATGTGGTTTCCTCTGCAACTTCTAGCGCTAGCCAGGCCACTGAGACCTGCACGCCTCACGATGACCACTGGCACTGCCCTCCAGGCGTGCCAGAGCCCGCTTCTCCTCCTTCTTAAATGATGGAGTAATAAACATAATTCGGGGGTGTAAATATCTAATTTCTATTACAAAAATGACACTTCAAGGCTTCGAAGCTGCTAAATAAGAAAAGTCAAAATATTATAATGCTATAATATGGGCATGTGAGCCAGAGCCAAGTACAGAGCATAATCGCCCACAAATCATCAACATGTGCACGCAGACGCAAGACTTGACACAATTACGGCTACTAGATCCCTTCTGCCAGTTAGTGCACTGAATCCTATAAGCGCTGCATCCCTCAAATCTCCCATGCGTACGCTGACACATCAGCACCTCTTCTAGTCTATCAACACGCAAGCCCTGTGGAGCTCTCTAGGATTGCTCAACAACCGAACCTTTATGCCATGCTCACTGCCTTGGCCTCTTCAAAATATAGCTGACCCGTGCGAAATGCATCTTTACCTATTTTTCAATATGACAATGGGCGGCAGGGGGGTTTCTACTGTAATTGAACGCTATGGTGGTATGGTTAAGCTGAAAGGCATCCGATTGAGGAGATACTTGTGGAAAGAAATTGCGAGAAATCACATGAAACCACGAGAAGCCATGAGGAACCCGATTCCCAGAGCAGTGCGTCCATACGTAATGCAATCCAAGCTCTTACTTCAGTAGCCGGAGCTTTACAGCGTGGTAATCTCTGTGTCGAACATGTTAGGCTTTTTGACCAAGCGTATCAATTCAACGAGCTTGTATCATTGCGTCCATGCTTCGTCAACATGGTAATCTCAAGCAATCGTGATGATATTATATAATATGGTTTCCATTGCGGTGGACCAGGGGTTTCAGTGGGTCTGAGCCGAAGCAGGCGATGTCGGGGTTCATTATGTAGCCGTCGCGGGGTGGTCATGATGATGAAGAAGAAGTCAAAGATTTCTACGATGGAAGTGGATATGCAATCTTTCATAGTGATACGGCTGTGTGGCATGTAATTTTTTTGCAAATAATGATGGGCGCGATGATATCAATGCTCCGAACACAGCTGAAGGTAGTCGCGGAGACTTTTTGTGCCAATAGGAGTGCTGCTAACCTACAGGACATTGAATGTCCGAGAATCTATCGCCAAGATAGGTAGAAGAAGTATTCGAGTTTGTGTATAAAGGTGGCTGCTCAGATGCTTCATTGAGTAAGCCATTTATGATTACGGCCCAAACTTGCATTATGACTTCTCAATCGCCAGCACCAAAACAAAATATAGGGATATGGCCCTCAAGCCCATTTCCCCGACGCCTCATCTACTAGTTCTGTGCCAAAGGCATCACCCTCAGCATGTTGAAGGAGCACTACCTAGACCTCGTCCCAGCGGAGCTCACTACATTCCCATCTGCTCTTCCGTCCATGCTGGGTCACGAGCGTCGCCCAGCAGAATCCTCTCTTCATGTTCTCCGCATTGAGCGCCACAAAGAACGAGAGATGTGGACCCGCGAGAGCCTTTCTATCGTCGAGTACTTGAAAGAGCGGTTTTCCACTTCGCACGGCTTCAGAGACCTTAGGGGTCAGACAGCGGAGTAACGCGTACAAACAAGAGACATTTCGGATCTGCTCAACGACGGAATGCACTGGTCCCTTGTTGCGCTTGTTCACTCTGACCCCACCACGGCGTTCTTCTCCAGCCTCAGCAGAGAAGAAATGAGCGCTACGATAGCTGATTACGCCAGGAAAAAGTTCGGCTATTGCCTTGAGAGGCTGGAGCAGTGGTTGTTGAAAGACGATGGCAAGGGCACGGTGAGCGTGATATTTGTCGGAGTATCATGAGATGATGTATGGGGCAGGCTAGGTGGACGGACATGGTGTTTTGAGAGCGTGGGTTGATAGGATGAAAGGGGAGGAGTGGTTCGTGGGCAACGAATGGTTGAGGAGTGTTGAGAGGGGCGAGGGGTGGGAGCTGTTGGTAGGGGGTGGAAGCTAGGAAGGCATGTAGCAATGGTGGAGTTATTCATGCATGTACCTAGTCTTGGTAGAGCGTTTCATATTCAAGCCCTCCACGCCTAGAGAAAGAACGAAGGAAAGACGGAAAAGAGAAAGCTGTCCTTGTGCGCTAGGCTGCAGCAGAAGTGCGCAGGTGCACTCAGACGCATGCGCTAGTGCCCTTGACCGGTGACGGGGCACACGGCGCCCTTGTCAGCGCCCTCGACGCTGGGGTGGGTAACGACCTTGTTCTTGTGGTGGCCGACCGTGGCCTTTGTCACAGGGCAGACGTCCTCGGGCCTGGCCTTGAGCATGTTGGGGTGATCGGGTGGGAGGACGGTTGTGGCGGTGCCGACAACGGGGCAGAGGGCGTCGTCGAGCTCCTGCGCCTTGGGCTCGTTGACGGCCGACTTGAGGGCAGGGCAGGCGGTGGCTTCAGTGGAGGAGAGACCAGGGATGTTGGGGTGCTTGTCGAGGTTGTGGTGGTGGTCGGTGGTTGCACCTACGACTGGGCACTGCACGTGTTAGCATGTGACGTAGTCAGTGGGGTCACGGTTGGCCACAGAGGGAAGGAGGAGAGGCGAGGGAGGCAGTACCGTCTGGCCATCGACATGGAGGTCGACTTCCGGGTGGTTGGGCGGGAGCACGCTGTTGGTGGTTCCAATGACTGGGCAGGTGGCCATGATGTGTGTTGCTGTGCTGTTGCTGTGCTTTGTCTGCGTTGTACTGTGTATCGACTATGGTCTGGCTGTGTGACAATGAATCTGGGTTGGCTGTATCCGAGATGTGTGCGTCCGAGATGTATGCGTCGATGTTGGTGGGCGGTGAATGTTGGTAGTGAAGGAAGGGTCTGCAACGTCAAGTGGAATGGGCTCCTCTGGACGGGTCTCAAGCTGCCCACCCACTACCCCAGCTTGGCCAGGCCCTATCGTTGTTCGCGACGAGTAGCGTGTCGTGCTGCTGAGGCTTGCTCGAACGCGCAGCTTGCGACTCCACCATGCACAGAAGTATGGTTGGCGTCGTCATCCCTGAATCAACCGTTGATGGCGACGCATCATTCACAGGCCCTCAAACATCAGTGTTCCACACAGCAGCACGTCCACTAAAGTTATTGTCGAGCTAGGGATGCTTTGCGCATACCTTCAATAGTTGTCTCATGCTGATTAGTTTTGGCTGCATGTTCATTGGCTGGCTGTCCACATAGACTCCATGGTTCCATAAACCTGGATTAATGCACCAGCACTAGGAGTAAATAGCTGAAGGGGAAAACACTGTTTCATTACCTTAATATTACTTGGACATGATTTTGGGACTAATTTCAATTTGTTAGAATTGTTTACTACTTCGAAGCTTGGCCGCAAGGAATAAAACGTTAAGCATGAGAACAATCCTTTGGCCTGGGGACCTAAGCACTGCTTAAGTTGTTCGCTGGATATTTCTAGGTAAAAAGACGATGAAAGACGGACTAACAAGACTATACCTATAAGGTTGCAGATAATGTGCTAAGGAACGATATGTGCATGGCTTAGCGTGAAACTCTAAATATCTAACTCAAACTCGCACATGAGACATGAGCTAGCATGGCTTGACCTTCCGACTATCTATACCTTTGTACCGGCTGTTGCCTGAATTTCGTCAAAAATAACTTGGCGGCTCCCAGTCTTATGTCTATGGACATAAACCCCCTCACAAACATCGTCGTGTTCTATTCTAGAAAATCGTTGGGCTCCATGAGGACGTTGTGCTCTACGTGGTACGGAAAATTCTCCTTAGACGCTTTGGTGTGGCATCAAAGCTTGACGGAAGCCTCTTCCCTAACCTTGCTCGAAAAACACTGGAATCAGTACTTCGGAAGGAAGTGCTTCATGACGTCTTTAGTGGTGTCTTCATAGAGGTAGTCCGCACAATGAGCCATATTATCCGCATATTTCAGTTGAAAGCGCAACGGGTGTTGCTTGTCTTTGTATTAACCAAATTACTTAGTTAATTTAATGAGTAGCCCAATTGTATGAATTGTGCCCACCTCCACAGGATCCTAATGCAGAATGACGGCTTCAGTGACGCTTTCATCTTGCGGTACAAGACAATCATGCTGTTTTGGTACTTCAAGCGCGAGCAAGCTAGCGTAAAATCCAAAAGACATAAATGTTCTGCATGTATGCTTATTAATTGTACAGAGATCGTGAAACACACAGGTCAACAGCCATGTCTCCGTACTGAACCGCTATCTTGAGAATTGCTGGCTAGCGATTGCGAGGCGTAGGGCTGTTAGCAAACATGCAGGTGGTCTAAAATCTGTGTAAAAGTTACCTTAATAGGATTTCATGCTATGATTGAATATGTATGCTGGAAGCTTCTTTCAAGCGTAGTCCATAGATTTCTGCAGTGCCCAGGACCTAATGTTAGCACATAGCCATGGCCTTGGCGAATTGCGGACAACCTGGTAGTCGCGTCATTGCTTTGGATCACATGAAATTGATGCCTAACCGTGGATCCTAGTCTGTTCGTCTTTCAAGGTGGCCATGATACAATACCGTCAAAGCGTAAAGACCTGCGGATCGCGTACCGTAGTTCAATAAATGGGAGGCCTGAGCATCTGGACGCATTCTTAAAAACATCAGTTAAGATAGGATGCAGCACCGGGCTGTACAAGATAGGAGCCTACACGATAACATTGTCCAAGATAGGACCATATAAGATGAGGGTTTACAATAGGGCGTGAGTTAAACTGTAAAATAGGGCGTGTCGGCCGAAAATCTCTCAGTAGCCAATCGCGGAGTCCTCCAGTCTATCACTTAGCATTTAATCAAAAGGGCCGATCAGCACATTCACAAATATATCAACTTCAGTTCTAGCCTGGTGTTTTACAAAACAACGAATCAACTATGGCTTCGTGTTGTGAGAAGACCAAAAACCAAACCAGCAGGACGATTGTGGCCGAGCCAAATCTTACATGGGAGGATGATGTTGCTGCTTTCTTCAGTCGACCGTACTGGACATCTGATCCGGAACAAGTCGGCTCCCATTGGATCTCAATCATGCGGGGCTACAGTCCTTCAGTGCCTGCCCATTTTTCACTCGGCCTTGCGGATAGAGATTCGGTGAAAAACAATATCAAAACGATCTACCACCACTTACGGTCGAAGTCTATGCCGATCACCAAGGGCCACGCACATTTCTGGCCGCTTGGAGTATTGGAAACATTGAGAAATTGGGCAAATCAAGGCTTTCGAAAATCATCCGCAGAGCCGCGACAAGTTTCCAAAACTGGTCAAGATTACCAAAAGACATTCACTGCCTAAGGCCAGATGAACTGCAGATCTACCAAGGAAAGTTAGATGATGCGCTTTGCGTCGGACGCCTCCACTCACATTGGCAGGAGCTAGGCCTTCTACGTCAGTAAAAATTCCATAAAGGAAAACGCCAACCGAAGCAGATATGGCCGACGATAATTGAAACTAGACGCAGAATGGTGTCTGCACTATCAAGTAGCGTTTATCTTCAGGCACCGGGCGTATCTGCAGTACGTTGAGGAGCTGATTGACTTTCTAATACTTTGCTGGAACTGCTTCGCTGCCGAAACCAGTGATCCAGCTTCTCCTTTGCCTGGACTACCCCCTGTCTTCTTCCAGAAGATCTATGTTCACTCCAGTGGCCACTTGCGCAAAATCCCACTCAAATATGCATAATCTCTCAATGAACAAAATAAAGCAGAAATTGGCAAGTATGTTTCTCGCTCACGTGAGCTCGTTTTTTATTCTCCATCACCGGCACATTGGGAAAGCAATGTCAAATTTTTTTTTCTCTCTATCTGGAGGTTATTGCTATCTGTAGGGTAATGTACTAGACTTCTCAGATCAGCGTCTCCAACGAAAAGTAGTACGGCTGGTAATACAAGCCAAATACGGTCACGTGATCGTATGGGCAGTAGCAGTTACCCCCTATGATACCGTAATGATAAGTAGTAGACGTGGCAGCTGTAATATGGCCGTAGTTGTGATACTTTTGTAGTTTTGTAGGTAGGGCGTGGAGGTGAAGTAACGTGTTACAAACTGTTACGGGGAATTCTCCCTTCTCCTTCTCAAGGCACTACCCCAGCCGCACCTTAGGTCACCCCTGGACCAAGGCTGGGGCACGTCTAAGTATATATTCTATCTGAACCCCTAGGGCTCACGCCTTAAGGATTTGTCTACCTCTCATCTATTAATATATACCTTTTGCCTCCTAAGGCAGCCTATCTACCCTACGTACCTCTGCCTGCCTATAGTAACCTTATAATTCAAATCCTTTATACTCCCTCTTAGAAAAGGCAGTTAGTCTGTTACATAGGATTAATAACTAGCTACTCCTATAATAGCTAGAGGAATACGTACCTAATAGGTTGCAACTATTAACGTTAAAGGGTACCCTATCTGCAATAATCCTAGGGAAGAACTAGAGATACACTAGGACAACGCAGGCAATACTGCAGCTCCCTAGAGGGTAGCGTTAGAAGACATGTTAACCCCTACTAAGATAAATACCTTAACAATACCTCTATAATAGAAGTAAAAGGATAGCGCAGAGCTCTATAACGCCCTACAGCTAGCAGTTAACTAATTACTAACTACCCTTAACAAAGCTAAACTAGCAGGAGCCCTAACTGCTAAAATTAAGATCTACTAACACTAGTTTAATTAAGTAGTAGAGGCCCTACAACAGACATAAACTAGGAATATCCTAGGCTAGAACTGCTTAGTGTTTAACAAGGCTAGCTAACTAGTCTAAGTGCTAAATAGTATCTAACCTAAACCCTACCTAGGCATAGATTACTATCCCCTAACTACACAATAAGTACACTAATAGGTTAAGAATATAGACATAGCCTTTTAGTACACCTAAGTGTTAGAAGACTCTATTACCTGCACCTACTAGATTATAGGGACTATCTAATTTAGTACATACTAAGAACTAATTTAACAACACATTAATAAAGGGAGCATCTAAACATAGGTAGACCTCTAAGTAGAGAAAGAACACTTAGTATAGGACCTAGTCTTTACCTGCTATAATAACTACCTTAAGTTCTTTAACTACACCTAGCTAGAAACTTAGTTAGTAAACACCTTCTTAATATAGTTAAATAAATAAGAAGCTTTACTCCTACGTAACTTTATAAAGTTTAATAATAGCTCTAATAACTATAAATTTAAGATAGCTTTTGTCTAGAGTTGTTGCCCCTAACTGTTGCGTAGAGAAATTTAACAAAACAGGAGCCTAGAGTATATTTATAAGTAGCTAGAGTTTAAGAGAGCTCTCTATAACGTAGAAATAGTAGTAGGTTTTAGCTCTTAGCTAGCTTACAAAGTGTTGTTATAGAAACCTAATAGTAGACGCTATAAGCGCAGACTAACATTAATACCTAGGACTAACCTAAAAGACACTACAACTAGTTAAGTACCCTCTACACTAAGTCTAGGAAAGCATTAGGCAAACACTAGTTAACAGGCTACTGCCTAGCGTCTAATCACGCACCTAGGAATAATACTTAGGATAAAACAGGCAATACTAGCTAAAAACCTAGTAATAAGCGCTACTACCCTTACTAGAAGAACTAAGAGTACTAAGGCTCTAGTTAACACTAGTTGCAGTAGGGAAATAGGAAACCCTAGTTACTAACCTCTCCTGCCTGCAGCTAGGGCTAGATACTAAAGGGAAATAAACCTGTATAGCAGTTACTATAACCCTATAGTTACCTAACAGATACCTAAAACCCCTCTAGGCTCTATATAACTCTAGCGCAGAACTAAACCTAGTTAACAAATCCTTACTAGAGGGTACTAGAATCCTACTAGGCAGTGCTTAGTACAAATCTACAGTAATGTCCCTAGATAAGAACGTCCTAGAGATAGGCAACCTATACTACCTAGCGCTAGACTATATTAACAATAAAAGAGTAACTAAATAGGTAGGTCCTTAAACCTTCTAGTTAGCTAACTTTAGAGGATATAACCTAGTACTAGGGTACCTATAGCTAGTAGAAGCTAACCCCTATATATAGTTCTCTGTAGGCACGTATAAGTAGTACTTAGATAATATAGACTAAGTTTATTAGTCTACTATAGAAGAACTCTTTAGTAATATATAACTAGGGGAATAAGCTTATATCTTGCATCTTAAACTAGGGACAGAATCCTAGGAACCTCCTAGACTAATCCTAGAATAACAGAGCCCTATGAGATACCTACAGCAGGTAGCCTTTGTATTATTAGAATCTTCTCTATAAAACTCTAAGCCTAATAATAACTAGCTTGTTACGAGTGTTCTCCCCTGGCGGTAGATACCTCGGCCAGGCCCTAGGCCAAGCCTAGAGACCTACTGGCCACACACGTATATAATATCTACGTGCCTTAAGACTTACCCCTTAAGGATTTGTCTTATCTCTTAAATACTATCTATTATTTGTCCTATCTTGCTCTGCTTAATTGCCTACCTATAGTAACCTTACAATTTAAATCCTTTATACTCCTCTTAGAACAGGCAGCTAATTAGCAGCAGGAGAGCAGGAAAAACTCAGCTATTAGCAATAGCTAGAGGATAACGCAACCTCTGCTTAACTACTAGTAATGTAGATAAGCTGCTCCCTTATAATAACCCTAGTTAGAGCTAGACGCTTAATAACGTAACAACGCGCTTAGGGTGTTGCTAATACCTATAGAGCTACTACTTAACCCTTACATTAGAGGTAAGTTAGACACTATAATAGCAGGCATTATAACACTAGACGTCCTAACGTTACGCGTTACACAACCTACAGTAGAGTTGCTATAGGCTTTTATCCTATTGTTGCTAGAAGCACTTAACAAGGCAGAACTATCTAGCGCTACTAAACAAGAAATTAAAATCTAGTAGCAATAATTTAACTAGGTAGTTAAGACCTTGCAGTAGATGTATGTTAGATAGACACTAGATAGCTACTATCTAGCGTTTAATAAGGCTAGCAGGATAATATAAGTCCTTAACAATGTTTAACCTAAGCTAAGACTTAGGATAGACAATAAGCCTCTATTAACCTAGTAGGTAGACTAGTAGATTAAGGACATAGACACAGCGTTCTAGTACGCACAAGTACTTAATAATTTAGTTACCTATACCTACTAGATTATATACACTATCTACTATAGTATACACTATAAATTAATTTAACAATATATTAATAAGGGATTAATCTATACCTAGGCTAACCTCTATATAGAGGAGGAGTAGCTTATATAAGACCTAGTCTTTACGCAGTACAAAAACTATAACAAGTATTTTAACTATAAGTAGAAGTCTAATAATTCTATTAATACCTTTCTAATAAAGTTAAATAAGTAAGAGTCTCTACTACCCTACAACTTTGTAAAGTTTAAAGATAGTAGTAATAACTATAAGTTTAAGATAGCGTTTGTATAGAGCCTTACGTCCCCTACACTTTAACGTAAAATTTAGTAGAATAGTAGTCTAGAATATATTACTAAGTAGGTAGAGTTTAAACAGGCCCTCTAAAATATAGAGACCTTAATAGTCTCCTTAAACTTAGGGTTACAAACTAAAGGTAGTAGTTAAAACAAGAGACCTCTTTCTTCCCCTACTAGAAGGAAGTTTAAAAGGCATAATAGTTAGGCGTTAACCTCCTCTAGGAGCGACGCTAGGAAGCAGCTAGGAGACCCCTAGCCAGCAACTAGTAACGCTAACTTATTAGGTAGGAAGTAGAACTCTAGGGGTAACTACTATTAATAATCCTAAGGTTAACTATAAAACTAGGGATAGTAGTCCTAGGGATACTAATAATAGGGCTATTAGAGAGGCTGTAGAGGCAGTAATTAACAATCTAGTAGCAAGCTAAACCTAGGAAATAGCAAGCCCTAGTTGCTAACTTATCCTACCTGCAGCTAGGGTTAGAGACTAAGGGGAAGCAAACCTGTATAGTAGTTACTGTCTAGCTAGATAACGCTAATAGCAACCCTAGGACTCTCTAGGCTCTGTACAACTTAGGCTTAGAGCTAAATCTTATTGCAGAGTATATAGCTAGAGACCTAAGGCTTAACCTAGCAGGCACTAACTAATAACTAAAGGTAGTAGTCCTAGACAACATAGAGCTGTTATTAACTAACTAGTACTAGTTAATAATAGTCTGCTATAACAGCAAAGGAGTACCTAAGGCAGTTAGACTAACTAAGTTCTAGTCTACAGCATTTGTTAGATACAACCTAGTCTTAGATTACCTATAGTTAGCAGAAGCTAACCTATATATCTACTTCTTAATAGGTACCTATAAGTAGTTTGCTAATAACGCTAAGAGAATCTAGCTATCTACAGCTAAGGACCTTTTAGTAAGCTAGAACCTAGTAAGCAACTATATTTACTTTATCTTAGGCGCCTTAGTATAGATAATCTAGGGGACAACTACTAGATAGACGCTAGATAGGCGCTAGACAAAGCCTAAGTTGCTATTTTATTAAAGATTATAGTAGTTAAACTTTAGGGTAGCAACTATCTAGGTAGCAACTTCCTAGATATAGAGGAACTTGCCTTTGTCTTAGAGCACCTACACTATAAGTAGTTTGCTTTTAGTAAGTAATAGACTAGTATACTTGCCCCTTACTAGGAGTATAACTACTTTATTAATATTAAGGAGGGAGCTAAGGTTCTAAACCTCCTAATCTACAACCTGTTCTAGAGGGAACTAGATATCCTCTAGGAGTACCTTAAGACAGCATAGGAGAAAGGCTAGATCTACCTAAGTAAGTTGCTAGTAGGAGCCTCTATACTGTTTGTCCCTAAGTTAGATAGCATAATAAGACTATACGTTAACTATTAGGAATTAAACAAAGTTACTATTAAGAACTAGTACCCTATCCTACTAGTTAGCAAGATAATAGACTACCTATTAAAGGCAAGGGTCTTTACAAAGCTAGATCTACATAACGCCTATTATAGGCTCTAGATTAAGAAAGGCAATAAGTAGAAGACTGCGTTTAAGACACAGTATAGTTACTTTAAGTACCTAGTAATGCTATTTAGACTAGTAAACGCACTAGCTACATTTTAGTCCTATATCTACTAAGTCCTAGGGGGCTTACTAGACAGGATCTGCGTAGTCTACCTAGATAACATCCTTATCTATTCCTAAGACAAGAAGGAACACAACACCTATGTTAAAGAGGTTCTAGATTGCTTAGTTAAGTAGGGGATGTTTACAAAGGTAAGTAAGTGCGTATTTTTAAGCAAGTTAGTAGAGTTTCTAGGCTTTATTATAACTCTAGACAGTGTAGTTATTAACCCTAAGAGGGTATAAACTATTACTAAGTAGCTAGAGCTATTAAGATACAAAGATATCTAAGTATTTTTAGGCTTTACTAACTTCTACTAACGCTTTATATTTAACTACTTAGGGATTATCTAACTACTTATAGACTATATAACAGCTGCCTAGAGTCTAGTAGAGGACCTAGGGGGACCTAGTCCTAAGAAGAGGAGGGTAAGACTAAAGAAAAGTTATAAGGGACTAACTAAGTAGTATAAACTATAGCACTAGCTAGAGGAAGTCTATAAGGCTTTCCTTATAATTAGGAAGAAGTTTATAAGAGCCCTAGTGCTGTAACACTTTAACCTAAATAAACTAATTATTATCCTTACTAACGTATTAGACTTTGCTATAGCAGCTATCTTATTACAACCCTAGTTAGCTAACCTAGCAACAGAGCTACACTAGAAACTAGTAGCGTTCTAGAGCTAGAAGTTCTAAGGTCTATCTATTAGATAGCATATCTATAATAAGGAACTATCTACAATTATTAAAGCCTTTAGGTAGTAGAGGTATTACCTTAAGCACGATCTAGTAACAATCTAAGTACTCTTAGACTACAATAACCTAAGGTACTTTATAATAATAAAGGAGCTCTCCCTAAGCAAGCTTGCTAGGTAGAGAAGCTAGCAAGATTTAACTTTAAAGTTAAGTATAAGCTAGAACTAGAGAACGTAGCAGATAGTCTATCTAGATGTCTAGATTACGCACAAGGTCTTAAGGTTAGAGAATAGCAAGCCCTAAGGGATGCTATGCTACCTACCTTATAACAAAAGCTTTAGATCTAGATAATTTAGAAGTCTAGGGCTTAAAATAATATATAGGTAATATCTAGGCTTAAAGTACCTGCAGTAGACCTAGCAGTAGTCTAGTAACTACCTTAACTTATCCCTGTAGAATTCTACTAACATTAGATTAGCTATAGAGATTTATCTCCTATAGACCTTAACTCTCTATCTATTAACTATTAAGGTTAGAGTTAACCTGTCTATACTAAAGCTAGGGGACTAAACTTTAATATTACTAAAGCTCTCCTTTATAGCCTAGATAATAGAGTTAGTGCCTCTATAAACCTTGTAAACAAAGCTATATAGAAAGATTCTACTTACGCCCTAGAAACCCTAGAACTCCTAATAGATTTTGTTAAGTAAGTCTAGTAGTAGGACGTAGCATACCCTATAAATTAGTTACTAATAACCTAGATAGACAGCAGAGTAAAGAAGAGATAACACTACTAGGAGGTTAACCCTAGTAGGACCTTACGCAGGAGCAGGAAAGTTTAGATTCCTAATAATATTACACTGCGCTAAACTATCCTTTTAAGGAATTATAATAACCCTATAAGAGGTTACTATAGTAAAGATAAGACTGCCTAAGTACTTTAAAGGAAGTACTATTAGCTATAACTAATAAAGGACGTACATTAGTATATCTAAAGGTATCCTACATGCTAACTATATAAGATTAGGAGGTATAAGCTGTAGAGATTGCTTACACTATTACTAGTACTAAATACAGCCTAGCAGCACTTCTCCCTTAACTTTATAACAGACCTACTAAAGTTAATAGACACTAAGGGGAATAAGTATAACTCTATACTAGTCCTTGTAAACTGCTTTAGTAAGTACGTCTAGTATCTACCCTATACTAAGATAATTACTACCTAGCGTCTAGCTAAGCTACTTATAGAGCAGAGCTTTTTAAAGTAAGGACTACTAGATACGCTGTTATTAGATTAGGGTTTAGTGTTTACTAGTTAATTCTAGTCTAATATTTACTACTATCTTAAGATTAACTACTAATTAAGTATAGCTTTCTACCTCTAGACAGACAGGTAAACTAAGCGCTAAAACTAGGAGTTAGAAACGTATCTCTGTATATACATAAACTACTAGCAAGATAACTAGGTAGACCTCCTACTATATGCTAAGTACGCCTATAACTCTAAAGCTTACTCTAGTTACAGAGAATCTCCTTTAAAGGTTGCCTTTAGCACTAATCCTAAGGGATTTAATAGGATGCCTAACAAGCATTAGCTACAGAAACCCTAAACTGTCTAGGATAAGGACAAGGTAACACTAGAACTACGCTAGCAGGTTACTAGCTGCCTATTGCGCTAGTACAATATGTAGGAAATAGCAAAGGAGGCCTTAGAGTACGTACAAAAGGGCAACGCTTAGTAGTACAATATAAAATAGTCTAAATAATACTTTGCTAAGAGACTTAGTTCTCCTTTAGGCTAAGAACCTAATAACAAGCTATCCTTCTAAGAAGTTTAATACTTAGTATCTTAGGCTATTTATAGTAATTAAGAAGGTAGGCAAGCTAGCGTATAAGCTAAAGCTACCCCTATTAATAGATAGAGTGCACCTAGTGTTTAATATGTTACTTCTTAAGTACTAGAGAGAACCCCTTATATATAGCAGGTTCTAGCTAGGTCCTATTAGCATACTAGAAGACGTCTTACCTAGTAATAGGTTTAAGGTTAAAGGTATACTATTATATAAAGATACTACTACCTAAGGAAGGGAGTATAAAGTTAAGTAGCTAGGTTAGCTAAATAAAGAAGCTACCTAGGAACTACTTAAGAATCTTAACTACTATAATAAGATTCTTTAGGATTATTACTAATACGCTTAGGTAGGTAATCTATTAGCAGTAAGCTAGATAATATCTAGCGAACTAGCGCTACTAAGGCAAAAGAGAGGACGTCCTTAGAAGTCTACCTTATAAACCTTACTCTAATATAGCTAAAAAAGGTAAGGATAGATAGCCCTAGAACTTATGCAACTAGAGGCTAAAGGAGGCCTAGCGTCTATCTAACATATTACTAGCAAGAATAGCACATTTACAGGAGGGGAGAAGTTTTTTTATTATCTACTAGTTTATTAAAAGTTATTATAAAAGTAGAGGGTCTTAATAACTATGACTATAGCTATAGGCAGCCTATCTACAGTCTATAGTTAGACTTATATTATAGGAGGGGCTGTAATAGTAACAACTAGCTAGGGTAGGTTTAGTTAGAGACGTAGAAATCCTCTTAAAAGGAGCTGCTAGAGCCTAAGTAGAAGAAGGCAGGTTAGTGCTATAGTAGTACTACTGCTTCTTAGTATTGTTAGTACTACTAGTTTTCTAGAAGTACTCCTTAATTATAGTATTAATTACAACGTTGTTAGGGAGCTTCTTACTAACAGTCCTAACTGCAGCCTATAGCAAGTTAGCTTAGCTAAAAAGAAGGGGAGGGAAAGAACATCTATAATATACTACTTAAGGTTATATAACTAGGAAACCTAATAAGCATAGGCGTACTTAGTCTTACTAAGGCTAGACTTATTAATATAGTAATAAATAATAGTATTATAGGTAATAAAGCTATTATAGCAGAACTTAGCGTAGTTAAAGGCAGTCTACTAGTATAACTAAATATAAGCAATAACCTAAGCGTTAGTTACCTAGTTACCCTAGGTAGTAGTCTTATTATTAGTCTTACGCAGAGCCTGCTTAACTAAAAAGTTAAGCATGTTAATAGCTTAGTAGAAGATAATGTTAACCTATAGGAATTAGCATAGACAGACACTAGAGCGACATAGGAAATACCTTAATACACTTCCCCTCCTTTGCCTCTATACAGCTAGGATATACGCTAAAGTTGTCCTTGCAAAGCCTATACCTACTAGTATAATAGAAGATATGTATAAATAACATAATAGTGCTATTAGAGTTAACCTTAGATAAGGTAGTTAAGCGCTTAATGCTGCTATAGCACTAGTATTACAAAAGTAATAGCTAGGGCTGTATGTTGTTAGGTAGCTAGTAGACGTAGTTAGGCAGGGCCTAGTAGGAGATATAGGATAGGGGAGGAGTTATAGCGTTAAAGGTAAGGGCTAGAAGGCAGATATAGATAAAGGTGTAGGAATAATAAGGTACTGTAAGCGAGCAGATATAGTCCTTATATACACTAGATTCTCTCTGCCTAGCAGCTCTCTAGTAACGTCCTAGCCTCTTACTACTCTCTTACCTATTACAATCTACTATGTAGGAGGATAATTTTTGTTACAAATATCTATTAACTGTATAAAAGAGTAACTAGTAATCTTACCTAAGATTTACGTTACAAATAAAACGCTAGAGCCTAGACTATACTATATAAGGGTTTAGGTAAGGTAGCACGTATAGTAAGGCTAACAGCTTACTATTACAACTAGTGTGTAGATAAGATTCCCTGTAAATAAGCAAATCCTAGACCTATTTGCGCAGAAATAGGGCTGTAGGAGCTGCTAGCAATCCTCTTACAGACGTTACTAGTTAGGAACTTACTAATCTAGCCTATAAGGTAGATAACGTCTAACTACTTATGCCTCTAGCAGCCTTAGCCCCTAGACTAAGACACCTAATTACCTAGGAGATTGCAGAGAGTAAATAGTAGGCACGCCTAAGGCAACCCTTAGCCTAGTACTAGGCGCTGCGCGTGCTATATAGGGAGTAAACAATGCCTCTTATATATTACATACTTAGTGTATAACAGTTACACTCCCTATAGCCTTAGCTATATAGGTTTTAGAGCTAATAACTACTAAGGTGTTGTTTATAGTAACGTCTAGCAGAAGCAATAGCTTACTATCTAGCTACTAATAAAGGCATAAGAGAAGACTTAGCCTTAGCTAGTCTCTTATAAACAAAGACTTGTCTACCTAGCTGCGTACTAACACTACCTTAGTAGCTTACTAAGCAAATATTGTGAGGATAGAATAGTTAGTGTCTGTTACGTGCCTAACAGCTTCCTATTCCTATAGACACTAACTAATAGACCTCTACTAGAACTATATTTCTCCTGCTAAGTTTTTCCCTCTATAGGAGGTTTTTCTAGAGCTTAATAACGTTGCTAGGAAATCTCTCTATAGTTTAGGACAAACCTTTAAGGAGTAGGGGGCTATTATTATAAGTGTTCTCCCCTAGCAGTAGATACCTTAGCCAGGCCCTAGGCTAAGCCTAGAGACCTACTAGCTATACACGTATATAATATCTACGTGCCTTAAGACTTACCCCTTAAGGATTTGTCTTATCTCTTAAATACTATCTATTATTTGTTCTATCTCGCTCTGCTTAATTGCCTGCCTACAGTAACCTTACATAGCTAGACATAGAGGAACTAGCATTTATCTCTATTAAACTCTACTATAAGTAGCAGGCGTTTAGTAAAAGCTAGGTTAGGGCTCTTCTGCTGTATAGGGAATATAACTACTCTATAGAAATAGAGCTAGGAATAAGAGTACTAAATCTTCCTATCTACAACCTGTCCTAGAAAGAGTTAAAGATTCTTTAGGAATACCTTAACTCTGTAATAGCTAAGAGGTAGATACGTCCTAGCAAGTTACTAGCAGGAGCTCCTATTCTCTTTATACGAAAAGCTAATAGTATATTACAACTTTGCGTTAATTACTAAGGCCTAAATAAAGTAATAATAAAAAACTGTTACCTAATCCTACTAGTAAGCAAGATGCTTAACTAAATATTAAAAGCAAAGATATTTACTAAACTAGATCTACGTAACGCTTACTACAGGCTCTAGATTAAGGAAGGTAATAAGTAGAAAACTGCGTTTAAGACTAGATATAGGCATTTTAAATACCTAGTATTGCCTTTTAGCATAGCTAACGCGCTAGTAACGTTTTAATCCTATATCTATAGAGCTCTAGGAGGCCTATTAGATAGAATCTATATAGTATACCTAGATAACATTATTATTTACTTAGAAGATAAAGAGGAGTATAACTCTTACGTTAAGGAAATACTAGACAGACTAGTAGAATAGGGACTATACGTTAAGGTAAGTAAATACTTATTCTTAACTAAATCTATTAAGTTCCTAGGCTTTATTGTTATGCTAGAAGGAGCAGTAATAGACCTAGTTAAGGTAGAAACTATTACAGAGTAGCTAGAGCTAGAGAATAATAAGAATATCTTAGTATTCTTTAGATTTGCGAACTTCTACTAATAGTTTATATATAACTACTTAGGTATTGTCTACCTACTAGTAGAGTATATAACAACTGCCTAGAACCTAACACTAGACCTAGAGGGACCTAGTTCTTAGAAAGAGGGGATAAGACCTAAGAAAAACTATAAAGGACTAACTAAGTAGTACTAACTATAGTCTTAGCTAGAAAACGTTTATAAGGCGTTCTTTAATATTTAAAAAAGTTTACTAAAGCACTAGTACTCTAGCACTTTAACTCTATAAAACTAATTATAGTCCTTATAGACATATTAGACTTTACTATAGTAGTAATACTACTGTAACTGCAGTTAACTAACTAACTATTAGAAAAGCACTAGAAACTAGTAGCCTTCTAGAGCTAGAAGTTCTAGGGATCCTTAATAAGATAGCACACCTCTAATAAGGAACTATTAGCAATTATTAAGTTATTTAGGTAGTAGAGACACTATCTTAAGTACGCCCTAACTGTAAAGCACTAGTCTCTAAAAAGTGTTACACCCTAATTTACCTCTAACTTAGCTCCTTTACGTTTCTGTTCCTGCCTGTAATTTAGTTATAGCATTCTAAACTTCCCTATATTCTAGCAGTATAAAGGCACAAGGAGAATTATCTGTAGATAGATAGTTTTTAAGTATTCTTTGTACAAGACCTATAGGAATAGAATTTTCTCTATATTACCTATCTTAGTGCTCCTAGACACCTTGTAGCAGATACACACGCATTCTAGAGCTTTCTATTATCCTATGTTGTTACATTATACTTAAAAACTCGTCCTAGCTAGTAACAGCCTCTAAATAATATTGTAAGTTTGTTTAGTTATTGTGTGCTAAGCAGATTTAGACCCCTTTTAGTTACAAACTATACAGGTCCTAATTATTGTCTATCTAACAGTTAGGATTCTAAAGACCTCCTAACAACTAAAGCCTTTAGGTTTAGAACTTTCTGCAACTTACTGCTCTAGGATTACTTTAGAAAAGTTGCGTTAGATTACGCTAAGATAAAGACTTAGAGATTATTAATAACCTACCTAAATTAGATTACTACTAATATTAGGTACTACTAACCCTAGTTTAAAGGAACCTATTAGACAATCTACTTAAGGACAGGCAACAGCGCCTGCTAAGGGATTAACTAACACCTAGACGCTTAGCAAGAGCAATACTAAATTAGACTTAGAACAGGTAAATCTTTATAAGTTAGTTAACTAACTAAGGGCTGAAGTAGCCTAGCTTTAGGCCTAATTCCTTCCCTATAAAGATGTACCTATGCCTACTACAGAGTCTCCCTTGTTTAATCTTAGCAACCTCCTAAAAGGTTCTAGTCTAAGACCCTAGTCTACTACCCTAGGCTTAGTAAACGCACACTAGCTATTAATAAATTAAGTAATAGAAAAGACCCTACTTTTAGACAGTAGCAAGCCTTAATTTAGGACTAACTTAACATTAATTTAGATTACTATCCTATAGAACGAGCTTGTATAGCTCTAGTATAGGGATATACTTCTAGGCTTGCTAAGGAATACCTTAAGCCCTAATACTTGTCTCGCAAAACAGACCAGTTCTAGAGCGCAGAGGAAATAATAACACTTCTCTGCTCCTACTTTATTACAGGGAATAAGAGAGCTAAAAGTTAAGCTGTTTTTAATTAACTCTAAATAGGAAAAGATAACACGTTTCTACTTTTTAAAGCGCGCTTCCTAAGTACTATTATCTAGGGACAAGTACCTAAGTTAGAATAGTTTCACTACATGTAGACAAAGGTTACCCCTGCCCTCTAAAGTCCTAACCTAGGATTTAAGAGGTAGTAGGATAACTTGTTTAAACTTATAGTAGAGCATCTTACAGCGTATAACATAGAAAGAAAACAACATCCTGTTTATGCCCTACCTAATACCTTACTAACTTAGACCTAACCCTAAACTATTAACAATTAGTATTAGACTAACAACCTACCTCTAAATTAGCCTACACCTAGCATTTAGAAACCTCCTATATCTACTCCTACTCTAGCACCTAGGACTACACTGTCCTAAGCCACACCTATAAGAGAGCTAACTCTAGGCAACTGCTACAACTATAGCAAGACAGGTTACTTTGCAAAAGATTGCCCTAGTCCCTAGGTACAAGAAATCTAAGTAGATACAGAGGAATATGTTAACGCTAAAGAAGATTTTAAAGAGGAACTAATACCTAAGGGAAACAGCCCTGCCTAGGAGGACAACTTCACCTAGGCCTAAACTAATATAACCTATCTAACCTCTCTTTATCTTATTTGTTTAGTAGCCCCTATTTCCTTGCTTCTTCTATTCTATTAAACTAAGGGCTAGGCGTACAACTTAACTCCTTAGTTAACACTAGTGCCTAAGGATTTTTATTTTTAAATTCTAATATTGCTACTTTAGTGTCTGCTACACTTAGGACTCTTATCTAAAAGTTGCCCTTTAAGGTCTAAGTTAAAGGATTCTAGGATTAGATTACAACCCTAGTAAACTAGTATATTTAGTTGCACTTAACTATTAATAGGCGTAAGATACGCAACTACCCCTTTGTTATTATTAATCTAGGATCCTAGGAATGCATTATTAGAATTAAATAGTTAAAACGTTTTAAACTCTAACTTAATATAGAGCAATCTTAGCTTATATAGCCAGCAAGGTACCCTAGGTTGTACAACCCTGCCCCTCTATTAATAATAACCCTATATTAACCTTTGCTACAAGCCTACGTCCTACAAGACGTATAATAAAGGGACAACCTATAGGAAGCTGCAGAGTACCAACGTCGCTAAAGTCTAAATTACTTAATATATTGTATAAGAGGTGTTATTTAATTACTAAAATGCTGTTCCTTACTAACAATCCTAACCTAAAAGCCTCTAACTTGCTACCTCCTAGGGAGGCGCGCATTTCCTTACTTTTATTAAATGCTTTTACTTTTCTATAAAAAAACTACAGAACAAATTTTTTACTACTAGTCTATATAAGATTAATTGCGTTATTAACTACTGTTATACCTAAGACAACCCTAAGAACGCTTAGCTACTTAACAAACAATTACTAGACAAATATGTTTAATATGCTAATGTATTTAGTAAAACAGAAGCTAAAACCCTTCTAGAACACTGCCCCTACAACTACAAAATTATATTAGAGAGCTAATTGCTAAATTCCTACTTACCCTTGTATAAACAAAATCTTAAGAAACTTAAAGCTACTAAGAAGTTTGTGCAAGACTAACTACAGCACAGCTAGATTAAACACAGTTAGAGCCCCTTTGCGTCGCCTATACTCTGTGTTTAAAAACCAAACAGGAATTTGCGTATTTGTGTTAACTATTATAAACTTAACGCCCTTACAAGAAAGGACTCCTATCTAATACTACGCATAGACAAATTGTTAGCATAACTGTCTAAGGCTAAGGTATTTACTAAATTTAACATCTAGAATACCTTTAATTAAATTTGTATAGATCCTGCCTCTAAGGAGTACACTACGTTCTGTACACGTTACAGTAGTTATAAGTGCAAGGTTCTACCCTTTAGGCTATGTAATAGACCAGCCACTTATTAATAATATATAAATAATGTTCTTATTAAATATCTAGACAACTTCTATATTGCATATCTAGATAACATCCTTATCTACTCTAAAGACCTTGTAACCTACAAACAACATGTTAAGCTAGTACTTAATTAACTCTGTATTACTAGATTATAAGTAGACATTAAGAAGAGCGAGTTCTACGTTACCTATACTAAGTACTTAGGTTACATCCTAACTAATAAAGGAATTAAAGTAGACTCTAAGAAGGTACAAGCCCTTAGGAACTAGATCCCTCCTACTACTATTACTAGTGTGAAATTGTTCCTAGGCTTTACTAGGTTTTACTAACAATTCGTACCTAAATTCTCTTATATAGCTAAGCCCCTTATCGCCTTACAAAGCCTAGCAAATCTATTTAAATAGACTGCTTAATACTAATCTAGTTTTAAAAACCTAAAGGAAGCCTTATTGTCTATCCTAACTCTATACTATTTTAATCCTAACTACAATACAAAGATTAAAACTAACGCCTCTAATAGAGTTGTTGCTAGGGTTTTGTTACAGTAGCACCCTAACAACAAGTAGTACCCTGTAGCATTCTACAGCTAAGTACTCTCTAGAGCTAAACTTAATTAGGAAATATATAATAAGGAGTTGTTTGCGATTTTACAAGCCTTTAATAAGTAGAGAGCTAAACTTACCTTAGTTACAAAACAGATCTAAGTCTACTCTAATTATTAATCCCTAGAGTACTTTATAACAACTAAAATCTTAAATGCTTAACAAGCATAATAGGCAGAAGCTCTAGCTCTGTTTAACTTTAAGATTAAATACACGCTAGGCAAGAATAACAAGCGTGCTAATATCCTAAGTTGCTAAGAACAGGATCTTACAAATCTAAAGTCTGCCTAAGAAGACAATTAGTCCTAAGTCCTACTAGGTCTACAGTAGTTACACAACTAGATTAATTCCAATTTAGCTTAGATATATCTAGCTAAGACTAACCTAGTTGTAGCTACTATCCGCTCAGTACAGCCTATTATAAAACTAGATTCCTTAGAACTAATTAAGGCGTTAATACAAGAAAACTAGAAATCTTTTAGACAAGAACAACTGTCGTTGCTATCTCTGTATCAGATCTAAAATAGACTCCTTCTCTACTATAATTAACTCTGTGTCCCTGCTAACTTAACCCTATACACACGCCTAATTAAGGAAGCCTATAACTAACTATTAACTGCTTACCCTAGTGCCAAGAAGACCTACTAACTGCTATTACAACAGTATTACTAGAAAGGTATAAGTGCTATATGTGAAAGATATATCTAAAACTGCATCCTATGTCGCTAAGGCTATCTAAGACAGACCTAACTCTATAGGTACTTGCATCCCTTGCTAATACTTAACAAACTAATGCAACATTTGTGCATTAATTTTAAGGATTTTCCTAAGGACAAAGCTAGGTATAACTAGATTATAGTTATTATTAATTGCCTAACTAAACAAGCTATTACAATCCTATGCTATAAAACAATTACAGCACGCAGGATAGCAAACTTGTTTATACAATAGGTGTATTAGTTTAGACACACCCCTAAGTTAATAGTAAGCAACAGGGGCCCCTAGTTTATCTTAACTTTCTAGACAGAATTCTGTCAAATTATAGGTGTAAAAGTCAAGCTATCTACTACCTATTACAAGGAAACTAATAGTTAAACAGAGATTATAAACAAGTATATAGACTAACAGCTCTGTCCCTTCGTCTTATACTATTAGGATAACTAGTCTAAACTCCTACTAATTATAGATTGTGCCTAACTTACTCTGCTACATTCCTTAATTAGAATATTACCTTACTAAGTAATTTATAGTAGCTAACCTAAACAGAGCTAGAGTTAGAAAGGAGCTGATATAGCAGTAACCCCTGTAGAACAACTTAACTATAAGGAGGCCTTAGCATTAGCAACCTGTATGCACAACGCCTAGAAGGTAGCTAAGGAGAATATAGAGAAAGCCTAAGACTGCATACGCTCTGCAGTTAACGCTTATCGCAACCTAGTTAACTAGACTATAGGTAACAAAGTGTACCTTTCTACTAAAAACTTAACAAGTAAGCAACTAAGCTAAAAGCTATCTAACAAGTAGGAAGGTCTCTTTAAGGTCCTAGAACAGGTTAGTTACTTATATTGCTTGAAACTTCCCCCTAGTTTAAAAATACACAACGTATTTGCACCTAACGTTCTGTGTAAGGATCTAGATAACCTGTTGCCTAGTTAGGAAGCTCTAAAACCCGCAGGTATTCCTATTTAAGGAGTAGAGGAATAGGAGGTCTAAGAAATCCTAGCTAGTAGGTTAGTCTGCTGTAGTCTTAAGTACTATGTAAGCTAGGTTGGCTATAACCTAGACCTAACTTAGTATCCTACAAAAAACTTTACAGGAGCACCCTATAAGCTAAAGGCGTATTATAACAAGTACCTAGAGCAGCCTAGTCTACTAAAGGTATTAAACAAATAGATCACAGCATAGGAAGAAGGTTAAGAATTATAGGGCAAATAAAGATATTATAATTTAGAAAAGGACAAAGGAAATCTATTAACTCTAAAACGCCTCTAACCGCGTTTATACAATAGATAACAAGAAAAGAAAAACAAAAGAAATCCTCCTTACTGTACAGCTTAAGAAACCCTTTCTTTTTAAGGGTTCTTAATATTACTTATCTCCTTAGAGCTACTAGCGTTAGTTTTATCTAACAACCTAGGAGCACCCTTTTTTTTAGGTGCTAGAAGCGGAGCTGGCTTTACTAACTTACCTCTAACTCTAGAGCTATAAGGGGCTATTTCCTATCGTAGCTTAATAACCTCCCTAGTTAACACTAACAAACTCTCTACTATCTCCTCTATTACCTAGCCCTGCGCTGTACTAGCGTAGTACTAGTGCAGCAACACGTTATTAGCAGTGACTCCCTTAAGCTGCGCAGTCGCCACCTGCACTACACTTGCTAGAGCCATCGCTGATGCTATAAGGCTACGCTATACCTCTAGTGCTACCTCCGCCGCCTCTCCTACCGCCTTACCCCTAGATTCCTCCTCCTACATAACAAGGTTGTTATAAAAAGTAGTATACTTAGGACTAACGTAAATTAGAACCTATAACTATTAGTATTAGTTAGAGAGTAGGAGTAAAGAAAAGTTTAGTTACTAGATAACACTTCTTATTTTAAAGTGTGCAATAAGCATACTTTAACAATAACGCCTTGTTAAAGGCGTAGTCTACCTTCCTCCCCCTTGCAAAGGCCTAAATTAAACAAAGGCAGATAACCTAATAGGCTACTGCAAGAGCTCTAGGCAGGACTAGTATTAGCATAGTAACTAATTAACAAACCTAGGAGCATTAGCATAGGAACAATTAAAAGAGCGTAGGGATACTTATAGCAAGAAATAGTGTCTGTTAGAGTTAGGAAAGGTGTAGGGATTAATTGTTTATATACCTACGCGACGCGTTCTAGAAATTAGATATAACAACAATAGTAAACCTATTTCCCTCTAATTAAGTTACAATACAGCTTATTGTCACGTTAGATTTAGGCAGTAGAGTTAACAAACAAAAAAAAAAAAAAAAAAAAAAGTTGTCTTTACTTTAGATAAAAACAGTAACAAAACACTAAAATAACAACCTAAGTTAACTAAAAACCTAGAACAGACGCTAAATTAACGCACTAACGCTATAGAACAATAACTGTTATTACTTACGCGTATCTAGGACGATCTGCCTACACAGGAGGGGGTAGTGTAAAGCACTAGTCTCTAAAAAGTGTTACACCCTAATTTACCTCTAACTTAGCTCCTTTACGTTTCTGTTCCTGCCTGTAATTTAGTTATAGCATTCTAAACTTCCCTGTATTCTAGCAGTATAAAGGCACAAGGAGAATTATCTATAGATAGATAGTTTTTAAGTATTCTTTGTACAAGACCTATAGGAATAGAATTTTCTCTGTGTTACCTATCCTAGTGCTCCTAGACACCTTGTAGCGGATACACACGCATTCTAGAGCTTTCTATTATCCTGTGTCGTTACACTAACTATAATCTAAGTACTCTCTAATTATAATAATCTAAGGTACTTTATAATAATAAAGGAGCTCTCTCCTAAACAAGCCTACTAGGCAGAGGAACTAGCAAGATATAACTTTAAAGTTAAATATAAACTAGGCCTAGAAAATATAATAGATAGCCCCTTAAAGCGCCTTAACTATATATAAGGCCTTATAGTTAGATAATAGTAAGCGCTAAGAGACGTAATACTCCTAACTTTATAATAAAAGCTTTAGATATAGGCACTCTAGATATCTATAGCTTAAAACGCTAAACAGGCAGTAATAGGTAATAACTACCCTAGGGGAGTCCTAACAGGGACCTGTTACCCCTCTAAAACAGTCTCTAAGGAATTCTGCTAATATAGGCTTAGTTTTAGAGATACGTCTCTCTTAGCTCTTAACTCTCTGTCTATAGGTTATAATAGCTAGGGTTTACCTAACTTCTTTAAAGCTAGTAGAGTAGTCCTAGACGTTCTATTAGCTCCTTGTAGCTAGGATAATTAAGTTAGAGCCCCTATTAATCTTAGTAGTAGGGTAGTCCTAGACGTTCCCTTAGCTCTTTATAGCTAGGATAATTAAGTTAGAGCTCCTATTAATTTAAGTAGTAGGGTAGTCCTAGACGTCCTAATAGCTTTCCTGTAGAGCATAGATAATTAAGTTAGAGCCCCTACTAACCTTATAAACAAAGGTACGTAAGAGGAATTTATATACGCCTTAGAGATACTAGAACGCCTTACTAATTTTATTAGGCAGGTCTAGAAGCAGGATAAGGCCTATCCTGCCTATAAGTTGCTAGTATATTAGGAAGCAGGCAGAGTAAAGAAGGGCTAGCTACACTAGGAGGTTAACCCTAGTAGCACCCTACAATAGAGTAGGAAAGTATAGATTCCTAATAATATAACTCTACGCAAAACTATCTTATTAAGGAACTATAACAACCTTATAGGAGGTTATTATAGTATTAAGAAGACTGTAGAGCTACTAAAACAAAAGTACTATTAGCCTAAACTAGGTAAGGACGTATATAAGTATATCTACAGGTGCCTAGCTTGTTAATTAAATAAGATCTAGAGATATAAATCCTAGGGACTACTTATCCTACTCCTAGTACTAGATATAGCGTAGTAGCACTACTCTCTTAACTTTGTTATAGACTTACTAGTGTTAAAAGATACTAGAGGGAATAAGTATAACACTATCCTTGTAACAACCTGCAATAGAATTGTTTAGTGTTGTAGTGTTCTAGAGCTATCCTTAGTTGGTATTAGTCTTGCCCTTAGCAAAGCTGCGCAAAACCCGCGCTGCTTGCTATCTTTAGAAGAGACAAGTATTATTCTTGTTATTAAATATACCTATAGCTATCCCTCTACTATCTATCCCTAGTGTAAAGCAAGTACTATTACCTATAACTAGAACCTTATATAATAATACTTTGTTAATCTAATAGTCTAGGGATAGATCTAACTACTTAAACAAACAGTTAGGGGGCACCTATAAGAGAGATCTAACTACCCTTATCTTAAACCTAGCAGAAGGGCAACTCTAGTAGGATTTCTTTAATTAACAAAGAGATCCTAACTCCTATAATAAGCGTACCTCTAACGCTTTAAGAGCATATTTAAGCTGCTAAACACTAATATAATAAGCTTTAGGCCTTATAGCGCCTACGCTTACTTAAAGCTAAGATTACACAACTAGAGGGCATAGAGAACTACACTACTCTAAGCATAGTAGAGACTATTAAGGGGACCTTAAGGGCTAGTATGTATAAGCAGGACGTATCTATAACGCTTGTACCTTAACCTATAAAGTGCGCGCTTAAACCTAAAGACCTAGCTAAATATAGGGGAAAGAATCTTAAAGAATATTATAAGTTCTTCTACTCCTATAAGATAGCCTTCTAACTATTACTATAAGAGTTTAGTAACCCTAAAGATAGGATACTCTAGGTAATGTAGTACCTGTTAGGGGACCTAAGGGAGCTTTAGTACACGCACTTTAAGCGCACGTTTAGAGCATAAGAAGAGACACCTAGCTAGAGGTACTTTAAACAGTACTTACTAGACTTACTCTCTAATCCTATAAACTATACCTTAGAATTAGCTACAGCTTACGCTTATGCTATATAGCAGAAGGACTAAATAGTCTATGCTTTTATAACCTACTTAGAGGTCTTAGAGGATTAACTTACCCCCTATACTAAAGAATAGAGGGTCTAACACTTATTCTCTAAGCTTTAGCTAGAATTATAAAGGGTAATTACTAATTACTATTAGGTACTAGCTACACGCAAAGACCTAGTAGCGTTAGGCTCTACACTTAAGCGCAACCTACGCTGTTTATTACTAACTTGTATACCTAGCACACACTATAAGGGTACCTAGAGGCACAAGAGGTAAAAGCAAGGAGATAACGCCTCTACTAACAAAGGCCTATATAATAAGAGTAATGTTACCTACTTTAAGTGTAATAAGACTAGCTACTATACTAACAAATGTTAAAGCAGTAACTCTAACTCTAACTCTAACCCTAACTAGATCTTAGTTTAAATTAACTAGATAGGAAAAGGCTAAGCCTTACTAGCTACCTAGAGATAGTAAAGCGCATCCTAGTATATATTTTACTAGGTATAAAGCGCATGTGTAACGCATCTAGGAGGCTACACTAGAACAATAATTATAGGTTATTCTTAATCCTTAGGCAGATATAAGCTTAATTAGCTAAAGGATTACTATAGAAATAGACCTGCTACCTATTAAGGAGGTAGAACTCCTACGCCTAGGATAGATTAGTATATAGTAATAAAGTATATACGCTGTATATACGCTGTAGGTACGCTTAACTAATAATATAGGAGTAGAGCGTTGCGTGCGCACTACTATATATAGAGTTAATAAGGAAGGGGTCCCTCTACTCCTTAGAAACCCCTTCCTCTAACAAGAACATATCTATCTAGATTATAGATTATAATCCTAGCGTTAGGGGTACATAGAAGCTAACATTTAGCTTATTACTTCTACTAAACTTAATAAAGCTAACCCTAACCCCTACTTTTAGGAGTCCTCTAAGCTACTAGTATTAATTTAGAATGTAATACTTTTATCTATAAAGTATATATAGCGCAGGAGCCTTACATCCTAGACGCTTTAGCAGATTACACTAACGTATTTAGTAAAGAAGCTACTACTACTCTACCTAGCTTTAAATCCTTAGATTACGCAATTCTACTTATAGAAGGAAAGGAACCTTCCTATAGACTGCTCTATAACCTTTCTATACGTAAGCTAAAGCTGCTATATAAATACTTAGAGCAAGCGCTAAGTAATAGATAGATTTAACATAGCACTAGCCCTGCAGAAGCATCTATACTATTTATCTCTAAGAAAGATAGAATACTCTGCCTCTATGTAAACTATTAAGGCCTAAACGCTGTTACTATAAAAGATTATTGCCTACTCCTACTTATTAGGGAGATACTAGATTGCCTATTAGGCGCACGTTACTATATAACTCTAAACCTTAATAACACCTATTATTAGCTAAGGATTAAAGCAGGGGATAAGTAGAAAACTGCCTTTAGGACCTAATATAGTTACTTTAAGTACTTAGTAATGCTATTTAGGCTAACTAATACTCCTACCAGCTTCTAGGCCTATATTAATAAGGCCCTAATTAAACACTTAGACTATATCTATGTAGTTTACCTAGATAATATCCTTATCTATATAGGGAGCAATAATATTACGCTCTACTAGCGCGCTATACGCTTAGTACTTTAGTCCCTACATAAGGCAGAACTATATATTAACTTATAGAAATGCATATTTATATTAGACATAGTACACTTCCTTAGTTTTATTATTAACACGTATAGTTTATGCGCTAATCTAGCTTAGGTAAGCACTATTACTAAATAGCTACAGCCTACTAACATTAAGAAGCTGTAATCCTTCCTAGGCTTTACAAACTTCTATTAACACTTTATTAAGGGATACGCTAGAGAGACAGCTCCTCTTACAGATTTATTAAAGAAGAACTAAGACTTCTAATAGAATAAAGCTACAAACTACTTATTTAAAATGCTAAAGACCTGCTTCTTAAGTGCGCCTATTCTACGCTATTTTAATACAGCCCTCCTAATCTAAGTAGAGACAGATACGTCTACATTTGCTATATTAGGCATACTCTCCTAACTCTTTAAAGATAAGCAGTAGCACCTAGTTACCTTTACCTCTTAAAAGCTACAAGCTGCTAAGCTAAATTATAAGGTCTATAACCTAGAGCTACTTGCTATAGTATATAGCTTTAAGTAGTAGAGGTATTACCTTAAAGGCACATAGTATACTATATAGGTGCTAAGTAATTACAATAACCTATATAGTATACACGCTACATAAAAGCTAAACCTGTAGTAAGCTAGATAGGCTATATATGTTAGGGGCTTTCTACCTTAGGCACGCTAACCCTTAGAGACACCTTAGGGCTACCCTAGTAACCTGTTAGAGCTTACATACGTATATATTCTCCTAAATTCTTAGGGGCTTAACCCCTAAGGATTTGTCTTATCCTGTCTAATACTATACGTTTTGTCTTATTTCTCTTGCCTGCCTATAGTGCCCTTATAATTCAAATCCTTTATACTCCCTCTTAGAAGAGGCAGTTAAAAGAGATATCTGATTTTTTCTATACCTATTATAATAGCTAGAAATTAACGTTGTCTACGTGCTGCTAGTAATAACAACGCTACAGGCTTACAACAGCCTAGCCCTAGTAGCAACCTAATAGATCCCTAGAGGTATCCTATACACAATGTAGTAGCGAACTTGTTACTACCTAGCATACCCCTAGCTAGCAACACAACGCCTAGTACATCCAACAACTAAGCGTTAGGTCCTATAGAATTAGGAGACAAACAGGCTTATAGCCCTACTAGTACTCTAACAGATGTACTATTATATTAGAGTTAGGTTAACCTAGCGACTAGTTTGAATGCAGACCCCCTGCCTGCTGTAGGGACGCCTAGGCTAGATCCTATAGCCATCCTAACTATAGGCTAACCCTTATTTGTTAAGCAACTCCTTAGGAACCTTTTTAAGGCAGAACTTGCTAGAGCTAGTAAGGCTAAACTAGCTATCTAAAGGAACTAGATTAACTAAGCCTTATAAGCCCTAGGCTTAACTAAAGGCAGGAACTAGTTAGAGCCTAACTAGCTAGCGTTTAACAAGGCTAGAAAAATTATCTAGGTTCTAAATAACATTTAACTTAAACCTAAGCTAGGTACTAAGAGCAAAGCTCTATCCCTCTAGCAAGTAGACTAGTAGATTAAAGATATTAAAACAGCTTTTTAGTACGCATAAGTACTAGAGGACTCTATTACAAGGACCTACTAGGCTATAGGTACTATCTAGTTTAGTATCTATTGCAAACTAATCTAATAATAGATTAACTAGGGATCTATCTAATTATAGTCTAATCTTAAGGCAGAGGAGGAGCAACTTGTATAAGACCCTATCCTTACTAAGTATAAGAACTATACTAAGTTCTTTAATATTAAGTAGAGAGAAGGTAATATAGTTAACACCTTTTTAATGCTGCTAAATTGCTAGGAGTTACTACTACTACATAGCTTCTTTAAGTTTAATAATAGTACTAAGGACTATAACTTTAAGATTACCTTTATGTAGTCTAAAACCCTACCTTATCTCTAATAGGAGATCTAGCGTAACAGTAGTCTAGATAACATCTAGCAATAGTATAAGTTTAAACAAGCCCTCTATAACGTAGAGACAGTAGCTCGCCCTATAACTACTTATAGGAGTAATAATGCTAACTATAGCAAAAGGCACGCTACATCTCCTAATTAGAAGGGAAACAAGAGATATACCAGCTGCAGGGGCACACCTACCTGCAGCTAGGGCGACAGCACCCTAGTAGCTACTAGGTTAAACAATAGTAATAAGGGCTAAGGTTAGAACAAAGACTAGGGTAACTAGAAAAGCTATTAGAAGAACTGTAGCTATAACTCCTATAAAGGAAATAATAGCAGCAACTCCTAGTTAACAGGAGAGTTAGGAAAAGGGAAGCCCTAGTTGCTAACCTATCCTAACTATAACTAGGGCCTAAGACTAAGGGAAAGCAAACCTGTATTATAGTTACTGTATCTCTCCTAGGCCCTAATAGGTTCCTAATATTGCTCTAAGCTCTCTACAACTTAGGAGCAGAGCTAAACCTTATTAGCTAACGTGTAGTAGACAAACTACACCTAGAACACAAACTATTCTATTAAAGACTAGTAGCTACATTCCTTAATAGTAACTACCTAGACATTTAGCAACCCTATAATCTAACTATTAATTGCCCTAATAGTAATAGTATAGTTAAATCTATAGGCCTGCAAGAGTTCTAGTTAGCTACTTTTAAAGGATATAACTAAGTACTAGGCTACCTATAGTTAGTATCTGCTAACCTATGCATACGCTTCTCTAAAGGTATATATAAGTAGTTCCCTAAGGACGCAGAGAGAGTACATATTACTACTATATAGGACTTATTCTACTCTATAGAACTAGGGGAAAAGGCGTACCTTATGCACCTAGGTAACTTAGTCTACTAAGTCTTAGAGGAGGCAATTAACACCCTATTAGGAAGTAACTAGGAAGACAGTAGACTACTACTAGCCTAGGGGCTAAGTAGGGACGCTGTCCTTAACGCAGAATACTTCTATAATAAGGGACTCCTCTAGCTCTAGAATAAAATGCTTAAAGCTATAGACTACCTTTAGCATTACGTTGCGTAGCACCTAGACCTATTATAGCTCCCTAAAGCTACAGGGAAGCGCATAGTAGCAAGCACTATTTAGGAGCCCCCTTAACGCTCTAGGATGCTACCTACAGGCATAGCCTAAGTCCTCCTAGACAATAATAAAGACTACTCTTCTATTAACCCTGCAGATAATAAACTAGACCTAGAGGAGCTTAAGCACGTCCCTCTAGAGCTGCACTATAAGTAGTTTGTATTTAGTAAGCACTAGTCTAGTGTATTAGCACTGTATTAGGATTATAATCACTCTATTAATATTAAACTAGGAAGTAAGATTCTAAACATGCCTATCTATAACCTCTCTAGGAAGGAGCTAGAAATACTACAGGCCTACCTTAATATAGTATAGGAGAAAGGTTAGATACGTCTAAGCAAGTCCCCTGCTAGGGCACTTATTCTATTTGTGCTAAAAGCTAACAGTATACTACAACTCTGTGTAGACTACAGGGGCCTTAATAAGGTTACTATTAAGAACTAGTATCCTATTCCCCTAGTAAATAAGATGCTAGACAGGCTATTAAAAGCTGCTATCTTCTCTAAGCTAGATCTACGTAATACCTACTATAGGCTCTAGATTAAGGAAGGTAATAAGTAGAAAATAGCTTTTAAAACTAGGTATAGTTATTTTAAATACCTAGTTATGCCTTTTAGGTTAGCAAACGCTCTAGCTATGTTCTAATCCTATATCTAGAGAGCCCTAGGGGGTCTTATTAACTGCATCTATATAGTTTATCTAGATAATATCCTTATATACTTAGAGTACAAGAAGGATTATTAAGCCTACGTTAAGGAGATCTTAGATTAACTTGTTAAATAGGGGTTATTTTATAAGGTAAGTAAATGTTTGTTTATAATAAAGTTAGTTAAGTTCCTAGGCTTTATTATTACACCTAGTAGAGTAGTTATAGACCCTATCTGCGTGCAAACAATCTAAGAGTAGCTAGAGCCTAAGAGATATAAGGATATCTAAGTGTTCCTTAGCTTTACTAACTTCTATTAAAGGTTTATCTTTAACTACTCTAGGATTATGCGCCTATTAGTAGACTATATAACCTCTGCCTAGAGGCTAGAGTTAGAGCTAGGAGGCTCTGCTATAATAACAGGGGGAAGAAAACGCTAGCAAAAACCTATAAGGGCCTAACAAGATAGTACAAACTATAGAGTTAGCTAGAGGAAGTACGCTAGGCCTTCCTTACTATTAGGAAGAAGTTTACTAAAGCCCCTATGCTACAGCACTTTAATTCTAATAAGCTAATTATAGTTCTTACTAATATATTAGACTTTGCTATAGCTACTATATTGCTATAACTATAATTATTAGAAGTATTAATAGAATAACACTAGAAGCTAGTAGCATTCTAGAGCAGGAAGTTTTAAGGCCTATTAACTAGATAGCATACCTATAACAAGGAACTAGCTACAATTATTAAGGCATTTAGGTAGTAGCAACACTACCTTAAGCACGCCCTATTAATAGTCTAAGTACTCTCTAATTATAATAACCTATAGTACTTTATAACTACAAAGAAGCTCTCCCTAAGCAAGCACGCTAGGTAGAGGAGCTAGCTAGGTATAACTTTAAAGTTAAATATAAGCCTAGACTAGAGAACTCTATAGATAGCCTCTTAAGGCGCCCTAATTATGTAAAGGGACTAGTTATTAGAGAGCAGCAGGTACTACGTAACGCTATACTGCTAACTCTCTAGCAGAAGCTTTAAATATAGACTATCTAGAAGTCTAAGGCTTAAAATGTTAAACAGGCAATTAGGGTAATAGGCGGCCCTAGTAGGGGTTCTGCAGGATCCTAGCAACTCTCTAAAACTGCCCCTAAGGAATTCTACCTACTAACAGGTACTAGAGATACGTCTCTCTTAGCTCTTAACTAGCTATCTACAGGCTATAGCAGCTAGGGTTAATCTAAACTATTTAAAGCTTAGGAACCTAGCTTTAATGTTGCAGAGGCTCTCCTTTATAACCTTAATAGACAAGTTAGGTTACCTACCTACCTTGCAAATAATACTGCGCAAGGCAAATCTACATACGCCCTAGACACACTAGAACGCTTAACTAACTATATTAGATAGGTTTAGGAGTAGGACGCTGCCTATAAGTTGCTAATAAGTTAGAAAGCAGGCAGAGCAGCTAAAGGTTACTACTACTAGGAGGTTAACCTAGTAGGATCCTGCGCAGGAGTAGGAAAGTATAGATTCCCTAAGACGTAACTCTTTGCTAAACTATCCTTACAAAGAACTATAATAACCCTATAGGGGTTACTATAGTTATAAGAAGACTGCCTAGCTGTTAAAATAAAAGTACTACTAGCTAAACCTAAAGAAGGATATACATAAGTACGTTTAGCATTATGCAGCGTGCTAACTAAACAAGATCTATAGGCATAAGCTATAGGGGTTACTAGTCTTACTCCCTATACCTAATACACCCTAGCAGCACTACTCTCTAGACTTTGTAACAGATCTACTAATGTTAAAGGATAACTAAGAGAATAAGTATAACTTAATCCTAGTCCTAGTAAATAGGTTTAGTAAGTATATCTAGTACCTGCCTGTAACTAAGGCAATTACTTCCTAGAGGGTAGCTAAACTACTGCTCTAGCAGTGCTTCCTTAAACATAGTCCCCTAATACCCTAATATTAGACTATAGATTAGTGTTTACTAGTTAATTCTAGTCTAACATCTACTACTATTTAAAGATTAACTATTACCTTAGTATAGCCTTTTACCTATAGACTAACAGACAGACAGAGCGCTAAAACTAGGAGTTAGAAATATACCTGCGCATCTATATAAACTACTAATAGGATAACTAGGTAGATTTATTACTATACGCAGAATACGTATATAACTTAAAGGCTTACTTAGTATATAGAGAGTCCCCTATTAAGGTAGCTTACAGGATTAACCTACAAGGCTTTAATAGAGTCTCTAATAAGCACTAGTTACACTGCCTCCTAGAACCCTAGGCTAATAGTAGAAAGGCACTAGACCTCTGCTAGCAGGTAATTAGACAGCTAGAACAGTAGCATAATCTATAGGTAGCAGCAAAGAATAGCTTAGAGTACGCCTAGAAGAGCAATTCTTATTAGTATAATACTAAGTAGGTAGATAGACACTTTGCTAAAGGCAAGCAAGTGCTACTCTAAGCAAAGAACCTAACAACTAGTTAACTATCTAAGAAGTTTAACGCCTGTTACCTAGGTCTATTTACTATTGTAAAGAAGATTAGCAAACTAGCTTATAAGCTAGACCTACTACTATTAATAGATAGAGTGCACCTAGTGTTTAATATATTATTACTTAAACTATAGAGGGAACCCTTTATAGAGAGGAGGTTCTAGCTAGGTCCTACGTAGATCCTAGAGGATACTCTCCTAGTTAAGAGGTATAAAGTTAAAGGGATTCTGCAGCACTGTAACACTTAAGCCTGTAGGCAAGAGTACCTAGTAAAGTAGCTAAGTTAGCTAAATAAAGAAGCTACCTAGGAGCTACTAGAGAACCTTAACTACTGCAAGGAAATCCTTAAAGAGTACCTTAAGACAGCAACTAATATACTATAGTAATCTACTTGCAAGCGTAAGGCTAATACTTAGTTAGGTTAAGGCAATCTAAACCTGCCTTAGCAGAAGAGGGGTTGCCTAAGGAAATCCCCCTAGGATAGAACCCTTACATGCTACAAAACTATAGACAATATGTTAACCTAGGGTTACTGCCCTAAGGCTATAGATTAGCCTAGCGACTATCTAAGGTAGGGGACAAGGGTCTTAAGAGCATAGGGGTAGGTACAGAGGTTTATATAGTTACTACATTTAATCTACTACTATATATTATCTAAAAAGCAATCTAAAAGTAGAAGGTCTTATAAGCCCCTAGTAGGGCTAGACTAGAAGTTAGGACTACCTGTATAACAGCGCTCTAGAGTCCTCTAAGCTCTAGAGAACGTAGATTTAGTAGGAGAGATTATTAACTACTAGAAAGGCGCAGCTAGGGTATTAGCAGTAGAAGGCACATTAGTGCTGTAGTAGTACTAACACTTCTCTGCACCCCTAGCAGCACTATCCTACTAGAACACACGCTTAACCTCTATATTAATAACTACGTTAGACAGTTCCTTCTAGCTAACTGTACCTAAGGTAGCCTATATAGAAATTAGCTATAGTAAAGGTAAAGGGTTAAGGTAGAACTTATATTAAAGTGCTACAGGTTATACTTATATAAAACCTAATAAGCCTTATTATAGTTAACCTAACTTAAGCCTAAGTCCTTTACATAGTAACTAACAGCAGTATTATAGAACACAAAGCTAAGATATTAAGCTTTAGCGTAGTTAAAGGTAGTCTACTAATAGTACTAGATAGTACCTAGGATATTATCCTCAGTTACAGCGTTACCTTGTTAGGCAGTCTCCTTATTTGTCTTATAGATAGCGCGCTTAAGAAGGAAGTTAAGCATGTTAATAGCGCAGTAGAAGTAAGGCGCGATCTATATAGGTTAGTATCAGGCAGGCACTAGGCAGAGCTCTAGGCTTACCTTAATACATCTACTAACGTTGCTAGATGTGCACCTATTACATATACTAAAGTTGTTCTTGCGCGTGTAGTACCCTATAGGGCGCCTAAAGACCTAAATAAACAACTTAATTAAGCTGTTAGGATTAGTAGAGAACTTAGTAGTAAGCTTCTTTATATACTTAGGGCACTAAAACTGCGTAAGGGAAGGCTGTAGGGCTATATTATTAGGCAGCGTATAGACAAAGTCTAGTAGCTTAGAGTTATTAATATGCAAAGGTAGGAGAGGCATAATAATAATAAAGAAGTAGAGTAGAAAGTGTGTAGAGTGTAAAGTAAAGTGTAGATAAGGAAGACAAAGTTAAGGTATCTACTTGTTATATACTACAACTCTCTTACCTCTATCTACTGCCTACTAACGTTCTGCTACTTTACTGCCTACCTTCTAAACAATTAAACGCCTATACTTTATATAGTTAGTAAGGAATAATGCGCGCCTAATAGGACACTTACTATACATCTATAAGGTATTCTAAGTCTAGAGCAAGTAACAGCTAACAACATAACAAAGGTACTAGTTAACACTACGCAATTAATAGATAAACTTCTATAACAGGAGTAATCTAAGCATAGAGTAACGCCTCTAGGTATTGTTACAATAAACTACCTATATATAGCGTGTTATCTTAGGCCTACTTACGCAGGAGCAGGACAACCCTTAGGCACTAACTAGATACCCTATAGGGTACCTCTTAGGTAAAGGTAATAATATGTCTAACTAAACTGCTGTAGCAGTAAGGTAAACAGTCTACGCTTCTAGCAACTGCAGTTGTCTAGAACAAGGGTAATAATGTCTCTATAGAGCTTATAGACAAAGGACCTTAGGTAAGGACACTTAATAACCTATAGGGGAACAAGTTGTTATACTAAACAGTCTAGGGCAGCAGATTACTACACCTAACACTAGCTCCTAGGCAATTACAGTCCCTAGACTTAGAGTAGCAGTACCCTACAGGGACTATAGTGCGGTAATAGGTACCCTATAGGGAGAGCCTACTATAAAACACTATATAGCTTGTCCTATATATTCTACCACGCTCCTAGAGGTTAAGGCTACTAGACTAAGAGCACTAGATCCTTAAGGGGACTGCAGTAAGGCTGTAGACACCCTATAGGGCAGTACTAGCTAGACACTTATTTAGTAATCTACTAAACTATTACCTAACTCCCTAATAGTCCTAACTACAGGTTTTAGAGTAAAACAATCCCTATAGATCTGTAGGTAAGGTTACCTAGCAAGCAGCAAACTAGTGCTAGTTGCACCCTGTAGGGAGTTGTTTGTGCTAACATAACCTAATAGATCTAAACACCTACTAATAAGCAAGCTAGCTTTCTCCTAACTATTTTCCTCTTATATTAGAGGTTTTTTTAGAGTTTAAATAGGCAAGCATTAGGCACATAGGGTTTAGCAGCCTAGGATAGACTGCAAGAAGGGGGCTATTGTTAAGGGCTTTCTACCTTAGGCACGCTAACTCTTAGAGACACCTTAGGGCTACCCTAGTAACCTGTTAGAGCTTACACACGTATATATTCTCCTAAATCCTTAGGGGCTTAACCCCTAAGGATTTGTCTTATCCCGTCTAATACTATACGTTTCGTCCTATCTCTCTTGCCTGCCTACAGTGCCCTTACAATATACCTAGGGGCTTTTAATTTTAAGGTAGAACACTGTCTAGGCAAAATAAACCCTGCAGATAGCCCCTCTAGAAGGGCAGATTACAAACAGGAGAACCTATTACTAACCTAATTATTACCTACCTTGCAGAACAAATTGTTAGTAATAGATATAGCTAGTAGAGTAAGCAGATCTATAAATAAGCTAAGCTTGTTAGGTACATATAAGACACACGTTGCTACAGTTTGTAGAACTAGGAAGGTCCCTACTACTAGCGCTATAGAATGCATGCTATACGTGCTACGCCTACTAGCTAGAGTACTAGTTAGTAGCAAACCTGCAATAGTAGAGTCTTAATTACTTGATAAAACCTTGCACTAACTATAATAAAGGGACGCCTTTACTTAGGGTTAGATTATAAGCTTAATAAGTAAGGATAGCACTTAAAGACGCAGCAGAGCACAGGTATAGCGCTTAGACAAAAACAAAGTCCTAAGATATAATAGTAGAATATATATTCTAGAGGAACTAGCTATTAGGCAAGAGATTTTATTCTAGAACTATAACACGCGTATAGTAGGCTATTTTAGCACATATAGGACACTTAAGCTAATTAGGAGAACCTACTACTAGCTAACTCTTAGTTAAGATATCTAGGAATACGTAAGAACTTATACTATCTACTAAAGGAGCAAAGCTTTAAGGCATAGCAAGTATAGGACGCTATTACTATTACCTACACTAAAGGAAATCTTTAAAGAAGTTACACTAGACTTTATTACTAGCTTACCCCTAGCTAAGGATTCCTTAGGTTGCGCCTTTAATGCAATCCTTATAATTATATACTGCTTCTCTAAGATAGCACTCTATCTACCTGCGTTAAAGACATAGGATGCAAAGCAGTTTGTAGAAGCCTACTTTGCACATGTTATACTTAAGTATAGGATATAAAAGGGTATTATATTAGATAGGGAACTATCTTTACCTCTACATTTTAGACAGAAATCTGCTACTAACTATAGGTAAAGCGCAGGCTTAGCACAGCCTTTTATCTATAAACTAATAGGCAAACTAAATACTAGAATTAAACACTTAAGCAGTATCTTTAGATATTTATCTTAGAGTCCTAAGAGAACTAGGTAAAGCTACTATTAACTGCACAGTTTGATTATAACAACTTAGTGTATAAATCTACTAAAATAACTCCCTTCTATGCTGTATATAGTAAACACCTACTACTTACTAAGCCTCCTGTAGACAGTAGGCCTAAGGGGGAGGTACTAGATGTAGTCTAAAGAGTAAAGTAACTGCATAACGCACGTGCAACGCTTATACAGCACTTAGAGAAAGCATATAAGTATTAAAGCTAGTATTACAACAAGAAATATAAGAATAAAGTCTTCTACCTAGGCAATCTAGTGTTACTTAGCACTAAGAACATTAACCTAGCCTACTAACTAAGCAAGAAACTTTCTAGCAAGTTTATTAGCCTATTCTAAATCTAGGACGCAATTAGAACGTAGGCATACTGCCTACTCTTACTACCTTTATACTATATTTATAACGTCTTCTACGTATCTCTATTAGAATAATAGAAACCTAGGGCTAAAGGGGAAGATAACACCTATCTACTAGAGGTGACCCTAGAAGGTAAAGAAGTGTAGGAGGTAGAAAAGATCCTAGGGAAACAAACAAAGAGAGGCTAACTAGAGTACCTACTCTGCTAGAAAGGCTATAATAAGACCTAGGACATATAGACTCTAGTGTTAGACTTTAAAAATATAGATAATACTATCTAGGAGTATAAATTAGGTTAGAGATTCTTATATATAAAAAGAACATTAAGATTATCTTAAGCGCGCTATTATTGCACGTAAGGAGCAATCTAATTTACTAGCCTTAGGCCTACTATTATATAAGAAAAAAATCCTTTTAAAGCTATGCACTACGCGTGTCTTAGCCCTATATTATCTACGCCCTAACTATTAATAATAACCTAGTTGTCTTTATTCTCTGCACTACCCCTACTACTACTGCTATTATTATCTTTATCCTCCTTACTACGAGCACTACCCTTACTACTAGCACTACCCTTACTACTAGCACTACTCTCCTCTAACTCTAACTCTAACTCTAACTTATTACTACTACTACTACTACTCTAGAAGAGGTTAGCATACGCTCTAGACGCGCTAAAGGAGCAAACTTACTATATAGGCTGCGTGCCCTATAAGCTGCTTAAGGGCAGACGTAATGCAGCGCTGCTCTACTAGAATTAGACCTAGGAACTAGGGAGAAGTTGTTAGTACCTAGGTAGCAACACCTATAGGTGTGCTAGTGTAGGCTGTAATATAGCAGCAGCTAGACAGCTCTAAGTTAAATTAGCGCTAGCAACACGTAAGTTAAACGCCTTGCGTAATTACAGTAGCATTAGTATAAGGAGTAGTAGTAGTATTAATAGTAGTATTGTATTAGCAGCGCAAAGCATAGAGGTAATTTACACAGCTATTAAGTATAGCAGGCACCTATATAAATTAGCTAAAGCGCACTTACAGCGTGCTACTATTAAACTTACCTTAGTGTAGCTACCTTAATTTTCCTTTACATAATACTTATAGCAGTAATACTTAGGCTTCTTATAGTCCTTCTTCTGCTTTATAATGTTCTATGCGTAGCGTAGGTAAGTCTCTACTATAGCAACATAGTCTACACGCTTATTAGTATTAAGGAACAGAAACAGCTATTAGTTTTAAAGGTAAGACTTCTTAATAAACTTAGGGTTATAATAGTAAACTATAGTAGGAGTAAGGAGCGTGTAAGAAACGTGCGTAAAAGTATTATTATTATAGTATTAAGAAAGAGTAAAGGGAAGAGGTTTTACTACCTACTAGGCTGCTAAGCTAAAAAATCAGGCAACAGTGCGTATAGTAATACTTTTACCTTAAATTATAATAAATATAAGGTATATCTATAATAATTACAACATGTAGGCACTACGCACAAAGCACGCCTATAGGAAGCCCTAACTACCTACCTATAGACACTCTTTTTCCTCCCTTTAAGGCAAGGTTTTTATTAAGGCTATATAAGGTTGCTGCTAGGGATAGTAGCTAGAGGGGGAGGTTCTATAACAACCTGCAATAGAATTGTTTAGTGTTGTAGTGTTCTAGAGCTATCCTTAGTTAGTATTAGTCTTGCCCTTAGCAAAGCTACGCAAAACCTACGCTGCTTGCTATCTTTAGAAGAGATAAGTATTATTCTTATTATTAAATATACCTATAGCTATCCCTCTACTATCTATCCCTAGTGTAAAGCAAGTACTATTGCCTATAACTAGAACCTTACAATCCTAGTCTTTATAGACAGGTTTAGCAAGTATATTTGCTACTTACTAGTAACAAAGACAATAACAGCGTAATAGTTAGCTAATCTACTTATAGAGTAGTGCTTTTTAAAGTAAGGTCTACTAGACACGCTGTTATTAGATTATAGTTTAGTGTTTACTAGCTAATTTTAGTCTAATATCTACTACTACCTTAAGATAAAACATCTACTTAGTATAGCCTTTTACCTATAAACTAACAGGCAGACAGAGAGACAGAACTAGGAGTTAGAAATGTATCTCTATATATATATAAACTATTACTAGGATAACTAGGTAGATCTCTTGCTATACGTAGAGTACGTATATAACTTAAAAGCTTACTTAGTATATAGTTAGTCCCCTATTAAATTAGCTTTTAGTCTAGATCTAAAAGGGTTTAATAGGGTGCTAGATAAGCACTAGCTACGTTGTCCTTCTAAAGTCTAGGATAGAGACGCAAAGGTGCTAGAACTATGTTAGTAGGTAACTAGGCGTCTAACTAGATAGTATAAGATATAGTCTATAGCTAAGGAGGCTTTAGAGTATACCTAGTAGAGCAATGCCTAGTAGTATAACACTAAGCACTCTAAGAGACACTTTGTAGAAGGAGACAAAGTACTTCTTTATACTAAGAACCTAGTTACTAGCTATCCTTTAAAGAAGTTTAACGCACGCTATCTAGAACTATTTATAGTTACCTAGAAGGTAGGGAAACTAGCGTACTAACTAGAGTTACTACCCTCTATAGATAGAGTGCACCTAGTATTTAACGTGTTACTACTTAAACCCTAGAGAGAACCTCTTGTAAGCAAGAGGTTCTAGCTAGGTCTAATCTAGATACCTAGTAATAGTAACGTTGCTCTAGCTAACTGTTACAAGGTTAAAGGTATCTTAGAATATTAGGATACTGCGTCTTATAGGCGCAAGTACTAAATTAAGTAGCTAGGTTAGGGTGTAGAACACTTAACCTAGGAACTACTAGACAACCTTAATTAATATAATTAACTATTAGAGGAATACTACAAGTACGTTAAAAGGGCGCCTTTAAGCAGACGCAAGAGGCAGATTATAACAACCTGTAATAGAATTGTTTAGTGTTGTAGTGTTCTAGAGCTATCCTTAGTTAGTATTAGTCTTGCTCTTAGCAAAGCTGCGCAAAACCTGCGCTGCTTACTATCTTTAGAAGGGACAAGTATTATTCTTGTTATTAAATATACCTATAGCTATCTCTCTACTATCTATCCCTAGTGTAAAGCAAGTACTATTGCCTATAACTAGAACCTTATATAATAATACTTTATTAATCTAATAGTCTAGAGATAGCTCTAACTACTTAAACAAACAGTTAGGGGGCACCTATAAGAGAGATCTAACTACCCTTATCTTAAACCTAGCAGAAGGGCAACTCTAGTAGGATTTCTTTAATTAACAAAGAGATCCTAACTCCTATAATAAGCGTATCTCTAACGCTTTAAGAGCGTATTTAAGCTGCTAAACGCTAATATAATAAGCTTTAGGCCTTATAGCGCCTACGCTTACTTAAAGCTAAGATTGCACAACTAGAGGGCATAGGGAACTACACTACTCTAAGCATAGTAGAGACTGTTAAGGGGACCTTAAGGGCTAGTATGCATAAGTAGGACGCATCTATAACGCTTGTACCTTAACCTATAAAGCGCGCACTTAAACCTAAAGACCTAGCTAAATATAGAGGAAAGAATCTTAAAGAATATTATAAGTTCTTCTGCTCTTGTAAGATAGCCTTCTAACTATTACCTTAAGAGTTTAGCAACCCTAAAGATAGGATACTCTAGGCAATGCAGTACCTATTAGGGGACCTAAGGGAGCTTTAGTACACGCACTTTAAGCGCACGTTTAGAGTATAAGAAGAGACACCTAGCTAGGGGTACTTTAAACAGTACTTACTAGACTTACTCTCTAATCCTATAAACTATACCTTAGAATTAGCTACAGCTTACGCTTATGCTATATAGCAGAAGGACTAAATAGTCTATGCTTTTATAACCTACTTAGAGGTCTTAGAGGATTAACTTATCCCCTATACTAAAGAACAGAGGGTCTAACACTTATTCCCTAAGCTTTAGCTAGAATTATAAAGGGCAATTACTAATTACTATTAGGTACTAGCTACACGCAAAGACCTAGTAGCGTTAGGCTCTACACTTAAGCGCAACCTATGCTATTTATTACTAACTTATACACCTAGCACACGCTATAAGGGTACCTAGAGGTATAAGAGGTAAAAGTAAGGAGATAACGCCTCTACTAACAAAGGCCTACATAACAAGGGTAATATTACCTGCTTTAAGTGTAATAAGACTAGCTACTATACTAATAAATATTAAAGTAGTAACTCTAACTCTAACTCTAACCCTAATTAGATTCTAGTTTAAATTAATTAGATAGGAAAAGGCTAAGCCTTACTAGCTACCTAGGGACAGTAAGGCGTATTATAGTATATATTTTACTAGGTATAAAGCGCACGTGTAACACATCTAGGAGGCTACGCTAGAACAATAATTATAGGTTATTCTTAATCCTTAGGTAGATGTAAGCTTAATTAGCTAAAGGATTACTATAGAAATAGACCTGCTATATATTAAAGAGGCAGAACTCCTACGCCTAGGATAGATTAGTACATAGTAACAAAGCATATACGCTGTATATATACTATAGGTACGCTTAACTAATAATATAGGAGTAGAGCGTTGTATACGCACTACTGTGTATAGAGTTAATAAAGAAGGGGTCCCCTACTTCTTAGAAACCCCTTCCTCTAATAATAATATATCTATCTAGATTATAGATTACAATCCTAGCGTTAGCAGTACATAGAAGCTAATATTTAGCTTATTACTTCTACTAAACTTAATAAAGCTAACCCTAACCCCTTACTTTTAGGAGTCCTCTAAGCTACTAGTATTAATTTAGAATGTAATACTTTTATCTATAAAGTATACATAGCGTAGAAGCCTTATATCCTAGACGCTTTATTAGATTACACTAACGTATTTAGCAAAGAAGCTGCTGCTACTCTACCTAGCTTTAAATCCTTAGATTACGCAATTCTACTTATAGAAGAAAAGGAACCCCCTATAGACTGCTCTATAACCTTTCTATATGCGAGCTAAAGCTACTACGTAAATACTTAGAGCAAGTGCTAAGCAATAGATAGATTTAATATAGCACTAGCCCTATAGGAGCACCTATACTATTTATCCCTAAGAAAGATAAGACACTCTACCTCTATATAGACTATTAAGGCCTAAACGCTGTTACTATAAAAGATTATTGCCTACTCCTACTTATTAGAGAGACACTAGATTGCCTATTAGGCGCAAGTTACTATATAACTCTAGACCTTTGTAACGCCTATTATTAGCTAAGGATTAAAGTAGGGGATAAGTAGAAAACTGCCTTTAGGACCTAATATAGTTACTTTAAGTACTTAGTAATGCTATTTAGGCTAACTAATGCTCCTGCAAGCTTCTAGGCCTATATTAATAAGGCCCTAATTAAACACTTAGATTATATCTATGTAGTTAATCTAGATAATATCCTTATCTACATAGGGAGTAATAACATTACGCTCTACTAGCGCGCTGTACGCTTAGTACTTTAGTCCCTACGTAAGGTAGAACTATACATTAACTTATAGAAATATATATTTATATTAGATATAGTACACTTCCTTAGTTTTATTATTAACACGTAAAGTTTATGCGCTAATCTAGCTTAGGTAAGCACTATTACTAAATAGCTACAGCCTACTAACATTAAGGAGCTATAATCCTTTCTTAGCTTTATAAACTTCTATTAACGCTTTATTAAGGGATATGCTAGAGAGATAGCTCCTCTAATAGATTTGTTAAAGAAGAACTAAGACTTCTAATAGAATAAAGCTGCAAACTACTTATTTAAAGGGCTAAAGACCTGCTTCTTTACTGCGCCTATCTTGCGCTATTTTAACGCAGCACTCCCTATCTAAGTAGAGATAGATGCGTCTACATTTGCTATATTAGGTATACTCTTCTAACTTTTTAAAGATAAGTAGTAGCAGCTAGTTACCTTTACCTCTTAAAAGCTACAAGCTGCTAAGCTAAATTATAAGGTCTATAACCTAGAGCTACTTGCTATAGTATATAGCTTTAAGTAGTAGAGGTATTACCTTAAAGGTACACAGCACACTATATAGGTGCTAAGTAACTATAATAACCTGCGTAGTATACACGCTGTATAAAAGCTAAACCTATAGTAAGCTAGATAGGCTATATACCTAGAGGCTTTTAATTTTAAGGTAGAATACTATCTAGGCAAAACAAACCCTGTAGATAGCCCCTCTAGAAGGACAGATTACAAATAGGAGAACCTATTACTAACCTAATTATTACCTACCTTATAGAACAAATTGTTAGTAATAGATATAGCTAGTAGAGCAAGCAGATCTATAAACAAGCTAAGCTTGTTAGGCACGTGTAAGACGCACGTTGCTACAGTTTATAGAACTAGGAAGGTCCCTACTGCTAGCGCTATAGAATACATACTATACGTGCTACGCTTACTAGCTAGGGTACTAGTTAGTAGCAAACCTATAATAGTAGAGTCTTAATTACTTATTAAAACCTTATACTTACTATAATAAAGGGACGCCTTTGCTTAGGGTTAGATTATAAGCTTAATAAATAAGAATAGCACTTAAAGACTAAGTAGAGCGTAGATATAGCACTTAGACAAAAACAAAGTCCTAAGATATAATAGCAGAATATATGTTCTAGAGGAACTAGCTATTAGGCAAGAGATTTTGTTCTAGAACTACAACACGTATATAGCAGGCTATTTTAGCGCATATAGAACGCTTAAGCTAATTAAGAGAACCTACTACTAGCTAACCCTTAGTTAAGACATCTAGGAATATATAAGAACTTATACTATCTACTAAAGGAGCAAAGCTCTAAGGCATAGCAAGTATAGAACACTATTACTATTACTTACACTAAAGGAAATCTTTAAAGAAGTTATTGTTAAAGTTATACTTTAAGCAAAGCTTGTAAGCACTAATTCTATTAGTTCTTAGAGATAAGTAATAGTTCTAGAATAGTAAAGGTAGACGCCTAGGTGAAACACCTAACAACAACTAGGGTAATAATAAGTAGTATAGAGGGGACTATCTAGCTTAAAGGTTAGGTTAAGATTCTAAAGACAAACTTAATTAACGAGGTTAAACACAAACTATAAGGGTTGTGTTCCTACAAGCTATATACTAAAGAGATATACAATATACTTAGTTGTAACAGAGCTTGCAGGACTATACTTAAGTAATTAATTAATTTAATTAGTGTCTATTTTTCTATGTAGAACGTGCTGCTTAAATACAAATAAAATGTGTAGGTTACGTAATCTCGCTTAATAAGCGTTTGGCCAGTATTAGGGCTGCTTAGAACTAGCGTTGCTAGGGTAGAGCAGCTTAACTAAATTAGCACGCTCTGTTAGAAAACAAGCTGCGTATATAACTCTACGCGCTTAGTTACGCAACACACCCCCTAGTTAATCCTATATTAGGAACAACTAAACTAGAAGCGTGCCCTTAGTAATTGTAGGGCTCTAATCTTAGATTTTTATATTTCCTTAGATATCTAAGATTACCGCGCGCCTGCAGCGTACTCTAGGTACTCTTCCTTTTAAGAGACCTCTCTGATTTTTAGGCTACTTTTACAAGCAGTTTGTTACTAGTTTAGGCGCTTGTTTTTATTAGCTAAATTTCTAAGCCTATAGCTAGCTATTAAGCTGCTTAGTTATAGTTAAGGTAAGCACTTCTTAGGTTAAGCACTTCTAGGTAGTAAGAGTGAGCGTAAGGACTATAGTCTAGCAGCTTTACCTTTACTAACCTAGTTACTTCCCTATATAAGCGTCCTACCTACTTAATTTCTCTATTTCTCTAGTTATATCTATTAATATGCCTATAAGTATACTAAATTGTTTTCTGCGCACCTAAGTACTCTCTAGCTAATTATTTCTAGCTTCTTGATTTGTTAATAGCTTTATTGTTAGATATTATCTAACTAATCTTGCTATTAACGTTTTCCTAGCTCTTTTTAGAGGTTTGCTAACTTAGGTATAGAAACAAACTAAAACCTAGCGCTGCGCGCGCACTGCTGCTACCTCTGCCGCCTAAGCTGCTGCCTAAGCTGGCAGGCTGCCAGCTGCCCGCTCGCCTTCGCCCGCGCCTGCCCCTATACCTACGCCCGCTCCTTACCCTTGCCTAAGCCTGTGGCTGCAGCTTCGCCTGCTCCTTTAGCGGTTGCTGCCGCTACTGCTGCTATAGCCACTGCCACTGCTGCCGCCTACGCTGCCGCGCTGCTGCTACTGCCCGTGCCCACACCCCCGCCCCCGTCTCAGGCGCTCTAGTGCCTGGTGCGCGCAGGTTAATTCCCTACGCGTACTGCGTAGACGCGCTACTAGCAAGCAGCTTAGTTGCGCTGTGCGTTAACAACGCTGCCACCAGCCGCTGCAGCAAGCGCTGCTAGCGTTATGCCTTCAGGCACTCCTGCTGCCTACTGTATGTATTTTCTTTAAAAAAGAGCAGTTAAGTAGTAGACTAACAGCTTGTAGCCCCCGCCCTTAAGCCACTTAGGCTTAAACTAGTAGAGGAGCTTGCTTCCTCTAGTAGAGTAACAACTTTAGTAAGTAACTTAGTTTTTAGTTAATAACAGTAGCTAACAAGCGTTTAGCAGGCTACTAACCTACGCACTACTATCTAGGTAGTAAAGGGCCTACTTGCAGATAGGTACAAATTTTAAGTACCTATTTGTAAGTAGGTTCTTTAAGATAAAACCTATAGGGAGAGGGTTATCCTCCCTACCTATAGTTAATTTGTTTTTGTAAGCTCTTTAGCTGCTAGGCGTGCGCTTAAAAGAGCTGCTACTAGCAGTCTAGGGAGACTTATACCTATTTAGGGGGGGTTGTCCTCCCTAGTAATTTAAAGATCTTCTCTTTCTCTATTAACCTACTCTTTTTCTATAACTAAGTCTTTTCCCTCTTAACTAATGCTCTATAAGTTTAAATGCGATAGAAAGCGCTTGTAAGCTTGTCTAGGAAGCGCTTTTGTAAGGCTGTTAGCTAGCATCTTACTTGTTTTAAGGTAGGTCACTTAGAGGTTTCCCTTAGCGTACTCTTATTTTAACTACATATTTTAGATATCTATATAGCGTAGCCAGGTAGTAAGCTGCTTGCTCTCTTTAACTACTAGTTAGATAGTTTGTTAGTTATTACAGAAAATCTCCTACAGCACCCTTAAGTCTAGCTAAAGTTCTCCTAGGAATTGTTTTAGAGCTACTAACTCTTTAGCTACATGCTCTAAAGCAAGTAATTCAGCCTTAGTAGTAGAAGTAGTTACTGTTAACTGCTGTGCAGCTTTCTAGATAATTAGACTACTAAAGAGCTACACAATATACCCCTAGGAAGATTAACAGGACTCTCTATTATTAGCAAATAAGGCGTCTCTATATATAAGCAGATAACTGCCTTTGTAAGCGCCGTACCTTATACCTAGATGCTTTGTTCTATACAAATAAGCTAAAACCTAAGCAGCTGCTTTAAAGTAAGCTGCTCCTAGATTTATTAAATAATAAGATAGCTAAGAGGCAGCGTATACTACATCTAGTTAAATTATAATTGCTGTATAGAGTATAGACCTAACTTGTTCTTAAAACGCTTTAACCTCTTGTTTTAAAGCTTCTCTACTATATTTAAGCAGCTCTTCTGTAGGAAATAGGATTGTAGGGAAGGTACCCTTCTCTACTATCTTAAATTTAGTAGCAAGCTTGTTAATATAGGAGTTGTGCGCAAGAGTTATAGTACAAGCCTCTCTATTTCTAATTATTTAAACGCCTAGAAACTATTCAGCAGCTCTATAGTCTTTAATTTAATACTTTTCCCTTAATAAGCTTATTAGTTATTTAGCAGCAGCTTAATTGTTGTTGTAATAGGCTAGGAGAATATTGTTAACATAGAAGAGTAGCACTATTTTCTATTTAGGATTATAGAAAAGGCACAGCTCTTCTTTTAATGCTGAGAGACTAAGCTTCTAGAGCGTACTAGAGAGCTCTCTATACTACAGGACTAGCAAATTGCGTAACCCATATAGAGCTTATAGTAGTAGAACAACTTGCTTAGGTTTCTTAAATCTATCTAGTAATTTACAGAGCACCTAAGGTTTGTCCTAGCAGCTTACGTTTAGAAACGCGCTAGTTACGTTATACTAACAGAGCTCTAGGTTAAACTAGGCTGCGATTGCTACTATAGTGCAAAACAAGCAAGCAGCAAGCGTTGTAGCGTAGGTTAAGACAATTAAATCCTTTGCCTATAGATCTCTACGTACGCAGATCCTTGCCTTATATTTAAGGAAGTAGCTATCCTAGTTAAATTTGTAGGTAAAGACCTATTTAAGCAGCAGGGGCCTTAATAAGGCGCTTAATCAGTTAATTTCTCTCTACGTTTCCTTCTTAATAAGCGTGTCTATCTCTTTTTAGCAGGCCTAGCGAAAAAGAGCTCCTAGTAGGTAATAGAGTAGATCTTTCTATTTGCTTGGCAGTAGAGGGAGCTCGTCCCTATGTAACTAGCGCTCGTTTTAAGCAACTAGTCTTTCCTTCTTTAGGGTTAAGGCAACAATCACCGCGTAGGCAGTAAGCAGCTCCCTTCTATCTATGCTATATTTGTTCGCATGTTCAAACAGTAGGTAGATAAGCTAGGCGTATCTGTAATTATTTATAGAGCTTATTATAGAGTACTAACCTGCTCTGTTATTAGCAGGCTTGTCGCGCTCGCAGTTCTCTATCTAGCAGCTCTATCTTGTAGGCAGGCCCTAGACTCTCCACTAATACGCGCGTCTCCTGCCTGCCTTATCCACTTACGTTAATCTTTAAGAAGGTATTAGAACAAGCAGCAAAGCAGGTCTTAGTAGATTATTAAGATCCTTACTATCTACTAGCTTGCTCCCTTCTTCTACAGTTAAGTGCACTTCCCGTAAGCTACTAGTTAGATTATCCTCCTTATTAGGAGCTTCCCTGCCTATACTTAACTGCTCTAGTTTAGGCGTTTAGTTAGGGGAAAGTAAACCTGTTTCTTAGCGTTGTTCTGCACAGATCTCTAGCAGCTTGCTGGCTAAGCTTGCCGCGCGTGCAGTATCTATCCTAGGGGCTCCCTCTCTACTAGACTAGCCTTCTAGCAATTAAGGTTCTCCCTAAGTGTTACCCCTAAGCTAGTGCTTAGTAGATAAGCTAAGCAATAGGTCTCTTTGTTTAAGGGGAGCTCTATTGCTTCTCCTACCTCTATCTTATTAGGTTTATATAGAATATCTATAACTACTTCTACTTCTTAGACTGTAAGGGCTAACAACTTATCTAATTTGTTGTAAAAGAGCTCCTTATTAAAGGTTACGTTGCGCGTTATAATTACCTAGTTTAGTTTAGGGACCTATATCTAGTATATATTAGAAGCTTAGTACCCTACTAAGTATCTAATATAACCCCTTAGAGTTACTTTAAAGCTTCTCTGCTTACGCCTAGCTGCTTGTTCCCTGTTTAGGGGATACGCTCTGCAGCTATAGGCGTATATCCTGCTCTAATCAGGTCTTAGATCAGCTGTTAGTGCTCTTACCTGCTTAGGTTTGTACTAGCAGAAATAGTAAGTAAACTAGCAATTAAGCTCTTTGTTTAGGCTCTAGAGCTTGTTTAAGTGAGTTAGACTTATGTTATAGAGCTATATTGCTGCTGCTACAACCTCTAGCCAGAGCTTCTTAGGTAGGTTTGCACTGCTCCTTATTTTAATAGATTTAGTAATTATTTCCTGCCCTACTCTTTCTGCTGCCCTATTTAGCTTGTGGGTATATAGAGGTATACGCTTAATATCTATTCCCTTATTAATCGCCTAGCGCTTATATTAGGAGCTCCTTGCTATAGGAGAGTAGTAGTATTGTTGTCTTAACTTATCTTGCAGATATAGAGCTTGTACTAGGTACGTACCTAGCTTAAGAAACTTATAAGTACCTGTAGTATCTCTACTTAAGTCTTCCCTAGAAGTAAGTACGTAAAGAGCTTCCTACTATAGTACTCCTTGATTAAAAGTATCTATAATTTGCTACTCCTTCCTATAGGCATATTAAACAGATCCTAGCTAATTCTCTAAAAGGGTTTAGTAGGTTTTTCCTATTTCTGTTAAGATATAACTTGCTTGGCGTAGGTTATTAAGTAGACCTTACAATCTTTTTAGAGCGTGCTGTTAATGTGTACGCTGCGCGCTTATTTTACTAGTGCCTTTAGAGCTTCTAGGCCTAGATGTCCTGCTCTAGCGTGCTAGAGGTGTTTAGCAGAGCTTTGTAGGTAAGACTTATACAATTATTTTGTTACTACGTTAAGGATTAGTAGGTAGTAGGATAGTAGCTTATATTTAAAGAAGGTAAGGTTGTAAGCGCGCTTAAGGGTAGCACATACAACGCTCCTATTTAGATTATTAATATACCCTACTTAGAGCGAGCTGTCTAGCCCTAAGTACTAAACTCCTTTCTCTTAGAGGCGTGCCTTAGAAATAATATTAACGTAGAAACCTTCTACTACTACTATATCCTTAAGGAGTAGGTCTTCTGTATACAGGCTGCGCTTTCTGTGTAACGCGTTTTTAAACAAATAAGCTCCTTGTCCTACTACTAGAAACGCTTGTGTGCCTGCCTCTACAGTGTTAGTAGAGTTAGCTGGGCGAAATAACCTAGGTACAAGCTAATCTGCGCTGTTAACTAAGTGTGTAGCTGCTCTATTATCCAAAATTGTACTCTCTAAGAGCAGATAAGCGTTGAAATCTATAAGGTTGTAAACCCTAGGTTTCTTAGCTAGGTTGCTTGGTTGCATTATTTTTAGATTAATTAGAGTAGCCTGTATATTGCTAGGAAACTTAACTTTAGGTAGGATACCTTTTGCTAGTAGAGCTGTTATTGCTAATAGAGCTTTTAGGGTCTAATTAAGCTGCTTAATTGCCTTCCTAGTATCTGTATACTCTTAGCTCTTAAGCCTCTAGAGAGTATCCTTGCAATAGCTTTCGCTTATATAGATAGGCAGTAAGGAGCTCCCTCTAACTGCTGTCTCTAGGCGTTAGCAGTTAGTTAGTTTCTACTTATAAGTTTCTCCTTTTTATTTACAAGGGCAGGAGTACCTACTTAAGCTCTTAGAGTTAGTAGCAGGAGCTTAAGTAGTATCTGTTTAGCTTCTAAATGTTGCAAATACTCCTAGGTTATCTTTCCCTGCTCTTATAGTGTGCTTATGCATTAAACTACTAAAGACCCTACTTACTTTGTCTAAATTAAGTAAATTAAGCCCTAGGATACTATCCTAGATAATCCTTTGGTTTATAGTACAAGCCTAATCTAGGGCAATCCTATAACTCAAGGCATCTAAGAAATCCTGCACAGCAAGCGCCCTATTAACCTCTAGAAGCTTGTATAACTTAGCTCTTCTATAGAGGTATAACTACCTGTTGTACTAGTCTTGTAGAGCAGCTCTTGACTATTTAGCCGCTCTAAGATACTATTAGTATTCTGCCCTGACCTAGTTCTAGGTGCTAACATCTGTTAGAGCGAGCTCCTCTTTTAGTGCTTGCACAAGCAATTGCAGCGTTGTAGTGTTATTAGTAACAAGCTTTACTATTACTAGTAAGAGGATTAATAGCAATACTATTGTGTTAACCTAGTTCTAGATCTTCTAAAGGCGCTCTGCCTTAGCAGCCTACTCGCTTGCTCTAATCTTGTATCTAAGGAGCTTCTTGTTATAGTTCTTAACGCTCGTTTAGCCTAGAGGCTTATTAGGTTAGGTGCTCTAGCTTTAAGTAGATTAAGCTAGTAGTTAAGTAGGGAGCAAGCCTATAATAGGTAGTTTAGGCGCTCCTTTATGTATGCCTAGAGCGTCTTTAGCGTCTAGATCTATTATATCCTATACGTTACGAAGCTTAGCGTGCCACGTGAGTTAGATATACTAATTAGGCTAATTAGATCTTGTTTTAAGCTAATAGGGTCCTGTAGGGACACCTAAGAGAGCTTGCTTATTATAGTTAACAAGCTTGCCTATAGTGGCGTTTAGTAGGGATAGAAAGATAATTAGGTAATTAGAGTAGTTAAGCTAAGTCTAACAAGCTCGTTTGCTGAGTGCGTAGGGAGATCTACTGTGCTTAGGAAGCCAGGCTTATAACTGTAACAGAGCTTACAGGACTATACTTAAGTAATTAATTAATTTAATTAGTGTCTATTTTTCTATGTAGAACGTGCTGCTTAAATACAAATAAAATGTGTAGGTTACGTAATCTCGCTTAACAAGCGTTTGGCTAGTATTAGGGCTGCTTAGAACTAGCGTTGCTGGGGTAGAGCAGCTTAACTAAATTAGCACGCTCTGTTAGAAAACGAGCTGCGTATGTAACTCTACGCGCTTAGTTGCGCAACATTAGTAGAACTAATTAACTAATTAGACTAATTACTAATTATACTAATTATTGCCAAGCCTTCTAATTAGTTGTTACGTGACGTGCCCTAATTAAGGAGGAGGCGTTGTCCTGCCTTCTGCGTGTAATTGTCCTTACTAGTAATTCTTGCTGTGCTGTACTAGGGTGTAATACTTGTTACAACCCTTTGTGTTCTGTAGATTGTAACACTATCCCCCTTCTATCTTAGCTTAGTCTCTTAAGCTGATTTATATAACGTTAGCCCTGCCCTATTTAATAGTAAGTTGTTTAATAATGCCTAAACAACTATCTAAGTTAAGTATAGTCTATTATTACTATCTATATAAATTTGTTAAGTCCTTTAGAGAAACTATAGTTTAAAAATATTTAACTTATGTTAAACATTAGCGCGTATATAAGGTCTATATTTGTTTAGGAAAGTGTAGTAAGTGCCTAAAGCGTAGCTAGCGTTGCAACATGCGTGTAACTTAGTTAGAGTTTACACAACTTGTAATAGAGAAAGAGAAGTTGTAGGTGTAAATAAAAGAAAGTTGTAAAGCGTAAAACAAAGCGCTTAAGGCCTTAGAAAAGGTGTTAGAAGAGTTGCAAGTTGCACACGCGCGCAAAGAGCAGTTATATTAATAAATAGATTTGCTAGATTGTTGTGCTAAGAAGGTAATATCTATAGAAGAGAGAAGTATAGTAGAACAAGAGTTAGGCAAGGGGACTATTGCGTTTAATAGTTTGTCTAAGGGTATTATGTTATTACCTAGTACCTAGAGTGCCTTTAAGGACCTGCTGCTAGACTACTAGCTTAACCTAAACGTAGCATTACCTAATTAGTCTGCTTAAATTCCTTTAACTTCTGCTAGCAGTTTGTAAGGTGTATAGCTAGTTCCTATGTGTTCTCTAAGTTAGGATATCCTAACTATTTAACTAGGTATTTAATGTCGCGTCCTTTCTTCTAATGTGTTATTATTTTTTTAACTTCCTACTTATCCTAGCTATCTGCCTAGTAGTGAAAGTCTTTCTAGATTAGAGTTCTAGGGTTAGCTGGTTCTAATAGCAATATGTAGAACACTAGATAGATCTTTATATCCTTTAGCAGGTTAAGTCTATAGTTAACTAGGCTTATCTGCTTTAAAATAAAAAATAGTCTAACCTTAACTTTGTCTAGTTTTTTTGTAGGTCTTTGCGTTTGAAGATTTCTAGTAAGGAGATAGACTTTATCCCCCTCTTTTAGCTAAGGTGCTGTTTTTATTTCTAGTTAACATAAGAAATTGCTTGTTCTTAAGCTTAGCTAATGTTTTCTAGCAATTTCTAATGTACTTCCTTTAGTTTTGCTACTAAGGTTATTGCTAATTTAGTCTAAATAGTTGTATCTAAACTTCTAGTAAAGAGATTTAGGTGTCTCCTGTAATTTGCAAAGAACAGCGTTGTGCCTATTACTTCTAATAATTTGTTGTTGTACGTAATCTAAGCTATAGGTAACAGCAAAACCTAGTTGTTTTGTTGCTGGTTGCTGTAAATCTGTAGGTATGTTTCTATAGTCTAATTTGTTCTTTTAGTCTATCTGTCTGTCTGCAGATAATAGGCTGTTAAAAGCTTCTTCTTGGTACTAATAGCTACTAAGAGCGTAGTCTAATAATTTAACGTAAAGAGCTTGTCTTAATTACTAATAATTAATTTAGGTATGCTATAGTGTTAGATAACCTAGTCTAGGAACACTTGTGCGAGCTGCTCTGCAGTGTAGCTATAACAAAATAGTATTATCTTAGCAGCTTTTGTAAATCTGTCTACTATAACAAAGATTAAGTTATAGGCGTAGTTAGTAATAGGGTCCTTAGAGATTAGTAATTAGGTAATAAAATCTATTATAATGTTTATCTAGGGCGCTGTAGGCAGTTCTATAGCCTGTGCTTCTCTATACTTAGCGTGTGTGCTATACTTGTTCTATTAGCACTGTACACAGTTCTTAATAAACTTAGTAACCTTGTCTTTTATATTGCTAAACTTGTAATGCTGTTTAATAAGTTCTATTGTACGCGTTATTCTAGAGTGTCTATGTAGTAGGTTGTTATAGTAACTAGCTATTATTTCTTCTTAAAGTTCCTCTAGTACTTGCGTTAGGATGCGTTGTTTCTACTAAACTTGCATTATGTTGTTAAGCTATTATAATAGTCCTAGAGATCTATTATTGTTAACTCCTAACACTACAAACTAGTTTATTATTTTTCTCTAATAAGGTTGTGTTGTTAGCTAAGTGCGTTAGCTCTACTATTGTCTTTGCCTAGTGTATACAATATCTTAAATTTGTATTATCCTAGCATTTCTAACTAGCGTACTTATTGTTAATTTAGGACCTTAGTAGTAGTAAAGTATACTAGGTTCTTGTAGTTAGTGTAGATAGTAAGTTCTAAGCAACTCTCTGTATACGCTCTCTAATGTTCTAGGGCTAATACAATTGTAAGCAGTTTCTTGTTATGTACGTTGTATTGTTCCTCTAGTCCTAAGAACTTGCGTAAGTAGTACGTAATAGGGTGCTATAGTCTATCCTTTTCTTGTGTAATACATGCGCCTAATATAAGATCTAAGGCATTAGTCTCTATGCGCATTAGTTTACTACTAGTGAACGTAATTAACGTAGGTAGTGCAATATAGGCTTGCTTAAGTGCCTTAAATATATTATCTTATTCCTTTCCTTACTTAAATAGCGTGTCCTTCTACATAAGCTTTGTTAGTAGAATTACAATCTTAGAGTAGTCCTTAATAAAGCGTTAGTTAAAGTTAATAAATCCTAAGAATTCCTAGATCTGTTTAACTGTCTTTAGTGTTAGCTATAATTTAACTACTTCTACCTTTATTAGACTAATCTTAACTCTGTATTATCCTATAATATACCCTAAGAATTTAACTTCTTTTTAGTGCTAGTTGCACTTTTTAGGTTTTAGTTGTAGATCTGCTCTTCTTAGGCATTCTAGCACTTTAGTTATGTGTTAAACGTGCTCTTCTAGTGTCTTTAAGTACACTAGGATGTTGTCTAAATATGCTACTACTATCCTATTAAGGTGTGCCCTAAGGACGTTGTTAACTAACTCCTAGTACGTAGCTAGTGCGTTTGTTAGACTAAATAGCATAACAAGGTACTTGTAGAGTCTATATCTTGTTCTAAAGGCTGTTTTCTATTCTTCTCCTTCCTTTATGTAGATAAGATTGTATACTCCTCTTAAGTCTAACGCAGTAAAGTACTATGCTCCTACTAGCTAATCCTGCAACTCTATAATGTTTAGGAGTAGGTAGTAGTTTTTAATAGTAATATTATTAAGCTTCCTAAAGTTAATGCAAGGTTGTAGCTTGCTATCCTTCTTTAGAATAAACATAATAGGGTACCCTACAGGTAATTCTAATTGTCTAATAAATCCCTTTTTAAGGTTCTCCTAAATGTACTTGCGTAGTACTTTAAGTTCCTTCTCTAATAACTAATATAGCCTCTTAAAAGTTAGGTTCTTTCCTTCCTAGAGCTTAATCTTATAATCCTAGGGCTTGTGCTTTAGTAGGGCTTTTGCTGTAAGCTCTTCTTTAAACATCCTAGCGTACTATCTGTATATATCTAGGATAGCAGGAGGTGCACTATTCTTATCCTCCTTAACTCTTACTTAGGGACCTGTAGGGCATTTAGCGTCTGTAGAGTTAACTACTCTAACTTAGCACGTCTTATTTGTTAAAGAGATATTATTAATCTCCTTCTTATCTACTAGCTGCAGTGTGCGCTGCGTAGGCTGCAATACCTTGTTACTACAGGTACATTGCTTTAACAAAAGCTGTTCCTTTTTCTAGTTAATCTCTAGGTTATGCTTTTGTAACTAGGGTAGCCCTAATATAATATTATGCGTAGCTATTACAAAGACGTCTAAGGTTACTTCCTTATAGTGTCTATAGATGCTAAGTAGGATATTAGTTACTTTGTGTGTAATCTCTAATTCCTCTAGCATAGGTTCTCTATTAGCTACTTAGAGTAGATAGGGTTTATCCTTACGTTGCATACGTAGTCTAGCTAGTACTACTGCCTGCAAAGAGATATAACTTAACTATGCTCCTAAGTCTAAGAGTGCCTATATCTTTACTCTACCTATTGTTATAGGGAGTTTAATTAGTTAGTAATTAGTCTTAATCTAATTAATAGATTAATCCCTAGCGCTCTTAAGCGCTGTCCTAAAAAAGGATTAGTCTGTCCTCTAAACCTATTAGCCTGCTTTACTCCTTTATAAGTTATACAGCTAGGGTTAAGGTAGTGTTGCTATATCTAATTTATGCAGGTCCTATTAATTATTATTTGTTAGGCTCCTTTAGCTAATAATAAGCTATTCTTAGGAAAATAGTAGTTAACGCGTTTGTTAATAAGGTGCATCTTGTAGGTGTTGTTTTTGTAACGTGTTTAGGTTTTCTTACATAGCTTCTTCTATTTAGGAAAGAATGCGCTTCCTATTTTTTCTAATAGATAGATAGTATATCTATTGTTATAACACGCAGTGAACAATAGTACTCTATAGTGTAGATTTCTTAGATCTATGTTGTACTGCAGTGTGCAAACCCTATCTGTACAGTGTAGGTTTTCCTTAAATAACTGTTGTTTGTACTAGCGTAGGAATTCCTAGTAGTCTTTAATAGGTGTTGCAAAGCATTATTCTTAATACTTATAATAAGCCTTGTTACACTAGTTCTCTAGTTCCTTATTATCTTCTATGCTAGGAATAACAAGATCTTGGCATATTTGTGTATATGCGTTGTCTAGCGTAGGTTGCGGGTACTAGCAGTTAAAGCTAGCCTATTGTGTGTTCCTACGTTTCTTGCAGCGTGTTTGTTGTTTCTTAGGTAAATCTTATTTAAAGATCTTAGTGTTGTTTATTGTTATAAGGCTATCCTAACATTGCTTAGTAATCTAGTTAAGGTTGTTCTCCTAACTCTTAACTTTACTATCTGTTACTGTTTATTAGTATAGTGTAGGTGTGCGTAATTAGTGCTTATAACAAGACTTAATATAGTCCTTATCCTTAGAACTAGACTCTAGGTCTTCTATAAGTTGTCCTATATCCTTAGTAATAACTTCCTATTTACTAGCATTAGCATCCTTAGCAGGCCTGCTAGTAAGCACATTAAGCTATCTAAAGACCTTGTTCTTTTAATAACAGTTGCGTGCAAAGTAGCCTAGTTTGCTACAGTTGTAGCAGTCCTTTAACTTACTACTATTATTGTGCTTTCTCTTTTTTTTGTTCTAGCAAGCTAGCGGGGCTCCTAGTCCTTTGTTTAGGTTAGAGAGATCTATAGCTGCAGGGCTATAGTAACTACTATATGTGTTGTTGTAGATACGTTGTCCTAAGTTAGGGCAATATTAGTTTCTATAGTTAATATTATTATGCTATTAATTGCGTAGTGTAGTAGGTTTAACGTTTATAACCTGTACCTATAGATTATCTTATAGTTCCTATTGCAACTTGTAGAGTTTAATATTAATTTTAATTAATGTGTTAATAAGGTTGTTAAGGGTGTTAGTGCTTGCGCCTGTGCGTATAAGTTCTTCCTTAATTTTTAGTTTAAGACCTTGCTTAAATATTGTTATTAACGTAGTGTTGTCCTAGTTAGTGTTAGCAGCTAATTGTTAGAATTTAGCTATATAGTTAGCAGCTAACTTAACTTATTAGATGTGTTAGATTTTGCGTTATGTAATAGTAGGCTTGTTAGATACGCTAAATACTAGCTTAATCTTAAGTTTAAATTAGTTAAAGTTGCTAATCTATTTGTCTACTTTATCTAGGGTGTTGCCTACGTTGTACTGTTAGATAAAGAGTTTAATCTACTTAAATGCGTTGCTTCGCATGTAGCTAGCTACTAGAGTAACTTGCTTGTTCTTAGGTACTTTCTCTCCTTAGAAGAGGAAGAAGAGGTCCTATTGCATAAGCTAGTTGTTAAGCTTACTACAATCTCTATAATAGAGGTTAGGTTTGTTAACGTTTATAACGCTAGACCCTATAGTGCTAACGTTATTTATATCTATGTCTCTAATACCTAAGTTGCTAGGGGTAGCACGTGTTCCTAAGGTATTACTTATCTTAGGGGTGTTTAAAATGTTAAAGTTGTACTTTAAGTAAAGCTTGTAAGCACTAATTCTATTAGTTCTTAGGGATAAGTAATAGTTCTAGAACAGTAAGGGTAGACGCCTAGGTGAAACACCTAACAACAACTAGGGTAATAATAAGTAGTATAGAGGAGACTATCTAGCTTAAAGGTTAGGTTAAGATTCTAAAGACAAACTTAATTAACAAGGTTAAACATAAACTATAAGGGTTGTGTTCCTACAAGCTATATACTAAAGAGATATGTAATATGCTTAGTAGAACTAATTAACTAATTAGACTAATTACTAATTATACTAATTATTGCCAAGCCTTCTAATTAGTTGTTACGTGACGTGCCCTAATTAAGGAGGAGGCGTTGTCCTGCCTTCTGCGTGTAATTGTCCTTACTGGTGATTCTTGCTGTGCCGTACTAGGGTGTAATACTCGTTACGACCCTTCGTGTTCTGTGGATCGTAACAGTTATACTAGACTTTATTACTAGCTTACCTCTAGCTAAGGATTCCTTAGGTTATGCCTTTAATATAATCCTTGTAATTATATACTACTTCTCTAAGATAGCACTCTATCTACCTGCAGTAAAGACATAGGATATAAAGTAGTTTATAGAAGCCTACTTTATATATGTTATACTTAAGTATAGAATATAAAAGGGTATTATATTAGATAGGGGAACTATCTTTACCTCTATATTTTAGATAGAAATCTGCTACTAACTATAGGTAAAGCGTAGGCTTAGTACAGCCTTCTATCTATAAACTAATAGGCAAACTAAATACTAGAATTAAACACTTAAGCAGTATCTTTAGATATTTATCTTAGAGTCCTAAGAGAACTAGGTAAAGCTACTATTAACTGCACAGTTTAATTATAACAACTTAGTGTATAAATCTACTAAAATAACTCCCTTCTATGCTGTATATAGTAAACACCTACTACTTACTAAGCCTCCTGTAGACAGTAGGCCTAAGGGGGAGGTACTAGATGTAGTCTAAAGAGTAAAGTAACTGCATAACGCACGTGCAACGCTTATACAGCACTTAGAGAAAGCATATAAGTATTAAAGCTAGTATTACAACAAGAAATATAAGAATAAAGTCTTCTACCTAGGCAATCTAGTGTTACTTAGCACTAAGAACATTAACCTAGCCTACTAACTAAGCAAGAAACTTTCTAGCAAGTTTATTAGCCTATTCTAAATCTAGGACGCAATTAGAACGTAGGCATACTGCCTACTCTTACTACCTTTATACTATATTTATAACGTCTTCTACGTATCTCTATTAGAATAATAGAAACCTAGGGCTAAAGGGGAAGATAACACCTATCTACTAGAGGTGACCCTAGAAGGTAAAGAAGTGTAGGAGGTAGAAAAGATCCTAGGGAAACAAACAAAGAGAGGCTAACTAGAGTACCTACTCTGCTAGAAAGGCTATAATAAGACCTAGGACATATAGACTCTAGTGTTAGACTTTAAAAATATAGATAATACTATCTAGGAGTATAAATTAGGTTAGAGATTCTTATATATAAAAAGAACATTAAGATTATCTTAAGCGCGCTATTATTGCACGTAAGGAGCAATCTAATTTACTAGCCTTAGGCCTACTATTATATAAGAAAAAAATCCTTTTTAAAGCTATGCACTACGCGTGTCTTAGCCCTATATTATCTACGCCCTAACTATTAATAATAACCTAGTTGTCTTTATTCTCTGCACTACCCCTACTACTACTGCTATTATTATCTTTATCCTCCTTACTACGAGCACTACCCTTACTACTAGCACTACCCTTACTACTAGCACTACTCTCCTCTAACTCTAACTCTAACTCTAACTTATTACTACTACTACTACTACTCTAGAAGAGGTTAGCATACGCTCTAGACGCGCTAAAGGAGCAAACTTACTATATAGGCTGCGTGCCCTATAAGCTGCTTAAGGGCAGACGTAATGCAGCGCTGCTCTACTAGAATTAGACCTAGGAACTAGGGAGAAGTTGTTAGTACCTAGGTAGCAACACCTATAGGTGTGCTAGTGTAGGCTGTAATATAGCAGCAGCTAGACAGCTCTAAGTTAAATTAGCGCTAGCAACACGTAAGTTAAACGCCTTGCGTAATTACAGTAGCATTAGTATAAGGAGTAGTAGTAGTATTAATAGTAGTATTGTATTAGCAGCGCAAAGCATAGAGGTAATTTACACAGCTATTAAGTATAGCAGGCACCTATATAAATTAGCTAAAGCGCACTTACAGCGTGCTACTATTAAACTTACCTTAGTGTAGCTACCTTAATTTTCCTTTACATAATACTTATAGCAGTAATACTTAGGCTTCTTATAGTCCTTCTTCTGCTTTATAATGTTCTATGCGTAGCGTAGGTAAGTCTCTACTATAGCAACATAGTCTACACGCTTATTAGTATTAAGGAACAGAAACAGCTATTAGTTTTAAAGGTAAGACTTCTTAATAAACTTAGGGTTATAATAGTAAACTATAGTAGGAGTAAGGAGCGTGTAAGAAACGTGCGTAAAAGTATTATTATTATAGTATTAAGAAAGAGTAAAGGGAAGAGGTTTTACTACCTACTAGGCTGCTAAGCTAAAAATCAGGCAACAGTGCGTATAGTAATACTTTTACCTTAAATTATAATAAATATAAGGTATATCTATAATAATTACAACATGTAGGCACTACGCACAAAGCACGCCTATAGGAAGCCCTAACTACCTACCTATAGATACTCTTTTTCCTCCCTTTAAGGCAAGGTTTTTTATTAAGGCTATATAAGGTTGCTGCTAGGGACAGCAGCTAGAGGGGGAGGTTCTATAACAACCTATAATGGAATTATTTAGTGTTGTAGTGTTCTAGAGCTATCCTTAGTTAGTATTAGTCTTGCCCTTAGTAAAGCTGCGCAAAACCTACGCTGCTTGCTATCTTTAGAAGGGATAAGTATTATTCTTGTTATTAAATATACCTATAGCTATCCCTCTACTATCTATCCCTAGTGTAAAGCAAGTACTATTGCCTATAACTAGAACCTTACACAGATAGGACCTTACCTACTCTAGTAGAGGAGAGAACAATTAAATAAATCCTCTATAGACTAATATTGCGCAACTAAGCGCGTAGAGTTATATACGCAGCTTGTTTTCTAATAGAGCGTGCTAATTTAGTTAAGCTGCTCTACCCTAGCAACGCTGGTTCTAAGCGGCCCTAATACTAGCTAAACGCTTGTTAAGCAAGATTACGTAACCTACACATTTTTTTATATTTAAGTAACACGTTCTATATAGAAAAATAGATACTAATTAAATTAATTAATTAAGTATAGTCCTGTAAGCTCTATTACAGTTATAAGCCTAGCTTCCTAAGCACAGTAGATCTCCCTACGCACTTAGCAAACAAGCTTATTAGACTTAGCTTAACTGCTCTAATTACCTAATTATCTTTTATCCCTACTAAACGCTACTATAGGCAAGCTTATTAACTACAATAAGCAAGCTCTCTTAGATGTCCCTACAGGATCCTATTAGCTTAAAATAAGATCTAATTAGCCTAATTAGTATATCTAACTTACGTAGCATGCTAAGCTTTGTAACGTATAGGATATAGTAGATCTAGACACTAAAAACGCCCTAGGTATGTATAAAGGAGCGCCTAAACTACCTATTATAGGCTTGCTCCTACTTAACTACTAGCTTAATCTACCTAAAGCTAGAGCACCTAACCTAACAAGCCTCTAATAGGCTAAATAAGCGTTAAGAACTATAATAAGGAGCTCCTTAGATAAAAGATTAGAGTAAGCTAGTAGGCTACTAAGTGTAAGGTTCTAGTTATAGGCAATAGTACTTGCTTTACACTAGGGATAGATAGTAGAGGGATAGCTATAGGTATATTTAATAACAAGAATAATACTTATCCCTTCTAAAGATAGCAAGCAGCGTAGGTTTTGCGCAGCTTTACTAAGGGCAAGACTAATACTAACTAAGGATAGCTCTAGAACACTACAACACTAAATAATTCTATTGCAGGTTGTTACAGAACCTCCCCCTCTAGCTACTATCCCTAGCAGCAACCTTATATAGCCTTAATAAAAACCTTGCCTTAAAGGGAGGAAAAAAGAGTATCTATAGGTAGGTAGTTAGGGCTTCCTGTAGGTGTGCTTTGTGCGTAGTACCTACGTGTTATAATTATTATAGATACGCCTTATATTTGTTATAATTTAAGGTGAAAGTATTACTATACGCACTGTTGCCTAATTTTTTAGCTTAGCAGCCTAGTAGGTAGTAAAACCTCTTCCCTTTACTCTTCCTTAATACTATAATAATAATACTTTTATACATGTTTCTTGCACGCTCCTTACTCCTACTATAGTTTACTATCCTAACCCTAAGTTTATTAAGAAGTCTTACCTTTAAAACTAATAGCTGTTTACGTTCCCTAATACTAATAAGCGTGCAGACTATATTACTATAGTAGAGACTTACCTATACTGCGCGCAGAATATTACAAAGTAGAAGAAGAACTATAAGAAGCCTAAGCACTACTACTATAAGTATTGTGTAAAGGGAAATTAAGATAGCTATACTAAGGTAAGGTAGACAGGAGCATGCTGTAGGTGCGCCTTAGCTAATCTATGCAGGTGCCTGCTGCGCTTAATAGCTGCTTAAATTGCCTTATCTATCTCTACTACTGCTATAATGCTGCTGTTAATGCTGCTACTATCCCTTACACTAATATAGCTGTAATTAACTAAGGCACCTAGCTTGCGTGTTGCTAGCGCTAGTTTAACTTAGAGCTTGCTAACTGCTGCTATATTGCAGCCTACACTAGCACACCTATAGGTGTTGCTACCTAGGTGCCTACAACATCCCCCTAGTTCCTAGGTCTAATCCTAGTAGAGTAGCGCTGCATTACGTCTGCTCTTAAGCAGCTTATTAGGTATATGTCTTGCATAGTAAGTTTGCTCCTTTAACGCGTCTAGGGCGTATACTAACTTCTTCTTAGGGTAGTAGTAGTGGTAATAATAATAATAATACTGATAATAATTCTGTAGCTGGTAATAGTAGTGCTGGTAGTAATAGTAGTAGTAATAGTAGTAGTGATGGTAGTAGTAATAGTAGTAGTGATGGTAGTAGTAATAGTAGTAGTAATAGGAATAGTAATAATGTAGATAGTAACAAGTTAATAGCTAAGTAGTTTGCTGTTTAGCAATTAGGCGCTAATAGCGCAAGGTTAGGCGTAGGCAGTGCGCAGTTATAAAAAGTCCTTTTCCCTCTTATATTATAGTAGGCCTAAGGCTAATAAATTAAATTACGCCCTATGTGCAATAACAGCGCACTTAAGATAATCTTAACGCCCTCTTTATTTATTAAGATCTCTAACCTAATTTATATTCTAAGATTGTATTATCTATGTCTTTAAAGTCTAATGCTAGGGTCTATATGTCCTAAGTTTTATTATAGCCCTTCTAGCAGAGTAGGTATTGTAGCTAGCCTCTTCTAGTTTGTTTCCCTAGAATCTTTTCTACTTCCTATACTTCCTTACCTTCTAGGGTTACCTCTAGTAGGTAGGTGTTGTCTTCTCCTTTAGCTCTAGGATTCTATTGTTCTAATAACAATATGTAGAAAACGTTATAAATCTAGTATAAGGGTAGTAGAAGTAGGCAGTATGCCTACGTTCTAATTGCTTCCTAAACTTAGAATAGGCTAATAAATTTGCTTAAGAGTTTCTTACTTGGTTAGTAGGCTAGGTTAATGTTCTTAGTGCTAAGTAACACTAGGTCCTCTAGGTAGAAGACTTTGTTCTTATATTTCTTGTTGTAGTACTAGGTTTAGTACTCTTATGCTTTTCCTAGGTGCTCTACTAGCGTTGCTTGTGCGCTGTGCAGTTGCTTTACCCTTTAAACTACATCTAGTACCTTCCCCTTAGGCCTACTGTCTGTAGGAGGCTTAGTAAGTAGTAGGTGTTTACTATATATAGCATAGAAGGGAGTTATTTTAGTAGATTTATGTACTAAGTTGTTATAAGCAAACTGTGCAGTTAGTAGTAGCTTTACCTAGGTCTCTTAGGACTCTAAGATAAATATCTAAAGATACTGCTTAAGCGTTTAATTCTAGTGTTTAGTTTGCCTATTAGTTTATAGATAGAAGGCTGTGCTAAGCCTGCGCTTTACCTATAGTTAGTAGCAGATTTCTGTCTAAAATGTAGAGGTAAAGATAGTTCCCCTATCTAATATAATACCCTTTTATATCCTATACTTAAGTATAACATGTGCAAAGTAGGCTTCTACAAACTGCTTTGCATCCTATGTCTTTAACGCAGGTAGATAGAGTGCTATCTTAGAGAAGCAGTATATAATTATAAGGATTGCATTAAAGGCGCAACCTAAGGAATCCTTAGCTAGGGGTAAGCTAGTAATAAAGTCTAGTGTAACTTCTTTAAAGATTTCCTTTAGTGTAGGTAATAGTAATAGCGTCCTATACTTGCTATGCCTTAAAGCTTTGCTCCTTTAGTAGATAGTATAAGTTCTTACGTATTCCTAGATATCTTAACTAAGAGTTAGCTAGTAGTAGGTTCTCCTAATTAGCTTAAGTGTCCTATATGTGCTAAAATAGCCTACTATACGCGTGTTATAGTTCTAGAATAAAATCTCTTACCTAATAGCTAGTTCCTCTAGAACATATATTCTACTATTATATCTTAGGACTTTGTTTTTGTCTAAGTGCTATACCTATGCTCTGCTACATCTTTAAGTGCTATCCTTACTTATTAAGCTTACAATCTAACTCTAAGTAAAGGCGTCCCTTTATTATAGTTAGTGCAAGGTTTTAATAAGTAATTAAGACTCTACTATTGCAGTTTTGCTACTAACTAGTACCCTAGCTAGTAAGCGTAGCACGTATAGCATGCATTCTATAGCGCTAGTAGTAGGGACCTTCCTAGTTCTACAAACTGTAGCAACGTACGTCTTACACGTGCCTAATAAGCTTAGCTTGTTTATAGATCTGCTTGCTCTACTAGCTATATCTATTACTAATAATTTGTTCTATAAGGTAGGTAATAATTAGGTTAGTAATAGGTTTTCCTATTTGTAGTCTGCCCTTCTAGAGGGGCTATCTACAGGGTTTGTTTTGCCTAGATAGTATTCTACCTTAAAATTAAAAGCCTCTAGGTATACAGCCTATCTAGCTTACTATAGGTTTAGCTTTTATGCAGCGCGTATACTGCGTAGGTTATTATAGTTACTTAGCACCTATATAGTGTGCTGTATACCTTTAAGGTAATGCCTCTACTACTTAAAGCTATATACTATAGCAAGTAGCTCTAGGTTATAGACCTTATAATTTAGCTTAGCAGCTTGTAGCTTTTAAGAGGTAAAGGCAACTAGGTGCTACTACTTATCTTTAAAGAGTTAGGAGAGTATACCTAATATAGCAAATGTAGACGTATCTATCTCTACTTAGATAGGGAGTGCTGCGTTAAAATAGCGCAAGATAGGCGCAGTAAAGAAGCAGGTCTTTAGCCCTTTAAATAAGTAGTTTGCAGCTTTATTCTATTACTAGTCTTAGTTTTTCTTTAATAATTCTATAAGAGGAGCTGTTTCTCTAGCGTATCCTTTAACAAAACGCTAATAGAAGTTAGTAAACCCTAGAAAGGATTGCAACTCTTTAACATTAGTAGGCTATAGCTATTAAGTAATAGTATTTACTTAAGCTAGATTAGCGTATACACTACGCGTGTTAATAATAAAACTAAGGAAGTATACTATGTCTAATACAAATGTGTATTTCTATAAGTTAATAAATAGTTCTACCTTATGTAGAGACTAAAGTACTAAGCGTATAGCGCGCTAGTAAAGCGTAATGTTATTGCTCCCTATATAGATAAGGATATTATCTAGATAAACTACATAGATATAGTCTAAGTACTTAATTAGGGCCTTATTAATTTAGGCATAGAAACTTATAGGAGTATTAGTTAGCCTAAATAGCATTACTAGGTACTTAAAGTAACTATATTAGGTCCTAAAGGCAGTTTTCTACTTATCCCCTACTTTAATCCTTAGCTAATAATAGGTGTTGTAAAGGTCTAAGGTTATGTAATAACATGCGCCTAACAGGCAGTCAAGTATCTCTCTAATTAGTAGGAGTAGGCAATAATCTTTTATAGTAATAGTATTAAGACCTCTATAATCTACACAGAGGTAGAGTATCCTATCTTTCTTAGGAACAAAAAGTATAGATGCTCCTGTAGGACTTGTGCTGTGCCTAATCTACCTATTACTTAGCACTTGTTCTAAGTATTTATATAGCAGCTTTAGCTTACGTAAAGAGAGGTTATAGAGCAGTCTATATAGAGGTTCTTTCCCTTCTATAAGTAGGATTGCATAGTCTAAAGATTTAAAGCTAGGTAGAGTAGTAGTAGCTTCTTTACTAAATATATTAACGTAATCTACTAAGGCGTCTAGGATACAAAGTTCCTGCGCTATATATGCTTTATAGATATAGGTATTATATTCTAAATTAACGCTAGTAGCTTGCAATACTCCTAAAAGGAGGGGATTAGGGTTAGCTTCTTTAAACTCCCTAGAAGTAACTAGCTAGATGCTAGCTGCAGTATATCCCTAATGCTAGGATTGTAATCTACAATCTAGATAGATATATTCTTGTTAGAGGAAAGGATTCCCTAACAGTAAGGGAGTTCCTTACTTTTTAACTCTATACACAGTAGTAGACGCACAACGCTTAACGCCTGTATTATTAGTTAAGCGTATCTACAGCGCATATACAGCGTACGTGCTTTAGCGCTACATGCTAATCTATCCTAGGCGTAGGAGTTCTGCCTCCTTAATAGGTAGTAGGTCTATTTCTATAGTAATCCTTTAGCTAATTAAGCTTACATCTGCCTAAGGATTTAGAATAACCTATAATTGTTGTTCTAGTGTTGCCTCCCTAGATGTGTTACACGTGCGCTTTATACCTAGTAAAATATATACTAGGATGCGCCTTACTATCCCTAGGTAGCTAGTAAGGCTTAGCCTTTTCCTGTCTAGTTAATTTAAACTAGGATCTAGTTAGGGTTAGAGTTAGAGTTAGAGTTACTGCTTTAACATTTGTTAGTATAGTAGCTAGTCTTATTATACTTAAAGCAGGTAACACTACTCTTGTTATATAGGCCTTTGTTAGTAGAGGTATTATCTCCTTACTTTTGCCCCTTGTGCCTCTAGGTACCCTTGTAGCGTATGCTAGGTATGTAAGTTAGTAATAAACAGCGTAGGTTGCGCTTAAGTATAGAGCCTAACGCTACTAGGTCTTTGCGTGTAGCTAGTACCTAATAGTAATTAGTAATCGCCCTTTATAATTCTAGTTAAAGCTTAGAGAATAAGTGTTAGACCCTCTATTCTTTAGTATAGGGGGTAAGTTAATCCTCTAAGACCTCTAAGTAGGTTGTAAAAGCATAGACTGTTTAGTCCTTCTACTGCATAGCATAAGCGTAAGCTATAGCTAATTCTAAGGTGTAGTTTATAGAATTAGAGAGTAAGTCTAGTAAGTACTATTTAAAGTACCCCTAGCTAGGTGTCTCTTCTTATACTCTAAACGTACGCTTAAAGTGCGTGTACTAAAGCTCCCTTAGGTCTCCTAACAGGTACTACATTACCTAGAGTATCCTATCTTTAGGGTTGCTAAACTCTTATAGTAATAGTTAGAAGGCTATCTTGCAGGAGTAGAAGAACTTATAATATTCTTTAAGATTCTTTCCCCTATATTTAGCTAGGTCTTTAGGTTTAAGTGCGCGCTTTGTAGGTTAAGGTGTAAGCGTTATAGATGCGTCCTGCTTATGCGTACTAGTCCTTAAGGTCCCCTTAATAGTCTCTACTATACTTAGAGTAGTGTAGTTCCCTATGCCCTCTAGTTGTGTAATCTTAGCTTTAAGTAAGCGTAGGCGCTATAAGGCCTAAAGCTTATTATATTAGTGTTTAGCAGCTTAAATACACTCTTAAAGCGTTAGAGGTGCGCTTATTATAGGGGTTAGGATCTCTTTGTTAATTAAAGAAATCCTACTAGAGTTGTCCTCCTACTAGGTTTAAGATAAGGGTAGTTAGATCTCTCTTGTAGGTGCCCCCTAACTATTTGTTTAAGTAGTTAGAGCTATCTCTAGACTATTAGATTAACAAAGTATTATTATGTAAGGTTCTAGTTATAGGCAATAGTACTTGCTTTACACTAGGGATAGATAGTAGAGGGATAGCTATAGGTATATTTAATAACAAGAATAATACTTGTCCCTCCTAAAGATAGCAAGCAGCGCAGGTTTTGTGCAGCTTTGCTAAGGACAAGACTAATACCAACTAAGGATAGCTCTAGAACACTACAACACTAAACAATTCTATCGCAGGTCGTTACACTAAGGCAGAGCGCCTTTAGAAGATCTAGAACTAGGTTAACATAACAGTATTACTATTAATCCTCTTACTAGTAATAGTAAAGCTTGTTACTAATAACACTATAACGCTACAATTGCTTATGCAAGCCCTAAAAGAGGAGCTTGCTCTAACAGATATTAGTACCTAGAACTAGGTTAGGGCAGAATACTAACAGTATCTTAGAGCAGCTAAATAGTTAAGAGCTGCTCTACAAGACTAGTACAATAGGTAGCTTTACCTCTATAGAAGAGCTAAGTTATTTAAGCTTCTAGAGGTTAATAGAGCGCTTACTGTACATGATTTCTTAGATACCTTAAGTTATAGAATCGCCCTAGATTAGGCTTATACTATAAACTAAAGGATTATCTAGGATAGTATCCTAGGGCTTAATTTACTTAATTTAGATAAAGTAAGTAGGGTCTTTAGTAGTTTAATGCATAAGCACACAATAAGAGTAGGGAAAGATAACCTAGAATTATTTATAATATTTAGAAGTTAAACAGATACTACTTAAGCTCCTGCTACTAACTCTAAGAGCTTAAGTAGGTACCTCTACCCTTACAAACAAAAAGGAGAGACTTATAAGTAGAAACTAACTAATTACTAATGCCTAGAGACTGCTGTTAGAGAGAGCTCCTTACTACCTATTAATATAAGCAAAAGCTATTGCAAGGATACTCTCTAGAGGCTTAAGAGCTAAAAGTATATAGATACTAGGAAGGCGATTAAGCAGCTTAATTAGACACTAAAAGCTCTATTAGCAATAACAGCTCTACTAGCAAAAAGGTATCCTACCTAAAGATAAGTTTCCTAGCAATATACAGGCTACTCTAATTAATCTAAAAATAATGTAACTAAACAACCTAGCTAAGAAACCTAGGGTTTACAACCTTATAGATTCTAACGCTTATCTGCTCTTAGAGAGTATAATTTTAGATAATAGAGCAGCTACACACTTAGTTAATAGCGCAGATTAGCTTATACCTAGGTTATTTCGCCTAGTTAACTCTACTAACACTGTAGAGGTAGGCACATAAGCGTTTCTAGTAGTAGGATAAGGAGCTTGTTTGTTTAAAAACATGTTATATAGAAAGCGCAGCTAGTATATAGAAGACCTGCTCCTTAAGGATATAGTAGTAGTAGAAGGTTTCTATGTTAATATTATTTCTAAGGCACGCCTCTAAGAGAAAGGAGTTTAGTACTTAGGGCTAGACAGCTTGCTCTAAGTAGAGTATATTAATAATCTAAATAGGAGCGTTGTATGTGCTACTCTTAAGCGCGCTTATAACCTTACTTTTGTTAAATATAAGCTACTTTCCTACTACTCTTATCCTCTAATCCTTAACACAGTAATAAAATAATTGTATAAGTTATACCTACAAAGCTCTGCTAAACACCTCTAGCACGCTAGAGCAGGTTATCTAGGCCTAGAAGCTCTAAAAGTACTAGTATAACAAGCGCGCGGTGTACACATTAATAGCACGCTCTAAAAAGATTATAAGGTCTACTTAACAATCTACGCTAAGCAAGTTCTATCTTAATAAAAATAGGAAAAACCTACTAAACCCTTTTAGAGAATTAGCTAGGATCTGTTTAATATGCCTATAGGAAGGAGTAGTAAATTATAGATACTTTTAATTAAGGAGTACTATAGTAGGAAGCTCTTTACGTACTTACTACTAGGGAAGACTTAAGTAGAGATACTACAGGTACTTACAAGTTTCTTAAGCTAGGTACGTACCTAGTACAAGCTCTATATCTGCAAGATAAGTTAAGATAATAATACTACTACTCTCCTATAGCAAGGGAGCTCCTAATATAAGCGCTAGGTAATTAATAAGGGAATAGATATTAAGTGTATACCTCTATATACCTACAAGCTAAATAGGGCAGCAGAAAGAGTAGGGCAGGAAATAATTACTAAATCTATTAAAATAAGGAGTAGTACAAACCTACCTAAGAAGCTCTAGTTAGAGGTTGTAGCAGCAGCAACATAGCTCTATAACATAAGTCTAACTTACTTAAACAAGCTATAGAGCCTAAACAAAGAGCTGAATTACTAGTTTACTTAATATTTCTGCTAGTACAAACCAAAGTAGGTAAGAGCACTAACATCTAATCTAAGACCTAATTAGAGCAGGATATACGCCTATAGCTGCAGAGCGTATCCCCAAATAGGGAACAAGTAGCTAGGCGTAATTAGAGAAGCTTTAAAGTAACTCTAAGAGGTTATATTAGATACTTAGTAGGGTACTAAGCTTCTAATATATACTAGATATAGGTCCCTAAACTAAACTATGTAATTACAACGCGTAACGTAACCTTTAATAAGGAGCTCTTTTATAATAAATTAGATAAGTTATAAGCCCTTATAGTCTAAGAAGTAGACGTAGTTATAGAAATTCTACAAAAACCTAATAAGATAATAGAGGTAGGAGAAGTAATAGAGCTCCCTCTTAAACAAAGAGACCTATTGCTTAGCTTGTCTACTAAGCACTAGCTTACAGGTAACACTTAGGGAGAACCTTAATTGCTAGAAGGCTAGTCTAGTATAGAGGAGCCTCTAGGATAGATACTGCACGCGCGGCAAGCTTAGCTAGCAAGCTGCTAGAGATCTATGCAGAACAACGCTAAGAAACAGGTTTACTTTCCCCTAACTAAACGCCTAAACTAGAGTAGTTAAGTATAGGTAGGGAAGCTCCTAATAAGGAGGATAATCTAACTAGTAGCTTACAGGAAGTGCACTTAACTATAGAAGAAGAGAGCAAGCTAGTAGATAGTAAGGATCTTAATAATCTACTAAGACCTACTTTACTACTTATTCTAATACCTTCTTAAAGATTAACGCAAGCAGATAAGGTAGGCAGGAGACGCGCGTATTAGTAGAGAATCTAGGGCCTACCTACAAGACAGAGCTGCTAAATAGAGAACTATCAGCGCGATAAGCATAATAAGCCTACTAATAACAATAATAGAGCAGGTTAGTACTCTGTAATAAGCTCTATAAATAATTATAGATACGCCTAGCTTATCTACCTACTATTTAAACATGTAAATAAATATAGCATAGATAGAAGGGAGCTGCTTACTGCCTACGCAGTAATTATTACCTTAACTCTAAAAAAGGAATAACTAGTTACTTAAAACGGGCGCTAGTTACATAGGGACGAGCTTCCTCTACTGCTAAGCAAATAGAAAGATCTACTCTATTACCTACTAGGAGCTCTTTTTTTGCTAGGCCTGCTAAAAAGAGATAGACACGCTTATTAAGGAGGAAATGTAGAGAGAAATTAACTAATTAAGCGCCTTATTAAGGCCCCTACTACTTAAATAGGTCTTTACCTACAAATTTAACTAGGATAGCTACTTCCTTAAATATAAGGCAAGGATCTGTGTACGCAGAGATCTATAGGCAAAGGATTTAATTGTCTTAACCTACGCTACAACACTTACTACTTGCTTGTTTTGCACTATAGTAGTAATTACAGCCTAGTTTAACCTAGAGCTCTATTAGTATAACGTAACTAGCGCGTTTCTAAACACAAGCTGCTAGGATAAACCTTAGGTGCTCTGTAAATTACTAGATAGATTTAAGAAACCTAAGCAAGTTATTCTACTACTATAAGGTCTATATAGGTTACGCAATTTGCTAGTCCTATAGTATAGAGAGCTCTCTAGTACGCTCTAGAAGCTTAGTCTCTTAGTATTAAAAGAAGAGCTGTGCCTATTCTATAATCCTAAATAGAGAGGCTTATACTATAACTCTTGCGCACAACTTATATATTAATAAGCTTGCTACTAAATTTAAGATAGTAGAGAAGGATTCCTTCTCTATAGTCCTATTTCCTACAGAAGAGCTGCTTAAATATAGTAGAGAAGCTTTAAAACAAGAGGTTAAAGCGTTTTAAGAACAAGTTAGGTCTATACTCTATACAGCAATTATAATTCAACTAGATATAGCATACACTGCCTCTTAGCTATCTTATTATTTAATAAATCTAGGAGCTGCTTACTTTAAGGTAGCTGCTTAGGTTTTAGCTTATTTGTATAGAATAAAGTATCTAGGTATAAGGTACAGCGCTTACAAAGGCAGTTATCTGCTTATATATAGAGACGCCTTATTTGCTAATAATAGAGAGTCCTGTTAATCTTCCTAGGGGTATATTATGCAGCTCTTTAGTAGTCTAATTATCTAGAAAGCTGCACAGCAGTTAACAGTAACTACTTCTACTACTAAGGCTAAATTACTTGCTTTAGAGCATGTAGCTAAAGAGTTAGTAGCTCTAAAACAATTCCTAGGAGAACTTTAGCTAGACTTAGGGGTGCTGTAGGAGATTTTCTATAATAACTAACAAACTATCTAACTAGTAGTTAAAGAGAGCAAGTAGCTTACTACCTAGCTGCGCTATATAGATATCTAAAATATATAGTTAAAACAAGAGTACGCTAAGGGAAACCTCTAAGTAAGCTACCTTAAAATAAGTAAGATGCTAGCTAATAGCCTTATAAAAGCGCTTCCTAGACAAGCTTATAAGCGCTTTCTATTATATTTAAACTTACAAAGTATTAGTTAAGAGAGGAAAGACTTAGTTATAGAAAAAGAGCAGGTTAATAGAGAAAGAGAAGATCTTTAAATTGCTAGGGAGGATAACCCCCTCTCTAAATAGGTATAAGTCTCCCTAGACTGCTAGTAGTAGCTCTTTTAAGCGCACGCCTAACAGCTAAGGAGCTTATAAAAATAAATTAACTATAGGTAGGAAGGACAACTCCTCCCTATAGGCCTTAAAGAACCTACTTATAAATAGATACTTAAAATTTATACCTATCTATAAGTAGGCCCTTTACTACCTAGATAGCAGTACATAGGTTAGTAGCCTGCTAAACACTTATTAGCTACTATTATTTACTAAAAACTAAGTTACTTACTAAAGTTGTTACTCTGCTAGAGGAAGTAAGCTCCTCTACTAGTTTAAGCCTAAACAGCTTAAGGGCAGGGGGCTATAAGCTGTTAGTCTACTACTTAACTACTCTTTTTTTAAAATATCTATAGTAGGTAGCAGGAGTGCCTAAAGGCACAACGCTAGCAGCGCTTGCTGCAGTAGCTAGTAGCAGCGTTGTTAATACATAGCGCAACTAAGCTGCTTGCTAGTAGCGCGTCCACGCAGTACGCGCAGGGTATTAACCTACACGCACTAGGCACTAGAGCGCCTAAGGCGGGGGCAGGCAGCGTGGGGGCAGGCAGCAGCAGCAGCGCAGCGGCGTAGGCAGCAGCAGTAGCAGCAGCTATAGCAGCAGTAGCAGCAGTAACTACTAAAGGAGCAGGCGAAGCTGCAGCTACAGGCTTAGGCGAGGGCAAGGGAGCAGGCGTAGGCATAGGGGTGGGCGTAGGCAAGGGTAAGCAGGCAGCTAGCAGCTAGCCAGCTTAGGCAGCAGCTTAGGCAGCAGAGGTAGTAGCAGTGCGCGCGCAGCCCTAGGTTTTAGTTTATTTTTATACCTAAGTTAGTAAACCTCTAAAAAGAGCTAGGAAAATATTAATAGTAAGATTAGTTAGATAACGTCTAACAATAAAGCTATTAACAGATTAAGAAGCTAGAAATAATTAGCTAGAGAGTGCTTAGGCGCGTAGAAAACAATTTAGTATACTTATAGACATATTAATAGATATAATTAGAGAAATAGAGAAATTAAGTAGGTAGAACACTTATATAGGGAAGTAACTAGGTTAGTAAAGATAAAGCTGCTAGATTATAGTCCTTACGCTTACTCTTACTACTTAGAAATACTTAACCTAGGAAGTGCTTACCTTAACTATAACTAAGCAGCTTAGTAGCTAGCTATAGGCTTTAAAAATTTAGCTATTAAAAATAAGCACTAAAACTAGTAATAAACTACTTGCAATAGCAGCCTAAAAGTTAAAGAGGTCTCTTAAAAGGAAGAGTACCTAGAGTACGCTGCAGGCGCGTAGTAATCTTAGATATCTAAGGAAATATAAAAATCTAAGTTTAGAGCTCTATAATTACTAAGGACACGCTTCTAGTTTAGTTGTTCCTAATATAGAATTAACTAGGGGGTGTGTTATATAACTAAGCGCGTAGAGTTATATACGCAGCTTGTTTTCTAATAGAGCATGCTAATTTAGTTAAGCTGCTCTACCCTACTAACGCTAGTTCTAAGCAGCCCTAATACTAGCTAAACGCTTATTAAGCAAGATTATATAACCTATATATTTTACTTATATTTAAGCAACACGTTCTGTATAGAAAAATAAATACTAATTAAATTAACTAATTACTTAAGTATAGTCCTAGAAGCTCTGTTATAGTTTAGTATTTTATCTATTTTGTCTAGTATAGGGACTAAGTTATAGCAAGCCTAGCAGTAAATTGCTTTTAAGATCTATAACATAAACTCTAGTAGAATATCCCTAGGAAAGGCATATAGTACTCCTCTGTATTAGTTAGCATGCCTAGAAGGAGATAATAGACCTACTTATAGTGCCTAGTAAGATGTAGCAATTTCTATATAGCTACCTATCTCTAGAATCTCTATAGTGCTGTAGTCTTCTGTTACTAGCATAAACTAAGGAAGAGTAGTACGTTGCTGTTTTGTAGCTAGTCTAGTAGACCTATAAAGGGAGCAACAGGTTAGAGATTTATACTTGCCCTACCTTATATAGATACTTCTTCTATTTATAAATAAGCTTATCCTTAATTTCCTTAGAGTAGTCCTAGTTATCCTTCTAACCCTTAATATATCTATTCCTCTTATCTATACCCCTCTTCTATTGCTATGTAAGGTATTTGCCTATATAGTTATAGAACCTAGCAAGAGTAATAGTATAGTTCTTCTTATCTTTATTATTAAAAGACACTAAGCCCTAGATTATTTATACACCCCTACTATTTGCGTAAGCATTAGCTAGGTTAAGGTCTATATATTTAAACGCTGTTTAGTTACTAGGGCTAGTGTACTTTATATAGTAGGGGTAAGAGATAAGGTTAGTCTAGCAATAAAGTAAGACATACAGAAGCTAGTAACCTACATCCCCTTAAATAAGTTGCTAGACTACTAAGTAGTATATTGTCCTATACTATCTAAGGTTACTATATCTATTAATAGTATAGGTGTGCTAGTTGTACATGTTAAAGCAATTATTTATAATTTCCTATAGCTCCTTATCTCTAAACCCCTCTTAGAAGCAGTTAGCTATAATAGTTCCTTCTACCTTAAACGTGTTTATTGTTTGTTGTAGAAAGAGAGTAGAATATCTATTAATAAACGCGTCCTAGTCTACCTTAAGACTAGTGCTGTTTAGTTAATAGTAGTAGGATTAAAGGCTATTAAGAGTGCCTAGGCCTCTAAGGTGATTCTGGAACAGTATGCGGGTTTGTACGTTGCTGTGCTACATTCCCTATTTGTAAGGGTATAGATATAGTATTATAAGCATGTTAACAGCAGTATACCTTAGCATTAATTAGACTAGAAGGCCTAGTTGTCTAGCAATATATTTTAAGTAAGAGAAGTATACTCTATGTTTAGTAACCTTATAGTAAGCTATAATAGAACCCTTTATCCTTTAGCTCTTAGGTTCTAATTTAATACAACACTCTTAGACCTATATATAGAGCAGCTTTATCTTATCTACGTCCTTAAGAGTTCCTCTACTATACTTTTTACATAGCATAATAAGAGCTAACTTAGGGTTTGCATATAGACAGCTCTTAGAGCCTTTAACCTCCTGTATAGCCTTAGGACTAATAGACTTATCCTCTTAAGCAGATTAAGCTTTATTATTAGTAGGAAAACAGCTCTCTTACTACTAATATCCTTAAGAGAGTAGAATCTAGTGCTACAAATAGTTAATTACTCCTAGTATTATTTGTTGTTAGGGATAGCTTTTATATTAGTAATAGAGATAGTTCCTTCTCTGTAGCAAACAAGTTCGCTAGCTACTTCTTCCTACTAGCATGTGTGTCTAACTCTAAGCTCTAAGGCTAACCTGTTAACCTCTCTAGGGTTAAAGTTAGTAAGTAAGTTATCCTCTTCCTCTTAGGCACTCTTAAGGGTCTCTTTGCTAGTTATTCTAGTGTTTTAAATGTAAGTAGTAACTCCTAATTGCACTCTTATTAGTCTTAATAGAGTAAGGGAGGACCCCTCTAGTAGTTAGCTAGAGCTGCTAGCAGTTTGCACTGCAGATGCCTCTTCTACTAGTATTAATACTCGCCCTAGTCCTAGGCTTAGGCTAATTATCCTAAGTCTAGAAGGTGTATCTCTAAAGATAGAGTTAATAGGTAGAAGTATTCTGTTACTATGTTTTATAAGCCTACTAGCTATAGTCTACTCTTATATTATTTGTTCTATAACTAGATAGTAGGTTATTTTTCCTTCTAAGTTAAATATTCTTGCTAGGGGTATAGTCTTCTAGTGCTAAAGAGTAGCTTGCTAGAACTTTTGTTATTTATTACTACTATCTATAAGGTAAACTGTGTATTTCTTTATATTAGTGTATAGGTTAGGTAAATCTAAAATGCCTTTAAGGAGCTTAAGGAGAGGGTAGCTATTATTTTTAGAGTTACCTATAAAGGACTAAATGTCTTATTTAAATAGCTATATTCCCTTACAAGCTATGCCCTAGTCTAAGGAGTTAATATACTTATCTTACTTGCAATAGGGTGTGTAAAGACTTTAGTATATAGCAGAGTTAATAAACTTAGCTAGGTATATAGTACCTAGTCTTGCTGTGTAGTATGCAATGTTAGTTAAGTAACTGTGCTCTATGCTAGAGGCAGGGCTGTAAGGCACAATTATGTTGCTTATAAGTGTCTTTCCTCTAGGCAGTAATTTAATGCGTGTTAACGCGCTACTAAACTCCTATATTCTCTTTTAGTTATAGTTTGTAGCTATAGTAATAGTAGGGTATTTGCTCTTAAACTATATAGCCCCTCTATATTATACAATTAGGTTTAGTATCTGCTCTATAACTAATAATATAAGGTGTATTATTATAGCAGCTTTATTAAACTCTAATATAGCAGCTACTATCTAAGAGTCTAGTGCGTGTCTTTACTAAACTAGGTTACCCTAGGTTAGCTATGTAATAAACTTACCTATTAAGATGTTATTAAGGTATAGTATACTAATACTATAGATAGACGTTTTGTTATTAGACGTAATAGCTTAAAGAGTAGCTAGCTATAACATATAGGCAGAGCCTAGTTGCTCTTAGCTAGCTATTACTAGGGCTTAGGAGTCTAAGGCTATAGTGTAAGTATAGTAACAGAGCTAGGTTACTTAAATAAATTAAATTTTTAAGTTTTATTGTGTGTAGCAGGGTAAAGAAGTAACAGAGTAGCAGAGTAAAAGTAGCAAGTTATTACTTATAGCTATATTAAGCATCTATTCTTCTTACTACTATTTTACTACTTAATTATAGTAGGATTACAGCAGCAGGGTAAAGTTTACGCTAGCGTTTTTTGCTTAATAGCTGCGCAGCTAATAGGAAGCTATTTAGTGTAACTTGCTAGCTTCTAGTTAGTTAGATTTTTTACTAGCGCTACTGCTTGTTCTTTAATAGTTATATAGGCGAACTCTAGGGTTTTACTATTTCCCTACCTTATTAGTTGTCTTATTAAGACATTTTTATAGTTAGAGACTAAGTCTCCCCTCCCCCTGCTTTATTAAGCTAAGTAATGTAGTGCTTAGCTTATGTTAGAGTCTCTACTAGAGTTACTATTATATTACTTATATTACGCCTTCTTGTATGTTGTAAGTTTCCTTAGTTATATTACAACCTCTTAGAAACTGCTAATAGTGTAGTCTAGTATAGAGATATTATCTTTCCTAATATCCCTAACTAGGTCTATGTATAATCTGTTCTAGGCTTCCTTATCCTAGATCTTAATTAGACCTGCGTGCTCCCTTACAATATCTTCTAGGTATTGTTTAATAAATCTCTTAAGTCTCTAGCCTAGAAGAGTATAAGGAATCTTAGATCTATCTAAGTCTTCTAGTAGGAAGGTGCTACGCTCTATTACTGTTTTCTCTTCTAAGACTTTATATAGTCTAAGCTACCTACAGGCAAGCTTTCTATCTCTTAATATATTAATCTCCCTAACTTAATCCTATAATACAACAAGGTTGCTAGTGCTAATACTTTCTTTCCTAATTTCCTAATTATTGTCCTAGTATTCTTTCTTAGATGCTTGCAGTTGTTTAGTAACACTAATAGCATCCTTTAGAAACTAGTCCTAGAGATCTAATTATATAGCACAAATTACTAGTAACTAAGGCCTATCTAAAACCTACCTATATAGTAATATCTACTAGGTAGGAATTACTAAATCTATAGGTAGAACTAGGTTCTGTCTAGTAACTAATTAATACGCACAGTACCTGTTAGATTAAATAGAGACCCTATCTGCTAGTAGCACTATTAGGAGGTTGTCTACCTATAGTCTATAAAGTTTAGTAAGGGTATTAATAATTAGTTTATGTCCTCCTTTAATCTTCCTTATTGCCTAAGGGTTATATGCTAAGGATTATATTTGCTAAATCCTATATGTAACTATAAGCTTTTTTACAACATTAGCAAAGTCTAGTCCTCTATTAACTATAAGCCTCCTTGTTATACTCTATTAGTAAATAATATCCTTATATAGGAATTTTGCAATAGTAGCAGATTTGTTATTATAGAGTAGCTAGGCCTCTACCTATCTACTAAGATATTCTCTAGCAATAACTATATACTAATAGCCTTAGCATAGAGGTATATAGATAATATTAGCTGCTACTAACTGCTAGATTGCGTAGGAGTATATTATAGTTAGCATATTCTTTAATTATTTACTAGTCCTAAACTAGCACTTTAGGCAAGAGGATAGTGTAGTTTTAACCTTAGCATATATGTAATCCTAGTAATATCTTTAGGCAAGCATAGAGTATACTGCGTTAACACCTCTATATCTAATTATTTAATGTATTTCCTTAATTGCCGCAGTCCTAATATTAGTATTATCTACTACTCTTCTAATAGCAACATTGTGTAACGTCTTATAGAATAGATATCTGTCTTAAACAAAGTAGTTAAGAGCTCTCTTTTTCTATAAACGTAACTCCTTCCTAGACATTCCCTTAGGAATCTTTAGTGTCTAGAGGAATGTAGCAATTTATTTAGATAATTCTAAGTATTTGTCCCTAAGGATGCGGCTAGGGTATCTCTATAGGAGCAGAGACAATAATTCTGCTGTTACTACTAGGTTGTTAATAAAATCCTTAACATCTAACTTAGGTTTGTCTAGAGCTATCTATCCTTTAGGCTTAGGGTATCTAGATAGAGCATCTGCAACTACATTTCTTTTTCTAGGAATATATTGAATTTTAAAGTTCTAGAGCAGGATAGCTGCTAGCTACCTGTTTATTACTAAGCCTAGGATGTCTATTAAAGAGTAATTAAGCTGTGCTATTAGTGTCTAGGCATCTATTTTAATAATAAAATGTACTCTATATAGCTATATCTAGAATTTCTTAAGAGCCTAGATAACTGCTTTACACTCTAGTTTAGTTAAGTGCTAGTTAGATTTAGCTTTTAACTAGAGTGTACTTTTAAATTAGTAAAGGTAATACTTGCTATCTAGACCTATCTATTCTAGATAAGCGCTAGCTCCCTTATTGCTAGCGTCTACTAATATAAAGATAGTTAATCTACTAGTATATAATATAGCTATTAGCGCTAGCGCACTTATAATATAAGTCTTTAGAGTAGTTATAGCTTAGCGTTCTACGTTTCCCTATTCCTATTCTATATCTTTCTTTATAAGCTTAAATAGGGGTTTAGCAAGAATAGTAAATAACAGGACCTAGATACAATAGTAAATATAAATGCCTACAAATATTTAGACTTCTTTTAGGTTTTAGCACTCTAGCTAGGCAGTAATTTTTGCTACCTTATCTTAGCTAGGGAAGCAGCTGTCTGCGCTAACTTTGTAGCTAACTACAGTTAATCTATTATAACCCTAGTAGTATTTTATACCTAATACTGTAGCACTAGCCCTTTCTATATCAGCTAGGGCAGTATCTAGCTGCTAAATGTGTTCTAGAATATAGCGTCTAACGCTAGGGAGTAACTCTTCTCTATTATAGTTAGTTTTTAGACCTCTACTAGTAACATTATCTAGAAAGGGTAGAGTGTTTAGCTAGTAATCCTTTAGTATCTTAATTATTATCCTTTAAAATACTGCTACTAAATTAGTAGCTCTCTAGACTAAGATACATAACTAAAGTAGACTAACTAGTGTTATTACTACTGTTATGTCTCTACTATCTTTTAAAGGGTAATTTAGTTATATCCTAAGAAGAAGTCTATTAGTAATAGGATTTTGCAGCCTACAAACTTCTCTAAGAACTTGTCTACTGTTAGTAGTTTTCTAGCATCCCTAATTAACACTTTGTTTATATACTATACGTTATTAATAAATTAGAAAGAGCTAGCCTTCTTTGCTATAAGGTGCTATAGGTTTCTATATTAACTATTGCATCTCTCTAGTATTCCTCTCTCTAAACGTTCTAGAAGCATCTTTACTAGCTCTCTTTCCTAGCTCCTTGCTACTAGGAATGCTTTAACCTACTAGGCTTTGTAAGGTATAGTCTTAATCTTATAGGAGGTGTTACCTCCTTCTATATTTAGCCTAATTTAGAAAATGTAAAGGTAATAGCTACCTCTCTATTTATAATTATTTTAATAAACAGTTCCTTTTATAGGGAAGAAGCGCCTTACAAAACTTCTAGCTCTTTAGTCTTTCTAGATTAAGTCTTATACCTCTTAGGAATGCTACATGCCTTTGTTTAAATAGGTAATTAAAGGGTCTAATATCTAGAGATTGCAAGCTATAGAAAAGTTGTTATTGTTTAATTATAAGCTGCTTCTAGTCTTCTTAGCTAAGTTCTATTAGCTCTGTTACCCTTAGCTTATTAACTAGCCTAACTTTTACCCCTACTCTTTTATATAAGGTATTAACCTCTCTGCTATCTTCTTTCTACTAGCTTATTAGCTAATAATCTGTATGCTCTTGTTGTTTGTCTAAAAGGCTTAGCTCTACTATTAACGTAGCAACATCTTTTTTAAGATCTATCTAGATTTTATCTCTTTCTAAGGAAATCTATTTAACTGCCTTATAATTGCTAGGGTTAAATATTCTTTAAGTAATATCTTTAATACTCCTGCTCTCCTTAGAATTACTAGCATAGAGGTAGCTGTATCCTACCTATGCTAAGCAGCATAACTAGTTGTTAGAATTAAGGTTTTCTACAGTGCAGGCGCCTCCTGCTTAAATTAAGAGGGCCTCCTGTCTTTTCCTATAGTAGATTCTACTAAAGTTAAGTAATAAGGAGCTAGATTAGACGCTGTAAACGCAGTATTCCTTAAGCTATTATCTAATATAATATAATAGGTAGAGCGTCTAAACATATTATATTAAATAGCTATATAAGAAGACGCACACTATAGAGTGCTAAGTATTACTAACCTTATAAGGTTCTGCACTATCTAGAAGTAGGTAAGTGTAACTACTTTACTAATCTTAACTAGGACGTTCTATACTGTGCTAATAAAGGAGTCTATACTCCTATTAGCTATAACAACGCTCTACTCCTTACTAGGAATATAGCTTATCTCCTTATAGACTAACCTAAATGCCTATAACATACTAAATTAAAGTAAGTTTATCTAGACGCCTATATTAATAAGGTAGTTAACGCTGTAATTTCTAATCTACGCCTAGCACGTTAGAAGGTCTAGGTAGACAACTCTCTCTAACTTAAGCACTAATATTAACTTAGCAATATTATTAGGTAGGTTCTTATTATAATAACTATCTCTATCTCCTTCTACTATATAATAAAGCTAGACAGCGCATTCTAATACTAGGTTACAAAATCTACTGTTTGCTAGGGTAGATAGTAGGGCTAGCCCTACTGCACAGTGCCTTGCGCTAGCGTAGACCCTAGAATTTTTAAACTAATTAGGAGTTAGTAGGTTTAACCTATTGTCTTCTAATTAGCCCTAGTATAGGGTTTAACTAGTAGCTATATTAACGCTTCTGCCTATATTTAGCTCTAGTTATGTCTTTTCTATAAGGTTCTGTAGGAGAGTCCTAACTAATTCTTAGGAGACTAAATCTCCTATAGTAATTCCTCTTACTTCTTATAGTAAGATAGCTAAAGGAATCTTTAACAGCTTTAGACGCAGGAGGCTAGTAAGTTCTTTATTATTTAGGCTTCCCCTCTAGGTTTTCTTTCCTCTAGGGATAGTTATAGGTATGTCCTCTATAACTCTTCCTTGTAGTAGTAGTCTAACAATAGGGTATAGATTATTGTAGGGTCTACTCTAGAATAGGATAGTAAAAGAGTCCTCTAGCACCTTAGTAACACTAGGCTAGAGGTCTCTTTAGACTTAATCTTCTCTTGCTTAGCTATATAGCTGCTCTGTTAATCCTTTGCTTAGTAGAGGGTTAGTATTAGATAATTGCTTTTGTACGTTTCTGCCCTACGTCTTATTAAGAACTTAGTTAACTAGTCTCTCTAATAGTTTTTGTAACCTAGTAGCTGCGCTAACTAAGGACTTAGTAGAATAAGCTCTAAGGATAATATCTTAGCTGTTAATATAATCTAGGCTTAGCACCTCTATATAGTCTAGTCCTAGGAGTTTAAAGTTTCTTAGGGAAGACATAGAGTTAAGATAATACTAGCTATTACTAGTTGCTGTTAGTGTGCTAATGCTAGCACCTTAATTTAGCTGTCCTCTATTTTATATAGATAACGTTACCTATTAAGAGCTGTATACTGTCTCTCTTAGTCTAGAGTCTATTCTGCTAAATCTTTTAGGTTTAACTAATAAAGCTAGCTAGTCTAGGACGTCCTAGGAAACCTTAAAATACTTAAGGATTTTCTATTTTAACTAGCTTAGTTAATAAGTTAGTAGAACTAAACCTAGGATAGCGTCTAGCTGCTTGTGTACTAGACTAAAGTAGTATATCCTCCTGTTGCTTTTATAGTTATAGTAGTAACTACACTATCCTATCCTAACTAAGGCCTAATAGAGCTTATAGTCTTAAGATTTATAATTTAGTTTATTGTATATAGTACAGGAACTGTTATATTCCTGGCCTTAGTAGTATAAAATACCTCTGTTAGGATCTATATTCCTCTAGGAACAGGAGACAAACAACCTATTATTACGTTCTAAGACCTTACCTGCTTTAGTAGCATGTGCTACAAAGTAGGCATAGTTAGTTAGGTTACGTAGGATTTCCTTAATCCTGTTATTAGAATTTACAAGAGAGCTAACCTTAGTAAGGGGTAGTTTCTAACTATCTATAGCCTTTATAAACTTATAAACACTTTTATCTACCCCTAGAGGCAGGGAATTTTAAGACACTGTCTTACTCTCTGCAAGATGTCTTTTAGCCTAGTCTACTATGCTGTGGTAATCTACTAGGTTTCTAGTGCTATTTATTATGCGTCTTACTTCCTTAGTCTAGCTATTATCCTTTATTAGTAATAAATCTTAGAGACCCTATTGTTATTTGTAAAGAAAGTAGGGGAGGACAAAGCTACTTTCTTCCCTAATCTAGAAGACCTAGACTAACTAGACTAGGTAATTTCTAAGTAAGGAAGCGTATAGCCTAATAGAGTAAAGATAAGATAATATAATAATATAGACAAGTTATTATATTAAATGCTAGGTACAGAACTTTAAGAGAGGACAGCAGAGATACTTATACTCTGCTTCTCTCTCTTACATTATTAAGCAGAACATTCTAGATATCTCTTAGATTACTAATTAGTAATCTATCTCTTAGAGACACGTAATCTTATAGTAAAGACTACGTATACAGCTTACGTGTACAGTAGATTACGTAGCTAGACGCGTAATCTACTCTAATTATAGAAAAGAGTGACGTTATCTAAGTTTTATAGAGATCTTACTTTCTTAGAGAAAATAGAAAGTTAGATATCTCTAGATCGGCACTAGATACGTGCTTAGTAAGCACAGCATCTTAATCCTCTAGTCTTATACAATTATATAATAATAATTACATAAGCCTAGCCACTAAGCCTAATTAGGAAATTGCATTTATAAAGAGTATTAGAGAAGTTCTAATAACTTTACAATATGTAATAAACTAAATTACAAATCTTAAGACTTAAAGCTCTACTAGGCCTTAGTTAGGATAGGATAGTGTAGTTACTACTACAACTATAAAAGCAACAGGAGGACGTACTACTTTAGTCTAGTATATAAGCAGCTAGACGCTATCCTAGGTTTAGTTCTACTAACTTATTAACTAAGCTAGTTAAAATAGAAAATCCTTAAGTATTTTAAGGTTTCCTAGGACGTTATAGACTAGCTAGCTTTATTAGTTAAACTTAATAGATTTAGCAGAATAGACTCTAGACTAAGAGGGATAGCATATAGCTCTTAACAGGTAACGTTATCTACACAAAATAGAGGACAGCTAAATTAAGGTGCTAACATTAGTATACTAAAAGCAACTAGCAACAGCTAGTATTATCCTAACTCTATGTCTTCCCTAAGAAACTTTAAACTCCTAGGACTAGACTATATAGAGGTGCTAAGCTTAGATTATATTAATAGTAAAGACATTATCCTTAGAGCTTATTCTACTAAGTCCTTAGTTAGCGCAGCTACTAGGTTATAAAAACTATTAGAGAGACTAGTTAACTAAGTTCTTAACAAGATATAAGGCAGAAACGTATAGAAGTAATTATCTAATACTAACCCTCTACTAAGTAAAGAATAAATAGAGTAGATATATAGCTAAGTAAGGGAAGGTTAAGTCTAAAGAGACCTCTAGCCTAGTGTTACTAAGGTGCTTAAGAACCCTTTTACTATCTTATTCTAGAGCAGACCCTATAATAATCTATACCCTATTATTAGACTACTACTATAAGAAAGAGTTATAGAAGACATACCTGTAACTATCTCTAGAGAAAAGAAAACCTAGGGGGAAGCCTAAATAATAAAGAACTTGCTAGCCTTCTGCGCCTAAAGCTGTTAAAGATTCCTTTAGCTATCTTACTATAAGAAGTAAGAGGAATTACTATAGGAGAGTTAGTCTCCTAAGAATTAGTTAAGACACTCCTATAGAACCTTATAGGAAAGATATAACTAGAGCTAGATATAGGTAGAAGCGTTAATATAGCTACTAGCTAAACCCTATACTAGGGCTAATTAGAAGATAACAGGTTAAATATACTAACTCCTAATTAGTTTAAAAATTCTAGGGTCTACACTACTGCAAGGCACTATGCAGTAGAGCTAGCCCTGCTATCTACTCTAGCAAATAGTAGATTTTACAACCTAGTATTAGAATGCGCTGTTTAGCTTTGTTATATAGTAGAAGGAGATAGAGATAGTTATTATAATAAGGACCTACCTAACAATATTGCTAAGTTAATATTAGAGCTTTGGTTAGAGAGGGTTTTCTACCTAGACCTTCTAACGTGCTAGGCGCAGATTAGAAATTACAGTATTAACTGCCTTATTAATACAAGTGCCTAGATAAACTTACTTTAATTTAGTGTATTATAGGCACTTAGGTTAGTCTATAAGGAAATAAGCTATATGCCTAGTAAGGAGTAGGGCGTTGTTACAGCTAATAGGAGTATAGACTCCTTTATTAGCACAGTTTAGAACGTCCTAGTTAAGATTAGCAAAGTAGTTACACTTACCTACTTCTAGATAGTACAGAACCTTATAAGGTTAGTAATACTTAGTACTCTATAGTATACGTCTTCTTATATAGCTATTTAATACAATATGTTTAGACGCTCTACCTATTGCATTATATTAGATAATAGCTTAAGGAATACTGCGTTTATAGCGTCTAATCTAGCTCCTTATTACTTAACTTTAGTAGAATCTACTATAGGAAAAGATAGGAGGCCCTCTTAACTAAGGCAGGAGGCTCCTATAGTGTAGAAAATCTTAATTCTAATAACTAGTTATATTACTTAGCATAGGTAGGATATAGCTACCTCTATGCTAGCAATCTTAAGGGAAGAAAGAGTATTAAAGATATTACTTAAAGAATATTTAGCCCTAGCAACTATAAGGCAGTTAGGTAGATTTCCTCTTGAGGAGATAAAAGCTAGATAGATCTTAATAAAGACGTTACTACGTTAATAGTAGAGCTAAGCCTTTTAGACAAAAAATAAGAGTATATAGATTATTAGCTAGTAAGCTAGTAGAAAGAAGATAGTAGAGAGGTTAATACCTTATACAAAAGAGTAGAGGTAAAGGTTAGGCTAGTTAATAAGCTAAGGGTAATAGAGCTAATAGAACTTAGCTAAGAAGACTAGAAGTAGCTTATAATTAAATAATAATAACCTTTCTATAGCTTATAACCTCTAGATATTAGAGCCTTTAATTACCTATTTAAATAAAGGCATATAGTATTTCTAAGAGGTATAACACTTACTCTAGAAAGACTAAAGAGCTAGAAGTTTAGTAAGGCGCTTCTTCCCTATAAAAAGGAACTATTTATAAAAGTTATTATAAATAAAGAGATAGCTATTACCTTTATATTTTCTAAATTAGTCTTAATATAGAAGGAGGTAACACCTCTCTATAAGATTAAGACTATACCTTACAAAGCCTAGCAAGTTAAATTATTCCTAGTAGCAAGGAGCTAGGAAGGAGAGCAAGTAAAGATACTTCTGGAACGTTTAGAGAGAGGAACACTAGAGAGATGTAACAGTTAATATAGAAACCTATAGCACCTTGTAGCAAAGAAGGCTAGCTCTTTCTAGTTTATTAATAACGTATAGCATATAAACAAGGTGTTAAATAGGGATGCTAGAACACTACTAATAGGAGACAAGTTCTTAGAGAAGTTTATAGGCTGCAAAATTCTATTACTAATAGACTTCTTCTTAGGATATAACTAAATTACCCTTTATAAAGATAGTAGAAACATAATAGTAGTAATAACACTAGCTAGTCTACTTTAGTTATAAACCTTAGTCTAGAGAGCTACTAATTTAGTAGCAGTATTTTAAAGGACAAGAATTAAGATACTAAAGGATTACTAGCTAAACACTCTACCCTTTCTAGATAATATTACTAGTAGAGGTCTAAAAACTAACTATAATAGAGAAGAATTACTCCCTAGTGTTAGATGCTATATTCTAGAACATATTTAGCAGCTAGATGCTGCCTAGCTAATATAGAAAGAGCTAGTGCTACAGTATTAGGGATAAAATGCTACTAGGGTTACAATAGGCTAACTATAGTTAGCTACAAAGTTAGCGCAGATAGCTGCTTCCCTAGCTAAGACAAGGTAGCAAAATATACTACCTAGCTAGAGTGCTAAAACCTAAAAGAAGTCTAAATGTTTATAGGTCTTTGTATTTACTATTATATCTAGGTTCTGTAATTTAATATTCTTACTAGACCCCTATTTAAGCTTATAAAGAAAGATATAGAATAGAAGTAGAGAAACGTAGAACACTAAGCTATAACTGCTCTAAAGACTTATATTATAAGTGCGCTAGCGCTAATAGCTATATTATACACTAGCAGGTTAACTATCTTTATATTAGTAGACGCTAGCAATAAGGGAGCTAGCGCTTGTCTAGAATAGATAGGTCTAGACAGCAAGCGTTACTCTTGCTTATTAAAAAGTATACTTTAGTTAAAAGCTTAATCTAACTAGCACTTAACTAAGCTAGAGTGTAAAGTAGTTATCTAGGCTCTTAAGAAATTCTAGATATAGCTATATAGAGTACATTTTATTATTAAAATAGATGCCTAGACACTAATAGCATAGCTTAATTACTCTTTAATAGACATCCTAGGCTTAGTAATAAACAGGTAGCTAGTAGCTATCCTGCTCTAGGACTTTAAAATTTAATATATTTCTTAAAAGAGAAATATAGTTACAGATGCTCTTTCTAGGTACTCTAAGCCTAAAGGATAGACAGCTCTAGACAAACCTAAGTTAGATGTTAAGGATTTTATTAACAACCTAGTAGTAACAGCAGAATTGTTGTATCTACTTCTATAGAGACACCCTAGCCGCATCCTTAGGGATAAATACTTAGAATTATCTAAATAAATTCTTATATTTCTCTAGACACTAAAGATCCCTAAGAGAATATCTAGAAAGGAGTTACGTTTATAGAAAAAGAGAGCACTTAACTACTTTGTTTAAGATAGATATCTATTCTATAAGACATTACGCAATATTGCTATTAGGAGAGTAGTAGATAATACTAATATTAGGACTCTAGCAATTTAGGAAATATATTAAATAATTAGATATAGAGGTGTTAACATAGTATACTCTATACTTGCCTAAAGATATTACTAGGATTATAGGCATACTAAGGTTAAAACTACACTATCCTCTTGCCTAAAGTGCTAGTTTAGAACTAGTAAATAATTAAAGGATATACTAACTATAACATACTCCTACACACTCTAGGAGTTAGTAGTAACTAATATTATCTACATGCCTCTATGCTAAGGCTATTAGTATATAGTTATTGCTAGAGAATATCTTAGAAGATAGGTAGAGGCCTAGCTACTCTATAATAATAAATCTGCTACTATTATAAAATTCCTATATAAGGATATTATTTACTAATAGAGTATAGTAGGGAGGCTTATAGTAATTAGAGGACTTAACTTTGCTAATATAGTAAAAAAGCTTATAGTTACATATAGGATTTAGCAAATATAATCCTTAGCATATAACCTTTAGGTAATAGGGAAGGTTAAAGGAGGATATAAACTAATTATTAATACCCTTACTACGCTTTATAGACTATAGGTAGATAACCTCTAAATAGTACTGCTAGCAGATAGGGTCTCTATTTAATCTAATAGGTACTCTATATATTAATTAGTTACTAGATAGAACCTAGTTCTACCTACAGATTTAGCAATTCCTACCTAGCAGATATTGCTATACTAGCAGGTTTAAGAAAGGTCTTAGTTATTAGTAATCTATACTATGTAATTAGATCTCTAGGACTAGTTTCTAAAGGATACTATTAGTGTTACTAAACAACTGCAAGTATCTAAGAAAGAATACTAGGATAATATTAAGGAAATTAGGAAAGAAAGCATTCGCACTAGTAACATTATCTTATTATAGGATTTAGTAGGGAGATTAATATGTTAAGAGATAGAAAGCTTACCTATAGGTAGCTTATACTATACAAAGTCTTAGAAGAGAAAATAGTAATAGAGTGCAGCACCTTCCTACTAGAAGACTTAGATAGATCTAAGATGCCTTACACTGTTCTAGGCTAGAGACTTAAGAGATTTATTAAACAATAACTAGAAGATATTCTAGAGAAGCACGTAGGTCTAATTAAGATCTAGGATAAGGAAGCCTAGAATGGATTGTATATAGACCTAGTTAGGGATATTAGGAAAGATAATATCTCTGTACTAGACTGTACTATTAGTAGTTACTAGGAGGTTGTATTATAACTAAGGAAACTTACAGCATACAAGAGGGCGCAGTATAAGTAATATAATAGTAACTCTAGTAGAGACTCTAATATAAGCTAAGCACTATATTACTTAGCTTAATAAAGCAGGGAGGAGAAGAGACTTAGTCTCTAACTATAAAATGTCTTAATAAGACAACTAATAAGGTAGGGAAATTGTAAAATATTAGAGTCTACCTATATAGCTATTAAAGAACAAGTAGCAGCGCTAGTAAAAATTATAACTAACTAGAAGCTAGTAAGTTACACCTAACAGCTTCCTATTAGCTACGTAGCTGTTAATCAAAAAACGCTAGCGCGAACTTTACTCTACTGCTATAATCCTACTATAATTAAGTAGTAAAATAGTAGTAAGAAGAATAGATGCTTAATATAGCTATAAGTAATAGCTTGCTACTTTTACTCTGCTACTCTATTACTCCTTTACCCTACTACATATAATAAAACTTAAAAATTTAATTTAATTAAGTAACCTAGCTCTATTACTACACTTACACTATAGCCTTAGACTTCTAAGATCTAGTAATAGCTAGCTAAGAGTAACTAGGCTCTGCCTATATATTATAGCCAGCTGCTCTTTAAGCTATTACCTCTAATAACATAACGTCTATCTTTAGTATTAGTATGCTATACCTTAATATTATTTTAATAGGTGTTGCGTAACTAAGCGCGTAGAGTTACATACACAGCTTGTTTTCTAATAGAGCGTGCTAATTTAGTTAAGCCGCTCTACCCCAGCAACGCTGGTTCTAAGCAGCCCTAATACTGGCTAAACGCTCTTTAAGCAAGATTACGTAACCTATACATCTTATTTGTATTTAATTAACACGTTCTATATAGAAAAATAGACACTAATTAAATTAATTAATTACTAAAGTATAGTCCTGTAAGCTCTGTTACAGTTATAAGCCTAGCTTCCTAAGCACAGTAGATCTCCCTGCGCACTTAGCAAACAAGCTGATTAGACTTAGCTTAACTACTCTAATTACATAATTATCTTTCTATCCCTACTAAACGCTACTATAGGCAAGTTTGTTAACTATAATAAGTAAGCTCTCTTAGGTATCCCTACAGGACCCTATTAGCTTAAAACAAGATCTAACTAGCTTAATTAGTATATCTAACTTACGTAGCACGCTAAGCTTTGTAACGTATAGGATATAGTAGATCTAGACTCTAAAAACGCCCTAGGCATGCACAAAGGAGCGCCTAAACTACCTATTCTAGGCTTGCTCCCTACTTAACTACTAGCTTAATCTACCTAAAGCTAGAGCACCTAACCTAATAATCCTCCTGCAGGCTAAACAACAAGCGTTAAGAACTATAACAAGGAGCTCCTTAGATACAAGATTAGAGCAAGCAAGTAGACTGCTAAGGCAGAACGCCTTTAGAAGATCTAGAACTAGGTTAACACAATAGTATTACTATTAATCCTCTTACTAGTAATAGTGAAGCTTATTACTAATAATACTACAACGCTACAATTGCTTATGCAAGCCCTAAAAGAGGAGCCTGCTCTAACAGATGTTAGCACCTAGAACTAGGTTAGAGTAGAGTACTAACAGTATCTTAGAGCAGCTAAACAGTTAAGAGCTGCTCTACAAGACTAGTACAACAGGTAGCTATACCTCTATAGAAGAGCTAAGTTATATAAGCTTCTAGAGGTTAATAAGGCGCTTACTATGTAAGATTTCTTAGATGCCTTAAGTTATAGAATTGCCCTAGATTAGGCTTGTACTATAAACCAAAGGATTATCTAGGATAGTATCCTAGGGCTTAATTTACTTAATTTAGACAAAGTAAGTAGGGTCTTTAGTAGTTTAATACATAAGCACACTATAAGAGCAGGAAAAGATAACCTAGGAGTATTTATAACGTTAAGAAGCTAAATAGATACTACTTCAGCTCCTGCTAATAACTCTAAGAGCTTAAGTAGGTACTCCTGCCCTTATAAAAAAAAAAAAGGAGAGATTTATAAGTAGAAACTAACTAATTACTAACGCCTAGAGACTGCTGTTAGAGGGAGCTCCTTACTACCTATCTATATAAGCAAAAGCTATCGCAAGGATACTCTCTAGAGGCTTAAGAGCTAAGAGTATATAGATACTAGGAAGGCGATTAAGCAGCTTAATTAGACCCTAAAAGCTCTATTAGCAATAACTGCTCTACTAGCAAAAGGTATCCTATCTAAAGTTAAGTTTCCTAGTAATATACAGGCTACTCTAATTAATCTAAAAATAATGTAACTAAACAATCTAGCTAAGAAACCTAGGGTTTACAACCTTATAGATTTTAACGCTTATCTACTCTTAGAGAGTACAATTTTAGATAATAGAGTAGCTATACACTTAGTTAACAGCGCAGATTATCTTATACCTAGGTTATTTTACCTAGCTAACTCTACTAACACTATAGAGGTAAGTATATAAGCGTTTCTAGTAGTAGGATAAGAAGCTTGTTTGTTTAAAAACGCGCTATATAGAAAGCGCAGCCTATATATAGAAGACCTACTCCTTAAGGCTATAGTAGTAGTAGAAGGTTTCTACGTTAATATTATTTCTAAGGCACGCCTCTAAGAGAAAGGAGTTTAGTACTTAGGGCTAGACAGCTTGCTCTAAGTAGGATACATTAATAATCTAAATAGGAGTGTTATATATGCTACTCTTAAGCGCGCTTACAACCTCACTTTTAATAAATATAAGCTACTTTCCTACTACTCTTATCCTCTAATCCTTAACGCAGTAATAAAATAATTGTATAAGTCTTACCTACAAAGCTCTGCTAAATACCTCTAGTATGCTAGAGTAGGTTACCTAGGCCTAGAAGCTCTAAAGGTACTAGTACAACAAGCGCGTAGTATATACATTAACAGCACGCTCTAAAAAGATTATAAGGTCTACTTAATAACCTTTGCTAAGCAAGTTATATCTTAATAGAAATAGGAAAAACCTACTAAACCCTTTTAGAGAATTAGCTAGGATCTGTTTAATATACCTATAGGAAGGAGTAGTAAATTATAGATACTTTTAATTAAAGAGTACTATATTAGGAAGCTCTTTACGTACTTACTGCTAGGGAAGACTTAAGTAGAGATACTGTAGGTACTTACAAGTTTCTTAAGCTAGGTACGTACCTAGTACAAGCTCTATATCTACAAGATAAGTTAAGACAATAATACTGCTACTCTCCTTTAGCAAGGGAGCTCCTAATATAAGCGCTAGGCAATTAATAAGGGAATAGATATTAAGCGTATACCTCTATATACCTATAAGCTAAATAGGGCATTAGAAAGAGTAGGGTAGGAAATAATTACTAAATCTATTAAAATAAGGAGTAGTGCAAACCTACCTAAGAAGCTCTAGCTAGAGGTTGTAGCAGCAGCAATATAGCTCTATAACATAAGTCTAACTTACTTAAATAAGCTATAGAGCCTAAACAAAGAGCTTAATTACTAGTTTACTTAATATTTCTACTAGTATAAACCTAAGTAGGTAAGAGCACTAATAGCTAATCTAAGACCTAATTAGAGCGGGATATACGCCTATAGCTATAGAGCGTATCCCTAAATAGGCATTAAGTAGCTAGGCGTAATTAGAGAAGCTTTAAAGTAACTCTAAGGGGTTATATTAGATACTTAGTAGGGTACTAAGCTTCTAATATATACTAGATATAGGTCTCTAAACTAAACTAGGTAATTATAACGCGTAATATAACCTTTAATAAGGAGCTCTTTTGTAATAAATTAGATACGTTGTTAGCTCTTATAGTCTAAGAAGTAGAAGTAGTTGTAGATATTCTACATAAACCTAATAAAATACAGGTAGGAGAAGTAATAGAGCTTCCCCTTAAACAAAAAGACCTATTACTTAGCTTATCTACTAAGCACTAGCTTAGAGGTAACACTTAGAGAGAACCTTAATTACTAGAAGGCTAGTCTAGTAGAGAGAGAGCCCCTAGGATAGATACTGCACGCGCAGTAAGCTTAGCTAGCAAGCTACTAGAGATCTGTGTAGAATAACGCTAAGAAATAGGTTTACTTTCCCCTAACTAAACGCCTAAACTAGAGCAGTTAAGTATAGGTAGGGAAGCTCCTAATAAGGAGGATAATCTAACTAGTAGCTTATAGGAAGTACACTTAACTATAGAAGAAGGGAGCAAGCTAGTAGATAGTAAGGATCTTAATAATCTACTAAGACCTACTTTGCTAGTTATTCTAATACCTTCTTAAAGATTAACGTAAGTAGATAAGGCAGGTAGGAGACGCTCGTATTAGTAGAGAATCTAGGGCCTGCCTACAAGATAGAGCTGCTAGATAGAGAACTGTAAGCACAATAAGCCTGCTAATAACAGAGCAGGTTAGTACTCTATAATAAGCTCTAAAAATAATTACAGATATACCTAGTTTATCTACCTACTGTTTAAACATGCAAACAAATATAGTACAGATAGAAGGGAGCTGCTTACTGCCTATATAGTAATTATTACCTTAAACTTAAAGAAAGAAAGACTAGTTACTTAAAATAAGCGCTAGTTACACAGGGACAAGCTCTCTCTACTGCTAAGCAAATAGAAAGATCTACTCTATTACCTACTAGGAGCTCTTTTTCGCTAGGCCTGCTGTTACGGCTATATACTATTTAAGCCTTAGTCCATCTATCTATTAAATTACTGTACCTTTTTGGGCAGTGTAGCTCAGTGGGTTCGAGCTGAAGTCCTTACAGAGTGATCTAATAGATCTAGGAGCGTGGCAGGTTGTAGGTTTAATCCTTACCTGCTCCTACTCCTAGACAGTTAAGCCAGTCAATTTTAACTAAAGCGTGAGGCAGGCTCTTCAGCCGCCACGCCGTTGCTGCTGGGAGGTCTAGTATGTAACGTGGCGTACCCTAATTAGCTGCTAGCTTAGCTGCCCTACTTAGGGCTTAAGGAGCGCGCTCTGGTAGGTACTCCCCCTTAAGTAGTTAGCCACCTTGTTAAGGGGAAGCGCCTAGGGGCGCCTTAGCGTCAAGGGCATGGCCTAGGGGCAGAGTACACCTATTGGTGGCCTGTTAAGGGCAGTACCTGGAGGCAACGGCTTGTCTGAGCAGAGTCTCAGGTTGAGCCTTAAGGGAGAGGAGTATACTGTCACGGGTATATACTATTCGAGCCTTAGTCCATCTATCTATTGGATTACTGTACCTTTTTAGGCAGTGTAGCTCAGTAGGTTTGAGCTGAAGTCCTTACACCTGCTAAAAAGAGATAGACACGCTTATTAAGAAGGAAACGTAAAGAGAAATTAACTAATTAAGCGTCTTATTAGGGCCCCTGCTGCTTTAATAGGTCTTTACCTACAAATTTAACTAGGATAGCTACTTTCTTAAATGTAAGGCAAGGATCTGCGTACGCAGAGATCTACAGGCAAAGGATTTAATTATCTTAACCTACACTATAATACTTGCTGCTTGCTTGTTTTGCATTGTAGTAGCAATTACAGTCTAGTTTAACCTAGAGCTCTGTTAGTATAACCTAACTAGCGTGTTTCTTAATATAAGCTACTAGAACAAACCTTAGATACTCTGTAAATTACTAGATAGATTTAAGAAACCTAAGCAAGTTGTTCTACTACTATAAGCTCTATACAGGTTATGTAATTTACTAGTCCTATAGTATAAAGAGCTCTCTAGTACGCTCTAGAAGCTTAGTCTCTTAGTATTAAAAGAAGAGCTGTGCCTGTTCTATAATCCTAAATAGAAAATAGTGCAACTTTTCTTTATTAATAATATTCTTCTTGTCTATTATAATAACAATTAAGCTACTACTAAACAGCTAATAAGCTTATTAATAGAAAAGTATTAAATTAAAGACTATAGAGCTGCTAAATAGTTTCTAGGCATTTAAATAATTAGAAACTAAGAGGCTTATACTATAACTCTTGCGCATAACTCCTATATTAATAAGCTTACTACTAAATTTAAGATAGTAGAGAAGGGGTCCTTTCCTATAGTCTTATTTCCTATAGAGGAGCTACTTAAATATAGTAGAGAAGCTTTAAAGTAAGAGGTTAAAGCGTTTTAAGAACAAGTTAGGTCTATACTCTTGTTACAGGTATTCCTCCTAAGGGCTACCAGCTAGACCTTAGGACAACCTTAGGGCTAGGCAGGAGACCTACGGACTACATGTATATAACCCTCCTAAACGCCTTAGGGCTTACATCCTAAGGATTTGTCTTATATCTATCTATCTACTACTATTCGTCCTTTCTCTAATTGCCTGCCTACAGTGCCCTTACAACTCTATACAGTAATTATAATTTAATTAGATGTAGTATATGCTGCCTCTTAGCTATCTTATCATTTAACAAATCTAGGAGTAGCTTACTTTTTAGTAGCTGCTTAGGTTTTAGCTTATTTATATAGAATAAAGCATCTAGGTATAAGGTACAGCGCTTATAAAGGTAGTTATCTGCTTATATATAGAGACGCCTTATTTGCTAACAATAGAGAGTCCTATTAATCTTTCTAGAGGTATATTATGCAGCTCTTTAGTAGTCTAATTATCTAGAAAGCTATATAGTAGTTAATAGTAACTACTTCTACTACTAAGGCTAAATTACTTACTTTAGAGCATGTAGCTAAAGAGTTAATAGCTCTAAAACAATTCCTAGGAGAACTTTTGCTAGACTTAGGGGTGCTGTTAGAGATTTTCTATAATAACTAATAAACTATCTAACTAGTAGTTAAAGAGAGTAAGTAGCTTACTTCCTAGCTACGCTATATAGATTTCTAAAATATATAGTTTAAACAAGAGTACGCTAAGGGAAATCTAAAAGTAACCTACCTTAAAATAAGTAAGATACTAGCTAACAGCCTTATAAAAGCGCTTCCTAGACAAGCTTATAAGTATTTTTATTATATTTAAACTTATAGAGTATTAGTTAAGAGAGGAAAGACTAAGTAATAGAAAAGAGTAGGTTAATTAAGAAAGAGAAGATCTTAAAATTACTACAGAGGATAACTCTCTCTCTAAAATAGATATAAGTCTCCCTAGACTGCTAGTGGCAGCTCTTTTAAGCGCACGCCTAGCAGCTAAAGAGCTTATAAAAACAAATTAACTATAGGTAGAGAGGATAACCTCCTCCCTATAGACCTTAAAGAACCTACTTATAAATAGGTACTTAAAATTTATACCTATCTGCAAGCAGGCCCTTTACTACCTAGATAGCAGTACGCAGGTTAGTAGCCTACTAGACACTTATTAGCTACTGTTATTAACTAAAAACTAAATAACCTACTAAAGTTATTACTCTGCTAGAGGAAGTAAGCTCCTCTACTAGTTCTAGCCTAAGTAGCTTAAGGGTAGGGGGAGGAGGCAGCAAGAGTGCCTAAAGGCACAGCGCTAGCAGCGCTTGCTATAGCAGCTAGCAGTAGCGTTATAAACATATAGCGCAACTAAGCTGCTTACTAGTAGCGCGTCTACGTAGTACGCGCAGGGTATTAACCTGCGCGCACTAGGCACTGGAGCGCCTAAGACAGGGGCGGGTGGCGCAGGGGAGCAGGCGCAGGCACAGGCGGCAGCAGTAGCGCAGTGGCGTAGGCAGCAGCGGGGGCAGCGGCCATGGCAGCAGTAGCAGCAGCAACCGCCAAAGGAGCGGGCGCAGGCATAGGGGCGGGCGCAGGCATAGGGGCGGGCGCAGGCATAGGGGCGGGCGTGGGCAAAGGCGAGCAGGCGGCTGGCAGCTAGCCAGCTTAGGCAGCAGCTTAGGCAGCAGAGGCAGCAGCAGTACGCACGCAGCACTAGGTTTTAGTCTATTTCTATACCTAAGTTAGTAAAACCTCTAAAAAAGAGCTAGGAAAACGTTAATAATAAGATTAGTTAGCTAATGTCTAATAATAAAGTTCTTAACTAATTAAGAAGTTAAAAATAATTAGCTTAAGAGTGCTTAGGTGTATAGAAAACAATTTAGTATACTTATAGGTATATTAATAGATATAACTAGAGAAATAGAGAAATTAAGTAGGTAGAATACTTATATAGGGAGGTAACTAGGTTAGTAAAGGTAAAGCTACTAGATAATAGTCCTTACGCTTACTCTTACTACCTAGAAATACTAAACCTAAGAAGTACTTACCTTAATTATAACTAAGCAGCTTAGTAGCTAGCTATAGGCTTAAAAAATTTAGCTATTAAAAATAAGTGCCTAAACTAGCAACAAACTACTTATACTAGTAGCCTAAAAGTTAGAGAGGTCTCTTAAAAGAAAGAGCACCTAGAGTATGCTATAGGCGCGCAGTAATTGTAGATATCTAAGAAAATATAAAAATCTAAGATTAGAGCCTTATAATTACTAAGGATACACTCCTAGTTTAGTTATTCCTAATATAGGATTAACTAGGGGGTATGTTATATAACTAAGCGTACAGAGTTATATACGCAGCTTATTTTCTAATAGAGCATGCTAATTTAGTTAAGCTGCTCTACTCTAGCAATGCTAGTTCTAAGCAGCCCTAATACTAGCTAAACGCTTATTAAGCAAGATTATATAACCTATATATTTCCTTTGTATTTAAGCAACACGTTCTATATAGAAAAATAGACACTAATTAAATTAATTAATTACTTAAATATAGTCCTGCAAGCTCTATTACAATATTTAATCTTATAAACCTTTAATACATTTAACTCCTTAAACCTAATAACTAGACTTACTAATTTAGAAGCCTATCTACTCTATGCTAAGGTGACACCAAGCTTGCCTTTAAGCCTAGAGATACTAGACTAACTGCTAATGCATTTTGCATTAATTCTATTCAATCAGATCTACTTTTGACCATGTGGTTGTTGAGATATATTGTTGTGAGTGGTGGTGGTGGCCTGTGCGCGACCACGCGAACAGACTTTTGTCCCGTTTTTGTACCAGCGTGCCCTGGCCGTGTGTTGCAAAAGACTGCACATCCAGACAATAACATCACCAAAAGGAATGTACACTAATTCTCGAACTTTAATAGCAAATGATAACATGATAGAAACAGTACGAAAAGGAAAGCTTTTTGGCTATCGCCCGCTGCAATGCACTTCTCGATGGCGTCAGACTGTATTTTTGAAGTTAATAATTCTTTAAGGCCGTACCGCCCCATGAGATACGTGTCGCCTGCCTTGAAGATGGAAACTGCAACGGCCTAGATCTGGGGTGAGAGTCTAGATAGATTTTTTTCCCTTCCATGCATTCCCTGTTAACCAACTCATCTGTACTTTTCAGCGATGTCGATCTTTCGACGTCCATCTCAACGTCATCTTTGTCTACATTGACAAAACGTGGTTCGTTGGTCACGATGACTTCTTTTGTAACTGTTATCTGACTCCACGCATCCTTAACTGTCGGCCAAAAGATTGGCATCGAAGCGCATATGATGGCGAAATCGACTTCGAGACAGGAGAACATAAGGACTTCAGGAAGCCAGAAAGTAAAGTCATACATGATCAAACCATGGTTATTATGTTTGAGGCCACCCCAGAGGCGGAGAACAGCCATTAACACAACACTTTGGTGAGTCAGCTGCCTGGTTAACTCGAACACAGCAATGGATGGTACTCACATCAGTCCTATGGAAAAAAGCCCCGTCATCGCTAGTACTTGTTTTCTCTTCAAGTTTGATTGAAAATACTCTGTAAGTGGTACAAGGAAGATAACAAAGTCAAGGGACATGTTGAAACCGGCAAATACAAGCAGAGTGCACCTTGCTTCAGCTGCTGTACGGTAGCCAAACGCATAGCATTTGGCTGGTGGGCTCATTGTCTTGTTCCAGAACCCAGAGATTGGAAAACAAGGGAACCACGCCATGAAGGAAAATGCTCCGCCCCAAAGAATCACTACTACGAGAAGTATAATAGTGATGACGCGTTGGAAGCTCTTACGGAATAACCGGAGGTATTGACAGAGCAAGGAGAGCTTGATGCATACGGTGGTCGATGTGTAGGCAGCATTTGCCACGTAGAACCATTTCATGGTTGTTGGTAATGTATCGAGAATGTAGACCAAATGTTGGCCGATGCCATTATTGATACCTGGTACACCATTAGCTCTGTAACTGCATCTTACACATTGGAAAGTATTGTACCCCCTAGAAATGTTATATGACCGATCAGATTGAAAATAGCTGCCATCGTAACAAAGGCATCATCCCAGCCTGGTTGATGAACAATGCACAGTCGTGTGTGAAGTCGGAGGCCTACTGCAAAGAAGCTAAGTATCTGTGCTTGTAAGGTCATATTCGATACTCCGAGCAACACTCTGTCAACATACAAGGAATGGGACAGAAACCCCAGTAGCGTAACCAAGGTGATTAATTGACGGGAGTGGCTGACGAGGATTCGGTGGATTCTGCAGCATCTTCAAAATGATTTGCATGAACTCGTTAATAGTGGTGTTGCCCATTGTGAAGTACTTCAGATCACAATGATGCGTAAGGTGCCAACAAACTTCGGGGTGGAAGTCCTGACGGCAGATGCCTGGACATAAGGCGCGTCCATCCGAAAATAGGTGAACCTCAAGTATTTCACGTGTTTGCAGAGAATGTTCTTTGTTCAGCTTTTGGCGTGAGTGATGGCTCCATTAGGACAGCATTAAGAGGCAAGCGCTAGAGTTTTACTGGTTCTTTCCATCAAACCAAACTTCAGTTCTCCCCTCACGCTGTTCGGCAGTCACTCCGAACGATACCTTTTAGCAGGATCCATGCGCAAATAGAGGCTGTTGCTGCGGCTGAATGCAGGGCTTCTTTGATCGAAAACTTAATCCGGAAGTAGTTAGTGTGACGCCCATGAATCATGATGGTCTGCTATTCTCCTGCGGGGTAGCTATGTAGCGCCCTCGATGGCCCCACTACTGTATCATTTGGAGTGCAGGCTGGCGATCAATTGCGTCTCATTCGCCGAGGAAACGTTCGCTCTGGTTGGCGGTTGACAATCGCTGTGTCTCAATGGCATTCTAATTCCGGAAGAGATTCAGATATCGCTCGAAAACCTGTAGGGATATGCAGGTTGGGTATAGATTGCATTACGTTTCAATCAATATGAGAAGGCGAGAATTCTCCAGCCACTTTAAAGATGGCAAACGAGCAGAATCTCAGGAGTGTTGATACCAGACTGGACAGGCGTGGGGTGCAGACGAATATGTCCCAAAGTCATTCAAAATGATAATTACGATAGCGATATGATCCACAACGAATCGCAATTAAAGATGCGGATATTCCTGTACACTTCCTAATTGTTTATGACGGCTCTGCACCGCATTGGACTAACTGTGCAGGGCTTTGAGGTGTGTACCGAAGGACACGACAGACCCGGAGTTGGTGAAAAAAACATCTAGAAAGGGTAAGAAAGATACTTACTCTACCTTTTCTCTAGAATACGAAGTAAAGACTTTCAATACTCTGATATTCTGGTTAAAATAACGAAATACATTCTGTACGATATCAAACAAAAATTGCACGATACCAGAGAAATATTGCCTAGACTAGTGTCAGGATTTATAGTGCCTTACATTTACGCCCAAATGGAGTACAGTAACGTTTTTGTCTTATCATCGTATTTTATTGGCGGCTATGAGGACAAGCGGGAATTTTTCAGAGGAAATCCTCTCTTCGCATGACTGCTACGGTATTGATGTTTGGTACGTAAATTGGAATGTCTGGGCGACACAGTCTTGAGAGACACTTGCATCGAATTTTCCATGGGAAGCCAAATACCGAAATTTCGAGGGGACGTGCGTCTTTGAAGGTATTGCTGCGTTGCGAATAAAGCCTGAAATTCTCGAACTTAGAAACACGTCCACTGTCAGCCTTAGGCGATGGCGATGGAGGAGGGTGGGATTTTCTTGTACTAGTACGGTCAGCCGTCAAACGAACTAGCACATATCACGGGAATCAACTGATGATTTACAATCCCGAGTTGCAAACAATTTTTTCTTTACAGTATTCCTTAGCTCTTTGCGTGCAAGTCACAGTCTTACGTCGGCAAAAGCACAATAACATCATAACGCAGCAGCACCTTAACACCTATTCGTTACATTTGTGGCAACGAGCTAGGTTTGAGATTTTTGAAGGTCCTTGTAATGTTCTTGATCGCTTCCTCGACCGGCAATCTCTCCATCGAGCTTGCACCGTAAAAACCGTGCACTCCCTTTGTTCGACTGATAATATACTCCGCATCCTCCGGCTTCGCAATAGGACCTCCATGGCATAAGATAATGACATCGTCCTTGATATTTACTGCAGCATCCCTGATTTCCTGAATTAGCTGCACGCAATCATCCAAGCTCTTTCCGCTCATCGCACCAATGCTACCTGATGTTGTGAGGCCCATATGCGCCACTAATATGTCTGCACCTGCACCTGCCATCTTCTTGGCTTCCTCGACATTGAACACGTATGGTGTAGTGAGAAGGTCCATCCGACGGGCTTCTCGCATGACATCAACTTCTGCGTCGTAACTCATACCTGTCTCTTCGAGATTTTGCCGGAAGGTTCCGTCAATAAGTCCAACCGTGGGGAAGTTTTGAACGCCTGCGAAACCAAGGTCTTTGAGTTGCACCAGAAATTTGTTTATTGAGCGGAAAGGGTCTGTTGCACATATTCCTGCCAGTACTGGCGTTTTCTGTACTATCGGAAGAACCTCACCAGCCTAAGGTTGTATTGTTAGCGCTTTGCATCTTCGGTAATGCCTTGATATCGATATGCATCATGGTAATAAGCGTCCTAGCTTAGGTTAGAAGGCCAGTACTCACCATCTCAAGAACAACATCGTTTGCATTGCCGTAAGGCATGAGACCAGCAAGTGAACCTCTTCCTGCCATCCGATACCGTCCACTGTTGTAGATGATGATCAAATCACCACCACCTTGCTCAATAAACTTTGCACTGAGACCAATACCGGCACCTGCGCCCACAATGATCTGGCCATCGTCAATTGACTTGCGGAGGCCGGCAAGGATTTCTTCTCGGTTCTTTGGGGGTGACATTTTGCTGATATATTGACGTTGTGGAATCGGCATCGGCTGCAGCAAGAGGGAAGCGCCGCCGAATGACGTATCCATAGCATGTGACGTGCGGATTCCAAAGGAGCCCCACTTTTCAACTGCACCATTCTGTCAATCGCTTTCAAAGCCCAACGAATCTGTGCTCTACAAGATGGCTCGCGTTGTGCTCCTCGGAACATGTGACACCAAACTTGATGAGCTGCTTTTTCTACGCAATGTTATCCGTGCGGCTAAGGTCGAGGTTATGCTTATGGACGTGGGGCGATCGCCAACATCCCATGAATCTATTACGATCGCACAAACGGACCTCCTAGGAAGATATGGTGACCACAACAATACCACCAAGAAAGAGCGAGGGGAAGTGATCAAGATTATGGCCGCATGCGCAACAAAGGCTGTCAAGGCCCTGTATGACGAGAGGTTCATTCAAGGCATTGTTGCAGCAGGAGGATCAGGGGGTACCTCGATAGCAGCAGCGGTTATGAGAGACGCACTGCCAGTTGGTTTCCCAAAGCTCATCGTTTCGACGATTGCGAGTGGCGACACGGGGCACATAGTAGGAGAGACGGATATCACACTAATGTACTCTGTCGTGGATGTTGCCGGCTTAAATGGGGTTTTAAAAGATGTCCTCAGTAACGCTGGAGCAGCAATAGCCGGTATGGCCCTTGGGCTCGCTGCAGGAAGCTGGCAAGCAGATTCCACTGCTAGGAAACGGGTTGGGGTTACAATGTTCGGAGTTACCACACCTGCGGTCGACCAAATCCGAAAGCATCTCGAGTCGAGATATGATATCGAGACTTTCGTATTCCATGCTACTGGTCATGGTGGGAAGGCTATGGAACGACTGATTTACGAAGGTCGGATCGATGCTGTGCTCGATCTAACAACGACTGAGATATGCGATCATATTACTGGTGGCGTGATGAGCGCCGGACCGAGTCGTCTCGAGGCAGCAGCAGCAGCTGGCATACCTAACATCATCTGCGTGGGCGCAACGGACATGACGAACTTCGGCCCCATGAACACTGTACCGGAACGCTACAAAGATCGGAAGTTGTACGAACACAATCCAGTCGTCACCCTTATGCGGACGTCCAGAGAAGAAGCCGCGGAAGTAGGCAAGTTCATTGCGTCAAAGCTGAAAACCTACGCAAAGGATCCAAATAACGTCCAGGTGTGGTTGCCAAAGGGTGGAATCAGCATGATTGCAATTCCAGGTGGGCTCTTTGCAGATGAGCAAGCGGACGCGACCTTGTTTCAAAGCATCCGAGATGGACTTGCAGACAGCGATATTGAAGTTGTCGAAGATAGTAGGGCTGTGAACGATGCGGGCTTCGCCCACGACATAGCCGAGGCTCTGGTAGCGAAGCTGATGCCTCGTCCAAAACCAAATCACTAAAAAAATTTGGGAGGCCACAACACTAGCCCCTGGTTGCTTATTTTGTTTGGTCTCCACATAGAAATCGTGCCTTAAGGCGTCCTACATTCTCATTTGAAGCTGCCATCTGATTGGTCGGACGGTAACTGGCAAAGCTGAGCCCCAACCATTGAAAGCACCAACGATCCCACTTTCACATCTGGGAACCAGTTGCTCTTTCTCTATTCTTCATAGCCTGTCCCTCTGCATCTAAACATGTTTGCATACGCAGACATCCTTTCATTCTGTTTTTCGCTCTTCGCTAGCCATGCAACAGCGATTGATCTGGACGTGAGCAGCCATGGTCAGTCGGTTCCAAAACCTCCCAGTCCAGATCTTGTGCTGACAGAATGACAGAATCAATCAAATCCGCAGCAAAGACACTTGCCAGAAGTATTGTTGCATTCTACGACAAGACTCTGAATAACGATCCCATCCATGGCCTCTTCCCGGACCGATTTTATTGGTGGGAGTAGGGCTTAGCCTTCAACACTTTGATCAAGTACTATGGTCTCACCAAAGATTTGGAGTACAACTCTCGCATATCAGACGCACTCCGGCACCAGCTTATAGCAAATAACTTTAACGCGTTCGGCATAAGGTATAACATACCTAACGGGTAAGTCGACAGGATGGGTGAGTCAACCACTGAATTTTACTAGGGAAAACCAACAATCTAGAGCTTAATATCTCTAGATCTACTTTATAGAATCTGCTAAAAAATCCAATATATAAGCTGCATTAATCTAATAAATAATATCTCTAAGTCTTAGAAAGTAGAGCTGGAAAAGGAATAAGTTATTAGGCTTCTAGTAGAATACGCTAAAAAGTCCTAAACAAAACATTAACATGTTTTACTACTAAGTAGCGCACTACTATTAAGCAACACGCCCTTACTAACATTAGAACTATTACTATTTATTTCAAAAATGCTACTACACTATAGTAATTACTCTAGCCTAAATTAATATTTAGAAGCGTTACTATTATCTAGATTAACAGATTCTACTATACTTATAAAGGATTAGCCTTAGTTTATAGGCTTAGTATATATTTAAGACCTAAATTCAAAACTAAAGCACCTACTAACTAGCCTCTAATTTACAGCTGCTACTTTACTAACTTATTCTTGTCTACCTAAGAGATGCTAGAACAAGGGATATAAAAGAGCTATTTAATCTATCCTATAAGAAATAGTTTTTAAGTATCCTTTGTACAAGGCCTATAGGAATAGAAGATCCTCTATATTAGATATCCTAGTATTTTTATATTCCTATTAAAGTTATAACTAGACATAGTCTAATATTATACTAGTTTAGTTAGGTCTTAGGAAAAGGTCTTAGCTCTAGAACAGTAAGGTAAGATACCTAGACAAAGTCTAATATAGCAACTTAATATATAATAATAATAGATAACGTGCTATACAATCTGTTATGTTAAAGAGATTAAGATTTAAAGAAGTAACTTAATTAACAAAGTTAAACACAAACTATAAGGATTATATTCCTATAAACTATATACTAAAGAATATCCTATATATCCTATATAATTATAAATAATTAAATAGAGGGCCTTACAGGAATTATAAGATATTTGTAGGAAGTATAAGACGTCCTATAATAGTATCCTACATCTATCTTATAGTTTTAGTATAATATCCTTTGTAAAAACTGTAGGATATTACGTAATCTACTTAGCCTAGGGCTACTAATTACTTACGCTTTCTTAGTTATAAGCAACTAGCTCTGCGCTTATCCTTTAAGTTTATAACACTATTATTCTTTCTTATAATTTATATTCTTATAAACTAATAAAAGATCTTTTAAAGTACCTTAGCTTGTTATATAACTAGAACCTAAATAAATATAATTAGATACCTTGCTATAGTTGCCTGCCAGTACTACATAAAGAAGAGCTTACTATATAATTTAACTTTATTAAGTAAAAAGTACAGAAATTACAAATATAATAGAATTTAAAAGTGTAAGCTAGTTAATATTCCTGTTACTAATTTTTTAAAGATTAATATTAAGATATCTTTACAAGAATAGTAAGAAGATAAGGCTAATAAGGCTAAAGAAAAAGTAATAGCTGCCCTTTAAGCTGTGCGTGCTAAACTAAACTAGGTAAGAGAATAAACGAAATTTCTTTAGCGTTGTAAGTAGTAATAATTTAACGCTACTACTTATATTATTAGGGAAATTAAGCTGTTAAAGCAGCAAACTGCTTTATTAGATAATATTACCTTGCTTAAGAACAGTTTAATACCTAGTTTCTTAGCACTTAACTTGTTAGCATATCCTCCTACTCTAGATCCTAATACTACTATTACTAGTTTGTTTGTTTATTTGTTGTAATTAACGTCTAGACTAGCTATATACTAGAAACCTCCCTTAGTGTATTATAGACGTGTTTAGTATCTCTAGAGGCAAAAACAGCTAAGATACTTAAGTGCGTAGTAGTATAAACTACTTATAGATGTAGAGGTTTCCTGTCTATTAGAAGCCTACTACTAAGATATTTTAAGAACCTACTAGTAAGTTATAACCTACTAGTAAGTTAAAAACCTACTAGTAAATTATAACCTACTAGTAACTTAAAACCCTCTTGGTAAATTACAACCTACAAGTAAATTACAACCTACTAGCAAAGTCGCAACCTACTAGCAAAGTTGCAACCTACTAGTAAATCGCAACCTACTAGCAAAGTTGCAACCTACTAGCAAGTCGCAACCTACTAGCAGGTTGCTACCTACTATTAGTGATTTAGCGTGTAATATAGAATAGAGGTATATAGTTTATATAGCGCTGCGCAGGTCTCCTAGTTCCCTAAACAAAAAACTAACTTCTAAGATTTTTTCTACTGCACGAACCCCGCAACGCAAAAATTGTGCCTAAACCTGTTTAAAGCTTATATAAGGGACTAGGGGAAGGGTATAGGTAAGCCTAGGGCGACCCTATACTACCTTATTTGATTTTAACAATTTTAGGCTCTTGTTATTGTAGGTAGGGATTTAGTAGGTAACTGCCTATATTCCTAGTAGGTTTAGCAGGTAACTGCCTATATTCCAAGTAGGTTTAGCAGGTAACTGCCTATACTCCTAGTAGGTTTAGTAGGTAACTGCCTATAGTCCTAGGAGTTTAGCCGGTAACTGCCTATCTCCTTAGGGTGTTTAGTAGGTAACTACCTATTTGTTTTAGGGGTTAGGTAGGTAACTACCAGCGTCTTAGGGGGTTTGGTAGGTAACCGCCTATATTCCTAGTAGGTTTAGTAGGTAACTGCCTGTAGTCCTAGGGGTTTAGCAGGTAACTGCCTATCTCCTTAGGGTGTTTAGTAGGTAACTACCTGTTTGTCTTAGGGGTTAGGTAGGTAACTACTAGTATTCCTGTTCTCCTAGGGGTTTTAATAGGTATCCTCCTACTTATCCCTTTAGTTATGCTTTTTTCTACTGCTCTAGTTGCTATCTCTCCTCTGTTCTTAGTAGTTTTAGCCTGTATTCCCTAGCACGTCCACGTTTTTAGTACCCTAGGCTCCTATAGAACAGAGTAGCTAGGTCTATTATAGGTAGCTGCCTTGTGTTTACGTCTTTAACTGCTAAGAGGAGGAGGAAATAGTAACTCTAGGGCTAGGGCAGGCCTTAATCAGCGTTACTTATCCCTATATTTAATTATTAATACTAATATTTTATAGTGCGTCTGCGTTTTAGTTCCCTAGGCTCTTATAAAATAGGGTAGCTAGGTCTGCTATAGTAAGCTATTGTGTAGTTTAGCTTTGCCTGTTATTTTTAGTAGTAGGTGCAGCCCTGTAGGGTTACTAGGCATATATAGCTGCTTTCTTTCCTTCTACTACCCTATTTACTAGGGCCTTTCTTCTACCTTAGGTATATGCTTGTGTAGAAGGCTGTAAGCGCTAGGTAGAGCGCAAAGTCTTCTAGGGAGCTTATTAGTTCCTGTAGGTATACCTGTCCCTCTTGCCTACTAGTAGGAGAAGAGAGACCTTTCTATAGCTATTTCTTAAACTTAAGTCTAGCCTTTTAGCAGAGTACTATATATTCTTAGGATTTTATTTGCCTATAGCTATATAGGACGTTTGCAATTTTATAGTTAAACTTTTAGTAATACTATTAGAAGTCCCTATATCCTGTTTATATAGCTAGTAGTCTTACTAGAATAGGCCTAGTTAGAGAGAGGGTTAGAGGCGCCTTCTTTAAGATGTACCCTAAGTTCTAATTATAGTACTGCTAGGACAGCAGCTTTAAGTTATTACTCTACTAAGAGGCCTTCTCTTATTAGTTGTTTTTGCACGTAAGGCTCTTTATACCTAAGACTATAGGAGAACTAGCTAGGCCTCTTAGGGTTATAGTATCCTTAGTAGCTTAGTCTGCTAGTTTGTTAGCTAGTTTATTCCCTGCTATACTGCAATATCCTAGAGTCTAATGTACCTATATGTAAAAGACCTCTATAGCCCTGTAGCACAGCAAGAAAGCCTATTATAAGGAGAGAGGGGTGTTACCTCTTAGACCCTAGATAATAGACGTGCTATTAACGCATATCTAGATCTAGTCCTTTTAGATAGGTAGTTATAGAGCGTGTTAAAGTCCTACCTACGCTCCTATAGCCTCTGTGTTAAAGACATATAATAGTAGGTTAAGCTTTCCCCTACCTATTGTTATAAGCATTTTCTCTTAATATATAGCATAGCTATACGCTACTACCCTTTTGCCTACTATATATTGTTCTATTCTATTAGAGAATATAGAAACCTCTCTAGAGGTTACCTTATACTACTATTCTTTAAAAGCAATTACGCTCTCTTTCTTAGTTTGTCCCTCTGTTAGGTTAGTGCAGCATCCTCTAGTGTAGTAGGGGCCTATTAGCACTAGTCTTAGTATAGCTAGGAGGGCTTAGTAGACTCTCTATACCTATATTTGTAGTAGTAGCTTTCCTTTATTACGCCTACGTTGTCTGCATAATGCTTTTACCTAGCTAGTAAGGAGGTAGTTCCTATCTATTATCTGTAGGTGCATAGTAAAGCACTAGTGTACCTCCTCTATTACTACTTCTATAAGCAGGACTCCTACTTCTCTTAGTATAATTGCGTTTAGTGTAGTGCGCTATACTAGTAATACTATCCTTATAGCACTTATAAGGACTCTATTTATTACAGTAATATACTATTATGTCTAGGTACTAACTTCTATTCTATTTACTCTTGCTTGCCTTTTTTTCTTTATACTACACTTTAGCGCTATATATTAGGGCTAGTAGGACGTAGGTTATAATAGCTTTCCTTACATACTCTAGTAGGGGCCTATATACTATGTCTATTAGCCTATAAAGGTGTTAGACTACTTTTGCAGCTATAGCAGCTCTTTCTATAATATGCCTATAGCAGGTAAGCTATTAGTTAAACTAAACCTCTAGCTAGCGTAGGGCTATCTATGTCCTATTTTATGTTATAGGTACTAGGTTAATTTAGGTGTCTCCTATTATAATTAAAGGGTTTAGGTCTCCTCTCTTCCTTATTAGGTAGATTAGTTCCTACTTTTTAGGCGTAAAGACAATTTTATTATTAGACCTCTAGTTGTAGATATCTCTTAGATTGTTGCTTAGTAGGGTTGTGTTTTCTAAGAGTATAGGGGAGGCCTAGTATATGTATATATTGTTAGCGTATCTAAAACGCAGTTTCTAATCTTAGTTTAGTAGTTTAGCTAGGTATAGTGTATAGGGCACTAGAGATAGCAGTAAGCCTTAGGGGGTACTGTAGGAGCCTATGTAGCAAGGCGTAGTTACTATACCTATATAAACCTATACTTATCTTCCTATAAGAAAGCTTTACACTAGACAAATAAGGATAGTAAGCTATCCTTAGTTTTCTATTTAGTATAGTAGTTAGTTCTGTAGGAGTGTTACAGGTATTCCTCCTAAGGGCTACTAGCTAGACCCTAGGACAACCTTGGGGCTAGGCAGGAGACCTACGGACTACATGTATATAACCCTCCTAAACGCCTTAGGGCTTACACCCTAAGGATTCGTCTTATATCTATCTATCTATCTACTATTTGTCCTATCTCTAATCGCCTGCCTACAGTGCTCTTACAAGGAGCGTATTAAATACCTCTTATATATTAAGTATTACTATTAAAGCCTACTTTCCTAGGGCCTAGGCTTGTTCTACGTTGTGCGTAAAGCTAGTTGCTAAGTTAAAAGCTGCCTAGTAGGGAAGTACACCTCTATATTATAGGCTAAGGATTCTATAGGTTATAGCTGTGTAGGTAATTTTTCTTACTACTATTCTCTTAAGGCCTTTTCCTAGGTATAAGAGTAAGGTAATAGGCTGCTAGGATTATAGGAAGCTAGGATCCTTTTTCCCTAGTTTTAGGATTATAGCTACCTCTGCTATTTTCTAGGTAGTTAGGAAATAGCTATAATATAGGTAGTAGGTGTATATATTATAGAGATAGTTAGTAATAAAGGGCTAGCACGCCTTAAGCAAGCGTACTATAATACTATCTATACTAGGGGATATACTTTATACGCTAATTATATTCCTCTTAATTTCCTCTAGGGGTATATAGGTGTTCTAGGCTATATCTTTTTAATTTAAGTTACTATTACTCTATTCTAGTAGGTTATTAGAGCTATTAAATTAGTCTAGTATTTCCTTTTATAAGGCCTCTACTTTTCCTATAGGATTTGTTATATCCCTCTCTATATATTAGATTTAGATATCCTGCTAGTTTAGCCTAGGTCTATACTATCTAACAACTTTGTATAGTGCCTAGTTAGAGTTAAGTTAGTCTATTCTATTCTGCTAATAAGTGCGCTTAGCTTTGCGTACTATAGTAAGAAAGTTCTAGCTTTCTAGTAATAGTCTTATCTATAGGCCCCTAATACTATCTATATATAATCTATAAGTAGTCTTACACTCTACAGTCTACTATAGTATAGTCTTGCCTACCCCTATATGTTTATAGCCTACTACTGCTATTGCTTTAGTAATAGCCTTAGTTATAGCCTATATCTAGGCCTCTAGGTCCTAGGTAGTGCATGTTACTGTAAGGGGTAGTAGGCCTAGTAGCGCTAGGTTAACTACTTCTATAAAGCAGCTAAGCTAGCTTCTTAAGACCTAATATTTATTTAGTAGTAGTGCTCTACTACTCTTCTATAGTATTGTAGTAAGTAGCGTAGCGTAGTTAGATCCTAAGTAGAGGCAGTCCTCTATTTTTATATGTACGAAGGGTATATTAGAGAAGATTAGGTTAAGCACATAGCCCTCTTAATAGGTTACTATGCCTAGTTCCCTAATAAAGTCTATGTTATTTTATGTTGCCTAGTAGGCTAGGTGTTAACCTATACCTCTAGAAGTAGCGCTAGGTTTAAAGGTAATATATCTATAGTTAAAATCTTCTCTTATTAGAGTGTTAGGGCTAGGGGTTGTTCCTATAACATATTCTAGTAAGTTTATAAGTCCTAGTTCCTAATACATGTTAAGTATTCTGTACTAGTTAATTTCTATCTATAGGATATCTCTATTAATACGTAGGTAGAGGATCTACACGTGTATTCCCCTACCTTTAAGTATATAGGTAAGCACCCTAGGGCGTTCTATAGGGCTTAAGTTTAGCGCCCCCTAAGACTCTATAGGTGCAAGCACAGAGTAGTCTAGATATATTAAGGTATAGTTATTTCTTACTATATATAGTTCCTAGACGTATATTACGTCTATTTACTTTTTAAATACAAGCTGTAGGAGGGCAATGTAGTAGGGTAAATACCTAGCTATATTTGCCTATATTACTTTAACGTCCTACTTTATAGTTGTAGTATATTATATTAATATATATTATCTATTTCTATATTAGAGGTCCTAGTATCCCCCTCTTAGAGGTAGATTCTAGTTCTAGTTAGCTAATTATAGTTATTTAGCTTGCAGCCTAGGAAGAGGTAGCCCTTAGCGCCCTTCTTAGTCTCTAAGAGTCCCTAGTAGGAGTTGCTATAAGGGCTAGTCCTTCTAGGGTAGGAGTTGTAGTTAAGGATCTTATAGAGGCACTAGGGGTAGTGCTGCTAGGTTTAGTTAGGTCTATTTAGGTTCTCTTACTTGCCCTCTTAGCAATAGCCCTTATAGCCCTTAGTTCTGCCCCTAAAATTCTTACTAGGCTTTTATTTACCTATCTTAGTGCTGCTAGGCAGCTCTTGTTCCCTACTAGGTGTAGCCTATAGCAATTTGTGTACTTTGTACTTACTATACATTCCTTATCTACTAGCTCTTAGTGTGTAGTAACTCTCTCTATAGTAGTTGTATCTAGTGTCTCTATAGCATTTGTGTGCCTAGCAGTATCCTTAGCAGCCTAGGTTATATAGTTATATAGGTAGGTTCTTTTGTATTTCCTTAGAGGAGTTACTTACTCTAAAGATATAGAAATAACTAAATGTTGTTAGAAAGGATATAATCTAGATTGCTACCCCTTGTTTATTTAGCCTATATCTAGAGATCTAGCAGCTAGTTAGTTAGATCCTAGTCTAGGAAAAGGACTTCTTACTTACTATTTATATAGTTACTAGTTTTAATATACTATCTAGTTAGTAGATTAAGCTTAGGACTTCTTAGAGTGCGTAGTTTATCTATATGTATAGGATAATTATATCTATACCTTCTACTACTTAGATTATTACTTCCTTTGTTTTCTAGCTAAGGAGCTAGGTCTAGGTTTTATTAGTTAAAGGCGTAATTACCTACTTAGTCTAGGTAGGTGTAGCCTATAGGATTGCTGTAGGTAGGAGTTTTATAGCTTTATAGATTACTTCTCTTACTATAAAAGGAGATGCTTCTTAAATTTAGCCTATAGCTAGTATTAAGAGGAGAATTCTCTTATTCTCTTTACTAGGTTTCTTATTCTCTTCCCTCTGTTTTAGGTTAGGTAGTAGCCTATGCGTAGTCTTAGCAGGGAGTGTATCCCTACTCTAGATTTTTAGGATCTAGGCAATTTCTACCTAAGTTAGCTTTAGAAGCGTTTGTATAGGTGTTATTAAACTACCTACCTAGGTTCTCTTGCCCTCTAGAGCGCACTAGAGGGCAGTTGCTAGTAAATTCTAGAGAGGAAGTATAATTACCTTTTCCTCTAGGGTTTTATATTTTTAGATACATGCATCTAGGGCAGATACTACTACCTTAAAGATTTAGTAGCACCAGTTACTAGCTTTTTTAATATCTAGGATGCGTAAGGAAACAGCTTCTTAGAGGGTAGTAGTTGCGGCTAATCTACTATAGGTTAGAGGGATAGCTACACTATGCAGCTGCCTAATATTAGAGCAAGTTATGTGTTGTAGGGGTAACTAATGTCCCTTTTCTCTAGCTAGCCCCCTTCTATCTAGTAGGGGCATGCTAGAGGCTATGTTAGCTATCTTACTAGCGCAAGAGCGCCTAGCGTAGGCTAAAGTAGCTCTAGTTTATTATAGGATGTTGTAGAGTAGGTTATCCTAATTATATTAGGCCTTTTTCTAGAACGTCCTGATTTTTAGAATGTTAGTGTTGGTGTAAAAGGTATAAGCTAGGTTTTAGTATTACGTAGGTAGATAGATAGGACTATTGTTTAGCACGTATTAGACGCTAACAACTTTATCTATTATTACTCTACTAGTAGGATACTAGGGAGATATTGCGTCTGTAGTTAGTTACTACTATTGCTAAAGCGTCCTATAGATTAAGTAGTAGGTTACTATTTAGCATGCAATAGACGCTAGCAACCTTATCCCTTATTATCCTCTTGTTATATACTAGGAAGATACTACGTCTGCAGTTAGTTACTACAGTTACTAAGGCGTTTGCTTACTTAACCTATTAACTAAGGCCTAGGGAGCGTAGTAAATAAGCTATAGACTAATAGGTGTAGAACACTTTTAGTTACTGCCTATTATAGAAGTGTGCTAGATCTGCCTAGTATAGTACTAGTACCTGCACACTGTCTCTCTATAGTATACTCTTTATAACACTAAGGTAATTAAGGGCCTAGATGCTAAAGGCTAAGGCTAATAGAGGCGTAAGTGTTTAACAAAGTTATTATCTATTAGAGTACGTTACCTAACTATTAATACCTGCAAAAGGGTTACTAATAGCTCTATTAGCCCTATTCCTAGGTAAACTAGTCTAGGATATGCTTATTTATAGGGTATATACCTGTATAGCAGGTCTTAACATTTAACGTTACTATCCTAAGGCTATAATACTTTATTAGTCTACTACGCAGCATAGTTCTAACTCTAGCGTTTACACTATAAATCTCTATAGCTAGATTAGCTCTTAACTAAGGTAATTTCTATTTACCCTTTTACTACTAGATAGCTAGCGCGCTAACTTTACGTGTTATCTTTTATAAGGTAAGATAGTAGTAAGAGGCTAGGCAGGCAACAGCTATTAGCTAGGTAATAAATCCTTCCTTATATATAAAGGTTACTATTTTACCCCTTCTTAGCATTGTTTCTATCCTTAGTTCTATCTTCTCTAGCACTAAATAACTCTTCCTTGTAATAACTCCTCTACCTTCTTATATTCCCTATAGTCTGCTGCTAGATTATGTATATACTCTTCCTAATAATATAATGCTGTAGCTGTCTTTAATCTAGTTCTAGTACTGAAGTAGTATTACACGCTATACTACTAAGTCTATAAAGGACCCTAATAGCACTATTAAGTTGTTTATAATAGTCTTTTACTATCCTAAAGGATATAGTAGTTATAAGGGCAACTATAGAGTTTACTCTAGTTATGCTAATACTAAAGGAGTAGATTACGTAGAGGTAAGTCTAGTATCTTCCCTTAACTATTCTATTGCTAATCTAGTAGATTAACCTATTCTTCTACTATACTTTTAACGTCCTTAACTAGCTAATTAATTAAGCTATCTATAAGATAAATAAAGAGACTGCTTAGTAGGGCAATAACGTAGATAATTACAACATTCTTACTATAACACAGCGTTACTTCTAGACTGCCTTTAAGTACGCTAAGGCCTACTATAAGGGCTTTACTAATTATAATAGTATTATTAATTATTATATAAAGGAGCCTAGTACTAGTAAAGCTAACTATGCTAAAGCTTAGCAGGTATCTTATAAGTATAATCTCTAGCAGTATATTATAAGTAATAAGATCCTTAGGTTTTAGTTCTTTTACTAATTATTATTAGCTGCTATTAGTACTATTAGCTATAAGCTGCCTAACAATATAGTTATTAATAGAGAAGTAGAGGCTTATTTTAGTAAGACTAGTACTGCTAACAGTGCAGAGAAGCAGTAGTACTACTATAGGACTAATCTTCCTACTGCTTCCTAGGCTCTAGCTGCTCCTTTCTAGTATATATTGCTGTCTTAGTCTCCTACTAAGAGGACTAGCCCTAGTAGGGGAGATAACTAGTTAAGCCCTCCTTTCTAGCTTAGCTCTATTAACAGGCGTAGAGTCTTCCTAGTAGGGTTATAGCTATAAAGGTCCTTCCTATAGAAATTAGTATTACTAGTTTTAATAAATAATAATAGATATTAATACCTAGTACTTTGTAGATTAGTAATATATTAGGCAGTTGCTAGGCCTCCTACAGCCTTAGGTTGTGTAGGACCTAGGTTAACACGCTGCCTACTAGTTACTTTTCCTATAATATTAAGTTCTTGTAGCTAACTTCCTAGCACTTCTCTACTTCTACCTAGGTAGATCTAGCTCTCTAGGTGCTTGCTAATGCTTAGTTAGTAGCTTCCTATGCACTTGTTTATTATAATAATAGTCTTTAAGGATTTCCTTACAGTAATTAAGGTGCTTAGGTAGTTCCTAGATTACCTGTTTGTTTAGCTAACCTAGCTATTTAACCCTGTACCCTTGCCCTCTAGCAATTATATCTTTGTAATCGAGGATACCTTTAACTTTAAACCTATTCCTAGGCAGTATATCTTTAGGTATATAGATAGGACCTAGCTAGAACCTACTACTTGCAAGGGGTTCCCTCTAGAGTTTAGGTAGCAACATATTAAACACTAGGTACACTCTATCTATTAATAGGGGAGTTTTAGCTTATAGGCTAGCTTACCTATTTTCTTAATTACTATAAATAGTCTAAGGTATTAAGCGTTAAACTTCTTTAAAGGGTAGCTTATTATTAGATTCTTAGTATAGAGGAGGACTAAGTCTCCCTCTATAAAGTGCTATTTAGACTATTTTATATTATACTACTAAGCATTGCCTTTTTATGCGCACTCTAAGGCCTCCTTTACTATCTTCTATATATTATACTAACGTAATAGGTAACTAGCAACCTATTAGTGTAGTTCTAGTATTGCCCTATTCTTGCCCTAGACTTCTTAAGGTTTCTATAGCTAGTGCTTATTAGGTATCCTATTAAATCCCTTTAGGTTTATGCTAAAGGCAACCTTAATAGGAGATCTACTATATATAAAGTAAGCTTTAGAGTTATAGGCGTACTTAGCATATAGTAGGAGATCTACCTAGTTATCCTGTTAGTAGTTTATATATATATAGAGATATCTTTCTAACTTCTAGTTCTAGCGCTTAGTCTGCCTATCTGTCTAAGAGTAGAAAGCTATACTTAATTAGTAGTTTATCTTTAGATAGTAGCAAATATTAGACTAGAACTAGCTAGTAAATACTAAATCCTAATCTAATAACAGCGTATCTAGTAGTCTTTACTTTAAAAAGCTCTGCTCTATAAGCAGCTAAGCTAGGCACTAGGTAGTAATTATCTTAGTTATAGGTAGGTACTAGACTGTAACAGAGCTTGCAGGACTATACTTAAGTAATTAATTAATTTAATTAGTGTCTATTTTTCTATATAGAACGTGCTGCTTAAATATAAATAAAATGTATAGGTTATATAATCTTGCTTAACAAGCGTTTAGCTAGTATTAGGGCCGCTTGGAACTAGCGTTGCTAGGGTAGAGCAGCTTAACTAAATTAGCACGCTCTGTTAGAAAACAAGCTGTGTATGTAACTCTACGCGCTTAGTTACACAACATACCCCTAGTTAATCCTATATTAGGAATAACTAAACTAGAAGCGTGCCCTTAGTAATTATAGGGCTCTAATCTTAGATTTTTATATTTCCCTAGATATCTAAGATTACTACGCGCCTGCAGCGTACTCTAGGTGCTCTTCCTTTTAAGAGACCTCTCTAACTTTTAGGCTGCTATTATAAGCAGTTTGTTGCTAGTTTAGGCGCTTATTTTTAATAGCTAAATTTTCTAAGCCTATAGCTAGCTATTAAGCTGCTTAGTTATAGTTAAAGTAAGTACTTCTTAGGTTAAGTATTTCTAGGTAGTAAGAGTAAGCGTAAGGACTATAATCTAGCAGCTTTACCTTTACTAACCTAGTTACTTCCCTATATAAGCGTCCTACCTACTTAATTTCTCTATTTCTCTAGTTATATCTATTAATATGCCTATAAGTATACTAAATTATTTTCTACGCGCCTAAGCACTCTCTAGCTAATTGTTTCTAGCTTCTTAATTAGTTAAGAGCTTTATTATTAGACGTTGTCTAACTAATCTTACTATTAACATTTTCCTAGTTCTTTTTAGAGGTTTGCTAACTTAGGTATAGAAATAGACTAAAACCTAGTGCTGTGCGCGCACTGCCGCTGCCTCTACCGCCTAAGCTGCTGCCTAAGCTAGCCAGCTGCTAGCTACCCGCTTGCCCTCGCCCGCGCCCACTCCCTCGCCCTTACCCTTGCCTAAGCCTGTGGTTGCAGCTCTGCCTACTCCTTTAGTAGTTGCTGCTGCTACTGCCGCTATGGCCGCTGCCACTACTACTGCCTACGCTGCTGCGCTGCTGCTGCTGCCCGTGCCTGCGCCTGCGCCTGCGCCCCCTACCCCTGTCTTAGGCGCTCTAGTGCCTAGTGCGCGCAGGTTAATACCCTGCGCGTACTGTGTGGACGCGCTACTAGCAAGCAGCTTAGTTGCGCTATGCGTTAACAACACTACTGCTAGCTGCTGCAGCAAGCGCTGCTAGCGTTGTGCCTTTAGGCACTCCTGCTGCCTACTGTATATATTTTCTTTAAAAAGAGTAGTTAAGTAGTAGACTAATAGCTTGTAGCCTCCCTACCCTTAAGCTGCTTAGGCTTAAACTAGTAGAGGAGCTTGCTTCCTCTAGCAGAGTAACAACTTTAGTAAGTAACTTAGTTTTTAGTTAATAATAGTAGCTAACAAGCGTTTAGTAGGCTACTAACCTGCGCACTACTATCTAGGTAGTAAAGGGCCTGCTTGCAGATAGGTATGAATTTTAAGTACCTATTTATAAGTAGGTTCTTTAAGATAAAACCTATAGGGAGGGGGTTATCCTCTCTACCTATAGTTAATTTGTTTTTGTAAGCTCCTTAGCTGCTAGGCGTGCGCTTAAAAGAGCTGCTACTAGCAGTCTAGGGAGACTTATACCTATTTAGAGAGGGGGTTGTCCTCCCTAGCAATTTAAAGATCTTCTCTTTCTCTATTAACCTACTCTTTTTCTATAACTAAGTCTTTCCTCTCTTAACTAATGCTCTATAAGTTTAAATGTAACAGAAAGCGCTTATAAGCTTATCTAGGAAGCGCTTTTGTAAGGCTGTTAGCTAGCATCTTACTTATTTTAAGGTAGGTTACTTAGAGGTTTCCCTTAGTATACTCTTGTTTTAACTATATATTTTAGATATCTACATAGCGCAGCTAGGTAGTAAGCTAATTGCTCTCTTTAACTACTAGTTAGATAGTTTATTAGTTATTATAGAAAATCTCCTACAGCACCCCTAAGTCTAGCTAAAGTTCTCCTAGGAATTGTTTTAGAGCTACTAACTCTTTAGCTACATGCTCTAAAGCAAGTAATTTAGCCTTAGTAGTAGAAGTAGTTACTGTTAACTGCTGTACAGCTTTCTAGATAATTAGACTACTAAAGAGCTACACAATATACCCCTAGGAAGATTAACAGGACTCTCTATTGTTAGTAAATAAGGCGTCTCTATATATAAGTAGATAACTGCCTTTGTAAGCGCTGTACCTTATACCTAGATGCTTTGTTCTATACAAATAAGCTAAAACCTAAGCAGCTACTTTAAAGTAAGCTGCTCCTAGATTTATTAAATAATAAGATAGCTAAGAGGCAGCGTATACTACATCTAGTTAAATTATAATTGCTGTATAGAGTATAGACCTAACTTGTTCTTAAAACGCTTTAACCTCTTATTTTAAAGCTTCTCTACTATATTTAAGCAGCTCTTCTATAGGAAATAGGATTGTAGAGAAGGTACTCTTCTCTACTATCTTAAATTTAGTAGCAAGCTTATTAATATAGGAGTTGTACGCAAGAGTTATAGTATAAGCCTCTCTGTTTCTAATTATTTAAACGCCTAGAAACTATTCAGCAGCTCTATAGTCTTTAATTTAGTATTTTTCTATTAATAAGCTTATTAGCTGTTTAGCAGCAGCTTAATTGTTGCTGTAATAGGCAAGGAGAATATTATTAACATAAAAGAGTAGCACTATTTTCTGTTTAGGATTATAGAACAGGCACAGCTCTTCTTTTAATGCTAAGAGACTAAGCTTCTAGAGCGTACTAGAGAGCTCTTTATACTATAGGACTAGCAAATTGCGTAACCTTTATAGAGCTTATAGTAGTAGAATAACTTGCTTAGGTTTCTTAAATCTATCTAGTAATTTATAGAGCACCTAAGGTTTGTCTTAGCAGCTTGCGTTTAGAAACGCGCTAGTTACGTTATACTAATAGAGCTCTAGGTTAAACTAGGCTGCGATTGCTACTATAGTGTAAAATAAGTAAGCAGTAAGTGTTGTAGCGTAGGTTAAGACGATTAAATCCTTTGCCTGTAGATCTCCTTGTACGTATATCCTTGCCTTACATTTAAGGAAGTAGCTATCCTAGTTAAATTTGTAGGTAAAGACCTATTTAAGCAGCAGGGGCCTTAATAAGGCGCTTAATTAGTTAATTTCTCTCTACGTTTCCTTCTTAATAAGCGTGTCTATCTCTTTTTAGCAGGCCTAGCAAAAAGAGCTCCTAGTAGGTAATAGAGTAGATCTTTCTATTTGTTTAGCAGTAGAGGGAGCTCGTCCCTATGTAACTAGCGCTTATTTTAAGCAACTAGTCTTTCCTTTTTTAGGGTTAAGGCAACAATTACTGCGTAGGCAGTAAGTAGCTCTCTTCTATCTATGCTATATTTGTTCGTATGTTTAAACAGTAGGTAGATAAGCTAGGCGTATCTGTATTTATTTATTAAGCTTATTACAGAGTACTAACCTACTCTATTATTATTAGCAGTAGGCTTGTCGCGCTTATAGTTCTCTATCTAGCAGCTCTGTCTTGTAGGCAGGCCCTAGACTCTCTGCTAATACGCGTGTCTCCTGCCTGCCTTATCTGCTTACGTTAATCTTTAAGAAGGTATTAGAACAAGCAGCAAAGTAGGTCTTAGTAGATTATTAAGATCCTTACTATCTACTGGCTTGCTCCCTTCTTCTACAGTTAAGTGCACTTCCTGTAAGCTACTAGTTAGATTATCCTCCTTATTAGGAGCTTCCCTACCTATACTAAACTGCTCTAGTTTAGGCGTTTAGTTAGGGGAAAGTAAACCTGTTTCTTAGCGTTGTTCTGCACAGATCTCTAGTAGCTTGCTGGCTAAGCTTGCTGCGCGTGCAGTATCTATCCTAGGGGCTCCCTCTCTACTAGACTAGCCTTCTAGCAATTAAGGTTCTCCCTAAGTGTTACCCCTAAGCTAGTGCTTAGTAGACAAGCTAAGCAATAAGTCTCTTTGTTTAAGGGGGAGCTCTATTACTTCTCCTACCTCTATCTTATTAGGTTTATATAGAATATCTACAACTACTTCTACTTCTTAGACTGTAAGGGCTAACAACTTATCTAATTTATTATAAAAGAGCTCCTTATTAAAGGTTACGTTACACGTTATAATTACCTAGTTTAGTTTAGGGACCTATATCTAGTATATGTTAGAAGCTTAGTACTCTACTAAGTATCTAATATAACCTCTTAGAGTTACTTTAAAGCTTCTCTGCTTACGCCTAGCTGCTTGTTCCCTGTTTAGGGGATACGCTCTGCAGCTATAGGCGTATATCCCGCTCTAATTAGGTCTTAGATTAGCTGTTAGTGCTCTTACCTGCTTAGGTTTGTACTAGCAGAAATAGTAAGTAAACTAGCAATTAAGCTCTTTGTTTAGGCTCTAGAGCTTGTTTAAGTAAGTTAGACTTATATTATAGAGCTATGTTGCTGCTGCTACAACCTCTAGCTAGAGCTTCTTAGGTAGGTTTGCACTGCTCCTTATTTTAATAGATTTAGTAATTATTTCCTGCCCTGCTCTTTCTGCTGCCCTGTTTAGCTTGTGGGTATATAGAGGTATACGCTTGATATCTATTCCCTTATTAATTGCCTAGCGCTTATATTAGGAGCTCCCTTGCTATAGGAGAGTAGCAGTATTATTGTCTTAACTTATCTTGCAGATACAGAGCTTGTACTAGGTACGTACCTAGCTTAAGAAACTTATAAGTACCTGCAGTATCTATACTTAAGTCTTCCCTAGAAGTAAGTATATAAAGAGCTTCCTACTATAGTACTCCTTAATTAAAAGTATCTATAATTTACTACTTCTTCCTATAGGCATATTAAACAGATCCTAGCTAATTCTCTAAAAGGGTTTAGTAGGTTTTTCCTATTTTTGTTAAGATATAACTTGCTTAGCGTAGGTTATTAAGTAGACCTTATAATCTTTTTAGAGCGTGCTAGTAATGTGTACACTGCGCGCTTGTTGTACTAGTGCCTTTAGAGCTTCTAGGCCTAGATAACCTGCTCTAGCGTGCTAGAGGTGTTTAGCAGAGCTTTATAGGTAAGACTTATACAATTATTTTATTACTGCATTAAGGATTAGTAGGTAGTAGGATAGTAGCTTGTATTTAAAGAAGGTAAGGTTGTAAGCGCGCTTAAGGGTAGCATATATAACGCTCCTATTTAGATTGTTAATGTACCCTACTTAGAGCAAGCTGTCTAGCCCTAAGTACTAAACTTCTTTCTCTTAGAGGCGTGCCTTAGAAATAATGTTAACGTAGAAACCTTCTACTACTACTATATCCTTAAGGAGTAGGTCTTCTATATATAGGCTGCGCTTTCTGTGTAACACGTTTTTAAACAAATAAGCTCCTTGTCCTACTACTAGAAACGCTTGTGTGCCTGCCTCTACAGTGTTAGTAGAGTTAGCTAGGCGAAATAACCTAGGTACAAGCTGATCTGCGCTGTTAACTAAGTGTGTAGCTGCTCTATTATCTAAAATTGTACTCTCTAAGAGTAGATAAGCGTTGAAATCTATAAGGTTGTAAACCCTAGGTTTCTTAGCTAGGTTGCTCAGTTGTATTATTTTTAGATTAATTAGAGCAGCCTGTACATTGCTAGGAAACTTAAGTTTAGGTAGGATACCTTTTGCTAGTAGAGCTGTTATTACTAATAGAGCTTTTAGGGTCTAATTAAGCTGCTTAATTGCCTTCCTAGTATCTGTATACTCTTGGCTCTTAAGCCTCTAGAGAGTATCCTTGTGATAGCTTTTGCTTATGTAGATAGGTAGTAAGGAGCTCTCTCTAACTGCTGTCTCTAGGCGTTAGCAGTTAGTTAGTTTCTACTTATAAGTTTCTCCTTTTTGTTTATAAGGGCAGGAGTACCTACTTAAGCTCTTAGAGTTAGTAGCAGGAGCTTAAGTAGTATCTGTTTAGCTTCTAAACGTTGCAAATACTTCTAGGTTATCTTTCCCTGCTCTTATAGTGTGCTTATGTATTAAACTACTAAAGACCCTACTTACTTTGTCTAAATTAAGTAAATTAAGCCCTAGGATACTATCCTAGATAATCCTTTAGTTTATAGTACGAGCCTAATCTAGGGCAATCCTATAACTTAAGGCATCTAAGAAATCCTGCACAGCAAGCGCCCTATTAACCTCTAGAAGCTTATATAACTTAGCTCTTCTATAGAGGTATAACTACCTGTTGTACTAGTCTTATAGAGCAGCTCTTAACTGTTTAGCTGCTCTAAGATACTGTTAGTATTCTGCCCTAACCTGGTTCTAGGTGCTAACATCTGTTAGAGCGAGCTCCTCTTTTAGTGCTTGCATAAGCAATTGCAGCGTTGTAGTATTATTAGTAACAAGCTTTACTATTACTAGTGAGAGGATTAATAGCAATACTGTTATGTTAACCTAGTTCTAGATCTTCTAAAGGCGCTCTGCCTTAGCAGCCTACTTGCTTGCTCTAATCTTGTATCTAAGGAGCTCCTTGTTATAGTTCTTAACGCTTGTTTAGCCTAGAGGCTTGTTAGGTTAGGTGCTCTAGCTTTAAGTAGATTAAGCTAGTAGTTAAGTAGGGAGTAAGCCTATAATAGGTAGTTTAGGCGCTCCTTTGTGCATGCCTAGGGCGTCTTTAGCGTCTAGATCTACTATATCCTATACGTTACAAAGCTTAGCGTGCTACGTAAGTTAGATGTACTAATTAGGCTAATTAGATCTTGTTTTAAGCTAATAGGGTCCTGTAGGGACACCTAAGAGAGCTTGCTTATTGTAGTTAACAAGCTTGCCTATAGTAGCGTTTAGTAGGGATAGAAAGATAATTAGGTAATTAGAGCAGTTAAGCTAAGTCTAATAAGCTTGTTTGCTAAGTGCGCAGGGAGATCTACTATGCTTAGGAAGCTAGGCTTATAACTATAACAGAGCTTGCAGGACTATACTTAAGTAATTAATTAATTTAATTAGTATCTATTTTTCTATGTAGAACGTGCTGCTTAAATACAAATAAAATGTGTAGGTTACGTGATCTTGCTTAACAAGCGTTTGGCTAGTATTAGGGCTGCTTAGAACTAGCGTTGCTAGGGTAGAGCAGCTTAACCAAATTAGCACGCTCTGTTAGAAAACAAGCTGCGTATGTGACTCTACGCGCTTAGTTGCGCGACATAGACGTATTTGCTAAAATAGTCTATAAGAACTAGTATAGAATTATACTTATTCCTCTTAGTGTCCCTAGACCTTAGTAGGTCTATTACAAAGTTAAGGGAGAAGTGCTGCTACGCTGTGCCTAGTACTAGAAGTAGTGTAAGTAGTCCCTATAGTTTATACCTCCTAATCCTATATAGTTAGTATATAGGACACCTTTAAATTTATTTATATATTGTTCTAGTAAGTAGTGCTTAACCTATTAGTATGTAGAGGATAGAGAAGCTACATTGCTGTGCAAGAAACTAGAGTTATAGGTTACGCAGATAAGATATTATCACGCAACTAAGCGCGTAGAGTTACATACGCAGCTTGTTTTCTAACAGAGCGTGCTAATTTAGTTAAGCTGCTCTACCCTAGCAACGCTGGTTCTAAGCAGCCCTAATACTAGCTAAACGCTTGTTAAGCGAGATCACGTAACCTATACATTTTATTTGTATTTAAGTAACACGTTCTATATAGAAAAATAGACACTAATTAAATTAATTAATTACTTAAGTATAGTCCTGCAAGCTCTATTATAGTTATAAGCCTAGCTTTCTAAGCACAGTAGATCTCCCTACGCACTTAGCAAACAAGCTTATTAGACTTAGCTTAACTACTCTAATTACCTAATTATCTTTCTATCTCCTACTAAACGCTACTATAGGCAAGCTTGTTAACTACAATAAGTAAGTTCTCTTAGGTGTCCCTACAGGACCCTATTAGCTTAAAACAAGATCTAACTAGCCTAATTAGTATATCTAACTTACGTAGCACGCTAAGCTTTGTAACGTATAGGATATAGTAGATGTAGACGCTAAAGACGCCCTAGGCATACACAAAGAAGCGCCTAAACTACCTATTATAGGCTTACTCCCTACTTAACTACTAGCTTAATCTACCTAAAGCTAGAGCACCTAACCTAACAAGCCTCTAACAGGCTAAATAAGCGTTAAGAACTATAACAAGAAGCTCCTTAGATACAAGATTAGAGCAAGCAAGTAGGCTGCTAAGGCAGAGCGCCTTTAGAAGATCTAGAACTAGGTTAACACAACAGTATTACTATTAATCCTCTTACTAGTAATAGTAAAGCTTGTTACTAATAACACTACAACGCTGCAATTGCTTGTACAAGCACTAAAATAGGAGCTTACTCTAATAGATGTTAGCACCTAGAACTAGGTTAGGGCAGAGTACTAATAGTATCTTAGAGTGGCTAAATAGTTAAGAGCTGCTCTATAAGACTAGTACAACAGGTAGTTATACCTCTATAGAAGAGCTAAGTTATATAAGCTTCTAGAGGTTAATAGGGCACTTGCTGTTTAGGATTTCTTAGATGCCTTAAGTTATAGGATTGCCCTAGATTAGGCTTGTACTATAAACTAAAGGATTATCTAGAATAGTATCTTGGGCTTAATTTTCTTAATTTAGACAAAGTAAGTAGGGTCTTTAGTAGTTTAATACATAAGCACACTATAAGAGCAGGAAAAGATAACCTAGGAGTATTTGCAATATTTAGAAGCTAAACAGATACTACTTAAGCTCCTGCTACTAACTCTAAGAGCTTAAGTAGGTACTCCTGCCCTTATAAACAAAAAGGAGAAACTTATAAGTAGAAACTAATTAACTACTAACGCCTAGAGACAGTAGTTAGAGGGAGCTCCTTACTACCTATCTACATAAGCGAAAGCTATTACAAGGATACTCTCTAGAGGCTTAAGAGCTAAGAGTATATAGATACTAGGAAGGCGATTAAGCAGCTTAATTAGACCCTAAAAGCTCTATTAGCAATAACAGCTCTACTAGCAAAAGGTATCCTACCTAAAGTTAAGTTTCCTAGCAATGTACAGGCTACTCTAATTAATCTAAAAATAATGCAACTAAGCAACCTAGCTAAGAAACCTAGGGTTTATAACCTTATAGATTTCAACGCTTATCTACTCTTAGAGAGTACAATTTTAGATAATAGAGCAGCTACACACTTAGTTAACAGCGCAGATTAGCTTATACCTAGGTTATTTTGCCTAGCTAACTCTACTAACACTATAGAGGTAGGCACACAAGCATTTCTAGTAGTAGGATAAGGAGCTTGTTTGTTTAAAAACGTGTTACATAGAAAGCGCAGCCTGTATATAGAAGACCTGCTCCTTAAGGATATATTAGTAGTAGAAGGTTTCTACGTTAACATTATTTCTAAGGCACGCCTCTAAGAGAAAGGAGTTTAGTACTTAAGGCTAGACAGCTTGCTCTAAGTAGGGTATATTAATAATCTAAATAGGAGCGTTGTATGTGCTACTCTTAAGCGCGCTTACAACCTTACTTTCTTTAAATATAAGCTACTATCCTACTACCCTCTAACTCTTAATGTAGTAATAAAACAATTATATAAGTCTTACCTATAAAGCTCTACTAAACACCTCTAGCACGTTAGAGTAGGTTATCTAGGCCTAGAAGCTCTAAAAGCACTAGTATAATAAGCGCGCAGTGTACACATTAACAGCACGCTCTAAAAAGATTATAAGGTCTGCTTAACAACCTACACTAAGTAAGATATATCTTAACAGAAACAGGAAAAACCTACTAAACCCTTTTAGAGAATTAGCTAGGATCTGTTTAATATGCCTATAGGAAGGAGTAGCAAATTATAGATACTTTTAATTAAGGAGTACTATAGTAGGAAGCTTTTTACGTACTTACTGCTAGGGAAGACTTAAGTAGAGATACTGCAGGTACTTACAAGTTTCTTAAGCTAGGTACATATATAGTACAAGCTCTATATCTATAAGATAAGTTAAGATAATAATACTGCTACTCTCCTATAGCAAGGAGCTCCTAATACAAGCGCTAGGCGATTAATAAGGGAATAGATATTAAGCGTATACCTCTATATACCTATAAGCTAAATAGGGCAGCAGAAAGAGTAGGGCAGGAAATAATTACTAAATCTATTAAAATATAGAGCAGTGCAAACCTACCTAAGAAGCTCTAGCTAGAGGTTATAGCAGTAGTAACATAGCTCTATAACATAAGTCTAACTTACTTAAACAAGCTATAGAGCCTAAACAAAGAGCTTAATTGCTAGTTTACTTACTATTTCTGCTAGTACAAACCTAAGTAGGTAAGAGCACTAACAGCTAATCTATAACCTAATTAGAGCGGGATATACGCCTATAGCTGCAGAGCATATCCCCTAAATAGGGAACAAGTAGCTAGGCGTAATTAGAGAAGCTTTAAAGTAACTCTAAGGGTTATATTAGATACTTAGTAGGGTACTAAGCTTCTAACATATACTAGATATAGGTCCCTAAACTAAACTAGGTAATTACAACATGCAATATAACCTTTAATAAGGAGCTCTTTTATAACAAATTAGATAAGTTGTTAGCCCTTACAGTCTAAGAAGTAGAAGTAGTTATAGAAATTCTACATAAACCTAATAAGATAATAGAGGTAGGAGAAGTAATAAAACTCCCTCTTAAACAAAGAGACCTATCGCTTAGCTTGTCTACTAAGCACTAGCTTAGAGGTAACACTTAGGGAGAACCTTAATTGCTAGAAGGCTAGTCTAGTATAGAGGGAGCCCCTAGGATAGATACTGCACGCGCAGCAAAGCTTAGCCAGCAAGCTGCTAGAGATCTATATAGAACAACACTAAGAAACAGGTTTACTTTCCCTAACTAAACGCCTAAACTAGAGCAGTTAAGTATAGGTAGGGAAGCTCCTAATAAGGAGGATAATCTAACTAGTAGCTTACAGGAAGTGCACTTAACTGTAGAAGAAGAGAGTAAGCTAGTAGATAGTAAGGATCTTAATAATCTACTAAGACCTACTTTGCTACTTATTCTAATACCTTCTTAAAGATTAACGTAAGTAGATAAGGCAGGCAGGAGACGCGCATATCAGTAGAGAGTCTAGAGCCTGCCTACAAGACAGAGCTGCTAGATAGAGAACTTTAAGCGCGACAAGCCTGCTAACAATAGAGCAGGTTAGTACTCTATAATAAGCTCTATAAATAATCACAGATACGCCTAGCTTATCTACCTACTGTTTAAACATGCAAACAAATATAGCATAGATAGAAGAGAGCTGCTTACTGCCTACGCAGTAATTATTACCTTAACTCTAAAAAGGAAAGACTAGTTGCTTAAAACAAGCGCTAGTTACATAGGGACAAGCTCCCTCTACTACTAATTAAATAGATAGATCTACTCTATTACCTACTAGGAGCTCTTTTTGCTAGGCCTGCTAAAAAGAGATAGACACGCTTATTAAGAAGGAAACGTAGAGAGAAATTAACTAATTAAGCGCCTTATTAAGGCCCTTGCTGCTTAAATAGGTCTTTACCTATAAATTTAACTAGGATAGCTACTTCCTTAAATATAAGGCAAGAATCTGCGTACGTAGAGATCTACAGGCAAAGGATTTAATTGTCTTAACCTATGCTACAATGCTTACTGCTTACTTATTTCGCACTATAGTCGCAATTGCAGCCTAGTTTAACCTAGAGCTCTATTAGCATAATGTAACTAGCGCATTTCTAAACGCAAGCTGCTAGGACAAACCTTAGGTGCTCTATAAATTACTAGATAGATTTAAGAAACCTAAGTAAGTTGTTCTACTACTACAAGCTCTATATAGGTTACGTAATTTGCAAGTCCTATAGTATAGAGAGCTCTCTAGTACGCTCTAGAAGCTTAGTCTCTTAGCATTAAAAGAAGAGCTATGCCTTTTCTATAATTCTAAATAGAAAATAGTGCTACTCTTCTATGTTAACAATATTCTCCTAGCCTATTACAACAATAATTAAGCTACTACTAAACAGCTAATAAGCTTATTAATAGAAAAGTATTAAATTAAAGACTATAGAGCTGCTAAATAGTTTCTAGGCATTTAAATAATTAGAAACAGAGAGGCTTATACTATAACTCTTGCACACAACTCCTATATTAATAAGCTTACTACTAAATTTAAGATAGTAGAGAAGGGGTCCTTCCCTACAGTCCTATTTCCTATAGAGAAGCTACTTAAACATAGTAGAGAAGCTTTAAAACAAGAGGTTAAAGCATTTTAAGAACAAGTTAGGTCTATACTCTATACAGTAATTATAATTTAACTAGATGTAGTATACGCTGCCTCTTAGCTATCTTATTATTTAATAAATCTAGGAGCTGCTTACTTTAAGGTAGCTGCTTAGGTTTTAGCTTATTTGTATAGAATAAAGCATCTAGGTATAAGGTACAGCGCTTACAAAGGCAGTTATCTGCTTATATATAGAGACGCCTTATTTGCTAACAATAGAGAGTCTTATTAATCTTCCTAGGGGTATATTATGTAGCTCTTTAGTAGTCTAATTATCTAGAAAGCTACATAGTAGTTAACAGTAACTACTTCTACTACTAAGGCTAAATTACTTGCTTTAGAGCATGTAGCTAAAGAGTTAGTAGCTCTAAAACAATTCCTAGGAGAACTTTAGCTAGACTTAGGGGTGCTATAGGAGATTTTCTATAACAACTAACAAACTATCTAACTAGTAGTTAAAGAGAGCAAGTAGCTTACTACCTAGCTGCGCTATATAGATATCTAAAATATGTAGTTAAAATAAGAGTACGCTAAGGGAAACCTCTAAGTAAGCTACCTTAAAACAAGTAAGATGCTAGCTAACAGCCTTATAAAAGCGCTTCCTAGACAAGCTTATAAGCGCTTTCTATTACATTTAAACTTATAGAGCATTAGTTAAGAAGGGAAAGACTTAGTTACAGGAAAAGAGTAGGTTAATAGAGAAAGAGAAGATCTTTAAATTGCTAGGGAGGACAACCCTCTCCTTAAATAGGTATAAGTCTCCCTAGACTGCTAGTAGCAGCTCTTTTAAGCGCACGCCTAACAGCTAAGGAGCTTACAAAAACAAATTAACTATAGGTAGAGAGGATAACCCCCTCCCTATAGGCCTTAAAGAACCTACTTATAAATAGGTACTTAAAATTTATACCTATCTGCAAGCAGGCCCTTTACTACCTAGATAGTAGTACGTAGGTTAGTAGCTTACTAAACACTTATTAGCTACTATTATCTACTAAAAACTAAGTTACTTACTAAAGTTGTTACTCTACTAGAGGAAGCAAGCTCCTCTACTAGTTCTAGCCTAAGTAGCTTAAGGGCAGGGGGAGCAGGTAGCAGGAGTACCTAAAGGCATAACACTAGCAGCGCTTGCTATAGTAGCTAGCAGTAGCGTTGTTAACGCATAGCGCAACTAAGCTGCTTGCTAGCAGCGCGTCCACGTAGTACACGCAGGGAATTAACCTGCGCGCACTAGGCACTAGAGCGCCTAAGACAGGGGCAGGGGCGCAGGCGCAGGCATAGGCAGCAGCAGCAGCGCGGCAGCGTAGGCGGTAGTAGTAGCAGCAGCTATAGCAGCAGTGGCAGCAGCAACCGCCAAAGGAGCAGGCGAAGCCGCAGCTACAGGCTTAGGCTTAGGCGAGGGAGCAGGCGCAGGCATAGGGGCAGGCGCAGGCAAGGGCGAGCGGGCAGCTGGCAGCTAGCCAGCTTAGGTAGCAGCTTAGGTGGCAGAGGTGGTAGCAGTACGCGCGCAGCGCTAGGTTTTAGTCTGTTTCTATACCTAAGTTAGCAAAACTGCTAGAAAAGAGCTAGGAAAACGTTAATAGTAAGATTAGTTAGATAACGTCTAACAATAAAGCTGTTAGGTTCTCTTTTAATAGGGGTAGCACGCTATTAAGCATTAGAAGGTAGAGGATGGTATTGCAGGTTAAGGATAGACAAATCGCTACTAAAGGAGTAGAGCGATTCACTTGCGTTATATAGTTACGCCACCCCTATTCCTTAATTAGGCCATGCTGGCCTCGTAGGGAACCACCAGAACTTATTAGTCCTAACAATATCCCCTTCTAAGGTAGCTCGCCCTAAGCTATAGATGTTATAGGCTTTTTAGGTAGAGTAGGTAACTATAGTCTATTATAGACTAGACAGTAACAAAGTTACAGGAGAGTAGTGCTTTAGTATTTAGAGGTATTCCCTTAAGCTTATGCGTAGGTTTAGGCAGCTCTACCTTTACCTTCCCTTTTACCTTTACCTTCACCTAGGAGTTGCGCTACTGCCTAGAAAATAAGTAAGGCAACGTGTTGCTAGTACAGTGCCTAGATATACCTAACATTATCCCCTATTTTAGTCTATTACTCCTACACTCTACTCTAATTTTTAGTAAGTTAGTGCTTTTCTCTAGCTAGGATAGGTTCCCTTTGCTAGTCTAGGATAACCCTTAATAGGTTATTATAGGTTGTTATAACTCTACAGGCAGCTAACTAGATTCTCTAGGCTCTAACAATTTTAACAGCATATCCCCTAGCCTACTAGCCTGCTGCACTGCACCCTACTACCCCCTACACGTCTAGACTACTTAAGATTATAGATCTAAACGCTGTAGGCAACAATATAGCGCACAATAGCATGCAGTTATACTAGGTCTGTGTTTAATATGTCTGTAGCTTTGCTGTAGGCTAGTACAAGCATTATAGAAGGACTAGTTATGTCTATATCTAAATCACCCCTACTAATGTTAACTTGTATAAGGCATAGCTGTTACAGACAGACTTAGGTAAGTTAGAGCAGGTTATGCGCTGCTTCTAATGCTTCTCTTCTAACTAGGAGTGTATTACTGTGTGTATTCTCCTCCTTTAGCCTAACAACTTAGCTAAGATTTATAACATTCTCTAGGCCTTAGAGTTTAGCGTCTAGGACCTAGACTAGAGCATAGTTAATAATAAGCTCCTATAGCGCCTATTAACTAAGATAGAAAAGAAATTGTCTAAGTTTAAGCTTATGTCCCTCTATTAGCCTATCTCCTAGGCCTATAGTTAGTAAGTTGTCCTCTTTAAGTAGTTTTAGTCTATTATAGGTTATTCTTACACTTTAGTAGCACTTACATCCCTTACGCTGCTTACCTCTACCTGCATACTAGTGCTATAGCTAATAATAAGGACCCTTGCTCTAAGTTCTGCCTAGACTAGCGTTAGCGTAGCAAGAAGGCTATGTTAGTATGTGCTAAAGCTAGCAAGCGCACCCTTAAGGCTACTATTACTAATAGGGTTGCTAAGAAGACTAATTTACTACGCAAGCGGGTATGTATGCTTATCTTGTCTCTAGATAGACTATTCTAACTTATTATAGGTTAAGGTTCGCAATTATGCTCTAAACCCTAGTTCTAAGCGCAGAAAACTAGGTAATGCTTTAGTTGTAGAGATAGCCACGCTTGTAAGAGAGAAGAGCTTTGCTACTAGTGCTAAGAAGGGCTCTTTGTCTAAGAAGATTAAGACTCTATAGAAGAGGCTAGATAAGCATAACAAGGTTTAAGAGTAGTAAGAGCGCGTTATAATAGGTCTTAATAGACTATTATAGCTAGTATAACAACATAACTATAAACAATTTCTATAGTTAGATTTCCCTAGAAATCCTAGATATACCTAAGCCTTTAGCTTAAATTTAATAGAGTACTTGCTTTAATATCCTGTGTTTTCTTCTTATAATATTAGAAGCTTTGTGCCCTTATAGATTAAACTATTGTAATTTAGACTAGGTTCTTGTAGTCTATAATAGATAATTATAGATCCTAAGAGATGCTTATAAGTTAGGCTAAGGTAATCCTAGAGTATAACGCTGTTAAACACCCTAAAAACCCTGTAGGAAAACTAGTAAAGGTATGTTGTCTTCTTAGGATCCTCTTATTGCCTTTGCTTATCCCCCTTCTTCTTTTTTAGGGTTACCCTTAACTCCTATAAGGCTTTTCCTTTGCATTTCTCTTAGGCTGTATACCTTTAGATTTCTAAAATTGTTAAAGGACGTTACTAGAGATATTTTAACTAGGCTCTTAGGAGTTCTCTTTGTCTCTATAGCTAGTCTATTTAACTAGATATTCCTACTAGTTATATTCTCCCTTACATCTATCTAGTATAGTGTCTACTTTATAGATATTATTACTATGCTTACGCAGTGTGTCCACAATTAGGACCTCTAGGTGTAGAATAAGACCTTTTAGATTATACAGCTCTAGCAGCGACGTATAGAAGACTAGATGTACGCTCTATAACCCTAGAAGGTTAACTTTAAATGCTGTTAGACTATACTAGTCTACTATGCAACCTAGACCTAGGTATTTCTAGTTAAGCTTCTTCTTAGGTCTTGTTAACCTAATGTGCTAATTTAACACTATTACTTAATTACCTACTTTAAATGTATATGCTAAGCGTTTCTTATCTGCGTACAATTTCTAGTATTTATTTACAGTAATAATTTTCCTCTTACACTCTTGTTGCAGAGCGATAACTTTGCTAGCTACTTGTTCCCCTAGAGGCAATTCTCTGTTGCTATAAGCTATACTAGGCTAGTTAGGACTAATAGGATCTATACTATAGTATGCTCTAAATAGAGTAGTGCCTATAGTTGTATGTATGCTATTGTTGTACGCAAATTCTGCAACTAATATCTATAAACTCTAATTGTCTTATTCTAGGCAATAGTAGCACTATAGGTACTGTTTAAGTGTCTAGTTTTATCTTTTAGTCTGCCTATCTGTCTGTAGATAATAAGCAGAAGTTAACACCCTTCTTAAGTTTAGGTAGTGTTAGAAAGTATCCTAGTGTTTAGCTGCTATAAGTAGGCCTCTATTAGAGATTATCTTCTTTAGGACACTGTGTAGGCGTATAACTTCTCTTATCTAGGATTAGGCTAGGTCTATACTGTCCTAATTAGCTCTAGCTAGGATATAGTAAGCTATTTTAGTAAGTCTACACACTATAACTAAGATAGCGTTGTATACCTAGTTGCTTAGGCAGCTTAGAGGTAATTCTATAATAAAATCTATAGTAACTTCCTCCTAGGCTGCGTTTAGTAGAGATAAGGGTGCTAGGAGACTATATAGCTTGTAACGCGCTAGAGTTGCCTTCTTGCATACTAGGCAGCTTTTACAATAGTCTCTTACATCCTTCCTTATTCTCTTCTACTTGTAGTGTTGTTAAAGCTTTTCTATTATCTTCTTACCCCTAAGATGTCCTCTAAGTAGGTTGTTATAGCATTCTTAGAGAGCCTTAGACTTCTCTTCTAGAGTAGTTAAGTGCCTTAACACCTTATAGACTGTAACTAATTGTTTTAGGTCCTTATAGTCTGTTTTAGTATTATATCTATTAGAGGTTGCATCTAAGGCTAGTTCTACTATAGACTCTTCCTTATAGTTAAGCAGATCCCTAGTTATAGTACTTTCCTTTACTTAGAATTTTTAGAGGGCTTTAACAATTTCTAATTGTTTTTTAGACCTTAGAGATGCCTATGTTGTAACAGCTAACACTAGGAAGTTGTTCTTTCCTTTAGAGGAGAACAAATCTTAAAGGGGTTGTACAAAAGCTTTATTGTACTTTAGTAAAGGTTTCTCTATTTCTGCCTTATAGTCTAGTCGCCTTAAGGGTCTATCTGTAGGATTAGTAGTCCCTAGTTAGTAGGTAAGGATAAAGTTAAACTAAGTTAAGGCTAGATAGGACTGAACCTAGCAATAGTTAAGGGTCTTATTTTCTATAAACTATTTTAGGTTCTTGTAGTCTGTAAGGATCTTAAAGTGTATACCTTTAAGGTAGTAGCGCTAGTGTTCTAGACTCTTAATAATAGCTAGCAGTTCCTTGTTATAGGTATTGTAATTATATTCTACTTAGATTAATTTACAAGAAAAGAAACTAATTAGCCTCTATTAACCTGTTCTGTCTTCTTCTAGCACATTTTAACTTAATATGCCTAAGATCGCGCCTCCTAACGCGTCTACCTCTACTCTTATTTTCTAACAAGGATTAAAGTAGGAGAGTATAGGAACTTAGGTAAAAGCGTCTTTAAGCTTCTAGAAAGCAGATCTGCCTTTTTCACTAATGTCTATTTTCTAGCTTTCCTCTCTTCTTATTGCCAGACCCCCTAGCAGACCCTAGGGTTTTATAAGTTATTTTAGTTAATAGTAAGGCTAATTTAGAGAACATGTAGATAAATTGTTAATAGTAATTTATAAAGCTAATAAATACTTAAATATTGTAGACTGTTTGTAGTTATAGCTACTCTTAGATTGTTTTCACCTATTCTAGGTTAATACTAACCCCTTTAGGGCTAATTACGTATCTAAGATACTCTGTGCGTTAAGTGTACTACTTACACTTGCTAAGTTTAATATATAGCTTAGACTTACGTAGTCTTTGTAGTACATCCTTTACATGCTATATGTAATCTTCTTTTGTGTTTAAGTAGATTAGGATATTATCTAAATAGACAATGCAACATATGTTAACTAATCCTGTAAGAGTATAGTTAACGTATGCTTAAAACTAGGTAGGGGCGTTAGTTAGGCTAAAAGGCATAACAGTATACTTATAGTGTCTGTATCTAGTACAGAAAGCAGTCTTCTACTTATCTCCCTCTGCAATACAAATCCTATAGTAGGCCTCTCTTACATTAAGCTTAGTAAAATACTTCGCCTAAGAGAGCCTCTCTAGTAACTCTGTAATTAGGGGTAGTAGGTGTTAGTTCTTAATTGTAACCTTATTAAGGCCCTAATAGTTAATACAAAGTCTTAGGCTGCTATCTTTCTTCTTAACAAAGAGTATAGGTGCCCCTACTAGAGACTTTAACTAACATATCTATCCTCTTGCTATATACTCCTAAAGATAGTTTTAAAGTATCTCTAGCTTAGTTACTAAGAGGTTGTATAATAGTTAGTAAGGTAGAACACCTTTAGGTGTTAGAGTTATAGACAGATTGTAGTAGCTATGCTCTAGAAGACTCTTAGAGTCCTCCTCTAAGCCTACATCTGCAAACTTAGCATATTCTAGGGGTAAATAACCTATAGGGTTATCTTCTAACTCCCTATAGCCTACAAAGTTAATAAGGCACGCATAGACGTCCGTATTAGGTTCTCTTATACTGCTCTTAAACTGCTTAGCATCTTCTGTAGCTACCTTTGTAAACTAGACAACCTTATTATCCTTGTTCCTTTAAAAGAGCATACGTCTAGTAGCGTAGCTAATCCTTAGATAAAACATATTAATCTAGAGAAGACCTAAGTACACTAAGTATCTTTAAAGGTCTATTACTACAAATAGTACTTAATAGGTCTCTTTATAACTACGTGAATTAGTAATAGTTATATCTACTGTTGTGGTACTATACACTGTTAATCTACCCCTATCTACGCCTTTAGCCAGCAGCTTAGGTAGGGGGTCTACTTAGAGATTATGTTCCTTTGCTAGCATAGCTAACATTAAGTTTAGCTAGGAACCTCTATTAATTATAGCCTCTATAGGCTTAGAGGATTGAACTGTGCACTGCACAGTTAATAACTAAGAGAGATAGGGGTAAAGAGCTTCCCTTAATTTCCCTAGGTCCCCTGTTTCCTAGTTCAAAGCTATATAGGCAGAAAGATATAGAATTAATTCTCCTGCCCTTTCCCTTTTCCTAAACTAAGGTTTAAGCCTTCCTTTAATTCTAAAGTAGTTTCCTTCTAGTTAGCTGTAGTATCCTTATTCTTTAGAGGGCTTTAGCACTTAGCTGTAGTGTAACTAGGCTTTCTGCAGTTGTAATAGGTTAGACCCCTACCTTTACCTTAGGTACCTGCAGTTTTATGTAAAGACAGTCTGTTATAGTCCCTTTTAGGCTATTTTTGTCTTTTTAGGGGTTTTTTATGTCCCCCTGTCTTGTTACTCTTGTTGCTACCTTTTAGTGGCCACCTCTTTACAGGAGTAACTTTTGCCTCCTTGTCTAGATTCCTTCTGTAGTAGATAACGTTAGCATATTCTTCTACTATTAGCAGAGTGTTGCGCCTATTAACTAGGAGTAGGAACAGGTCTCTCTAGATGTCTTCGCGCAGAGATGAAATATACTCTATTACTTAAAGCTCTAGAGTTTAGGCTAAGCCTATTTCCTCCTACAAGGGTTAAAAGGCATCTAGCAGATCTATAGGTAACTAATTTAGCTTTTGCTAGATTCGCTTAAGAGTTTTATAGGCTTACTGTTTCTGTTCTAACAGCGTTCCTAGAGCGTTTAACATAACAGTTTTAAGTGTCTCCTAGGTTAGTTGCTAGGATAGAGAACTTGTCTGTTCTGTTATGCAATACAATTTCTATAGAGTCTTAAGTGGCTTAGAGAGGTACATTGCCCTAAAATCTACCTTTTAGTATTCTTTAGTAAAGTTTATAGGCGAACGTAGGAAATACAACTTACAGTTGCATTCCTAGCAGTTATATTTAGCTCTTAACTTCTTGTTGTACCTTTAAGGTAGGTCTAGCTTTAGAAGGTTAGCTAATAGGCCTAAGAATGTTGTTGCGAGGGTCCTTAGTAGAGTTAAAGTTAGAGGGAGCACTAAGGTGTCTCCTAACTTATATTTAGCCCTTAGTTAACAGAGTTAATTAATCTCGCTTTACCTCTAGGCCCTTTTTAACTAGGCGCAGAGGTCTTCTAGTTCCTAGTCTGTTAGAGAACGTAGTAAAGCGTTCTAGACTATTGTAGGTGTTTGTAGTCTAGGAGGAGTTGTTAACTAGCCTCCTAGTCTCTACTTGTTCGCTCTACCTTTAGCTAGTCTAGAGTTCTCTGCAGCGTCCCTTTCTACTAAGGAAGGTAGGCTTTAGATGCAAGTAGTAGCAGAGTCTTCCTTAACAATAAATCTAGGGCGTACTAGTGTACCTAAGGGTTAACCGCTTTTAGACTAGCTTACTTGTTAGCTCTGTTGTCTAGTCTACATTTTAATAACGTGTAATAGTAAGCGATTTAAATATTAGGTTCTCTTTTAATAGGGGTGGCACGCTATTAAGCATTAGAAGGTAGAGGATAGTATTGCAGGTTAAGGATAGACAAATCGCTACTAAAGGAGTAGAGCAATTTACTTGCGTTATATAGTTACGCCACCCCTGTTCCTTAATTAGGCCATGCTGGCCTCGTAGGGAACTACTAGAACTTATTAGTCCTAACAAAAGCTCTTAACAAATTAAGAAGCTAGAAACAATTAGCTAGAGAGTACTTAGGCGCGTAGAAAATAATTTAGTATACTTAAAGGTATATTAATAGATATAACTAGAGAAATAGAGAAATTAAGCAGGTAGAATGCTTATATAGAGAAGTAACTAGGTTAGTAAAGGTAAAGCTGCTAGACTATAGTCCTTACGCTTACTCTTACTACCTAGAAGTACTTAACCTAAGAAGTGCTTACCTTAACTATAACTAAGTAGCTTAATAGCTAGCTATAGGCTTAGAAATTTAGCTAATAAAAACAAGCGCCTAAACTAGTAACATACTACTTGCAAAAGTAGCCTAAAAATTAGAGAAGTCTCTTAAATAGAAGAGCATCTAGAGTACGCTGTAGGCGTGTAGTAATCTTAGATATCTAAAGAAATATAAAAATCTAAGATTAGAGCCCTATAATTACTAAGGGCACGCTCCTAGTTTAGTTATTCCTAATATAGGATTAACTAGGGGGTGTGTTATATAACTAAGCGCGTAGAGTTACATACGCAGCTTATTTTCTAACAGAGCGTACTAATTTAGTTAAGCTGCTCTACTCTAGCAACGCTAGTTCTAAGTAGCCCTAATACTAGCTAAACGCTTGTTAAGCAAGATTACGTAACCTACACATTTTATTTAAATTTAAGCAACACGTTCTATATAGAAAAATAGACACTAATTAAATTAATTAATTACTTAAGTATAGTCCTGCAAGCTCTATTATAGATATAAACTTTATTTCTTTATAGTAGTATATAATAGTCTAGGAGGCTTTGTCTAAACTTCCTGTTATCCCTTTATATACTAGCGCTACTTACTAGCCTTAGCATCCTAAGTAACTACTAAGGTAGTTACTCTGTGCACTAGCACAAACCTCCCTACCTTAATAGTATAGCCCCTTGTGCTTATAGAGGAGAGACTAGTAAGTTAAGTATTACATAGGAAAATAAGCAAGAGTAGAATATTAAATTAAAAGAGAAAAGGAATAAACAAAAAGAAACAAATAAAAGAAACAACTTCCTCTACTCCTGTATTAATCTCTTGCCCTTATCCTTCTTTAGTTAACTACTTAACTAGGTAGTTAACTAAACACTAATATCTTAGCAAGTAGAACAAGTGTTATATTAGCTAATAGTAGTAGTTCCTGCTAAACTAGATAATCTAGCAACAACTATTAACCTTATTACCTCTAAGGTCTTTAGAGTTAGTAATAAATAGTGCTTATCTAATAATAAACTAGCGTCTATACTAGTTACATCCTATCTAGTTAGAGAGTTAGGTTGTATATTTATCTTAGAGAACATCTTAGACAGTGCTAAATCCCTGCTGTGTTCTCTATCCTACTTTTTAGCACTATCTAAGAACTTAGCGAGATGTAATAACCCTATAAAATATAACTAGTTAGGGATATCTAAGTTAGCGTCCTCCTTTTATGCTCTTATCTTAGCTGTCTTAACCTATTCCTAGTGCTTCTTAACTATAGAAATGTTACTAGCACAAGTCTATTATATATAAGCTAGTAACTACTTTAAATCTATTTAGTTTAGTATTTTATCTATTTTGTCTAGTATAGGGACTAAGTTATAGCAAGCCTAGCAGTAAATTGCATTTAAGATCTATAATGTAAACTCTAGTAGAATATCTCTAGGAAAGGCATATAGTACTCCTCTGTATTAGTTAGCGTGCCTAGAAGGAGATAACAGACCTGCTTGTAGTGCCTAGTAAGATGCAGCAATTTCTGCATAGCTATATATCTCTAGAATCTCTATAGTGCTGTAGTCTTCTGTTACTAGCACAAACTAAGGAAGAGTAGTGTGTTGCTGTTTTGTAGCTAGTCTAGTAGACCTATAAGGGAGCAACAGGTTAGAGATTTATACTTGCCCTACCTTACATAGATACTTCTTCTATTTGTAACTAAGCTTATCCTTAATTTCCTTAGGGTAGTTCTAGTTATCCTTCTAACCCTTAATATATCTATTTCTCTTATCTATACCCCTCTTCTATTGCTATTTAAGATATTTGCCTATATAGTTATAGAACCTAGCAAGAGTAATAGTGCAGTTCTCCTTATCTTTGTTATTAAAAGACACTAAGCCCTAGATTATTTATACACCCCTGCTATTTACGTAAGCATTAGCTAGGTTAAGGTCTACATATTTAAACGCTATTTAGTTACTAGGGCTAGTGTACTTTGTATAGTAGGGGTAAGAGATAAGGTTAGTCTAGCAATAAAGTAAGATATATAGAAGCTAGTAACCTATATCCCCTTAAATAAGTTGCTAGACTACTAAGTAGTATATTGCCCTGTACTACCTAAGGTTACTATGTCTATTAATAGTATAGGTGTGCTAGTTGTACATGTTAAAGCAATTATTTATAATTTCCTAAAGCTCCTTATCTCTAAACCCCTCTTAGAAGCAGTTAGCTATAATAGTTCCTTCTGCCTTAAACGTGTTTACTATTTATTATAGAAAGAGAGTAGGATGTCTATTAATAAACGCGTCCTAGTCTACCTTAAGACTAGTGCTATTTAGTTAATAGTAGTAGGATTAAAGGCTGTTAAGAGTGCCTAGGTCTCTAAGGTAATTCTAGAATAGTATGCAGGTTTGTACGTTGCTGTGCTACATTCCCTATTTGTAAGGGTATAGGTATAGTATTATAAGCATGTTAACAGCAGTATACCTTAGCATTAATTAGACTAGAAGGCCTAGTTGTCTAGCAATATATTTTAAGTAAGAGAAGTATACTCTATGTTTAGTAACCTTATAGTAAGCTATAATAGAACCCTTTATCCTTTAGCTCTTAGGTTCTAATTTAATACAACACTCTTAGACCTATATATAGAGCAGCTTTATCTTATCTACGTCCTTAAGAGTTCCTCTACTATACTTTTTATATAGCATAACAAGAGCTAACTTAGGGTTTGCACATAGACAGCTCTTAGAGCCTTTAACCTCCTATATAGCCTTAGGACTAATAGACTTGTCCTCTTAAGTAGATTAAGCTTTATTATTAGTAGGAAGATAGCTCTCTTACTACTAACATCCTTAAGAGAGCAGAATCTAGTACTACAAATAGTTAATTACTCCTAGTATTATTTGTTGTTAGGGATAGCTATTATATTAGTAATAGAGACAGTTTCTTCTCTATAGCAAACAAGTTTGCTAGCTACTTCTTCCTGCTAGCGTGTGTGTCTAATTCTAAGCTCTAAGGCTAACGTATTAACCTCTCTAGGGTTAAAGTTAGTAAGTAAGTTGTCTTCTTTCTCTTAGGCACTCTTAAGAGTCTCTTTGCTAGTTGTTCTAGTGTTTTAAATATAAGTAGTAACTCCTAATTACACTCTTATTAGTCTTAATAGAGTAAGGGAGGACCCCTCTACTAGTTAGCTAGAGCTGCTAGCAGTTTGCACTACAGATACCCCTTCTACTAGTATTAATACTTGCCCTAGTCCTAAGCTTAGGCTAATTATCTAAAGTCTAGAAGGTGTATCTCTAAAAATAGAGTTAATAGGTAGAAGCATTCTATTACTATGTTTTATAAGCCTACTAGCTATAGTCTACTTCTATGTTATTTATTCTATAACTAGATAGTAAGTTGTTTTTCCTTCTAAGTTAAATATTCTTACTAGGGGTATAGTCTTCTAGTGCTAAAGAGTAGCTTACTAGAACTTTTGTTAGTTGTTACTACTATCTATAAGGTAAACTATGTATTTCTTTATATTAGTGTATAGGTTAGGTAAATCTAAAATGCCTCTAAGGAGCTTAAGGAGAGGGTAGCTGTTATTTTTAGAGTTACCTATAAAGGACTAAATGTCTTATTTAAATAGCTATATTCCCTTGCAAGCTATGCCCTAGTCTAAAGAGTTAATATACTTATCTTACTTGCAATAGGGTATGTAAAGTCTTTAGTATAGAGCAGAGTTAATAAACTTAGCTAGGTATATAGTACCTAGTCTTACTATGCAGTATACAATGTTAGTTAAGCAACTATGCTCTATGCTAGAGGCAGGGCTGTAAGGCACAATTATGTTGCTTATAAGTGTCTTTCCTCTAGGCAGTAATTTAATGCGTGTTAACGCGCTACTAAACTCCTATATTCTCTTTTAGTTATAGTTTGTAGCTATAGTAATAGTAGGGTATTTGCTCTTAAACTATACAGCCCCTCTATATTATGCAATTAGGTTTAGTGTCTACTCTATAACTAATAATACAAGGTGTATTATTGTAGCAGCTTTGTTAAACTCTAATATAGTAGCTGCTATCTAAGAGTCTAGTGCGTGTCTTTGCTAAACTAGGTTACCCTAGGTTAGCTATGTAATAAACTTGCCTATTAAGATGTTATTAAGGTATAGTATACTATTACTATAGATAGACGTTATATTATTAGAGGTAATAGCTTAAAGAGCAGCTGGCTATAATATATAGGCAGAGCCTAGTTACTCTTAGCTAGCTATTACTAGGGCTTAGGAGTCTAAGGCTATAGTGTAAGTGTAGTAATAGAGCTAGGTTGCTTAAATAAATTAAATTTTTAAGTTTTATTGTATGTAGCAGGGTAAAGGAGTAATAGAGTAGCAGAGTAAAAGTAGCAAGCTATTACTTATAGCTATATTAAGCATCTATTCTTCTTACTACAATTTTGCTATTTAATTATAGTACAATTGCAGCAGTAGGGTAAAGTTTACGCTAGCGTTTTTTGCTTAACAGCTACGCAGCTAATAGGAAGCTATTAGGTGTAACTTACTAGCTTCTAGTTAGTTAGATTTTTACTAGCGCTACTACTTATTCTTTAATAGCTATATAGGCAAACTCTAAAGTTTTACTATTTACCTGCCTTATTAGTTGTCTTATTAAGACATTCTTTTAGTTAGAGACTAAGTCTCTCCTCCCCCTACTTTATTAAGCTAAGCAATGCAGTACTTAGCTTATATTAGAGTCTCTGCTAGAGTTACTATTATATTACTTATATTACGCCCTCTTGTATGCTATAAGTTTCTTTAGTTATATTATAACCTCTTAATAACTACTAATAGTGTAGTCTAGTATAGAGATATTATCTTTCCTAATATCCCTAACTAGGTCTATATACAATCTATTCTAGGCTTCCTTATCCTAGATCTTAATTAGACCTACGTGCTCCTCTATAATATCTTCTAGTTATTGTTTAATAAGTCTCTTAAGTCTCTAGCCTAGAATAGTATAAGGTATCTTAGATCTATCTAAGTCTTCTAGTAGGAAGGTGCTACGCTCTATTACTGTTTTCTCTTCTAAGACTTTGTATAGTCTAAGCTACCTACAGGCAAGCTTTCTATCTCTTAACATATTAATCTCCCTAACTAAATCCTATAATAAGACAAGGTTACTAGTGCTAATACTTTCTTTCCTAATTTCCTAATTATTATCCTAGTATTCTTTCTTAGATGCTTATAGTTGTTTAGTAACACTAACAGCATCCTTTAGAAACTAGTCCTAGAGATCTAATTATATAGCTCAGATTACTAATAACTAACACCTGTAATAACACAGGATGATAGAAAGCTCTAGAATGCGTGTGTATCTGCTACGAGGTGTCTAGGAGCACTAGGATAGGTAACACAGAGACAATTCTATTCCTATAGGTCTTGTACGAAGAATACTCAAAAACTATCTATCTACAGATAATTCTCCTTGTGCCTTTATACTGCTAGAATACAGGGAAGTTTAGAATGCTATAACTAAATTATAGGCAGGAACAGAAACGTAAAGGAGCTAAGTTAGAGGTAAATTAGGGTGTAACACTTTTTAGAGACTAGTGCTTTACACTACCCCTCTCCTATGTAGGCAGATTGTCCTAGATACGCATAAGTAATAACAGTTATTGTTCTATAGCGTTAGTGCGTTAATTTAGCGTCTGTTCTAGGTTTTTAGTTAACTTAGGTTATTGTTTTAGTGTTTTATTATTGTTTTTATCTAAAGTAAAGATAACTTTTTTTTTTTTTTTGTTTGTTAACTCTGCTACCTAAATCTAACGTAATAACAAGCTGTATTATAACTTAATTAGAGGGAAATAGGTTTACTGTTATTGTTATATCTAATTTCTAGAACGCATCGCGTAGGTATATAAATAATTAATCCCTACACCTTTTCTAACTCTAATAGACACTATTTCTTGCTGTAAGTATCCCTACGCTCTTTTAATTATTCCTATGCTAATGCTCCTAGGTTTGTTAATTAGTTACTATGCTAATACTAGTCCCGCCCAGAGCTCTTATAGTAGCCTATTAGGTTATCTGCCTTTGTTTAATTTAGGCCTTCGTGAGGGGGAGGAAGGTAGACTACACCTTTAATAAGGCGTTGTTGTTAAAGTATACTTATTACACACTTTAAAATAAGAAGTATTATCTAGTAACTAGACTTTTCTTTACTCCTACTCTCTAACTAATACTAATAGTTATAGGTTCTAATTTACGTTAGTTCTAAGTATGCTACTTTTTATAATAACCTTATTATGTAGGAGGAGGAATCTAGGGGTAAGGCGGCAGGAGAGGCGGCAGAGGAGAAGGTAACAGAAGTAGCACTAGAGGCATAGCGTAGCCTTATAGCATTAGCAATAGCTCTAGCAAGTGTAGTGCAGGTAGCAACTGCGCAGCTTAAGGGAGTCACCGCTAATAACATGTTGCTGCACTAGTACTACGCTAGTACAGCGCAGGGCTAGGTAATAGAGGAGATAGTAGAGAGTTTATTAGTGTTAACTAGGGAGGTTATTAAGCTGCAATAGGAAATAGCCCCTTATAGCTCTAGAGTTAGAGGTAAGTTAGTAAAGCTGGCTCTGCTTCTAGCACCTAAAAAAAGGGTGCTCCTAGGTTGTTAGATAAAACTAACGCTAGTGGCTCTAAGGAGATAAGTAATATTAAGAACCCTTAAAAAGAAAGGGTTTCTTAAGCTATACAGTAAGGAGGATTTCTTTTATTTTTCTTTTCTTGTTATCTATTGTATAAACGCAGTTAGAGGCGTTTTAGAGTTAATAGATTTCCTTTGTCCTTTTCTAAATTATAATATCTTTATTTGCCCTACAATTCTTAACCTTCTTCCTATGCTGTAATCTATTTGTTTAATACCTTTAGTAGACTAGGCTGCTCTAGGTACTTGTTGTAATACGCCTTTAGCTTATAGGGTGCTCCTGTAAAGTTTTTGCAGGATACTAAGTTAGGTCTAGGTTATAGCTAACCTAGGTTACACAGTACTTAAGACTACAGCAGACTAACCTACTAGCTAGGATTTCTTAGACCTCCTATTCCTCTACTCCTTGAATAGGAATACCTGCAGGTTTTAGAGCTTCCTAACTAGGCAATAGGTTATCTAGATCCTTACACAGAACGTTAGGTGCAAATACGTTATGTATTTTTAAACTAGGGGAAGTTTTAAGTAATATAAGTAACTAACCTGTTCTAGGACCTTAAAGGGACCTTCCTACTTGTTAGATAGCTTTTAGCTTAGTTACTTACTTGTTAAGTTTTTAGTAGAAAGGTACACTTTGTTACCTACAGTCTAGTTAACTAGGTTGTAATAAGCGTTAACTGCAGAGCGCATGCAGTCTTAGGCTTTCTCTATATTCTCCTTAGCTACCTTCTAGGCGTTGTGCATACAGGTTGCTAATACTAAGGCCTCCTTGTAGTTAAGTTGTTCCACAGAGGTTACTGCTGTATCAGCTCCTTTCTAACTCTAGCTCTGTTTAGGTTAGCTACTATAAATTACTTAGTAAGGTAATATTCTAATTAAGGAATGTAGCAGAGTGAGTTAGGCACAATCTATAATTAGTAGGAGTTTAGACTAGTTATCCTAATAGTACAAGACGAAGGGACAGAGCTGTTAGTCTATATACTTGTTTATAATCTCTGTTTAACTGTTAGTTTCCTTGTAATAGGCAGTAGATAGCTTGACTTTCACACCTATAATTTAACAGAATTCTATCTAGAAAGTTAAGATAAACTAGGGGCCCCTGTTGCTTACTATTAACTTAGGGGTGTGTCTAAACTAATACACCTATTGTATAAACAAGTTTGCTATCCTACGTGCTGTAATTATTTTATAGCATAGGATTGTAATAGCTTGTTTAGTTAGGCAATTAATAATAACTATAATCTAGTTATACCTAGCTTTGTCCTTAGGAAAATCCTTAAAATTAATGTATAAATGTTACATTAGTTTGTTAGGTATTAGTAAGGGATGCAAGTACCTACAGAGTTAGGTCTATCTTAGATAGCCTTAGCAACATAGGATGCAGTTTTAGACATATCTTTTATATGTAGCACTTATACCTTTCCAGTAATACTATTGTAATAACAGTTAGTAGGTCTTCTTAGCACTAGGGTAAGCAGTTAATAGTTAGTTATAGGCTTCCTTAATTAGGCGTGTGCATAGGGTTAAGTTAGCAGGGACATAGAGTTAATTATAGTAAAGAAGGAGTCTGTTTTAGATCTAATATAGAGATAGCAACAACAGTTATTCTTGTCTAAAAGATTTCTAGTTTTCTTATATTAACACCTTAATTAGTTCTAAGGAATCTAGTTTTATAATAGGCTGTACTAAGCGGATAGTAGCTACAACTAGGTTAGTCTTAGCTAGATATATTTAAGCTAAATTAGAATTAATCTAGTTGTGTAACTGCTGTAGACCTAGTAGGACTTAGGACTAATTGTCTTCTTAGGCAGACTTTAGATTTGTAAGATCCTGTTCTTAGTAACTTAGGATATTAGCACGCTTATTATTCTTGCCTAGCGTGTATTTAATCTTAAAGTTAAATAGAGCTAGAGCTTCTGCCTATTATACTTGTTAAGCATTTAAGATTTTAGTTGTTATAAAGTACTCTAGGGATTAATAATTAGAGTAGACTTAGATCTGTTTCGTGACTAAGGTAAGTTTAGCTCTCTACTTATTAAAGGCTTGTAAAATCGCAAACAACTCCTTATTATATATTTCCTAATTAAGTTTAGCTCTAGAGAGTACTTAGCTGTAGAATGCTATAGGGTACTACTTATTGTTAAGGTGCTGCTATAACAAAACCCTAGCAACAACTCTATTAGAGGCGTTAGTTTTAATCTTTGTATTGTAGTTAGGATTAAAATAGCATAGAGTTAGGATAGACAACAAGGCTTCCTTTAGGTTTTTAAAACTAGATTAGCATTAAGCAGTCTATTTAAATAGATTTGCTAGGCTTTGTAAGGCAATAAGGGGCTTAGCCACGCAAGAGAATTTAGGTACAAATTGTTAGTAAAACCTAGTAAAGCCTAGGAACAATTTCACACTAGTAACAGTAGTAGGAGGGATCTAGTTCCTAAGGGCTTGTACCTTCTTAGAGTCTACTTTAATTCCTTTGTTAGTTAGGATGTAACCTAAGTACTTAGTACAGGTAACGTAGAACTTGCTCTTCTTAATATCTACTTGTAATCTAGTAATATAGAGTTAATTAAGTACTAGCTTAACATATTGTTTGTAGGTTACAAGGTCTTTAGAGTAGATAAGGATGTTATCTAGATATGCAATACAGAAGTTGTCTAGATATTTAATAAGAATATTATTTATATATTGTTAATAAGTGGCTAGTCTATTACATAGCCTAAAGGGTAGAACCTTGCACTTGTAACTACTGTAACGTGTACAGAACGTAGTGTACTCCTTAGAGGCAGGATCTATACAAATTTAATTAAAGGCATTCTAGATGTTAAATTTAGTAAATACCTTAGCCTTAGATAGTTGTGCTAATAATTCGTCTATACGCAGTATTAGATAGGAGTCCTTTCTTATAAGGGCGTTAAGTTTATAATAGTTAACACAAATGCGCAAATTCCTGTTTAGTTTTTGAATATAGAGTATAGGCAATGTA